>CM053590.1:184839211-184906308 GCA_028646515.1 Pseudochirops corinnae | reverse complement strand
CTGATATGGTTCCTCATAGCCGAGCTGACTTTAGTGGGAAGTATTCTTGTGTGCGTTTTAGGGTTCTAGGATTGGTTCAGAGTCCTATTTTATGGGTATTTTGGGGTGGCTATGTGAGAGCTGCGATATGTTGCTGCTGCTATGCTGCCATCTTGGCTCCGCCCCCCATCTTGGCTCCGCCCCCCTACAGCAGTTCTTATATGTCTTGCCATGTCTTTCTGAAACCCCCTTTGCCATCTCTTATACCATAATAGTATTCCATCACAATCATATGCCAAGACTAATTGATGAACATCTCCTAAGTTTCCAGTCCCTTGCCACCACAAAAGTAGCTGCTATAAATAATTTTGTACATATAGATCCATTTCCTTTTTCTTTGATCTCTTTGAAATATAGACCCAGGGTTGGTATTTCTGGGTCAAAGAGTATGCACATTGTTAAAGCCCTCTGGGAATAGTTCCAAATTGTCCTGAAAAATGTTTAGACCAGTTCAAAAATCCACCATCAGTTCACTGGTGTACCTATTTTTCTCTCTTCCCCTCCAGCATCTGTTATTTTTGATAGTTTTGAGGTGGCACCTCAGAGTTCTTTTAATTTGCCTTTCTCTAACTAATAGAGATTTAAACCTTTTTTTCTATAGATAGTTTTGATTTCTTCTTCTGAAAACTGCCTGATTATATTCTTTAAACATTTATCAATTGGGGAATGGCTTTTCTGTAAATTTAACTCAGTTCTACACTTAGTAGAAAAATACTTGAGAAATATTTCTAATATTTGAGAAATGAGGCCTTTATCAGAGAAACTTGGTATAAAATTTTTTTGGTATTACTTAATTGTCTATAGTACCTTTGAGCATAATATGAGGTTTCCTTTACTATCTCTTTTAATTAGGTATGGTTTTGCTTTTGCTTTGACTGAGACCATAATTGCTGCTTCTACTTTTTTATGTCAGCTGAACCATATTAAATTCTGCTCCATCCCTTTATTTTAACTCTGTGTATGTGTGTGTCTTTCTGTTTCAAGTGTGTCTCTTACAAATAATATATAGTTGAATTCTGGTTTCTCATCCATTCTGCTATCCAGTTCCATTTTATGGGTAACTTCATCCCATTAACATTTATAGTTATGATGACTATGTATTTCCCTCCATCCCATTTGGTTCTGCTTCTTTTCTCTCTTTATTCTGTCCCTCCTCAAAAATCAACTTTCTCCTTTAATGTCCACCCCCATTTTTATCCTCCCCTCTTTATGTTATCCTGCTCCCCTTCTATTTTCTTATTAGATAAATTAGATTTCTATACCCAACTCTGCGTGTGTGTGTGTGTATGTGTGTATGTGTGTGTGTCTGAGAGAGAGAGGGGCAGAGGGAGGGAGAGAGGGTGAGGGAGAGGGAGAGAGAGAGAAAGAGACATAAAGAGAGAGAGAAAGAGAGAGAGAGAGAGAGAGAGAGAGAGAGAGAGAGAGAGAGAGAGAAAGAGAATATTCTTTCCTCTTTGAACCAATTCCACTGAAACTGTTCAAGTATTGCTCACCCAACTTCACTTTCCCCTCCCCTGGTAAAAGTTCTTCTTTGCATGCCTCTTTTATGTGATAAAAATTTCCCCATTCTACCTCTCCCTTCTCCCTTCTCCTAGTGCATTCATCTTTTTCAATGCTTCATTTTTTTGGAGGGGGGGTAAATTTTTTCCAACATAATCTGACTCACACCCAAACCTTTCATATAAACTCTTTTAACTGCCCTAATAATGATGAAGTTCTTGGGAGTTATATGAATTATCTTCCCATACAAGAATGTAACCACTGCCTGTCCCCAGCATCTTCATGCACCCAGCCAACAGCCCTTGAGAGTGCTCAGCCCAAGCTACCTAGGGAACTGGCCCAAGGGGCCCTTGCCAGTGACTTCACCAATGGGCTCTAGGGGAAAAGAAGCAACAAGTACAGCATATCCTAGCTGAAACAAGTTCAAGGATTTGATATGAAGCACAGAAGCAGATAGTGCATATAGCAAGCCATACCTGGAACACTTTTGATGAGTGGGGCAGCATTTCCTTCTCCCACAGCTGATAAGGCAGAAATAAATTATATTCAGTATGAGATGGAATACACCAAAAGTATCAGTCAGAGAATGAGGGTCCCAGGAAAATTAAAAGTCACTCCACCACCTCCTAATTTGGAGCCAGGGTTTCAAGAAGGAGTCCCAAATGCTAGCATCACAATGTAGGTTCCAAAGAGAATTGTTATAGCAGGTAATAATGAAGACATTTCATTTTCAAGACCAGCAGATCTTGACCTTATCCAATCAACACCCTTCAAACCCTTGACTTTGAAAATACCTCCCCATGTTCTGATACCAAGTGAGAAACCACTTGATTTTCTGGACTTACAAAGGTCCATGAAGATGAAAATGAAGATGAAATGAAGATGAAAAGTCACATTCAGAGGAAGAACACAGCCATCAGCAAGTCCGTACAGCTGGCAGGCTGAAAAGGGAGGGGTCTATAAGCGAATACACTGTACGACAAAATGAACAGTTGGTCAAAAACGATTCCATATACGGACTTTCAACTTTGGATGCAACAATTGAAGGAACACCAGATTATGTGACTGTTGTAGATGCTGATACTCTAAGATGTCAGATAATCAAATTTAATTGGTGTCTCCAACTTTTGGAAGAAGAAAACAAAGAATGTACAAAAAGAGAGATGGTCATGTATTCAATTACTGTAGCTTTCTGGCTGCTTAATAGCTGGCTTTTGTTTTGCCACTAAAGATAACCTCAGCTCTCTAAAATACATGTCATAACAGCTGGATATATAAAGCATTTGTAAAAAATAATAATAATAATGTAACCAGTTTAACCTTATTGAGTCCTTTATGATTTCTTTTTTGTCATAATTTATCTTCTTATGTTTCTCTTGGGTCTTCTGTTTAAACATCAAAATTTCTGTTTAATTCTGGTCTTTTCATCAAAAATCCTTCAAAGTCCTGTATTTTATTAAATATCCATGTTTCCCCTAAGAGATTATGCTCAGTTTTGCTGGGTATTTGCTGGATTATTCTTGGTTGTAATCCTTGCTCCTTTACCTTCTAGAGTATCCTATCCCAAGCCCTCCATTCCTTTAACATGGAAGCTGCTAAATCTTGTGTGATTCTGATGACAGCTCCAAATTATTTGAATTGTTTCTTTCTAACTGCTTGAAGTATGTTCTCTTTGACCTGGGAGCTCTGAAATTTGCCTATAAAATTCCTAGGAATTTTCATATTGGGATCTCTTTCAGGAGGTAATTAGTAAATTTTTCAATTTTTATTTTACCCCCTATATCTAAGATATTGGGACAGTTTTCTTTTATACTTTCTTAAAATATGATGGCTAGGTTCTTTTTTTATCATGGCTTTCAGGTAGTAAAATAATTCTTAAATTAGTTCACCTCAATCTATTTTTCAGGTCAGTTGTTCTTCCTATGAGACATTTTCTTCTATTTGTTTTCATTCTTTTGACTTTGTATTATTTTTCAGTGTCTCATGGAGTCATTAGCTCTCACTTGCCCAATTCTAGTTGTTAAGGAATTATTTTCTTCAGTGAGATTTTGTACCTCTTTTTCCATTTGGCTAATTCTGCTTTTTAAGGAGTTCTTTTTTTTTCCTTCAGTAAATTCTGGTACTTTTTGGTAAAAATTCGGTAAAAATTTCTTCAGTTAATTTTTGGGCCTCTTTTACTACACTGTTAATTCTCTTTTCATAATTTTCTTGCATCACTCTCACTCTTTTTCACAATTTTTTCTCCACCACTCATGTCTTTCTTTAACTCTTCTGGGATTGATTCAAATTATTATTTTTCTTTGAGGCTTTGTTTGTAGCTGTTTTCACATTGTTGTCTTCTTCTGAGTTTATGCCCTGGTCTTCCCTGCCACAGTGGTAGCTTTTTAATGGTCTTTTTTTGTTTCCTCATTTTTCCAGTCTATTTCTTGACTTTGAACTTTATATTAAAGTTGTGCTCTTCTCACTTGGGGGTGGTCTGTTACTTTCCCAAGCTTAATGCCCTTTCGTGCCACTGTTTGCAAAGCTGGTGCTGGGAGTTTGCAAGTTTTTGGTGCTCTCAAGGTAATATGTTCCTGGGAGAGATATGGTCACTGCTCTACTAGTCTGAGCTCTTGTGTTTACCCAGGAAGGATCCCTGTTGTCCTATAGCCATGAGAGCTAATGCTCCTATTTGCCTTAGAATGGACAACAGGGCCCCTGCTCCCTTCTGATCAATAACCAGCTCTCCTCTCCACCCTAGAACTGTGACTCAGAACTGTGTATGGGCAATAAAGTTACCAGCACCAACTATACCCAGTGCTAAGAAAGGATCCACTGTAACCTCTTTCTGACCAGTTGTCTGACACCCTTATCATCTCTGTGCTGAGAACTTCTGAAATTCCTGCTGTAGCCACTGCTGCTACAGTCCAGACAGGTTTCCAGCCTAGTGTCAAAGATGTCTCCTGTTGACCTCCAAAATTTTCTTAGCCAGAAAATGTCTCACCTTGACCTTTGGTTGGCTTTGCAGTTAGAAAATTTAACTTGAGGTGTTATTTTAAAGTTGTTTGGAGGTGAATGTGAGTTTAGTTTAATTTAGTTTACTTTACTTTAGTTTAGTTTAGTAGCTGCCTAATCTACCTAAATATTTACCAAGTCTCCCCATCTTCTTTTTCTGACCTGGTGAAAATTATTGTGTGAAACAGAAAAAAGAGGTGGTTGTAGATTGCACTATTCTATGTCTTCCATAAGTAGGTGAGTAAACATTCCATTATAAAAGAATGCCATGAAAAAATTATATTCTGGATAATAAAGTTATTTTCTATGTCTCACTGGACTGTCTTTAGTCATAATACATTTTGTTCTTGTAGCAACTAAGTCCCTCATCCTAAACAAATGATGTTTTGGGTCCCTGTCTCTAAAAGGGGAGGAGTTTAAAAGGGCTAAACATTTTCAAATGACTTGCCTAAGTTCATAAGACAATAAGGAAAAGACAGGTATTTATCAAATATTCATTTTAATGTGATATTGAGTATGAATATATCCTCCTAAACTTGCTTAGTAATTACTTATATTTTAACTAATTTAAACCAGAACCACCTCTATACTATGATGAAATGTCAAAGTGGCTCACATTTGCATAGCACTATTAAAGTCTCTGTGGAATCAACAGACAACCATGGACAAGCTGCTTAACCTCATAGTGTCCCAAGTAAATCTCTAACACTGTAAGTTATAGACAATTTCCTGAGCTATATTGGTGATGGAAGTTTTTATATCATGAATTCTGTACACTGGTGAAATCACATAACGGGTGCTTTTGTTTTTGTTTTCAGGGGGAGAAGAGAAAGAGACACTCTGTGTGTGTGTGTGTGTGTGTGTGTGTGTGTGTGTGTGTGTGTGAGAGAGAGACAGAGACAGAGACAGAGACAGAGACAGAGACAGAGAGAAAGACAGAGAGAAAGACAGAGAGAAAGAGGGAGAACAAGAAAGAGGGAGAAAGAGAAAGGAAGAGAAAGAGAGAAAGAGAGAGACTCTACAGTTTACAAAGTAGTTTCTTCACAACAACTCTAAAAGGAAAATAGCATACTGTATATTACTCTCTTCAATTTATGTGAAGAAACTGAGATCCAGAAAGCTAAATGACTTATATAGGGTCATAAAATTGATATCCAAAGTACGGCTGGAACCTAGATTTTCTGACTCCTGCTTGTATAACACAAGTAACCTAACGGATATGCTGTTCCTGTCAAATCCTAAATACTTGAAGAAGGAAAAGGTAAACTATGTATCATAAATATAAGTATCCCTTAATAGAGTAGAACCACAATTGATGCAATATCACTCTTGCCAAATTTATGAATATGGAAACCAATCTGCTTCACATAACATAAATATTTGGGTTTAAAGAATTTGCCAACAGTCTCACGCCATATCAGCCCTGCTGCCAGTCCTGGCCTCCAACCAAATTCAATACAAAGCATACTATAAATAGCTGCATCCAAAAATATGACTACTCATCCACACTTATAATTTATGCTACATGGTAAGACAGGGAGAAGCCAGACAAGAGAAAGGATCTCAGTACGAGTAGTCTCTACCACAATACAGAAGTTTTATACCTTTTAAAAAAAGAAAACAGGAGCTTTATTGAGAAGTCTGACAGAGTAGGATCAAGTTTTCATCCCTAAACTCTTGATTATACACTTGTCTTGTTATAATTCATCCAATGGCAAAGAGTTCAAACAACCTCACTTGTCAACAGGGATTAGCCATTTTACCTAACAACTCTCATTCATAAATATATCTTTAATGTTTTGGTTTATATAAAACCAGTTCCTACAGGTTTCATATAAAATCCTATGGATAAGGAAAGTTGCCCCAAGCAACTAACTCTAGATGTAGTTTTTTGCAGAAATTTCTGAGTATATCCCCATTGTAATAGACAAACAAGAAGATTTCCAGTAAGATAGTAAAGAGAAAAAAGGAAGAGATTCAACTTTTTCCGTAACAGTCCCACAATATATCAAAACATTACTATAATAAAAATAAGAAAAGAATTTAAAATATTCCATAATAGCAGTCAGTCATTTGCACACCCACTTTCAGTCTAATCACCTGTCAAATCCTGTCACCTCTACTTCCACAATACTTCTCCTACTGGTACTTTCCCTTCCAGTCAGACTGCAACCTAGTTGCAGGTTAAGGTCCTCAGGATCTTTCACTAATTCTATTCTAACAGTCACTTATTCACTTAACTCTTCTCTGTCTCCAGCATCTATCCTTTCCAATTCAACTTTCATGTAATAGCCAAAATGGTGTTCTTAATAGTCAGTTTTCACCATCTCACTCTACTACTCAAAAACCTTTGATGGCTTCCTGTTGTTGGGTTTGATATTTAAAGAGCTCCACAATCTGGTTCCAAGCTGCCTCCTACCTTTATATCACTTCCCAAACTGGATCAATTGTTTTTCCATGTTATCCTATATGTTACAGCCTCCATGCATTTGTATAATATATTATCTGTACATGAAAGTAACTCCTCTGCCATTTCTCTGACAACTAAAATTCTTTTCTTTCTCAAGGTCAGCCTAAGGTACCTATGCTATCCTAGGCTTGATGTGATCAGTACCATCTAGAATTCCTTCTTCCATTTGGACCTCGCATAAGGAAAACCCTCCATGATGGAGGCAAAAATCTTTGATAAGCATAAATTGCTCTTTTTTACATCTAATATTGACAGTTATGTTGCAAGGAGTGAAGGAGAAGGTCACTACCCCTACTTTGCAGCTAAGGACCTAGTACTTTCTTCCTTCTATTGAAAGCATCTTCTGGACCACATTAACCCACTTATTACTGTCACTGCCTCCACCAGAGTTAACCCATAGGGCCCAACCTAAATTCCATCTCCCTTTCCCAAGTGACCACCTTCAGAAGAAATCTTTTCTACAGCAGCTCCCAACCTACAACTCTGTTATTTTAGTTTATGTAAACATTTATTTGACCAAAAGCTAGAAAAAGGTGATACTATTACATATGATACATCTGGTCAAGATCTAAATGAGAAGCACTGGTTTCATTCAGCTTCACATTTCCTAATGTGTTTCTGGGCAGTGAGATGCTTAATAAATAGGAATGAGGACTGGGATTATATGCTAGAAACAGGGTAATTTGTAATCACAACTGTGAACTTGAGTCTTCATATCTGTCCCACATCCTACTACAATTCTTTTGTAACTATCAAACCCAGTTCAATGTCCCTCTAGACTCGGACCTCATACCTCAGATGCACCCACATTGCCTAATCCAGTCACAGCTCTTATCTAATGTGATGCTTACGGGTCCATTTCTGATAACACAAACTGGAGCAGAAAAAAATAAAGCAGATGTGGGTGGGAAAATAAAAATTAATTAGAATTCACTAAGATTCAAAGATCAGTACACGAGGAACACCAACAGACCCCATCATAGCTGTTGATATGGGAGAAAAGAGGTTACAATAGGGAATCAGTAAAACAATCCAGAGATATAGAAGGTTAGAGAAATAGTGGTATTAGAAGAGGGAATAGGAGTCTTGCAAACAAGAACAATTCATCAGTAGATAACTAAATCAAATAAAAACTCTAATACAATTCAAAAAAAAGAACAAAGTAAAAGATCAAAGGGGTAATTTTTTTTTTACAAAAATAGATGCTATGATATTGCCAGAACTGAAGCAAGAAATACCAAGAGATTAAATGAAGGTGATGACACATCTATTAAAAGGGTTTAAAGCAGTGGTTCTCAACCTTCCTAATGCCATGACCCTTTAATACTCATATGTGGGCAGACCCGCCTGGACACGGATAGAGGAGTGGTGTCTCGGTTCCTAAGACCATCGGAAATATGGGTTTTCCAATGGTCTTAGGAGACCCTGTTCAACTCCCAAAGGGGTTGCAACCCATAGGTTGAGAACCGCTGGTTTAAAGAAACTCTAATTCACTTCCCCACTTTAAAAAAGAAAAAGCATAGGAAGAGAAAACAACTAAAATCAAAGTGAAGGCAGCATCATTAGCTGGATGATAATAATAAATTAGCAGGAAAAAAAATGTAGTCAAATAAATGAATGTTTTTAAAAGTTCAAAAGGTAATGAAATTTTAAATGGCT
The DNA here is from genome assembly GCA_028646515.1 of Pseudochirops corinnae. Lineage (NCBI taxonomy): Eukaryota > Metazoa > Chordata > Mammalia > Diprotodontia > Pseudocheiridae > Pseudochirops > Pseudochirops corinnae. The sequence goes on along the minus strand of CM053590.1, from coordinate 184,897,646 downwards.
ACCTATGTGACCCTGGTGAAGTCATTTAATCTATATGAAGTCAGTTTTCTCATCTGGAAAATAAGGAGGTTGGATAACATGAACAACGAGGGCCCCTCTAGCTCTAAATCTTGTTATCAGTGTGATTCAATGGAACAAATGATGGGTTTGGAGTCAGTAGACATCAGTATCAATCCCAAAGCTGCCACTTACTATACCTATTAACCTTGGACATGATTCTTTGGGCTCTTAATTTTCTCATCTATAAATTGAAGAGGTCAGACCAGATGGTCTATAAGGTGCCTTTCAGGTCTAAATCTATGGTGATAAGAAGTTGAAACTTTACATTAAACAAGGTTCTTAAGGGTATCAAAATACCAACATCTCACCTTCCCATAAATGATACCATATTTTATACACTAACTGGAAAGAAAAATGCTCAGAGTAAAAAAAGAAAAAAAGTCTGAAAAACAAAAGATATTTCCAAGGCATGTAATTACTATATTTCAATATAAGAGAAGTACAGACTACTATCACTAATCAGACTCAATTCAAAAATTACATAAAATCCTAGAAAAAAATTACAGCAATATAGCCAAAAAAAAATTATTCCCTATGATAAACCAGAATTGTTCAACATTTAGGGAATAACAGCAATAATCATATTAAAAGAAAAAATGCCACATTCCTATAATTATCAAGAGAGAGAGAAATGCCTTTGACACTTGTCTAAAAAAAAAAAAACCCTCCAAAGTATAGGGAAAGCAGGGCCATTTTTTGTATAGTACTGTACTACTCTGTTGGTAGAGTTGTGAATTGGTCTAAACAGTATGGAAATCATTCTATAACTGTACTAAGTGACAAAAATGTCTATATACTATGACCTCAAGATTCTATTGTTAAGCACATACCCAGAGGGGTCAAGGATGTAAAGAAAAGTTACGTAAATAGCTAAATCTTTACAGTAGCGCTTAACTGTAGTCATAAAGCATTAGAAACAAGGTAAATGCACTTTTTCTAATGTATAAACAAATTGTGGCACATGTTACTGTGCCATAAGAAATAATGGATATGGAGAATTCAAATAAAATGGGAAGACATATGACTTGATAAAAACTAAAATAAGCAGAAACAGAAAAACAATATACATAATTACTACATCAAAATAAATGAGTAACAACAACAAAAAGAAAACCTGAACACTGTGTAAAAAGCATAACAACTGTGTCCTCAGAGTAAAAATGAAAAAAACCTTCTCTTCCTCATTGGCAAATAGGAAAGACTGTGAATGCATAGGAGAATGCATAAAATTTTCAATTCACCTTGTTAGTTGGTTAGTTTTATTAAACTGCATATATGTGTGTATGAATTCATTTTATTTATTTTATTCTGAACTTAAGAAATAAAATGAGCATTTCCATAACATAATAGAATGGGGGAGGGGGAATGATTGTATATGAAATTGAAAATCTATTATGTACAATTTGTTATTCCTTTTAAATATATAATACACTCATCATGTAACATACTTTTTTCTTCCTTTTTTTCTTCTCTCCTCTCCCTGCCCTAGAGATGGTTACAATCAGACACAAGTGTGTGTGTGTGTGTGTGTGTGTGTGTGTGTGTGTGTGTGTGTGTGTGTGTAAAATCATCTTATATATACTTCTCTTTGACAGTTCTTTCCCTGGATTCAATGTCTTCCTTCTTAGGTCCTTTGTAATATATATTTTATAATTCTTTTTTTTTTTTTTATAAAAAGGATGGTCGTCGGAGTTAAGTATATAAATTAAAGCTGTCCAAATGTGTAATGAGTAACCTTTGGAGGACGCATTTGCCCCTGCACTGGAGATATTAAAATATGAGCTATATGAGCACTTTGGGGGAATATTACAGATAGGCATTCTATTTAGGGCTGTCAAATTGATTGACCTAAAGTGAGATCTAATCATAACATCTCCTTATTCAAGAAACTCTCATGGCTCCCAAACACCTACCTCCAGGATCAAATGAAAAATCCTCTGTTTGGCAAAACTCTTCATAATCTCTCTTTCCACCTTTACCTTTTCAACCTTCTTACACCCAAGCCCAATGTTCTCTGAGATCCAATCATACTGGCCTCCTTGCCGTTCCATGAACCAGAAGCTCTGTCTACCAGCTCTGTGCATCTTCACAGCCTCCACCACACCTGCAATTCTCTTAATCCTCATCTCTGTCTCCTGATCTCTCTGCCTTCCTTCAAGTCCCAACTAAAATCTCACCTTCTGCAAGAAGCCTTTCCTTATGTTCATTAATGCTAGTGTCTTCCTTCTGTGGATTGTCTCCAGTTTATCTCATAAATCTCTTTTTTATACAGGGTTGTTTGCATGTCGTCTCCCTGTTAGATTGAGAGCTCCTTAAGGAAAAGAACTGGCCTTTTCCCTTTCTTTGCATCCCCAACACTTAGTATGGTGCAGGCATAGACTGGGTTAGTGAATTCATGCTTGTTTACTGGCTTCTTTTTTTTTTTCTTTTTATAGGGGGAAGGCTGGGCAATTGAGGTTAAATGACTTGACCAAGGTCACACAGCTAGTAAGTGTTAAGTGTCTGAGGTCAGATGTGAACTCAGGTTGTCCTGATTCCAGGGCCAGTGTCTATTCACTAAGCCACCTAGCCACCCCTGTTTACTGGCTTCTAAGAGGCTCCTTCCAACTCTGAGATTCTGTGAAATATGTAAGAATGAATGGGAGTGGGGGAAGATAGAAATAGGAGACAAAAAGGGGGTGTTTTTAATAGATATAAATTCAGCTGTAAGGTTGAACTCATTTTTCAGTGTTCATATTTAAGTTCAAAATAAATCATTTTTAAAAACAAAACAAAAATAATTTTATAGCCTCATTTTTCTTGATGACTCAAACAATAATCACTAGTTTTGAGTAATTTTAGTTATAGCATTTTCATGACTAAAGACTGAATACTATTGTTTATATTTCATAAAATGTGATGCTTTTTAAAGTATGTTAGCAATTTTAGATTTTAAAATTTTGCTATTGGAATTTGTTTAAGATTATATAAAGATGTATTTTGTAATGAAAGGGCACTGAACTCAGTATCAGGAGAGAACTGAATTCAAATTCTGACCCTGACCCTAAGTTGTGTGATTTTGAGTAAGTCAACCTGTGTGAGTCTCATTTTCTTCATCTGGAAATTAGGGATAATATCTATAACATTTACCTGAAAGTGTTTTATGAAGAAAGTATTTGGCAAACCTTAAAGTGTTATATAAATATAAAATATGACTGAAAATGTGTGATTTAACATTTCATAAATTTATTTCATTCATTCATATTTTTAGAACAATGTTTTCAAAGTATGGCCCACTGGATAATATTGGCTGCTGTCTCATTCAGCAGTATGTAGGGAATAAGCAGAAACAACCTTTAATTATATATCCAAAAGAGACCATGTATTTTCATTGTTCTCACCTTGTGTTATCTCTCATCTCTGCAAGCTATTGTATAAACTAGTATGTTCCCCACCTTTACCTTCAATATCTATATTTTTAAAAGTTTTTATTCTTTCCTTTTTCAATGACTCACAATTGAGGTCTCCAAAGATTCCATCTTATACACCAAAATCAACACAGTTTTGTTAATAATAATGCTCTAGGAACTATTGGGAGAGTCAAAATGAATTGAAAACATAGACCTCTTCTTTGAAGAACTCCATTTCTGGCAAATGAGAACAGATAGAGAAATAGATATGCAAGCAGATGAGGAGATATGCATGTGTGTATGTATGTATGCATGTACACATATATGCACAAAAAAGATGAATGATCTAAGCATTACACACCAGCAAGGAAACTATAAACATTACAAGAATTTGAATAAGGAAAAGACAAGTGTGGAAACTGAAATTGTTCAAAGAAAATTTCACAGAAGAGTGTTATGGGAATCTGAATGTTTTCCCTGCCCCTAGGCCCTTTGATAGGCTTAAGTGGCTCTGAGAACCTTCCCTGATTTGAAAGTATACTCTGCCCCCTAATAGGCTGAATGTGGTCATGTGGAGCCTGTGGCAAGAGGCTTGTTCTTCAGCAACACCCATACCTTATTACTTTGTGATTGAGCAGTGAGTCAAGAGAGTTGTGACATTCTCTGATCCAGGAGAAGGTTATATATGCCCTGATGTGAGGTTTTGCTTTGGGGCTCACTTTGGAAAGAGTTGTGTGATTTGGCCAGACGAGACTGGTAAGCCATTGAGCCCCCCGGCTCTGAAAACCCAGATGTTGGTGCTTCCCTCTCTGTAACTAACTAGGTAACTGATGTAATGGTCAGACGACTGGAAGCCGTCTGCTGATCTGTTTCTTTGATTGCTTGTAACTTCTGCTTGTATTCTCTGAAGTTCAGGGTGTTGACTTTTCCCCTGAACTAGGTAAATGATATTTGTTTCATTGATTAAAGTAAGATTGTTAACCCATTTTGAGCTGCTTTCCTTTTGAAAAGCAGGTATAAGAACCTGTGCTAGCAGCCATCCTGGGTATGCTAGGGTGCTTGCTGATACAAAGAGACTTAAGGGAAATACAGAATTTAGATTCACAGAGAAAAATAGGAAGAACTAACACAATCATTCTATGTAAGCTTTGTGGCTTATCAATGTTTCACTAGTGTTTTCCACAAACCCAAATATCACTGGAGTTCATTTAGCCAGAAAATATTATGAAGAGGCACACAAACATGGTGGAAGATATGGCAAGGTTCAAAGGAGCAGGCATCTATCAAAAGTCAAAGCGGACTGCAACTGAGAGTCAGGGAGGAGAGCAGGGATCCAAGCATAATCAAAGGGCAGGACAAATAACAGGTAAAAATTTAAAGAGACAAGGAACTAGGATGACACAAATAATAAAGCAGAGTACCTTTAATCATCAAAATCCTGGGAAAATAAGGAGCCAACATAAAGGGCAAAGGACAAATTTATTTTTGTTGTTTCTTGTTGAGTCATTTCAATCATGCCCACCTCTTCATTTTGGGTTTTCTTGGCAAAGGCACTGGAATGGTTTGTCATTTCCTTCCCCAGCTCATTTTACAGATGAGGAAACTGAGGAAAACAGGGTTAACAGACTTAAACTCAAATTCTCCAGACTTGAGGGCCAGCGCTCTATCCATTGTGCCGCCCAGTTGTCCTGGAGCAAATTAAATGCAATTAAACACTTGCTTAATGAAGCACTGTAATAAACATTGATTTTTTTTTTTTTGATTCAACAAATATCTGGCAATGGTGTGGAAAATCGATTCATTCCTTCAACAACCATTTATTGATTGTCACGAAAAGGGACCAAAGGTAACAAGAGCACTAAGAAGACTGCTAGTAAAATGATATCAACTGATAATGAGAACACATACTGATAATAAATGACTCCATATTGCCCCTAGGATAAAATACAAACTCTTGAGTCTGGAATTTAAAATGCTTCACAATCTGGCTCTTAACTACATTGTCAGTCTTATTTCATATTGCTAACCTTCACATACCATTCATTCCAGTCAAACTGACATGCTAGCTGTCCAGTTTGGCTGAACTGTAGAGTTCAGAAAGAGGAATAAAATCCAATAAGGCTGGAAATGTAGGCTGGGGCCAAGTTGTGAAGGGATATAAATGTCAAATGGAGTTTATATTTGATCCTAGAGTCAGCATGGCATCGATAGAGTTTATTGAGTGGGACATGGGGAGAGTGGTCATGCTTAGGGCTATGCTTTAGGAAGTCACATCAACAAACATTTAAATAGCTACTATGTGCTAAGCATTACATAGGTATATGGAAAAAGGAATGCACTTGGAATAGAAGTGACACAGGGGGAATAACTAGGAGGCCATTGCTATAATCGTAAAATTATCTTGGGGACTGGATATAAGCATGTTAGGAAGGGGGGCAGGATTCTCCGCTATGAGTACCCAGCCCATGATTAGTTTAGAAATAAAATGAGGGGGCAAGCTGTAATGGGAGTGGGAATTTGAAGATCTTACCTGCCCCCTAATAGACTGGATATAATCACATGGAGACTATAATGGGAGAAGTTTGTTGAAAGGTGGAGTTGAGCCCACAGGAACCTGGGAGTCAGAGTAGTTAGAGCTGGAAGGAGGAGAAGAGGTAGCCAAGGAGACAGCTAGGCTTGTGAGTGTGAGTTTGTGGGAAGGTTAAACGACTGTGTGGCTCCCTGCTGTGCTATGGTGGATTAACTTCTTTGTTGCTATGATGGATTCGGTTTCCTGGTGTTGGAATTTGGCTTTCTGGCATATGAATAAATGTTTTGCTTCTGTCTTCTATGTGGAGAGTCTCTTATATTTTGTACTTCAGAACTGTGGTAGCATATTCATAGTCACTTTCAGTGCTGTGAATATTGCAATGGTGCTACACAAGCTCAAATAGAAAGTGGGGGAGGTTGAGAACTAGAACAAAGTGTGGAGGATAATTGGGGAAAGATAGGCATGAATGTTTTGGAGAACAAACCTCACAACTGGATAACATGAGGAAGATGGGGTGCAATTCATCTTCCCACCCTAGACATAGTTGATTGTGAACCCTAAGGTCCAGACGCTGGTCCTCCAAGTAACTAGGATGCCCGATTTGCAGTCTCCTACTCTAGCCTGTCAAGATCTTTTGTAATTCCGTCATCCAATGTGTTTGCAATCCCTTCCAGTTTGGTGTCATGTACAAATAGGCTGAACATGCCATCTATACTTTTATCCAAGATATTAATTAAAATGTTAAGCCTTGCAGAGCCCAGTACTTACCCCTAGAGTACTTCATTGGAAAATTCAAGCGATAGTGACACTGAATCATTAAGAATTATTCTTAATCCAGATATCTAACCAGTTCTAGTATTTTCCACAAGAATGGAAGATACTTTAACAAAAGCTTAGTTTAAAATCTAGAAAAACTATAAACACAGTATTCTTCTCACCTTTTAGTAATCCTGTCAAAAAAAGGGAAATGAGGTTAGTCTGGCATCATCTATTTTTGATGAAGCTATGACCATACTTTGTAAAGACAGATTTCTTTTCTAGACATTGGCCATTTGATCAATCTATTCTAGATCTTCCTCAGGAATCAAAGTCAAGCTCATTAGCCTTCAGGTTATAGTCTCCTTTGTCTCCCATTTTTGGGAAATCAGGACATTTGTCTTTTCCAATCTTATGGCACCTAAGTGATACAGTAAATAACATGATGGAAAGATCTACATTCAAATCCTACCTCAGATACTGTGTGCCTTATCCTGGGCAACTCGCTTGACTTTTAGCCTCAGTTTCCTCATCTACCAAATGAGAATAATAATAACACTTGCCTCAGAGTGTTATTGTGAGGATTATATGAGATAGAGCATACAAAGTGCTTTGCAAATCTCAAAGTTCTCTATAAATATTATCAGATACTATTGTTGTTATTGTCATTCAAAGATTAGTATTTTCTTGACTGTGCAGCATTTTCCTTGTTCATTTTATTGAGAAAGAGTTTGAATTTAATGTGAACAATATAGTGCCCATATTTCAAATATCACTGGCAGTGGCTCTCCTATCATATCTACCAGATTTTTCCCCTGATGTAATGTCATTCTTGCAAATAAAGTTTGCAAGAAAAACAGAAGTTTTTCTTTAGTCATACCAGCTTACTAAGATAGTAAATTCAAAGCAGCAATTTTTTCTTGTACTTAAAAGAAAAAACAAAAAAGTCAGGAAATAGGCAGTATGTGTACACAATAGCAGAGTATAAGACAAACTAGTATATAGCTCTTTTTCCTCCTTAATAAATTTCCATAAATTGCTTGTGGAAGAGAAGAAAGAAGAAAAGAGATGAAAGTAAGTCAAGACAAGAAGAGGAGAGACTACTTAACATTACCAAATTTGAACCGCCAGAAGAAAAACTTTATATACTTTATAACATTAACATACAAATTAGCATTGTTTTAAAAACTTACATTTATTAATTCAAGTCCAAGATAGAGAAATGTAACTTAGAAAATATACCTTTAAAAATCAGATTTCAACTTTTTAAAGCCTCCTTCAATATTCTCATAATCCTTAACAATGCCAAATATGATACATAAGCAAAATGCTGCTGTTGAGAGATTACTCAAAATTTCTAATGGTATCTTCTTATCGGGTAAGTACTGGATATTACTCTTAGAATTTTTTTTATTTAGTTGAATTGGATTGGCAAGAGATTTCTCTGAACGTTTGTACTAGATGCTTGTCTCTAGAGTCTGTCATTCAAAGATTAGTATTTTCTTGACTGTGCAGCATTTTCCTTGTTCATTTTATTGAGAAAGAGTTTGAATTTAATGTGAACAAAAAAACATTAATTGAATATTTTCCTAATCTGATGTAAACTTGAGAAGTTATCTTGTGCTTGTCTCAGAGTAAAGAACAGGGGGGAAAATGATCCAACCTTAGCCACTCAAGTGTTGAATTTACTAAATATCAAGGAGCATATATCCTCTGAAGTGTGACTGTAAAATGGTTACTGCTGTAGCAAAACACTTGCAGATTAGAGCAATATTACATTGTGCTGCAAAGTCGAGTTCTGATTTGAAATTCACTTGAGTCCAAATGAAATGATGGGTTGAGGCAGTTCTTTAGGTAATTTAGGCAAATTTTATCAGAAAATAAAGCTGCCTCAAATAAATAAGGTAACCTAAACTCTATACCTCACCTGAAACTGGGGAAAACACAACTCATATCAGCCACTGAACTTCAACTAATAACTCCTAGAATTTCTGCAAACCAAAGGTAAAAGTTTTATTAAATGATCCTTGCCTGTGAAAACCTTCCCCCCAATGTAGGAGAACACCAGTTTGTTAACTTGGAGAGAAATCTCTACTACAATATAAAACCATTCCTAAACTTTAATGGCTTTAGCCGCTATTTTCTACAAATGAATATTTACAAGGTAATAATAACAAGCTCCGAATCTGTAGGCTGGAGATGTTGAGCCATGAAATTCCTTACTGAGAAGGTGGCTCAGCTGTATTCATTTCCACAATTATTCACACTGGTTGGCAGAATCTCTTTTGGAGAAGGAGAAATGAATTTTATTTGGTGTCTATCAGCAACATATAAGAAAAAATGATTTAGAGTTTTTCAAAAAGACAAAGAAATTCAGTTCTTTAAAAACAAGTCGAACATAACAACCTATTATAATTTTCAAATAGATCAGTTGAATTTTCTAATGAGAATTTTCTAATTTTCTCATGAGAATTCTATAAAGCAATGAAAAGCATTCTATTACTATACTATGACAGATGGGGGGACAATCTGGACTGGGAACTCAACAAACCTGGGCTCATTTGAAAATTCAGTCACTAGCTGTATGACCTTAGAAAAGTCATTTAAACTCTGTACTTTAATAGACCTAATTCCTTTCTACCTTATAGAAATTTTTTGAGGACAAATCAAAGAATAGCTTTGAAGATACTGAGCATGTCAGGTAAATTCAACATAAGCTTACACCTACTTTCCATTAAAATCAAAAATAAAACCAATATTGTCAGAATGCTTTACCTAAAACTGGTACCAATGAACAAATCAACAGTGTCCTGCTGATGCCAATATCAAGATAAATACTTAGGCAAAATTCAGTGTGATTTTAATGTGATTTTTGAAATAATGAGCTAAGATAGTTGCCAATATCAACTTCACATTGGTTAATATCAGAAAACATTCATCCCCTAATTTAAATGCAATTATTATCAAACTTTATTAGTTCATTGCCACAAAGTTTCTCTGTCAATCATTTCTCATGGATACATAGAGCACCCCTTGTCATACTTTTATACCCATTAACATTGATATGTCTCTAGTTACCAAGGATATGCTCCTAAAAATTATCTGTGCATTTAATTTTGTAAATTGAATTATATTTTAATGTACTATGGGAGCTAGCTACTTGAAAGAATGCCAGGGTTCATCTTTATTATTATTCTTATTAAAGAATCCTCCTTCAAGGCAAATAATTATTCCTAACTTTTGTAAATCTCCATTCAAATACACCTATATTCCTATCAGTTAGATCCCATTTTATATACAGAAAGTAAATACAGGTTAGTGTCCTTGCGTTCAAGGTCATACAACCAGTCTGAAGTAAAACAGATTAAGTCTCAGAACTTCAAATTCCCTATCTTCTGCTCAGTCCACTGAGCCATGCTGCTTCTCAGTCTGAACAGAAAATAGATTACAATAAAAGATTACCATAAAAGTTTGATTCTTCCATTCACCACTTCATAGACTGCCTTTACAAGTACAATTGAAAAATTGATTTGATATTCACCTTTGATATTTTTCATTGCAAATGAAACAGCATATAACTAAAAAGTATAGTCTTATCCATGAACCACACCAGTGAATATATCTTCAACTCAATTATCTAAAGAACCGGGAAATTATTAGTGAATCTTCTGAAACAAAATGCTAAATTCACTGAAAAAACTTTGCCCCTATCACCTGGCTGCTCCTTGTATTATATGTATATTGGAATCTCTTACTTACTAATAATGCTTTTACCTAAATGTTTAATTTTAAAGGACATAATGTCAATTTATGGCAGTTCTTCTTTATATCTATCACTTAATATTTCCAAATTATGGGAGGAAAGTAGCTAAAACTGTATTTAAAAGATTAACAAATAGCTAAAAAAAGAAAGACACTAAGAACTTCAATACCGAACCAGACTAATGGCCTGTCTTGTCCAGTAAGGCAGTCGTTGACATACAAATGATCTTTACAAATAAACTGAGGTTCAAGGTCCCTTTCCCCAATTCAGAATGCCAGGAAATTGACTGACCTGGAGAAATACCTTGTGTCATAGGGACATGCATCTTGTTTCATACAGATACAAAGATTTGACAAGGTATTGATAAAAAAGTCAATAAAATTTAGAACTAGAAGGGGCTTTCCTAAGGCATCATATAGAACCAACTCTCTTATTTTATCAAGTGAAAAAGTAAGGTGATTTGACCAAGATTATTTAGTACAAGAGCTAGGATTCAAAGTCAAGTCCCTTCTTCATCCCAAAACTACTACACCCTAATACCAAAATAGTAATTCATGTTTACAATTTAAAATTTTATAACATAATTTCTGCCACTACCTTGTGAAACGGGGTTCAAATATCCCCATTTTACCACTATAAAAATTAAAGGTCAAAAACTCTAAGAGAATTTGTGTAGCGGTCACAAAATTAGTAAAAGGCAGAGCTGGGACTTGAACTCGAACTTTCTGACTCCACAACCAACGTGTTCTACTCCAGATACATTATATGCCAAATGGGTTTTTGTAGACTTGCAAAGGAAATTTATCATCAAACAGAATATTTACCATCAAATATATCTGAAAAAGAAAATAATGCATCCCAAAATCCAAATGCTTGACTTATTTTAACAGTTCAACAGATATATATGTTTTTATTGATACAGGTCAAAAGTCATCCATGCCTGCCTATTCCATGAGACACTCATTCAGTTCTTCCACAAATGCAGTATGGAATGGAGGAAGGGGAATATGCTAAGGATTTTCTTAACACTTCATGCATACCAACAGGAGACTCAGATTGTCACTTAAGTTATCCGTCATTCTTGCTAATGACCAACCGATTTTTTTCAGTTATACTTTTATCTAACGATATCCTTCATGACATTTCTTCTATGTGATTCCATTGATGAAATCTGTAACATGCTGTAGGCTGCTCATGTTGGCCTGCCTCTATTTCACTCTGGGTGATACTCTGGGTGAAACTGAATAACTGAGACAAGTGACGTAAAGATAAATTTTAGTAACCTCAGTAAAGTGAAGACCATTTGATTGTGGCAACAGAGGATATGGTCAGAGAAGGACATTTTTGTCCTCCTTATGATCTACAAAGATTGAGGAAGGCAATCTGTAAGCATTCTTTAATCAAGTTTTACTACAGGTACTTCCACTAGCTGTGTAACCTTGGGTAGGCAAAATCTTTAACCTCTCTGGACTTCAGTTTCCTCATTGTAAAATGAGGTAAGGCGAGATGACTTCTCAACATCATTTTAACTCTAAAATTCTAACTTTATGATTCAATAACCCATTATGGATTTGTCCTCCATGAACCTTTTAAAATCTTTTTAGTACCTATTTATGTTTTCAATCTGCTTAATCTTAAAGTAATGATCCCCTTAACTTTTACTACTCAACTATTGTGGGAAGTACTACTTGCGTTTATTTTAAGTTTATTTCATTACAGCTGAGAGTGACTTCTTCATTTTATATTCTGGAATCTGGCAAAAAAAAAATAGATGTTCTCCTTATTAATAACTTTTCCTGGTTTTATAAATACATTTCTTTTTATTCTTTATCTTCCCTAAAGTTTTTATCCTGACAATCTGTTTTGCTATCCTCTTCCCCTACAATAATATTAATGATGATGATAACGATAACTTGAGTTTCCCTATCTAGACCTTCGCATTTTTCAATCCTTTTGTCTGAAAAGACAAAATGTGATGAGTGATTTTATAACCCCTATATAAGGTGTCATAAGTATTTAGTATCATAGTTCATCATACTGGACAAGGTTAGGTTTTCTGTTGGTTCCAATATTGTTCTTGCCAATGACTAGCATTTTTCCTCATATTTTTAGTTTGATATCTTTAAATATAGATGTAAATGTAGTTGTAGGTCTGTATGGTGCCACACAGGGGTAACCTTTGTAGGTCACAAATGATATAGCTCAAAGACTATAAATCTGCAACTTGGACTATTTTTCTAGGGGCAGTGTCTTTTTATTATCCACAAGAAACTCTTTCATACTCCATCCTCATCCCTCACTGGTATGTAACTATCCAGAAGGCATATTATATTTACACACACACACACACACACACACACACACACACACACACACACATTTACATATTAACAAAGAGTAACATGCTTTTATTTCATCATCTATATGCTTTCTAAGTTGTGGGTCAGTAATTACGAAATCCCCCCACTTGTAATTTGTCCATTTACCCTTTACCCCACTCTTAATACAACAATAACATTTTTAAATAGTCTTCATTAGAGAAGATTTTTCTATCAAAGAGCTTTTTAAGTATAAATAAAAATCAACTTTTTAATAATTAAATGACTCATAATATTTTATTTTATTTTTCATCTGAAATTTAACTATAGTTGTGCTGTGGTCATAATCACCTAATAGCATACTCATTCTGCCTGTACCATTTCCAATTCATGATTTTGGTTGAATCTATTATATTTTCCTTCCTTATGGGTTGTGAAACTTTATAATGGGAGTTTAAAAAAAATAAATCCATCATGAAAGTATTTTATTTTTAATATGTCTGTGCCAAAATGTGGGACTTAATTTTAAAATATCATGATTTTAGTTAATTATTGTTAAAATTAAATCAGCTACCTTAAAATCATGCTACTTTATACGCTAAGAAAAATAATTCATTCAACCCTTAGTTTATAGTAGACTCTGATTAAAAATCTTCACATTAAGGGGCTATAAATTTGTTTCATATAATATTATAAATCAGTACTACAGGATGATAACAGGCATATTTCCCTTGATTCATTCAACTGTTGTTACGGCATCCTAAGGGAGGAAAAAAGAAAGGAAAGTTCTTATAACTTTTCTACATTCAGACACCATTTTCCCCTACAATTAGAATAGGAAAAAAAATTGACTTTGGCTTTGAATACCTTTTCTATGAGATATCTAAAGACTATATTAATTTAGTCAGGAATTTTCCATTTGTTTCTAAAAAGAGATTTCAGTGTAGCTTTGGAAGGATTGGGTTGTTTTCTCATTTCGTTGATAAAATTTGGCACTGCCAAAGAATTTCATTTTCCTTTCTTTACTAGAATAGGCTATTTCAATTCATTTTGGTAAGCCTTTCTTAAGCACCATGCTCAGAAGGCACTGAGAAGACAATGATTCAAGAAGATCCTTCTTTGAAGAAGCTTACTGTCTAATGAGGTGGGTAAAGTGGAGATGAGACATGTATTCATCCAAAAACAGTAAGTAGAATACAAGACACAATGTTCTAAGCCCAAACAAGAGGTCTGAAATATGATGAAACATTTAAGGCAGGTGAGATTACTTCCAAACTTCATGACACTCAGAGTGTGATGAAAAGTTTCACAAAGAAGATGACATCAGAGTCTGACCTTCAGTGAAGAGTTTTAAGAAGAATAATGAGGAAATAATCCAACATAATCCTAAAGATCAATGTGAGGAAATATACAGAAAAAAGAGGCTTAGAATGGATTTGTTCTGTGAAATTTGGATTCAGTCAAAAAGCCACATTTGAAGACCTAGCGGATCACATGTGGCCTTGAGGCTGCAGTTTCCCCTATAGAAGGTGGGATTTTAGTTGGGTCTTAAAGGAAGATAGGGGGGTCAGCAGTAGGAGACAGCATTCCAAGCATGGAAGACAGTCAGAGAAAATGCCCAGGGCTGAGAGATGGAGTGTCTTGTTCTTGGAGCAACCAGAAGCCAGTGTCCTTGGATCAAAGAGTATGCATTGGGGAATAGGGTGTAAGAAGACTGGAAAGCTATAGCGTGGGTAGAGGTCATGACAAATGGAGCATTTTGTATTTGATCCTGGAGGCAATCAGAAACCACTGGAGTTTACTGAGCCAGAGGGTAACAATGATCAGGCTTATGCTTTAGGAAAACCACTTTAGTGGCTGAATGGATCAGAAATTCGAGGCAGACAGACTCACCAGCAATAATCCAGACATGAGGAGAAATGGGCCTGCGCTAGAGTAGTTGCAGTGTTGAAGGAGATAAGGAAGATATTTAAGAACCATTGCAAAGATAAAATCAACAGGTCTTGGCAAGAGATTGAATAGGGAGATGAGGAGAGAGGCAAAATAATGAGAAATTCAGGATGACTCCTGGGTTGTGAGCCAAAGGGAATAGTAGGATGGTGTTGCCCTCTGCAATAACAGGGATGGTAGAAATGGGGTGGGATTGGGGGGAAAGATAATGAGTTTCATTTGGGAAATACTGAGTTTAAGATCTCTACTGGAAATCCAGTTTAAAATATCTGAAAGGCAGGTAGAAATATGAGATTGGAGGTTCACAGAGATTGGAGCAGAACAGGTAGATCTGAGAATCATCAGAAAAAGCTGCTATAAATTTGGAGGCATACGGGACTTTTTCTTTGTGTTGTTGACTTCCCTGAGGCATATGCCCACCCCTGGGATCTCTGGGCTAAAGCATATCAGATATTGTACATAAAGGATTATGAAAACCTTAAAGTGCAACATAAATGTCAGCTATTACTTACCCTCAAAACTGAACATTCAGGAATTTTTAAAATCTGATTTAACTTTTAAAAGAACATTAAAACACATGATCTTTTGTACTTAATACCAATATCACAAAACTATTCTTCTAATGCTGTAATGACCTAATCTCACTTACTTAAGTGATACACAGCTAGGGGGCACAATGAAGAGTGCTGGGCCTGGTGTCAGGAAGACTGATTCAAAACTGACCTAGGACACACTAAACTGAAAGCGAGACCTTGGGTAAGTCGTTTAACCTCTGTTTGACTCAGTTTCTTTAACTGTAAAATGAGGATAATAATAGAATCTACATCCCAGGGTTCCTGTAAGGATCCAATGGGGGAGCTGTAAAGTCACTTAGCACAGTGCCCAGCACACGGAAGGTACGACAGAAATGACAGCGATTCATCTGAACTGAGATTCAGCTGAAATGGAAGAACAAAAGGGACTTAGTACTAATCACAAGCCAGGCTTATGCCTGCCTGCTGTGTCACTAAACATCAGGTGTCTCTGGAAAACTTGTTCAGAGTCCTCTAGGTGAGGAAAATGCTGACCAGGACAGATGTGTGGAACCGCCCTGATCCAAAGCTGCAACACTGGGTATCTGATTTTGATTCAGGCTGGTCACAGAAATGCCTGGATTCCTATTTACTTTAGAAAGTTCTCTGAAAAGCAAAACTTTCCGATTCATTTATACAAAAACTCACTCACCCTTGCAAGAATCTCTAAAGGTCAGTTCGGTTTTGAGTCAGCCTCTTTCCCAAATGGATCATGTCCACATGACAGCAGATCCCCAAAACAAAGTTCCCTAAATGTTCATCTGAACTTTGGAAGAGAGAAAGGATCATCTTCGGAAGGAAAAAAGCCAAACCAAAAAGAAGACAGTCTCACTTAGGAAATAACACAATACTCGTTCCTCTCTTAAAGATGTTCACTTAACTGGAATTTTCAAGCACATTGAAGAAAACTCACCCTGTTGTAAAGTGTAAATTGTCATTGTATGTGTTTACATAAAGCAAAACCTATTTTTATTGAATGGAAAGGAATGCTACTCAGTCATATTTCATTGGTGCTGGGAACTCCCGACTAGAAAACTCCCTCTACTAATGGAGAGCAATAAACTTTTTCTGCAGTTTATAATCCTAGAGAGCTGCCTAGAGCAATGAGAACCTCCATGCCTTGCCCAAGTTTGCAAAGTCAATGTGTGTCAAAGGCAGGACGTGACATCTTCCAGATTCCAAGACTATTTCTCTCTCTACTACTCAATGCTGTCTCTCAATTGCACAGAAAAATCAAAAAATTGCATGCAATAATTTCAAAGCTTTCATTTTTAAAGCATAAAGAAAGAATGATAATCATGGGTTATTTTAATTCAAAGTGTTCCTCAAAACAGCTATTTTGAAAGGTCTATCACTAAAAATGTAAAATTTTTAATTCAAGTGCATTGTTTAAAAAGAGCTAATATTGTAAAAAACTGTAGTTCGGCCCCTTGCAAAAAAAAAACCCTAATAATAATAATGCAATAATAAAAAACTCTTCTTGAAACTTGGCAAACACCCTCTTATTTTTTTAAAATGTGAATTGTTAAAAATGAGCAGCATAAGACAGTATGTAGTTTCTCTAAAACTTCACAAACAAACAAATTTGTTCTAGCTCTGCTCATAGTTGAAAAACATACCAGCCCCCATAAAAGATAAAACATATCCTCAAATCAAGTAGAACCATTATTTCCCCTAAAAGGATGCAAAGATAAGCCAAAAGCTGCTAAGATGTGAGAAGAAGCAAAAGAAGAATATAGCGGAAAAAATGCACAGGAGGGGTTCATTAACACCTCACTACTTAAGCACCAATTCTACATGAAGTAAAATGATAACAACTCTGAATGAAATTAATGAGAAAGAAAAAATGCAGAAAAAAGAACAGAAGGGTTTTGAAACCATCTGAGCTGCAAAGTCTTCCAGAACCCTGCTGCTGGCAATCCATCAAACTGTGCAAAAGAAATGCTATTTCATCTAACCTTTTAAAATCTTTTAGCTTAAACATTACTTTCAGATTCACTGATCCAAAAATCTTGGGGAAAAAAATTAAGATTACCTCAACAGGATTGCTAATCCGTCTATAATTTTGTGCCCGACCATTTTAAATCTAAATTGTGCATATTTCAATATTAAATGTCATTTTGTTTTTAGTATAGAAAAATGAATGCCCTTTTCTTAATTTATTTATTTAGTTTTGATACTTAGCTACAGAAATGCACTATAGTTGGGCACTCTGAGGAGATTCATGGGCAAGGGTAATGTGTCAAGGCTCTATGTTGCAGTAATCCATATCACAATGGTACTGGGGTTCAATGCATGCTCTCATTATTGCTCATTTCTGATTCACCGGAATGTTTCTAATGGGCTTTGTGTCGTCCCCAACTTCACTTACTCATCTTTGATTTTCCACATTGTGATCTTTTGATGATGGAACTTCTGGTGGAGTATTTCAAAATTAATATGATGCTTTAAAGAAACTTACTAATTTTTTTTAATCGTGCAATGTTTTCCTTTAATGCTTGGCATAAAAGCAATTATGCATATATAAGCAGTTGTCAACTTATGAACAGATTGAGTTGTGAAAGTTCATTTTTAAGTCAACTATTTGAAAATCAGTTCCAATACTTCCTGTCAAGATAATTGCCTGAACTGGAGGGCAGACCTCTCAGGTCCCATATATCTACTCCAGCAAAGCCCTAAAGTTCACATAAGACTGAATAATGATCAAGAAAGTCAGTGAGAAACTACAGTAAGTGACATATTTCACACCAGAAAGTCAACCAGAAACTCACTGAAAATATAAAAGGGGGTTCTCTCCAGCAAAGTAACACAATAAGAGACTGGATACCTAGAGCCTACATGAAATAGTGAGGGAAGTTCTTTAAAAGCCTCAAATTAGTCAGAAAGCCCATGCCGTAAACACTGTAAACCCCAGAGAATGGCAATAGGTAAAATGTTCAACACAACCCAATGTGCTGAAAATCTGTCCTGAAATTCCAGCAAGGGTCCTAAGGTTCCAGCATTAGGAATGTAAAGGATGTAAGGTGTTCTAACCTCAAGAGGTGAAGGCCAGCAAAAGAAACAGAGACTGAAGGCAAGAAAGGCAAGGCCAATATGGGCTGAATGTAAGGTAGGAAGATCGATTTAATGGGTTTTAGAATGGTCCAAGCAAGAAGTAATGAGAAATTGAGCTGGGATGTTTGTTGAGTTACTGGAGAGAAGCATATGTATATGAAAGAGGTAATGAAGTTAGAAATGATAATGATTGGCAGTAGCTTGAACTGATGGAAGGAGTGAGAATGAGACATGGTAACCACAGAAATTGAAAACAGAATAAACAGGGAGGACACAGCAAGGGTAAAATTCAACAAGACTTGGCAGGCAATTTTAAATGAAAGGTGAGGAGGAAGGAAGGGTTTAAAAATAACATCAGAGTTAGAAACGTGGACTACTTAAAGAATAGTAGTACCAAACCAATCCAACAAACATTTATTAAGTACTTGCCATATACAAGGTGTAAAATGCTAGGGATAAAAAGACAAAATGAAAAAGTTTCTGTTCTCAGAGGAGAAGGTCACAAAAGAACTAGAATTGTACTACAAACAAAGAATGCCATTAATGCAAAGGAGCAAAAATTCTCAGGGGACCACACTCAAAGATTTTAGC
The DNA here is from genome assembly GCA_028646515.1 of Pseudochirops corinnae. NCBI lineage: Eukaryota > Metazoa > Chordata > Mammalia > Diprotodontia > Pseudocheiridae > Pseudochirops > Pseudochirops corinnae. The sequence goes on along the minus strand of CM053590.1, from coordinate 184,878,663 downwards.
AAAGATTTTGTGGGGCAATTTTAAACAGAAAACTGCCTTCAGATATAAAAGTCTTCATCTGCAAACACCTTGAGTCTCCTACCTTCTACTTTTCTACCTCTTTTTCTGTCTTCTTTATTGCCTTCGACACTTGAGTCCACATTTCAAGTCAGGTCATCCAATTTTCTGAAATGCTCTCTGTGAAGGACTTCTCAATTTCTGATTTTTTAAAGTCATTCTGCTCCCAGTTTCCAATTCCTTCAGTCATATGAATGACAGAAATGATGAATCCTTAAGGAGAAACAAGTTTAGAGGGAAAAGCAATAACTTCAAATTTAGGTGGTGGTTTGAATTTGAGGTACGAGTGGAATTTCTGAATTAGAGATGTACTGTGGACAACTGGTAAATAGTCTAGGCTCAGGAGAGATATCTATAGAGGTATATATTTTGGAGCTATCAATGTAGAAAAGTTAGTTGAAGGTTTAGAAATGAAATGACCTTGTGAATGAAAAAATGTGGAGAGAAAGAAGAGTCCAGTGAAATAATGCTTAAGGGGTTGAGGAGGGATGAGAAAGATATAAAAAAAAAAATATATAAGTAAGACAGCTGATAAATTCTTAACTTGCTTTTGTGGTTATTTCATGCTTCAAAAAGTAGAAAAAGTAGTTGATGGTGGTAACCTGGACATGGTTCAAATAAATAAGAAGGAATGTATAGATAAAAACAGTCTTGAGAAGAAATAACTACATATTAGACTTTGTGCTAATCAAGGGAATGGCTGGTATAGTCACACGCACACCTTAGATTTGGGTGAGCAAACTTCAAAGAATTCAGAGAAAGAGTACATAGATTTAAATATTTTGCCATGGTTTAAAATTCCACAGTGGTAGTTAAACTTGAAGAGGATGGAATTCTCTAAAGGGAGAAATTCTGATAATACAAAACAATTTACATGAACAGGAAAGGAGGAAGCTTTTTAAAGAGAGTGATACAGACAAAGAAGAAGATGAAGACAAGACAGGTTGATGGTGATCAGAGGATCACAGATCAAAGGATCATAGATTCAGAGATGGAAAAACTTTAGGGATCATCTAGAAAAAACCCTTCATTTTGCAGATGAGGAAACTGTGGACCAGAGATTGACTTGCCCAGGATAACAAAGGTAGGAAGTGGCAGAGCCAGGTTCAAATCCAGATCATCTGACTTCATACCTAGCATTCTTTCCACTATTTTATGCTGCCTTTTGATGAGTATAAAAGAATGATACAATGCTGTAAGGAAAAAAAAACATTTAAAAAGTTAAACTTCAGAATAAGCTTAGATTGGTGGTAATGAATTTTAGAGAAAACAAAAGGGGCACTTTTTTTTTTGCTATATTGGGGGCAAAAGGCTTAAAAAATAAATGAAAAGAACCATCATTCAGCGGGGATGGGAATATAACAAGCAGCAGGTAGAAGGCAACATGACTCCTATATTTTGCCTCTGTCTTCCCTATCATGTAGAAAAATCCCTAACTAAATGATTAACAGAGTGAAACAAGATAAATAAGGACAGAGTACCCTGATATTCTCAAAAAATTCAAGTCACCAAAGCCAGGTTATTTAAAGAACTTGTAGCTGTGGCTGCTAACCTGCTCCCGATGATCTCTAAAAATTCATGGAAAATAGAAGAGGTGCCACAGGACTAACAATGAACACATATGCAAGTATTCAAAAAAGCAAGCTGTAAAACAGTACTAGCAATGATTTACCCAGGGAAGGGGCATGAAAGTCATCATCAAAAACACATATGACTAAGAACAGAAGGCCAATTTGGCAATGAGGCAAGCATAATAGATGAGCAGTCCAATTGTTATATTGCTAGCTATGAAATATTAAAAGAACCAGAGGGGGTCGCCAGCATATTAGGCACATTCTTTATGGAAGATTTCAAACAAGGACTTCAGAGAAGGAGAACATATGCATAAACTGGGATTGTGAACTTCATCAGTACAGAGAGTATGCAAACGGATGAATCACAGATCCATCCAGGTATTGAAGCCTGAACCTATGCTTCAAACTTCAAATTTTTTTTGAAAATGTTTGCTTATGGTACACAGACCTCAAGCCTGCATAGTACTTCTACAAAGAGACTTCTACCACATAAATGAGTAACTATTCTTTATCTCCACTGCTTTCTCCATTATCTGAGTCATCTGACGTATCTTAGCTACATTTTCATAATTATTTTATTTATACCTTAATACATCCAAATTAGGAAACGTCCCATCTACAGAGTTGAGCAAAGTCCCCAAATGCCAGAGTTATATAGTTAGAACAACTTGAGATATAGATTATAACAAGAATTCTGGGAATTAAAAGACAGCAGTTGTAACATTTTTTTAAATAAATAGAACAGAACCTAAGTAATTTCAGGAGGAAGCACAGATAAGTAGGTCAGTTTTGAATGTAGGAATTGTAGCATTTATTGTACACTTTTTTAAAAAGCAAGGGATATGAAATTGAAAAAAAATATGAGGGTTAAGAATATTCCACAATGCATCCCTAATGGAAGAAAGTGTGGGGTCAAGAACTAAAAATGATACACTCTTAAAATTAGTGACACCGGGCAAATCATTTAATCTAGTTTGCCTCAGTTCCTCATCTGTAAAATGGGCTGGAAAAGCACATGGTAAACCTCTCTAGTATCTTTTCCAAGAAAACCATAAAATGGGGTTATGAAGAGTCAGACACCACAGAAATGACTGAACAACAAAAAAGTCCAACTACCATCTATGGAGACTCATCCGCAGAACAGCATGGCTCACCTGACAAGCTACTGGAGATCTGTTCAGTTTTGCTCTGAATTATTTCCATATTGTATCAGTTCAGTCTAACTATATATACAAATAGCTTTCCCTTATGCCTCCAAGTAAGTCTAATAAAACAAAGAAAAGGCAGCACTTCCAAATCTGATAAGAGATGTTTATTTCTACAACTATCTGCCAAGGGTATAGGCCTAGCTAGATTTGACATACAACAAAGCTATAATCCATAATCATTACCTTGCCTTCGAAAATGAAACTTAATGAAACACAAAAAGAGAAATTCACCACATTTTAAAGGAAAAAATTACTGATTTCTATAGCAAAGATGTTTCTACTTATACTTATCACAAGCTTTATTAACAAATCAAAATACTTCAGACACTGTGGTATAGTGGATATAACCCTAAATTTGTAACAATGAGACCTGTCTCTTCTACTTAGCCCCTGTGTAACCTCTCTCTGACTCATTTCTTTGATACGTAAAAGGAGGGGAATGGACTGAATAATCTCTGAAGCTCCTTCCAGCTATCAAACTATTGCATATAAATTGTTCTTACAATGAATGGCAAACTTCATACTATGGCAAAAAAGAGAGAGAGAGAGTGAGAGAGAACTGAAAGAGGAAGTGAAGGTGTGATATAGAAACTATGACCAGAAAAAGAGAAAATCATTATTATTAGCAGGAATATCTTAGGAGTTTTAAATTGGGAAATAAAGGTATATACTCCTTGATATACACAAGAGTTATTACTAAGCGATCAAGTTATCAAAATTCTAACTATCAGATCTCAATTTGTCCATTTTTAAATACAGCAGTGAAGGCCACTCATCATTGTGGATAGGTGGGATTTCCAAGCTAAGATGGTTGTACGTAGAGATGGCAGCACAGCTTTTATTCCAGCCCATATGCGTGTGTGCACGCATTCCCGCGCACATGCACACACACAATACTACCACCACAAGTCAAATAAGGATCATGAAATCCAAAAAAAAAGCTAGAATACACAACTTCATTTACCACAGAACTGCACAAAAAGTCAACCAGAAGCCCACGGACAAAAAAGGCAAACAAGATGGAAGTCTGCCAACAAGACAACAGATAGGCCAGGACACCCGTAGCCTGAAAGACTCTGTATCTGGAAGCAGCAGGAGTGGAAGACTCCCATGAGAAAGCCCCAGGGTTGTTGGAAAACCACAGAGTAGACCTTGGAAGCTACTGGAGAGGCAAGTACTACAACCTAAACTGAAGCAGTGCTCAGATTAGGGCATCCCAAGGCCAGGGACTCTAAGGTCCATAGAACTCTGTCCTGAGATACAATTCATCCCTCTGAAGATCTTGTACTCTGAACTTTAAAAATCCAGGAGTTGTAAGATCTAACAGTGCTCTTCACACAGACATAATCTGCAAGATGATGGACTAAAAATGCAGAATGAAACCTATTTTTGGACATGGCCAATGGGGGAGTTTGTTTTGTTACACTATGAATATTTGTTAGTAGAATTTTCTTCTTTACTGTTCAATTAGGGCAACAGATGTAGTAAGGAAAAATAAATAAATGCTCATTAATCAGAAAAAATAAAGACAGAGGAATGATTATTTTTAAGTTCATGGAGTAAAGTTTCTTTAGTTCTGTGAAAAATCACAAGGAGGATGTGGCATTTAAGTGAGGTCTTAAAGATAGGTAGAATTTCAATAAAAAAAGAAAAAAAGAAGGGCATACTAGAATAGGAAATGGCATGAACAAAGTCACGGATACGAGAAGAGTTTGGACATGTCTGGCAAACTAGGAGCGGGCCAGTTTTGCTGAAGTATAATACGTGTAATCTGAGAGTAAGGCTGAAAAAGAATATTGTTACATAACTGCAAAAGGTTTTTCTAACCCCATCTTATAGTGCTTACTTCTACATATTCTAATTTCTACCTAATTAGATCATTAACTATCCCCTGAACCCCTGCAGTTTCCCACCTTTGCTCACACAGGTCAATGCCTACCATATACCTTCTTGGTCTATTAAATTTCTGCTTGTCATTTACACTGAAATGCCACTTTATTCACAAAGCCTTGCCTGATTCCCTCGGTTGCTACCTTGATCCACAGAGAGCAGTTAGTTTTTTTCCACTTCTCTTATGTATCCATTTATGCAGCATTTTCTATTATAACAATTTGTGCATGTGTCATGTCCTCCTATTTAGCTATATACCTCATAATAGAAACTATTTTTCTTCCTTAAATAGTGGATATCTTTCAGTGCCTAGCAAAGTGCTCTACACACAGGAGACACACAATACATTGTGAATTGAATAAAATTGGATGAGCTGATTTGGGCTTTATTTGGTAAGAGGTATAGAATTAATAAAGGTTTTTGATCAGTGAAGTATAACATAGTCATAACCATACATTAGGATGATAAATACAGCAGGTGTACATAGCATGATTTGGCATGGGAAGAGATAAGAGGAGAGAGAGCTTTTAGAAGACTATTATAGCCCAGGAAAAAGGAAATGACTTACCATACTTTGTCGTTACAACAGGGAGAATAATGCCTCTGACCACCATACCTATGGTCAAAACGGAAAGAGACCAATTCTTCCATTTCCTGGCTTCCCTGGCTTCAACTGAAATTTTTATTTTCGACAAGAAGTCTTTACCTCCCACTCCATAATGCCTTCCCTCTAATTTACCTTCCATTTATGCTGTACATACGTATACATGAATAAATACATATGTGTGTATGTACAGTTTTTAAAATTGTCTTCCCCATTAGAATGTCAGTCCCTTGACATCGGGGACACATTTTGCCTTTCTTTGTATTTAGCATAGTGGCTGGTGTGGAACAAATACTTAATAAATGGTGGTTAGTTGACTGTCTGACTAACCTCAAATGAATAAGCCAGGCCTCAATTGTTGAAGAGAAATTAGGTTTATTTTGCTTGGCCCCAGAGAGCAAAATTAGGAGCAATGGGTGGGAGGTGCAAAGGGCATACGTCAACCTCACAAAGTAAAAAAATTAAAAAAAACAAATTCCCTGACCACTGGAGTCACTGACAAATGGAATGGGCTGTTGCCTAAGAAAATAAGGGATTCTCTCTCAATAGACAGAAGTCTTCAAGTGAAAACTGTATGGTCATGTGTTCGGGAAATTGTAGACAGCATACTTGTCTGGTATGAATTGGATTAGAAAACCACTGAGTTCCCTTCCACTCTGTGAATGTAACGCTGTAATTCACAGATTACCTAAAGATCTCTTCAAATTAAAATCAAGCAAGCATTATAGACTAAGTTTATTCTTTCCTTTAAAATTTCCATAAGTTTGCAAATGTTACTAAACAAGGTTCTATAAAACAAGGGAAATATATTTTATGATGAAATAATGAAAAAGGAATGGAGGAGAGATTGGGTTATGGTTCAAGTTACACTAAAACAATGCACAGTCAAAATGAATACGAATACTCCTAGACATACACCAAAGAATCCCTGGGCACAGTCCTAGGAAATGTAACTCAGACTCCGCTGCACATTTCAGCAGCAAAGCCATTTCACTATGGTTGACTTGGTCTCCCATATCCACTTAATGTAGCCATTCTGTTGGATAAGTGAACAAGTGGAAATAACCTGACGAAAGGTAATTGCCTATTTTGTGTGCCTTCTGAAAAAAGGAAGAGGTCAGACCAGTCCTAAGCAACTTAGTGTGACTACCCTTCCTTATTTTCTCCTACAATCTTCCCTAATCCCCAGGAGTTCAATACCTTCATGCCACACCAGCTATCTGAAGACACAACCCACTTAGGTGTATACCACTCGGATCTCTTAAATGCTCCATGTTCCAAAGTTACTTACTTGTTGGTGCTTCACTCTATACCACCACCCCAATCAAATTTCTTAAATCTTTCCTATGCAAACACTTCAGCTTGATGTTAGGAAAAAATCTGACTAATCAGTAGGGTAGCCCAAACAAAGATAATATCTCTCAAATTAGCCTTCCTCAGAAGTATTTGATCATCTAAATTCCTAATCGGTGGAATTTCACAAGTATTAAAGAAATTATCTGCCTTGACATTCAAAGATCTCTATAATGTGACCCCAAATCTATATGTCAAATTTATCTTCCACTCCTATGCACCATAAACCCCACACTTTTGGTGTAGGAAGAAATCAGCTTATGTAGGATATTAGATCCTAAACAGTTTACATTTGATTCTAGAGGTTTGAGGCTCCTGGGGAGTGGGGAGGCAAGATGGTGACATGGTCAGACCTGCACTTTATAAAAATCATGATGGCAGCTGAGTAAAGGATGGATTGCAGAAGGGAGAGACTTGAGATCAGTGAGAAGGCTGTTATAGTATACATGAGAGGTGATGAAAGTCTGAACTAGGATATGGCTATATGAATGGAAAGACAGAGATGTATCTATGTAAGAGATGTTGTAAAAGTAGAAACAACTATATTTGGCAATAGATTGAATATGTGAAGTGAGTGAGAATGAAAAGTCCAGAATGTAACCAAGGTTGCAGGCTTGAGCCACTGGGAAAATGGTAGTACCCTCAACTATAATAGGGAAGTTCAAAATTAGGGAGGATTTAGGGACAAAGATCATCATTCGTTTTTGACATATTGAATTCGAGATGTCTTATGGAAATCAAGTTCAAAATGTCCAAAAGGCATTATGAAAGGCCTGAATGTATCTCAGCAAAGAGATTAGGGATGGAAAATTCAGGAAATTATCAACATAGAGATAATAATTGAATGCACAGGAACTGAAGAGATCATCAAATGACAGTGAAAAGAGAAGGGATAGAGAATTGGGGGAGACCCACTGTTACAAGGTACGAAATGGATAAAGAACCAGTGTAGGAAATCAAGATTAAAAAAAGACCATTAAACTTGTCATTTAAGGGCAGCTTCAGTTGAATAAGGATGCTAGAAACCAGATTCCAGGTTTGGAAAAAAGTAAGAGGAGAGGAGGTACCAAATGTAAGGGGCTTTCTCAAGGCTGGTTGTTCTCAAATCAAGAACTGGAGGAAAGAAAGAGTATGCTATCCAAGATGTTCAGATCCAGTGAGAGTTTGTTTTTATGGATGGGAGAGTCAGGGACATGTTTTCAGATAACAAGAGATTGAAGGGGGGTGTGGGTGTGTGTGTGTGTGTGTGTGTGTGTGTGTGTGCAAGTGAGAGAGAGACAGAGAGAGAGAGAAAGAGAGAGAGAGAGAGAGAGAGAGAGAAGAGAGAGAGAGAAAGAGAGACAGAGTCTATGTCTGTGTCTATGTGTCTGTGGTGGAGGTGAGGAAAAGAGACAGGAAGAGAGAAAATAGGAGTGAAGAGTGGGTGGGGATCCTGCAGAGGGAATTAGTAAGACATGATCAACAATGGGGAGTTGAGGGTGGAAGAGCTTAGAGGTTAATTGACTCATGGTGGGTTAAAATAAGAAAAGAAGGAGAATGAAGCCAGTACAAGGGCGATGGTCTAGAAAGAACCAAATAATAGAAAGAATGGAGGTAAAAAAAAAAAAGTATGAAGAATAGGGTTAGGGTCGTCTTAAGACACAAAGAGAAATGATAAAAGATTATAACTAGATAAAGGAATTTCATAGCCCACAAGCATGCAAGTAGAATACATATAGGTAATGGCAAGTTCAATGGTATGATCATCCATATATGTAACTGCAGTGAAGTGAAGAAGTAGGTCATGAGAACTGAGTAGTTTGAGGAATTGGGAATTTAAGAAATTTAATAAGGTATCAATATATATACTGAAGTTCCTTAGTGTGAGAGCAGGAAATTGAGATGAAAAAGCCTGAGCACCAGCAATGAATTTAGAAAGGGATGAGAATGTCCTGGGGGCCAATAGATAGCCATCAAATCATTATTTATGTAGCCTTAATAATTTTTCTCAAACAGCATAGTTATTCCTTCACATATGAAATATTAGAAGAAACATCTGAGATGATATACTTGAAAGAAGAAAGGAACAAGGAAGAAATGGGGTTGGAAAAAAGGACATCTTTTTTTCCCAGATAGTTTTCATCATACTATTGTAATATATCCATTGCTTTTTAGAGACAAAGTTTTCGTGAGCAGTGTCACAAATCTTTAAGATAGGTGAGTTTGACAATTGGATCTCCAATTAAGCTGACAAATGTCTGACATTGCATGAAGGTAGAATATTCTACTGGTAAAATGTGTGAATTGGGAAAAGGGTGGGGAGGAATCAAATGAATAAATTTAAAGCTCTGAATTTTGGCCCCAGTTCACATTTCTGACTGGGCCATATGAATTAGTGTTTCTTTTTATAATTCCACTTATTTTGATTAAATCATATCCCTTTTGGGGTTTCTGTAAGAAGCAATCTATCACCATCATAAAATAAATTTTCTCAGTCCTCATTTTCCTTGACCTCTCCAAAGCACTTGACAATAGTAACCAATCCATTCTTTTCAACACTCTCTTCTCTTCATTTCTGTGACACCACACTATGCTGTCTCTTCTCTCATTTCTGATTTTTCATTCTTTAAAGTCTTCATTGGTTCTCCTTCTGTCTTCAGCTCTCAACTCTTAATATTCCCAACAGCTCAGTCTTCATCATTGTGTGTTCTCTAACACCTCTTCATTGAAGTAATCTTCCATTTTCAAGAAAATGACTTCAGATAAGACAACTATGTTAATGTGATTCCCAGGTTTCTTGACTCCCACCTCAAGGTTCCATTGGCTGTACCAATATCAGTTTAGCAGATTTTTTCTGATAAGGACCACATTCCTATTTCAATTTGAATGTATACCAGTTTCCTGCTCCAGTGCCTGCCTTAATTGAAAATCAGGTTTTGGACTCAGTATAGCATCTGAATAAGAATATTTATATTCTGCCACTCTTTTCTACCTTACAGTGATCATCCAGTTTCTATTTACCTTCTAGACTCACATCTCAGTGTGCTTGTTCCTAGAGTTTTGGCCAGAGGTTAGAATCCAAGGGCAGAAAACCCAACCAATGGGAGGCTAGAGTACGATGATTAGAACACTAAAATCAGTAACATTCATTAGCTGCTGACACAAAGAACATTTTAACCTCTGTCTATGGAGATGATCATTCTTAAGCAAGCTCAGGTACTATGGCTGAATGAGTAAAGGAACAGGAAACCAGGCATTCCATCATAGTGAGGATTTAATAAATAATTATTGTCAATAAATTATATAGCAGATAGTAATAAAATGAGGAAATATTTACCTATTAAGGCATCTTGTATAAGGACAGACTGATCCAGAGAGGGAAGAGAAGGGTTGCCAAGATATGTATAAGTTTACAGAATTACTGAATTGAAGATTTGGAAAGGATCTTCAAGGAGTGGGGAAAAAAATCACTTCTTGAAGCTGCTTATTTCACTTTTAGGAAGCTCTAAGAATTAGGAGTGGGGAAAAAAACCACTTCTTGAAGCTGCTTATTTCACTTTTAGGAAGCTCTAAGAATTAGGAAGTTTCTCTTTATATCAACCTCTGTGTCTCAGGAGGAAATAAAACTTGGGAGGAAAAGTCGGAGGAGGAAGAAGAGAGGAAGACATGGTGAGAGGGAGGGGAAAAAGAAAAAAAGGAAAAAAGAAGAGGTAAAATAGGGAATAAAAGAGAAGTTGCTATTTTCTTAACTAGCATACTGCAAGAGAAAAATAAATAAAAGCTCAAATGCTGGAGATGGAAGGAATTGGGATCTCAGGAACCTTGCTCTTACCTGAACCATGTAAAAGCTGAAAACAAAGTGTACAGTATCAAAATACAATGAAATAAATAGACTCCTAGACTAGGAAAGGGATGACGGATGTTTAAGAGAAATGATAGAATTATGGAAAATATTATTTGTTATTTTTGTTCAGTGTCTGACTTTTCATGACCTCATTTGAGGTTTTCTTAGCAAAGATACTGGAATGGTTTGCCATTTCCTTCTCTATCATTTTATGGATGAGGAGCTGAGACAAATAAGGCTAAGTGACTTGCCCAGGGTCACACAGCTAGTAAGTATCTGAGGCCAGATTTGAACTCAGGAAGATGAGTCTTCAAGCACTCTATCTATTCACTGTACCACTGAGCTGTCTATGGAAGAAACAGTCACTGGTAAAACAAACTTCAAATAGGGAGAACAGAGTATGAAATGAGGGGAAAAGAGAAAGAAAAGCCAAGATCCAGAAGATGGGGCAAGAATAGAATTGAGGTCACTCTGTTCCAACAATAAATAACAAGTATTAATTTCTACTCTTTCTTTTTTCATTTTAAAGAAGGGGGTGTAAAGAAATAGAGGAAATATTATAATAGGATATGATAGCAACAAACAAAACTTAATCTTAACTATTAACATAAATGAGACAAATTTTCCCATAAAATAGATGGCAGAACAGATCATGAAGCAAAATGCAACAAGAAATACATTTAAAATATTCAGTAATGTGAACTTAAAATAAAAGAGTGGAGTAACCTTGATTGGATCCAGAAAAATAGGGGTAGTAATCATGACCTCAAAAAAGGCAACAGTAAAAATGGAGATGAGTAGGAGTGGCTAGGTGGTGCAGTGAACAGAGTACTGGCCTGGAGTCAGGAGGACCTGAGTTCAAATCTGGCCTCAGACACTTATCAGCCATGTCACCTTAGAAAGTCACCTAACCCCAATTGCCCCTCCAAAAAAAGCAAAAAAAAAAAAAAAAGATGAGAGAGATAAGCATGATACATCATCAAAATGAAATTATTAATATTAAGTATATTTTCAACAAAAAGATGGCATCTAAATTCCCAATGGAAAAGCTAACTAAACTGGAAGGAGAAATAAACAGAAAAACAAGTCACTGGGGATTTCAACATGTTCCTTTCAACTTTACAAAATCATAGTAGAAAAAATAAGTATGAACCAAGTTAAGAATATGTACATAATATTAGAAGAATTAGAGATGATACACACATGATAATTACTGAGTTTGGCTATGTGCTAAAAAAATAAGCAAATGCAAAAAAGCAGAAATCATACACATACCCTTTACAGAAAATGCTATAAAAATTCTGAAATTATAATCAGTATATTTATATGAAAAAATGATTGAAATCTCAATGTCAGCTAAAAAATATAACTCTAAAGAATCAGAGGGTTAAAAATCAAATTCTATAAGTAACAATTACTTTTACTCAAAAATTGCAACAATGAGACAATATGCCAAAACTTATAGGATGCAGCCACCAGCAGTACTTAAAAAAAAATTGTACAGTTCAACAGTTAAATCAACGAAAAGAAAGAAGATATTATGGAATAGATTATGCAAAAAATACCTAAAAATTCAACAAATAACCCAAATTATCAATACAAAATAGAAATCATGAAAATCAAAGGAGAGATAGATATTAAAAAAAAAACATTGAATGGTTGAACAAGTCATAGTCTATGATTTTAATGGAATACTATTGTGCTATAAGGAATGAAGAGCAGGCAGACTTCAGAAAAACCCGGAAAGACTTATATGAACTGATGCTGAGTCAGGGGAACAGAACCAGGAGAACATTGTACATAAATACAGCCACATTGTGTGATGACTAACTTTGAAAGACTTGGCTTTTCTTAGCAATGCAAGATTCTAAGACAACTCCAAAAGACATATGATCGAAAATGCTATCCCCATCCAGAGAAAGAAATATGGAATCTGAATGCAAATTGAAGCACACCATTTGCGCTCTCTCTTCTTTTTGTTTTGTTTTTTTTTCTTCTTTATCAGGATACATTCCATGGGTTATAATTCATCTTCAAAACATGAATAATATGACAATATGTTTAATATGACTGTATATGTAGAGCCTATATTAGATTGTACCTCATCTTGGGGAGAGAGGAAGGTAGGAAGGGGGAAAAAAAATTTAAAACTCAAAAGCTTGTGGAACTGAATGTTCTAAACTAAAAATGAATTAATTAATTAAAACTGAAAAGAAGGAAAAAGTATTAAAATTATACATCAAAGCAAGAGTTAAGAGGTTTAGAAATCCAGTCAAGTAGACAAATTAATAGCTAATTTGATTTCAAGAGAGAGAAATCAAATGATTAAAATAAAAAGGAGCTCACAACAAATAAAGAGGAAGTGGATGAAAGAAACTGCCAGAAAATATTAAGTTCAAGTATATGCCAACAAAATTGAAAAGATAAATGAATCAATATTTGCAAAAAAAATAACATACTTAGACTAAGAGAACAACGAATAGAGAATCTAAACAACTTAAATGTCAGAAATAGAAATTACAGTAGGAAAAAAATAACTTTCAAAGAAAAAAACATCAGGTCACCAAATGGACCTAGAAACAAATTCTAAAGATATTTTAAAAACAATTAGATCCTGTTTTCCATAAACTGTTTGCCAAAATGGAGATATTTTTTAACCTTATTATTCTCCCACAAGACAAAAATTATCCCAGCATTCAAATCAGGAGAAAAAAAATAAGACAGGAGGTTAGGAACTACAGACTAACATTACTAATGGATATTGATGAAAACAATTAATAAAATTTTTGCAAATTAACTACAAAGACATAAAAACAAATTATTAATTGTGAAAAAATTGTGTTTATACTAGAATTAATAATAAAGTTGCTGGAATATTGGATCACAAATCTACAGGCAGGAAGAGACCTCAGAGGCTATCCAGTGGGTTCAATAGGTAAATTATAAAGACAATAAAACATTAATAGCAAAATTATTAAAATCACATATAGAGAAAAAGTCTTCAACAAAATACTAATTTATATGAAAAACATAAAAACTAGAGGAATAAATTAATGTCTCCCTAATCATAATCTTTTACCTAAACAGTAACAATATAACACTAAGAGTTACTATTAGTTATAGCTAAAAAATGCTTGAAAAAAATTCCAATAAGAGGTCAAATAAAGATATTCACTGTCATAACTATTATTTAATAGTTGTAGAAATGTTAGTTATAGCAAGAAAGGGCAGAATTGAGTGATCCAGAACAGATAAAATTATTTCTATTTGCAGATGATAGAACAATTCACTTAGAGAAACTGTGAATTCAATGTAAAAAAGTAACTGAAACAATTAAAACTTCATTAAACTAGAAACAATCAACAAAAATCAGCATATTATCTTTCTGCATATTATCATCAAAAACTGACAAGAGGAGCTATAAAAAAAATCCATTCAAAGTAACTACAACATATGCAAGATATCTGATAGTTTAACTACTAAAACTCTTAATAATATAAATATAAAACTATTTTTAGGCACAATTGAAAAATGAAATAATTGAAAAGATATGTTCATAGCTGAGCCATGACAATATAATGAATATGACTATAAAATGTAAATTAATTGACTGATTTGGGGCCCTACCAATCGAAATACCAAAGAAATACCAAACAAAATAATAACAAAAGGTCAAGATTCTTTGTGGGGGGAAAAGTCAAAATGAAGATGAACTAGTTAGATGCCAAAATATATTGCTAAACAATAGGATCAAGTAGTTTTGAGCCTGTTTAAAAATGTCTCCATGAAATAGTAGGCAAGATTCAGAAGCAAATAAATATAGCAATCTAACATTTGATAAGTCAAAGAACATGAACTACAGAGGAAAGGATCTTCTATTAGACATGTGCTTCTGGAAAAAATCAGAAATCAGTTGAACAGAAATTTGTTTTAGACAAAGACTCTACACCATATACCACAATATGCTCCAAATGGATGACAAATATACATATTCAAATCACAGCAGATAGACAGACAGACAGGTGGATGGATAGATATAGATAGAAGAAAAAGAAATAAGAATGAAAGTTTTGTATATGACTATGGGTATGAGAATTCATAAACTATGAAGCAGTAGAGGTGATCATAAAGGATAAAATAAGTCATTTTATTGCACAAAACTAAAAAGCTTTTATATGACTAAAGTCAATGTAAAAGAGAAATTGTTGAAAGGGGGAAAAATCTTAGCAGCAATATCTCTCATAAAGTTCCAATAGGTATTTAGGGAATTGATATATAAGAACAAGTTATTCCCCAACAGACAAATGGCAAAGGATACGAACAGGCAATTGTTCAAAGGAAGGAATGCAAAGTGTCAAAATGAAAGAATGTTGTAATTCACTAATAAGAGAAATGCAAATTGAAACAAAATTGAGATGTCAGATCATACTCACTAGACTGGCAAGATGTTGTAAAACAAAAATGTTGGAGGGGACTATGAAATGGCAAGAAAACTTATGCCCTGGTAGTGAAGCCATGATTTGGAAAAACTGTTTAGAATTATCCTTTTTTTAAAGTCATTGCACTGTACACATCATTTGACCCATGAACACAACTGTACATACCAAGGAAGTGAAAATAATATAAAATCCTAATACATGCCAAAATATTCAAAACATTGCTATTTTCTGGTAACAAAGAACTGGAAATTATATGGGTACATATATTAGGAAATGGCTGAACAAATTGAGATATAGAAGTGAAATCAAATATTATACCAGAGGAAAAGCTGAACAGTAAGAAAGAAGTTTATTGGGGTGGGAGGAGCCACTGAGAACTGACAAGGATGTTTAAAAAAAGAAATAATAAAACATCCCTTTAAAAATACGAACCAGAGGCAAAGATGTCTATTTACTTTAATTTTTTTTTTAATCTTATAAGAAACAAAGCCAACTATGCATCTCAAGGGAGAAGGCTAACTATGGTAATGTCATTCTTCTATATTTCATTTTAGGAGTCTGACAAGCAAGCACTCTGTGCTTCCAAACTGTCAATAGGGCTGACAGAACCACTTAAGCTAATTAACTAGTTAGGTTTTTAAATGTAATGGAAACTGTACATCAGCGCCGCTTAATTATTTAAAAACCACAACATGCTAAATCCACATTGCAAAACCTTTAGTAAATATAGTGTTGCTGTTTTGTAATTAATTGTATCACCTGACTTAAGCGCATATAGAAAAAATACTTTAATACTTCAAAACTCTATGACTTCATCACAATGGTTACTCCTTCCAATGTAAAATGATAAAAGCACTAAAGGAAATCAGGTCTTTAAAATGAGCTCTTGAAGGTGTAACTTAAGCACCCCATACTTCATATACAATGTAGTTCGTGATTTTGTTCTAAATGCAAAATTAATTTTTTATGTTATGCAAACACAATTAATCTTTGCACATGACAAATCAGTAAGTTCATAACGAGTAGGGGCTTTAAAAGACACATGATATGGAGGTTAACAAATATCTGCTGGACAGTAAGACTTGTATAGAGGCAGAAAGGAGTCATAAAGATCCAGGTTCAAAAGTCACCTCTTACAGTTACTTGTCATGTGACCCTGTGCAGATTACTTAACCTCTATTTCAAGCAGTTTCCCAAAACTCATCTTCTAAGTCATTGAGGGGCTGCATTCTAAGTTTGTGGATAGAATTCCCAGACTAGTAAAATCAGAGATCCTTCATTTTTTTTGCACACCTAAAATCTGTACTGGAAGAGAAAGCACATCAAGCTAGAGGTTATAGACCTTTGCTTATATAGATTCATATACACACACATATACACACACACACACACACATGCACACACGCATGCTGACATATGCCAAAGTCCTCTAGTTTGTCTAACAAATGCACAATGTCTGCCAAAGACAGTAAAGTTAGTCAATTCTGCCACTATGGACCTGAGAACTAGTGACTGACTAACAGCTGGTATATTTGCAAAGCAAACAGACATTGGGAAATACTTGAGGTTGTAAAGAAATTTTTAATACTACAGTGTTAAATTCAGCGGTTTCTATGTATCAATTAAATAGGTCTAAAGAGAAACAGAGTTCTCTCTTCATGTAATACCATCATTCTAAATCCATCCTAACAAGCGGACCCTTGCCCTATTATCCTCATTTTCTCTTCCTTTTCCAGAAACCAGTAATGGGGACAGTTTAGGAAATAGTCTCGTTCCTGACATTCTTCAATCGCACTTTGGATCTCAACTTGTATTTAGAGCTTTATATTACAATTATTTCTGAATATCACATCTCCTCTAATAGATTATAATCCCTTAGGAGACAAATGATGTAATACTATGGTTTGCTAGATGCTTCAAAACATTACTTAGGCATTTAATAAAGTTTAAGATCTCTGGGGTATAGTACAGTTTTTTTTTATTTTAATCTCAATGTAAAGTAGGACCGATTACAGCCCAAATTCTGGTGGTTCTCATATTTCTGAAAGTTATTTTCCTTTGGTTAACAAACTTTTGAGTCTGTCTAGTATCCTCATATACAAAATCAAAAAATGTAAGAACTGGAAAAATAAAGAAAACTAACATCTATATAGCACGTCAAGGTTTTAAAAGTTTATTACATATGTTATTTCATGTGATCTTCAGAACAACCCAGTTGAAATATGTCATTACTATCCATTTTACAGAGGGGTCACACAGTTAAATAAGTGTCTGAGATAGGATTCAAACCAGGACTTCCTGATTCCAGGACCAGCACACTGTACATGGCACCTTCTAGATCCCTAACACATCTAGTTATAATTTCCCAGTCATAAACATCCTAATATAAAATAGGAAGATGTATGCTCCCCAAAGGTGTTTGCCACTGTGATGGAGGCCTAGAATACAAACCCTCATCATCTCATGTCTTAATTACTACAACAACATACTGGTGGATCTGTCTGCCTCAAGTATGGCCCTACATACACTAAGATATTCTCCATTCAGCCATTAAAGTGATTTGCCTAAAATGCAGGTCTGATCATGTCATTCCCCAACTCAGTAAACTCCAATGGTTTCTTGTTGCCTACAGGAGCAAATGCCAAATGTTCTATCTGGCATTCAAAGCCCTTTAAAACCCCTACCTACCTCCTATCTTTCCAGTCTTCTTACACCTGATTCCTCAATTTAAACTCTTCAGTCCAGGGATGCTGGCCTCCCGGCTGTTCTGACAAGTCTCTCTCAGCTCTAGGTATTTTGTTTGTCTGAATTCCATGTGTGGAACACTCTCTCCCCTCGGTTGTGATTAGCGACCTCCCTTGCTTCCTTTACATCCCAAACTAAAAGTTCACCTTCTAAAGGAAGCCTTACTGAACCCCTCCTTACTTCGAGTGCTTTCCCTGTTTTAATTTTTTCCTACTTAGCCTGCGTATAGCTTGCTTTGTAGATATTTGCCCCACTTAATTGCAAGCTCCTTGAGGGCAGAGACTTGGTTGGGGTTTTTTTGCCTTACTTTGTATCCCCAGCAATCAGTACAGTGCCTGGCACACAGTAGGTACTTAATAAATGTTTACTGGATTGAACTGAATTGAATACAAGCTGAAAAGGGATTCCTTTTGGATGGTTAAGCCCTTCAGCTGCTGCTATGTACAGATGACATAGGCTGTTTGAGTCAAGGCATCTAGGAGACACTATAGCACTTTCTAGAAGATCTGTGCAACCACTCCAAAAAGTCTGAGTTGACCACTCCAACAGAATAGATGAAGTGGATTAATTTTTATTGCCAAAGTTATCACAGCATTTGGATGGATAAAACATAGAAATGTCTGTCAGTAACATATAATGTCTGGGACAGACATATTGATGGATCACTGGGATTGAGTTGAAGAGGAAGAGGAATGGCTGGATTGCCTTCAGGAAACTGAAAATTCCTTTACTCATCCCAAGATTCCAGTGAAAACAAAGATCTATCTTCTCAATTCAAATATTCTAATGGTGTTTTTTTAGCAGGAAGAAATGTGATATGACAGTCTCTGAAAGATTAGTGAATATCACAGAGAAGGGAATGGAAAGGCATGTGGCAGCTGTTGCAAGGAGGATAGAGGTATGTATGATATAACAGCTATGAATGAAGTCCTTTCAAGATTTTTCTCCTTAATCATCTGTCTTCTTGCCAGCCAAGTCTACCTGTTTTTGTTTTCTTCTATCTGAGTAGTAGTCCTGGTCCCATCGTCTCTCTCTCTTTTTTCCTTTTTGGAGGGAATTTGGGGTAAAGTGACCTGCCCGAGGTCACATGACTAGTTGTGTGTGTGTGTGTGTGTGTGTGTGTGTGTGTGTGTGTGTGTGTTAAGTGTCTGAGGTCGGATTTGAACTCACGTCCTCCTGACTCCAGGGCTGGTGCTCTATTCACTGTGCCTCTTAGCCACCCCCATCCTTTCTCTTAATCTTAGCTGGTTGAAATAAAAAATTAAATTTACATTCAACTGCTTCCATGTCAACCATTTTCTCCCTCTCAAATATAGACTACCTTTAAAAAAAAATCCTAAGTCTCATAAACAGCTACAATATTTTGAATATATGTACTTGCACTTGTGATTTAAGGGATTTTAGAGGTGATTTTGACCATACACAATTTTTACTTTACTGTTTACCTGTTTATGTTAGAATGTAGCCCCACCTCTACAAGATGCAAATCTTTCTTAATTCTGCTTCTAATGAGGCTGTTTGCTTTGCCCTTTCAGTTCAGTGACTGTGTTTCATATAAAAGAACTATGTAGGAATCATTAATCCTATTCTAGGAAAGAGGAAGAAATAAAGTTGGTAAAGATTAACTTTTAAAGAAAAAAAAAAGAAAATTGCCAAATGATAGATTTTTCTGGATAATTTATCTAAACTTCTACTAAAGGCATAACCTTTGCATAACACAAAATATTACAAAATATGATAAATAATGATGGCATTTTATTCAACTAATTTGAGAGGGTAAATATAGTTTTAATCTTAAAACTCCCAAAATAGATACCACATAAAAAGAGAAAAGTTATAGACCGATATTACCTAATGAACACAGATGTAAATATCCTAAATAAAATTCTACCAAGGAGAACACAAAATAATAATGGAATTATATATTATAACCAAATAGGGTTATGCAGGGCTGATATAAGAAAAGTATTAGCGTGACTCATTATATTAATAGGAATACAAATCATAAAATATTACCTTAATAGATAGAAAGAAGGTATTTGTTAAAGTCAAGATTTTTTCCTGATTTAGACTAAATAAATTAATTACAGGTTTTATTTTTCAATAAGAGAAACATGCTATATTTAGAAGCAAGGTCCTAGAGTCAGAAGAAATAGGCTCCCATCTCTGCCATTTCTAGCTATGTCACCTTGGAAAAATTACTTGTTTATTTTTAACTGCAAAAGATTGCTGCTTCTTAATAAAATGCTAATATAATGTTGGCAATACTGATTGAAGGAGTAAAACAAATAAAAAGAAAAAATGTAGGAAGGGAAAAAATTAAAATATCTTTTTCTCATAGAGCATATAATTGTAGAGATCATCAACCAAAAAAAGTCTTTCCAAGTAATAAATTAACTTGGCAAAGTTGGAGAATATAAATAACATCTCAATAATCTATTAAATGTACTTATTTTAGCTACACATAGTTAGAAAATGCAATATTTTACAAGGAAAAATATTTGTAATGGGAAGAGAAACTATTGTACACTCAAAAATAATGACTTTTTTTGGAGGGGAGAAGGCAAGGCAATTGGGGTTAAGTGACTTGCCCAAGGTCACACAGCTAGTAAGTGTGTCAAGGGTCTGAGGTAGGATTTGAACTCAGGTCTTTCTGACTCCAGGGACAGTGTTGTATTCACTGTGCCATCTAGCTGCCCCTGACATTTTGAAAAAATAAATTTCAAACCTCAAATGGCAGAATAATATGAATAATGGGTAAAGAGGGATTAATCAACCAATGAACAAACCAAGTACTGTGGCAGATACTGAGGCTACAACAACAAAAGTGAAACTTCAGTCCTTGAACTCAAAGAGATTACATGCAATCATAGGAAAATACAAGGGCACATATTCATAAATGTGACATACCTAAAAAATAAATGAGATGCACAATTTCACAAGAGATAAAGAGACACCAGTATCTGGAATGATCAGGTAAAACACTGAGTTAGTTAGTAGGTGGCACTTGAGCTGAGCTTTAATGGAAATTTGGGAAACATCAAGCTTTGGCCTACACAAAAATAATAAATAGCCTAGATGTTAATACATTTTATATTATGTATGTCTTTACTATATCAACAATTAAAACCTACATGAATTATTTTCTAGTATTTTGCAACATAACATTTACTTGGAAAACAACACAATCAGGAATGACAAATTTTTTCCCAAGTGTAACATCATGCACAAGCAGATTCCCAAAAGAATGCTACTGTGAACGGCTTTTAAGGTTCAGATTACACAGTATAGTGAACACTCCATTCATTCCATTACAAATCAAGGCAAACATTCACAACAAATCATAATATAATATTCACAACATTACATCTTATCACAGAAAATCACAATATAGTGTTCATAACAGCTTAAAATGAGAATGGCCACACAGTTTTCACTACAGTGGCCACAATATTTAGAACAAAGAACAAAAGAATAAACATCTGGTTTCCCTAAGGGGGAAACCCTCCTTACTTAATCATTCAATCAATTCACAATACAATAATCAATACTCATTCAATCAATTCACAGTATAATAATCTTCCACTCATGGGGCTATCATTAACTTAATCAATCACTCATCTAGCAATCAGTCACTAAGTATCATTAATCACAAGATACAATCATTAGAAAATTACACAAACCCTGCACCCCTCAGTGTCTAGTAAACTCATTCAGTATCCAAGGAAAGGTCTTTTCTTCATCTTGATTCGGGGTGGTCTCTCAGATTCCCTGGATTCCCTTCCATGGTCCCAGCTCCTACCTGAATTCACTAAACAGTCACCTGGATTCAGAGGCAGACAGCTCCGAGGTCCTCATCCAGTCCTCAGAGGTAGATAGCTCCCAGATCCTTGTCCAGTCCTCCAAGCAGTCCCTGGCACACAACAAAGTTCACAGGGCCAGCATATCTGAAACCCTTCACAACTTCTGTTGCTGGGAACTCAAAGATCAGTCAAGTCATGAACCAACAAAGGCTTATCCCAGTCATGCTTCTTCAGTCCTCCAGCAGTTCAGCTGGCCCTAGGACCCAGGAGAAATCTCGGCCTTCCAGGCAAGCCTTTTCAGCCTTCCTGGGGGCCTTCATCAGATTCTGGTCTCAGAAAAACTCCAACTCAATTCTCAGTCAGCTTCCAGATACTGGGAGAGAAACTCTCTCTCTCCCTCTCTCTTTCTCTCTCTCTCTCTCTCTCTCTCTCAAGAAAACTCCAACTCAGTTCTTCAGTCCACCAGCCCAGATCCCAGATACTGGGACAATCCTGCTTCCTCCAACAGGAGCCACCAGGAGGAAGATACCCAATTCTGTCTCTCTGCCTCTAGAAGTCTTGCTTATTTACACATACTGGCCTCCTGTCTCAGCCAATCCTCTTCTTCCATGTCAACAGGGGAGTTCATGCCCTCTGAACAGGAGACAGAGCTCACACCTTCCATACTTAGCCCTAAGTTACTAAGGGCTAAGTATCTGCTAAACTGATTAGTGTTACACCAAGTAATGATATCATAAACAGTTATCAAAACTTTATGTAATGACAATTTTTAAAAAATGGATCCGTGGAATACAAAAGATGATTAAAAATTAAAACACATTTAAACTATTACAATAATATATAACAAAACAAAATTAACAAAATGGTAGGGCAAGAAATCACTACTTAATGCGTGTTGCTGGGAAAACTGGATAATGAGAGATAATACTTGCCTTGGATCCCCATTTTGTGCCTTATGTTGTAATAAATTCACCAAAATAGAATTATTGGGTCAAAAAATAATAATAATAGCAGTACTAGCCAGCAGGAACAATAGTAGCAGCAGCTTTTGACATTTATAGAGCATTATAAAGTTAATAGCACAGAACTGGAAACAACATGAATGCCTATTGATCAATAGAATGGTCAAACAAATTGTGGTTCATGAATGTGGTTCATAGACATGAGAGGCAGTGTACTGAAGTAAATGGGACACTGGACGTTGAACCAGAAAAAAATAATCTGTATTCAAATCACAACACAGGTAATACTTACTAGCTGTGTGACGCAGGGCAATTTACTGAATTTCTCTGTGCTTCATTTTCTTCATCTATAAAATTAAGCATTTGGATTCAATAGCCTGTAAGATGATCCTATCACTTAGCAGAGACATAATGAGAGAGATTCCTTTTGGGTATAACTTGAAGTAGATGGCCTCTGAGGTCCCCTCCAATTCTCAAATTTTGTGATTTGATTAATGTTATACAGTATCATTGTACTGTGATAAATGAGGAATATGAAAAATTTAGAGAAGCGTGAGAAGATTTACATGAACTGAAGCAGCATAAAGTAACAGAAGCAAGAAAACAGTTAACAAGTATTAATTAAATGTCTCTTGTGCTAGCTACTAGGGATACAAATACAATGAATGAAATAATCTCAATTCATAAAGTGTTTTCATCTTAACTCTAAGGCATTAAATTGATTTTTGGTAGTGCAGAAAATCTCAGTGTCTTATAGTCCAGGCAGCATTCTTGCAGTAAAGGTATCCATTACTGCCTGGAAGACTAAGGGAAATAAACAAGACTATGTTAATAGTTTACAAACTCCATTCTTCTACACTACTTATACATTGCTAGGTCACCTAGATACCATGCTGTAGCACTGGTCTGAGTGGAGATCTTTCACAAGTACTATCCTAAAAAAATAATGTTCTGTTTTCAAAAACCAAAAATAAATTTCTTACACACTACCAGTGGGCTAGTGTTTTTAACTTGTATTTCTAAACCAT
This sequence comes from Pseudochirops corinnae, assembly GCA_028646515.1. NCBI lineage: Eukaryota > Metazoa > Chordata > Mammalia > Diprotodontia > Pseudocheiridae > Pseudochirops > Pseudochirops corinnae. The sequence goes on along the minus strand of CM053590.1, from coordinate 184,855,177 downwards.
CTATTTGTAACGGTTTATTCATATCCTCTTCCCTAGTTATTTTGACCAAAGGCATGAATTTCTACCTAAGCTCTCAAGCCATACAAACAACAAAATGTTTATTTTATAGTGTTGTTGAAAGGAAAATGCTTTATAAAATATAGTAATATACGAATGTCAGTTATTGTTAATAAAATTAACTGACCCACAAAACTAGAAGCCAAAACCTATTGGCATAATTTGTGGAATAACCAAATTAAATATGACAACTTTGATGTATTATTCAATGTTGTTACAAACTTTTTATGTTTTTACTGGTGCTATGTTATTTTGCCTAACAGTCATACTCAATAATCTCCCAGAAAACCCTATATCATGATGAAGAAAAATAGTTTAGCAAAAGCAACCAATACAGCAACAGTTTCAGAAAGAATACGCAAGATTCTTCTTGCACACTTCTCTATCTCTATCTCTATCTTGCCACTTCTCTATCAAAAAAAGTACATATATATATATATATATATATATATATATATATATATATATACACACATATATATGTATGTATGTATATATGCACATATACATATATATATATATATATACATATATGTTTCATCATTAGTCTTCTGGGACCAAGATTGGTAATTGCAGGTGATCAGAAATCTAATATATTTTAGCATTGTCTTCATTTGCACTAATTGTTCAATACTTTCACAGAACAAACAGGAGATATGGAACAAGAAAACAAGTCTAAATAGAAAAAAAATCCGTTTTTACACAGATGTTCACAGAAGCCTATAAAAATATTTTTTAAAAAAACTAGAAGTCCAAAGTTCCAACAAAATAATAGTCACTAGACTCCAAAACTATTTTATATATGTAACAATAACGACTAGCATTTATATATAACTTTAAAGCTTATAAAGTGCTTTATGTATTATCTTGATGTATCATATACAAAATATAACTATTAATATAATTTAAAATGACAAGAAATGCTATGGGTACATGGAAATAGTTTAAAGATTAATGTTCATTAGGGTTTTTTTCTTTGCTTTAAAAGTGATTACAGTCATAAAAGCAAGTTTTGAAAGTCTCACAACATAATAAATCTGCATAAAAATAAAAAATTCATTTTCTGAGTAAGTGAAAACTGGGGGCTACTTAAGAGACAATGGTCTAAAGTATACAAAAAAGTTTCTGTGCACAGTTTTTCCTGCTATAGACTGATATTAAAAACTAAAGTAGTATCAGTAGTCAATGCGATTGGTTAAATAGTCAAGTCTTAAAGAGTAAAAATTCCCATTAGATGGAAATTGTCTTTGTCATATATTTTAATATATGTGAGCTTTTAAATAAGCTTGTAAGATAATTTGGATCAAATTTACAGTTGACTAACTTGTTTCAGACTTCCTGTGGGAAAAATAAATGTAGACTGCACAAGATTAAGGAATAATATTCCTTGAAGTAAATGTCAGGATATTCAAATATTATTTTGAGATGTTAATGCCAATTTATCTTCCTATAATATCAGAAATATGAAAATACAATAGAGTCAATGGGAAAATTTGATTGAAGCATATAATTTCATTCTATTTACAGTTTTTCAAGAATGCAACTAAAATAAAGTCAATCTAGACACTCAAATTAATGTGTTGAGTGTACGACTACAGAAATTTCATTCTCAACATACTTTGTTGGTGAGAACGCAAAAATGCTATAGAAAAATAGAGCTTATAATTTAGGATACAGAAATTGAATGCTCTGCAGAAAGGATGACTAAATATGGGGAAGAAGTAAAAATAAAATAGTAATAGATAGTTACATATTACTTCTGTTAAAGATTCCTTTGCTCTAAGAACTTAAAAATGTCATATACAAAAGCTGGACCAATTGGACCAACTATCTCATTTTATAGCGAGGGAACCTGAAACTTGGAGAGGGTAAGTAAATTATCCAAAATTATATCAGTTCGTGTCAGAGACAAGGATAGAACTCAGAACATACCCAATCTAGTCTAGGACTCTTTATGTGAGTTCAAAAACTCAATACATTTCTATACATGTTCTTGTTCCATTCTAATTTTTAGCATTTATACTACTCTAATCACATGAAGGAGTCATTAAAATGTTTTCAAGTATTTACTGAACTTTCAATATTGAAAGCTCAATTTTGTTCTGTTTAATATAAAACACCAAGGTACTAAGTTATACAATTCTAAGCTCTGTACTTTCAAAAGTACTGTGAAATATTTTTTATGTTCTGGTACAATCTAAATATAGTCATTAAAGTACCAATCAAATCAATATTTAAAGGAATAGGGGTGGCTAGGTGACACAGTGAATAGTCAGGAGGACCCAAGTTCAAATCTGGCCTCAGACACTTAACACTTTCTAGCCATGTGACCTCGGGCAAGTCACTTAACCCCAATTGCCCTGCCTTCCCCCCTGCAAAAAAAGCAAAAAAAGAAAATATTTAAAGGAATAAATTACTAGTGGACAGATCTGGACCATTCATTAGTTCTATGGGTGCGTAAGCTCTGCACATCTCTGCAAAACTAACCCCTACAATATAAAAGCACCAAGAAGTACAAGTTTAAGCTCACAAAATCTTCAATATCAGTGTTAAGGTATTTTATTTGTACCCCCATGCTACCCCCATCATCAAAAAATCTATGTCCTCAGGGACAACTTATGTTTCATAAGTAGTCAATGACTTTAAAATCAATATAATTAATTAATAGCTATATTTCAAAAGTAGGATACATTTTTCTTAGGCAAGGCTTTTATTTTTATATGACTAAGGACTAACATGTGGTGTTGCACTTTGAACTTCATAATAGAAGCAATGTGGTAGAGTAAAGTGATAGAACTTTTTCTAGTCTCTACTTAAACACTTTTTAAAAAATTTCCATAGTTGAGACTACAGTTATTTCCACATCAGTTCTTCCATATTTAAGTTTAGGCATGTTGAAAGCCTGTACATCCTTTGTCTGCTGCAGGTACATTGGGCTGATGAGAATAAAACACTATTCAAGCCAGAGTACCATGCAAAATGACTCCACTCCTGAAATTCTCTGTGCAAGAGATTAATACTGTCTCTGCCTTGGACACTAAGACCTGGGTTTGAAATGGCTGCTTCAGAGTAATTAGATGACTTTCAAAACACTCCATTCAACAAATTTGTATGAAGCATCTACTATCTCTGCCAGGCACTATACCAAGCAAAGGGTATCAAGATGATATACTTCCTATGATGGTGAGGTCTGAGATATAATAGTGTGCAGTTGAAGTTGATGGGAATGAGGATTATAAAACCTGAGGATTTTAATGTAGGGAAGAACTAGAAAAAGGTAGTTAATTTTTTAAAAAATGTTTCTAGTGCATTGGTGGAACTGTGAGTCAGCACAATCATTTTGGAAAGCAATTTGGAATTATACAAATAAACTAACTAAAATTAAAATGTTTGTACCCTTTGATCCACAGATTCTACTACTGGGCTTATATCCCAAGGAAGCCATTGATAAGAAGAAAGCCCTCCCCCCCCCCCCATACATCAAAATATTTATAGCAGCATCCTTTTGTGATAGAAAAGAATTGGAAACAAATTCTATCCCATCAAATGGGGAATGGCTAAACAGTGGTACATGAAGGTGATAGAATATTACTATGCCATAGGAAATAAGGAATGTGATGAATACAGAAGCATGGAATGTTCTACATGACCCGATGCACAGTGAAGTAAGCAGAGCTAAGGAAATAGCATACATAATGAGTATAACAATGGAAATGGAAAAGACCACCAAAACATCAAAAATGAATGTTGCAAAATTACAAAGAATAAGCACGGCTTGAAAGAAAAGATAAGAGAAAATGTCCTCACTTAATCATTTTGCAGATGTGGGAGATCCACACGTATTGTACACTGCTTGTATTTTCAGACTTTTTGGATGTATATTTGTTAGGCTACTTTTTTTCCTCTTTTTGTGTTTTTGTCTTTTGAAAAACACTATTTGCTAAATGGGATAGCACTCTGGGCAGGAAGAGGAAAGGATATTGAGGTAAATTATGGTGGTGTAAAACAGAAGACAGTAAATAAAATTTAATTTAAAATTTTAAAAAATAAAATGTAAAAGCTTGTAGGATTACACCATCCTGATACTGATATCAATCAGGTTCGTTAAGAAAGATGCTGCGCTTTCTATATAAAATCATTTATATATAACACCAAACTTGTATTATACAGAGATACTGTGATATCATGGATAGAGGACTAAATTCAAGACAAGATAATCCCGGGCCCAATTCCCATCTCTGACCCTTGCTGGCTGTGAGTCTGTGGGTATGTCCTTATCAGTAAAATGAGGATGACAATTCCTAAAGCTCTTGCCGCACAACGGAAGTCTATTAAAAAAAAAATATAGATGTGTATGTTAAAATATACATTTATATATTATTATATGTACTTATGAACAAATGGATATGTGTGTATATACATAGATACAGATATAGATATATGTATATATAGTGATTTGTAAACTTTGTTGTTGTCGTTCACTCATTTCAGTTGTATCCGAATCTCCGTGACCCCATTTGGGGTTTTTTGGGCAAAGATGCTGGAGCGGTTTGCCATTTTCTACTCCAGTACTTTTTATAGATGAAGAACTAGAGCAAACAGGGTTAAGTGACTTGCTCAGGGTCACACAAGTAAGTGTCTGAAGCCAGATATAAACTCAGGAAGAGAAGTCTTCCTGACTTTAGGTCCAGCCTTCTCTCCACTGTGCTACCTAGCTGCCCTGTAAACCTTAAAGTGCTATATTAATGTCAATATTATTGGCTACATTCATGCCTTATATCCTCTTTGAAACTCTAAGCTTTCACGGGCCAAATATATCTGATTTCATTTTTGTATTCTGAGACTTCAGTACAGACTACCATATAAAATATAATAAGTGTGTGCTGAATTGAACTGAAGTGAATTGAATTGTGAAGGCACTAAGCATGGTGTCAAAAAGGAATTTATCATCCATATCCTGGATATGTAGTAAACTAATTCCTTGATCTTTTTCAGGGAAAGGTTGTTGCAAAATGGAACCTTATTCAATCTTCATAACATCTGGTTAATGATGCTACTCCAGAACTCTCCCTCCAGGAGTCATTCTTTCAAGGAAATTCTGACTTGATTGCTTCCAGTTCAAAGGATTTTCTAGAGCTCATTAAAAAGTCTGCTTCTGAGGCAGCTAGGTGGTACAGTGAATAGAGCAGTGGCCCTGAAGTCAGGAGGAACTGAGTTCAAATCCGGTCTCACACACTTACCACTTACTAGCCATGTGACCTTCAGCAAATCACTTAACCCCAAATGCCTCCTTCCAAAAAGCAAAATAAAAATAAATAAAAATTTAACAGGCTGCTTTCTAGAATTCCAGATAAATGCCATATTTTGATATATTGTTGATGTGAAAAGAAGTGGAAGATCAATCAAATGAAGAGATTTCAGGATATCTTACATAAGAATAAAATTAGCTGACGTACAGCAATTTAAAGCTTATAAAGCAGGATGCATATCATTTAATAACTACAATAGGCTAGTTATTATTATACCTATTTTGCAGATGAGAAAACAAACCTCATAGAGAATTTTTGCCCATAGTCACACTAATCGTGTCAGAAGTGGGATCTGAACCCAAGTATATCTGACTACAAGTCGAACATACTATCCATTATACCAAATTGGTTCATTCTGTTACATTAAGTACCAAGATTAAAAGAGAAGTATAAGATAACAACTCCAGGTGTTACCTTACTAAGTTTTCATCTATGAATGATTCTGGCATGATTTTAAAAAAATGATTTTAAAAAAAAGACATGTCATTTATGGTACATTGTGAAAGAAGGAACATCTTAGAAACCAAAAGCATGGATTCAAATCTCAGCTCTGTCATTTACTGTTGGTGTAACCTGGATCAAGTCACTTAACAGTCTTTGAGACATTATTTCAATGTATTTTTAAAATTATCACCCATCTCTCACTTCTTATCCTGCTCTAAATTTATGGAAGGCAACATGGAAGAGCGGAAAAGACTCCTGGCCAAAGGAACTGAGTTTAAACCCTACCTCCAACATAGACAACATCTGCGGCTTTAGCCAAGTCATTTTACTTTCTGGCCTTCATTTTCCTCATCTATGAAAAAAAGGGGATTAAATAAAATGATCTCTGAGGTAACTTTCAATTCTAAATCTCCAGTGCTACGATCCTATGACTTCCATGATCTTATCCTACAAAACAAAGAAGGAATTTCAAACATTCCTGAGATTATATAGTTATATAGTGCATTTCTATTATGTTTTTCTTCCATAAAAAGTGGCCACTACTCTGCCAATCCATTATCTAACATGATTCTATAGACAACCCATTTAACTATATGCCATCACTAGAACTCAAATGTATTTCATTCATTTGGTCTTACTTATATGGATCATAAAGCCAATCAGCTTTAAAGAGAAATGAATTTTGCTGACAATGTTTCCTAAAATTCTGAAGCCTTGTGTAATAGGTAGAACGTAGTCAACAAACATGAGCAACAGAAGGACCTAAACATTTTAAAGGAATACCTCTTCTATATGGACTCTAAAAAAGGACATTATCCATGACCATGAGAATCTTTGGTGAACATCTCCCCATTTCATGCCTCAATGTGAATAATCAGAAGGTCATTGGAAAAAAATCTGCATAATTACATCTGTTAAGGAATCTCACATAATTCTAGCATCTTCAAGAAAGATTGTCTTAGAAGAACCTTTAAGTCATTGTCTTGCTTTAGGTTTTTGTAATCAATAACCAACAGGAAGACTTTATGATTTTTCTATACCTTGCAGTGAATGTGTGACTACAAAGATGTAACCTTATATAAAAAAACTGTTTGCAAAAGCTTATTGGTTTCATCTAACATTTTCATCAAAGATACCTTTGGAAGGGGTGTAGATCATTCTCATAACGATTTTATGAACAAATATGGGAAAGCTGATCTATGTATAAGCAGTTAGTGAGGTCCCATCAACTACCTTTTTCAGTAGCAATATGAATTTTTTGCCACTCTCTTTGCAGCTTTCCCTCCATGAGATTAGTAATAAAATCATTCCAAGACTGTAATGTTTGCAACACAGATAACTTCTGTGTGTACTTGGTTTACTAGGAAATTCCATACTTCAAGAAGAAAACTCATTTGAATGACCAAACATATCTCCAGAAGATCTGTGGTGAAGCATGTTACCGATGTCATGGTAGAGGAGTGATGGATACAAGGTGCAGAAAGAAGCATTTGCTTTGACATGGCACTTGTGAGGACTTGTTTTGTTTGACTGTGGTTATTTGTTATAAGTGTTTTTCTCTGTAATGGAGAAGGAGAATTAGCAACAGGACTGCCTCAAAAGGAAGAAGATGATTGAAACATGTTTAAATGTACAGAAGAGAAGAGAATGAAGTTCAGAAGGATGTACAAAGAAGTAGAACAACTTGAAGTGCTGTTTAGAATTTATTATGTATGTTTTAAAATGAAGACTTGAGATTTCATAAACAATCCTCTTTTTATATTCTGCTATATATCTAGAAACACTTTTGTTTTTCAGTTCTATTCTGAACTTGATAAAATTAAAATTTTAAAAATCCACAAAATTCCTCTCAAAAATTTCTATTCCTTAATTGTTCCCTCTTCTTCATTTGTTCTAAAAACTGGTTTTCATCTCCCGTCCCTCCACTCCCCCTATTTTCCCAGTCCATTAATCTTGTTCTAGCCTCACTTCCCTAACTTCACAATCTTGGCTCTATGGTTTTACCAGTTCAATTACACAGGACCAGCTACTCTTGAACTTCTTATACCTTGTTCTATGATAAGCCATACCTTTCCGTACTCCATGATAGCCTTGGGTTATTTCCCACTATCTCCCTTCTCTACTTATACTCTCTTTAGAACACTGGTAGAGAAAGTCATATAATAATCAAATCCTGTAATTCAATGGTAAATAAATCCAATCAGTCAGTCAGTAAGCATTTATTAAGCACCTACCATGACCCAGGCACAAGGCTATACAATGAAGAAATAAGGAGAAAATAAAACAGGTTTGGCTCTCCAAGAGCTTACTTTCTGTTGGGGGATATGACCATATTGTCCTTATGTCAGTAGATACAAAATGCAAATAAATTAAAAATAATTTGGAGGTAGAGGGTAGACACTAACCCATAAACTAAACCCATAAACAAAAACCAAACAACTAGAGCAAAAACTAACTATTGAACTTGAATTGTTAGCAAAATAGGAAAAACAATTTAGCAAAAATTAAATTTAGACCACCATCTAAGACACCATATACCCCAACTGGTTCACAAATAGACATATAAATGAAATGTAAATGATCATATCAAAAAACTTTTAATAGGGGAAGAAAGAAAAGAGGCACCTTTAAAATCTAAGTGTAAGGGAGAAAGTCTTACCAAGTAATAGAGTTGATCATGATACCATAGGCAATTTCAATTCCAAAAAAATTAAAAAGTTTGGCACAAGCAAAATCAATGCAGGTAGTATAAGAAGGGAGATTACTGATTGGGAGGGAAATATTTCACCAAATATGATGCACAAAAGTCTAGTAGTTAATATATATGGGAAATTGGTGCAAGTATATAGACCAAGAGAAATCTTCCTTTTAATAAGTGGCCAAAGGACATGAACAAAGTCCAGCAGCAGAAATGAAAGTGAACAACATCCACAAGAGAAAATGCTCCAAATTACTAATGACAAGAGAAATCAAAACCATTCTCAGGTTTTGCCTCACACTCATCAACTTGGCAAAGATGATTTAAAAACTGAAATAGTCAATATGAGAGAAGTTTTGGAGTGATGTGCACATTAATATGCTGTTGATAGAGCTATGAATTGGCAGAACTGTTCTGGAAAGCAATTTGGAACTATGAGAGAAAAGTCATTAAACTGTTTATACCCTTTGCTCCAGAGATCTCATTAATAGGCATATACCCCAAGGATGTCAATAACAGAAAGTTTCACATATATGTAACAAAATACTTATAGCAGCAGTCATCACGCTAGGGGGAAAAAACTGAAACAAAGTGTGCTCAATTGACTGGGGAATGACTTAGCAAACTGATGGGAAAGTAGTGTAATACGTAGGGAAACAGTGAGATAGTTTGTTGTACAAAATGCAGCATCAAAGCAAATAGTTTTTCTTGCTTGCTAATGAGCATAATGAAGAAGAGAAGATGATCTAAGTAAGTGTAAAACAACAGCCTTTCTTCCTCAGCTGGCCTTTCATACTGGTTCAAATTCATCTACATACTAAGTCCAAAAGGATCTCGGAAATGTCTAATCCTAAGGAAGACAGTTGTCTGGAACAAAGAGATGGAATATATACCCAGACAATGGAATCAAAAAAGGAAAGACAGGATCTTAGTGGCAGTAGGAGGGGTGGGAAATTGGGGAGGGGGTGTCAAGGGGTGGCTCTTTCTCTGGGTTTTTTTAGCTGGGTATAGCAGGTGGCTACGACTAAAGAGGTATCAGCTCAACCTTCTCGAAGACAAGTTTTAGCCTCAAAACTCTAGCAAACTTTGGAGAAGATGGTCTGCAGGTAGCCCAGAAGAAATGAAATACCAAATATAATAGCAAGGAACATTTTTCCACACAGTTGCATTCCTTTGGATTTTTCCATTATGCCTCCAGAGACCTCATCATCCTATAAGACTGCATTCATTTTAATTTTAACTATTATAAATTCCCAAATTAACTACAAAAGACCTATGAAGGAAGGTGTTATCTACTTTCAGAGAAAAAACTGAAAAATAGAAGTATAACATAGTAGAATAGAAAAAAGATGATTACACATGAAACTACAAATATCTTATGTACACCTTGCCATTCCTTTTAAATATATGTTAATTTTCTTGCCTCCCTCTCTGCCCTCCCACATCATAGAGATGTCTATTATTATATGTAAGTATGTGTACATGTGTATATATGTATGCATATGTATGTACATATATATGTATGTGTATGTATATATATGCATGTGTATGTGTGTATATATATGTAGGTGTATTGTGTATGTATATATATGTGTATATATATATATATATATACATGTATATATATATACATATACACACACATATACACATACTTAGGTATAATGGTAGCCATCTCTATGAAGTGGGGGGGCAGAGAGGGAGGGAAGAAAATTAACTATTATGTATTTAAAAGGAATGGCAAGGTGTACATAAGATATTTGTGGTTTCATGTGTAATCATATTTTTTTCTATTCTACTATGTTATGGAAATGCTTGTTCTATTTCTTAAGTTGAGAATGTTTTTTAAAAAGACTGCATTCAGCCTTGATACCAATATCTCCTAAGTACCTTCTGCCTCTCTGAATGGAGGACATAAGGAAGAACTCTCTCCAAAACCTCCATTTAAGTAGGATGTCCAGGTCAATTATCTCTTTGTTTCCTACCTGACAGCACTCTTTTGGATTTGGGTTTCTTTTGGATTCCTTTGAACTCTCCATCATGTCCTCATACTGGGTACCTACCCTCCCCACCCCTTTTCAGTTTACTTGAAACAGTTTTCTTCCTTCACTAGATTGTAAGCTCCTGGAAGCAGGTCCTGTGTTTTTTCCATATTTGCATCTTCAGTGCTAACACAATGCCTGACATAAAATAGGCACTTAATAAATGTTTATTGACTGAATAAACAGATATGATAGACCCATTTGCAAGTATTACTTAGTAGCAAGAATTAGTAAGTAGAGACTGACAAACTTATAAGAATACAAGCCATTCCCCAACTGATACATTGTCCAAGGATATGAATAGGCAGTTTGCAGATGAAAAAATCAGACTTATCAATACACATATGAAGAAGTGCTATATATGACTTTTGATTAGAGAAATGCAAATGTGAGATGAAATAACCAAATTATAGAATTTTACACTGGAAGAAAACATAGAGACATCATCTAACCTAACCCCCCTTAATTCACAGATGAAAAATCTAACCAGATGTGCCTTCAACACACAAAATGTTTATTAAAATTTTATTCGATTGAACTGAGCATCCTGATACACAAGTATTTGTTGTGTTTTTATAAACAATCCCTCCTCTATGTTCACCTATACATCTTACTTGCTAAGGCACACATATCAATTAGCTATTTTTATCACTGACACCTGATAATATTTCCCTCATTCTATATATCATTCCCTTGATACCTTAAAAATTCCTTCAAATAAAACTTAAAATTTATTTATTCATTAGCAATTAGTCTTATCATTTGATGTTTTATTAATTTAAATCACAATTCAGATAGCCAAATCAAGTCAAATGATCTTGCAACCTGAGTAAGACAAGTAGTAATTATAAGGAAAAATAGAAAATGCAATGGAATTTCAAAATATAATATCAATATTCTTATATTTATCTAGGAAGAACTAAAATTCTCTTATAATAAGAAGAAACATCATAATGCTTTATGAGATGAAATAATCTAATTATAGAATTTTACACTGGAAGGGAACATAGAGAGATCATCTAATATAATCCCACTTAATTCACAGATAAAAAATCTAACCAGATTAAACTTTACCTAATTTACAATTATCTATTATATAGATTATCTCTAAATCAGAAGAACCAGACAGTCACAATTTTCAAAGATGATCACTTAGAAATCAACTTTTACCACAGTCATATTTTTATACTATTTATTGGGCTAAGTTTAGGGCAAAGTTAATAACCAACAGACAAGTATATCTTCATTTTAAACATATGAGTTTCTATTTTTAAACTACATAGTGAAGGAAAAATGCAATCAAGAAAAAATTCATTGTGATTTATTTAAAACAACTCAAAATGTCATTATAAAATGTCTCACACATTAAAAGGGAGCTACTTTAAACTATTTGCCTTTCACTGCGTGCATAATCTTATTTCATTTTGGAAATTTAATTGTGTTTTGCGTATGACCTTTAAAGCATCATTGTCACAGCTTGATGATAACATCCTCATAATTTCCATGCAACATTCTACCACAGATGGGAAGTAATAAAGTCATAATAGAAATACTCAAACTTTATGCCGGTATTTGGGAAAATTTTCTTTTCTAAAATTTAAATAGTTGTCTTTTCATAAATGAAGACTATATTTTGTTTAATTTTCTTAAGTGTAGGTATTTTGAAGGGTTAAAAAGACCTGAAATATCCTTCTCATTCCTCTGTCCTCATCCAAATTCCACCTCTTACATCCAACCAAACTCAAGTTCCATCTCCTCCAAGATAATGTGTCAGACAAATCCTGTAGGCATTATGCAAACACTAAATTAGAAATTTTTTTTTATTTTCAATAGCAGTTGATGTTTCATTTTATGGAATGAAGTACAAGGTTGCTGTGAGACTGCCATGCTAGATCTCTTAAGTATATGTAGTTTTAGCTTGTTAAATAAGCTGTGTCCCACAAATTAATTCATAAGTCTACTCTGGAGTTTTTGACACAATTTTCCATTAAAATATTATAAATGATCATTAGATTCTATCACTGCCTCATGAAACTTAAAACACAGTAACAATGAATAGCAATGAAAAATACAAAATGCCCTGCAGTCCTGGATGGCCCCATTTTACATCTACAAGGATGGGAACAGAATGGTGGTAAGTAAGGAAAAAGCCGTTAAGAATCACATAGTATTTAGACTTTAACTTGGCTGGTAGTACAGGCATATCTTATTTGACTGCACTTTGCTTTATTATACTTCACAGATAATCCCTTTTTTTTTTAAACAAACTGAAGGTTTGTGGCAACCTCACCTCAAGCAAGTCTATTGATACCATTTTTTCCAGTAGCACATGCTCACTTCTGTCTCTGTATCACATTGTGGGAATTCTCACAATACTTCAAACTTCTTCATTATTACTATCTCTGTTTTGGTGATTTGTGATCAGTGATATTTGGCATAACTATTATAATAGTTTTGGGGCACCACAAACCACACCCATATAAGACAGTGAACTTAATAAATATTGTGTGTGTTCTGACTGTTCCACCTACCAGTTGTTCATCTCTCTCTCTCTCTGTTTCTCTCTCTCTCTCTCTCTCTTTGTTTCTCTCTGTCTCTCTCTCTGTCTCTCTATCTCTCTCTCTCTCTCTCTGTCAATTGTTCTTCAGGCCTCCCTATTTCCCCAGACAATATTAGGCCAATTAATATCCCTACAATGGCCTCCAAGTATTCAAATGAAAAGAACATTCGATCAATGTGGCAAACTTCATCGTCGTCTTTTCTGAAGAACATGTAGCAGCTACCCCAACCTTTGGCAACCACCACCATGATCAGTCAGCAGTCATCAACATAGAGGCAAGACCCTCCACCTGGAAAAAGATTACAACGCGGTGAAGGCTCAGATGATGTTTAGTACTTTTTAGCAATAAAGTATTTTTAATTAAAGTATGTACGTAATTTTAGACATAATACTACGTATATTTAATAGACTGCAGTATAGTGTAAACATAATTTTTATGTGCACTGAGAAACAAAAAACACATGTGATTCTTTGTTATGATATTCACTTTACTGGCGGTGGTCTGGAATTGAAGGCACAATATCTCTGAGGTACGGCCTGTACTAAAAATGTCCAAGTCATACTGGTAGAAGGCCTGAATAATGGTGATCTTAACACTCTTATTGGCAAATTGGAGTACAGTCAGAAAAAGGGAGGCTGAAGCCATGCCACATGAGAATTCACAAAAGGATCTAGAGATATTTATTATGGCGAGAAGGCATAGTTGGTGAATAAGATAATTGCCTTAAGATACTGGTAATACTTTTTTACTTAAAAGAAGAATTATATCTGTTCTGCTTTCCCTCAAAAGACAAAACTAGAAACCATGAATGCAAGTTTAAAAATGACAGATTTCCATTAAACATACAGGAAAACTTCCTAATAATTCTAACCACCCCAAGAGTCGAATGAGTTGTCCCAGAAGGTAGTAAGCTACCTGTCACTATAGGTTTTCAAGCAGAGGTTGAATGACAGCTGAGTTCTGGTTTGGCCTAAATGATCACTGAGATTCCATCCCCTTCTGAGATTCAGATTCTAAATCTTTAAATGTTCACACAGACTGAATGAATGACAAAATTCCAACATACTTTAAAAAAAAAAAGTTCAAGTCATTTCTTGGTTTGGCTAGATAATGCAAGCTTTTCCAGATTTGGTTGGAAATAAGCCAGCTAGCATCATCTATAAGACAATTTCTTTTAACATAAAATTTAAAGGGTTAAAATAAATCATTTGTCCAAATCATAAGAAGTAGACTTGAAACTTTTACATGGGAAAAATATGTAACAGGTTTAAAAAATGGGAGGGGCAAGAATTATCAACTAGTTATATTTTAAGGGAACAATCTTCTAATGAGAATAATGATTATTCAGAAAATAGTTTGAAGATTTAAAGTTTTATGTAGGCAAGATTTCTAAAGTGGAATTTATTTTAGGAGTAGAAACTAGTTAATAAGACTAAGAAGCAATGTAGTTTGTATAATACAAAAAAAAAGAGCTTTCTGACAAAAGGTATGCCTATATTGTTCAATAATTTTTTTCCAGTTCTTAACTGTGAAAGCAAAAAGAAAGCACTTCCTTATCAGAATCTTATTTCTAACTAAAGCAAGGTTGCTTAAGAGTTTTAAAAAATAGTTTGGCATTGCATCTTCTTGGAAGGAATACTGTACACAATTAAACTCAATTCATGGCACTTTGTCAGGTACTTCTGACGCAAAATAGAAATAAGGACCTTATAATTTACTGGGAAGATACAACAACAGTAATAATACCTAATTTTTATATATCACTTTAAGACAGCAAAACAATGGGGTGGCTATGTAGTGCAGGGAAGAGAGCACCAGCCCTGGAGTCAGGAGAACCTGAGTTCAAATCTGGCCTCAGACACTTAACACTTACTAGCCGTGTGACTTTGGGCAAATCACTTAACCCCAACTGCCCTTGCAAAAAAAAAATAGCAAAACACTTTATATATGTTAATCGCATTTTATTTTAATTCATTATGTGTTATACATATATATGTATATGTGTACGTATACATACACACACACATACACATATATAAGGATAATACAACCCAATTTGAGGAAGGAAAAAACATAAAAAATAAAGGTAGTAGAAAGATATCAAAGAGGATTCCCAGGAGAGTAGAATCTATGCTGAGCTGAAGAGAAAAAAAGGATTCTGAGAGTCAAAGGTGAAAGGGGAGTGCATTGTAAGCACAGGAGACAATCTGAGAAGCAGAGATAAACAAAACCAAAGCAAAAAAAGCCACTAAATTGACATATAAATCTATTAATCTGTTAAATTTTTGGAAAAAAATTGACAAATTAAACAAATCAGTTAATTTGATCCAAAAAATTGATACCAAAAATAAATAAAAAGAGCAGAATTCACAACAAAAAGAGGAAAGGAAAGAAACTGATAAATGAAATGGAAGGAGATTCAAAGATATTTTAAAAATCAGATTAACAGACCTAGCAATAAGGAATATGAATGACACAATTTTTTTGACTTGTTTATTTACTTTTAATTTACAAGATTCAGTTACACATTCACTTGAGTTTCAGATTTTCTCCCCTCCCTTCCCCCCCCCCCCACATGGCGGCATGCAATCATGTATAGGATCTGCAAATACTTTCACATTGTACAACAGTTTGGTTACATAGAAGGGTTGTAACCAGTGAGTGATCACTGCGAAAAAAAAAAATCAAAACCAGACATGAAAGAGAACGATAACGAGTTTTGCTTCAGTCTCCATTTAAACTATAGTCTTTCTATATCTTTCTCTGAGTTTAGATATCTCCTTCCATCCTGAGGCTTGTAGAGTTGTCTTTAGCTGTGCGTTGTTGAGGATAGTACAATTTATCAAGGTTGGTCA
>CM053590.1:184817426-184838711 GCA_028646515.1 Pseudochirops corinnae | reverse complement strand
TGCATGATCTAGGTATAAAGGCTGATACTGTAAATAATTTGGGGAAACAAGGAATAGTTTACTTGTCAGATTTATGGAATAGGAAGGACTTTATGACCAAAGAAGAATTGGAGAGCGTTATAAAATGCAAAATGGATAATCTTGAAGGACACAATTATTGAAAAAGAAATTAAATAATCCAGAAACTAAGTTCCAAAGAAGGAAGAAAAATTCAGGCCCCACATGGATTCACAAGTAAACTGTATCAATTTAAAAAAAAAAAAACAATCAATTTTATTATTACATACATTATTTGAGAAAATACAGAAAGAAGGCATCCTACCAACCCCCTTCTATGAAACAAATATGGCCTTGCTACTGAAACCAAGTTGAAGATTAAGAAGAGGGGGGGGGGGAAATGACCAATATCTCTAATGAATATCAACGTGGAATACATTGAATAAAATATTAACAAAAGAGGCTATATCAGACTAGGTGGTGCAGTGGATAGAGCACCAGGTCTAGAGTCAGAAAGACTCTAGTTTGGCCTCAGATACTTATTAGCTGTGTGAGTTCAAATTTGCCTTCAGAAACTAGCTGTGTGACCCTAGGCAATTCACTTAATCATGTTCACCTCCTTTTCCTCATCTGTAAAATGAGGAGAAGGAAATGACAAACCACTCCAGTATCTTTTCCAAGAAAACCCCAAACAAAGTCATGATGAGTTAAACACTACTAAAATGACTGAACAAAAAACACAGCAACATATTTTTAAAAGTATATACACTCAGATCACATCATATAAATCTATGTAAAAAGAATATATGTCTAGTGTAAGCATTAGGAAAATTATTAATAAAACATATCAAGAACAAAAATAATAAAAATCATGTTTATATCAATACATGAAGAAAACTTTCCAAAAATGTAATAATTATCTATCTTTTTAAAAGCACCAAAAAACATGTGAATAAGTAGTTCTCTCCTTAACATGGTGAACATTGTCTATCTAAAGCACAAGCCACCATTATGTGAACTGGAGATAAAATAGAGGTCCACTTGATGAGCAAAGATACCTATTACTGCCACTATTATTTGATATTATTCATGATAAAGTAACTGGGAAAATAAGCATCAGCAAAGAGAAAATGAAATCATATGTTTTTAGTGGTATTTTTTTTGGAGGGGGGAAGGCAAGGCAGTTGGGGTTAAGTGACTTGGCTAAGATCAGACAGCTAGTAAGTGTGTCAGGTTTCTGAGGTGAAATTTGAAGTCAGGTCCTCCTGACTCCAGTGCCATTGTTCTATTTACTGTGCCACCTAGGTGCTTCATTCATATATGTTTTTAATAAGTAGTATGTTTTCAGGATAATACAATTCTTGCTTTGTAGGATAGTTCAAAATCTGGTATTGTTAAACCTGATTCTAAAAAGTATTATCCTTTAGATTCTTGACCTTTTTATTCTTCCATATAAATTTCATTATTTTTTCCAGGTCTATAAAATAGTCCTTTGGTAGTTCGATTGATATGGTACTAAATAAATAAATTTAGGAAATACTGTCATTTTATCATATTGGCTCAACCTATTTATGAGCAACTCATGTCTCTCCAGTTATTTTGGCCTGTTTTTATCTGTCCAGAATGTTTTCTAAATTGATACGCATTCATATAGTTCCTGGATGAATTCTGGTAGATAAACTCAAAAATACTATATGTATATCTTCTATATGGAACCTCTCTTTGTAGTTCTTCATGCTGGGTTTTCTTGTTAATATGTAAGGATGCAGATGATTTATTTTACATCCTGAAATTTACTAAATTTAATGCTTCAATTAATTTTAGTTGATTCTCTAAGGTTCTCTTACATACACTATCATATCATTTGCAAAAAGTAATGATTCTGTTTCCTTTTTACATATGTGTGATCTCTCAATTTATTTTTCTGGTGCTGTTGCAACGGATATCATCACTGACACTCTGTTAAAGACTCGTGGTAATAATGGACATCCTTGCTTTACTCCTGATCTTATTGTAAAGGTCTCTAACATTTTTCCATTACATAGTGCTTGTTCTTGGACTCAGATATTATTTACTATATTAAGGAAAGTTTCATTTATTCCTGTGATTTCTAAGGTTTTTAATAGAAATGTATTTTGGCAAAAGCCATTTTAGCATCTATTGTATAATGTTCTAATTATTTATATTATTAACATAAGTTTTTACATTTATAGTCTTCCATATTTTAAACCTACCCTGAAATACTGGTGTAAGTCTAAATTGATCAAAATACATAATCATTCTAATATAGTGGTTTAAGCAAATTTCTAAGACAATATATTATGAGTCATATTTATCATTACTGGGGAAAACTGACAAAAGGATATACATTTTAGAGTTTGCCATGCACATAAACATAAGAAATAAAAAATCTATTTTAGTACCATAATATTGTTATTTACCAAATATTCCCCATGTCTTCTTGAAAAGCTTCTCATGCTTCAGGAAGCCTTGTGATAAAAATCAAGGATTTAGAGATGGAAAGAACTACAAACCACAGAAACCTCATATTTTACAAATAAGAAAATAGCAGTCCAGAAAACTGAAGAGACTTGCCCAAGATTAGAGATCATATTATAAAGCTGAGAGATCATCTACCACCACCACCCCACCCCAGTCCTGCCTCCCCATTCCACATATGAGGAAATTGAGGTCCAGTGAGAGTAAGCAGTCTTCCCAAGATCAGTCAATAAATGGCAGCCCCAGAACACAGGTTTACTGGCACTGAATCTAGTATTTATATCACTGTACTACACTGTCTCTTCACATTTTTTAAAGGACTGAATTGATGGAATTATCTTTTAAAACTCTCCCTTTATGTCATTGTTGTACCGACCCCACAGTGGAAGTGTTCCAAGTCCTGAACATCAAAAGGATACAGAAAGGCACAATGAGAGCAAAAGCTAAGAAAGAATAGTTTGGAGAAGAAGAACCACATTATATATCTGACTTCTATCTCCCAGTTATTCTCCAAGACAGCCAAGGGCTCAAAAAGAAATGAAAAAGGCCACAATTTACACACACATCTTTATGAGGCCTCCTTCCTTGCTTGTCCTCTCAGATGCAAATTCTCTTCATTTCACCTAAAAATTGCCCTCCCCTTCAATCTAGCCATCAAGAGGAAGAGGCAGCACCTGCTACAAAAGATCTGCCAAAGACACTAATGTAGCTCGTTCCAGCTGCCTCCCAAACTTCAAATTAAAGGCACTACTTCTAATGTAATCAAAAGGAAGATGGTAAAAATAGGAGAAAAGTAGACAATTATTATTGCTTCTTCCTACTACTCCCCTTTGCAAATTATTGTGCATTTGGGGTGGGATATATATTTGCTATCTACTTATGTGCAAACATGTAGCAATCTCTCAGTAAAGTGTAAGCTCCTTGATGCCATTGATTGTCTCTCTTTAAATCTATACCAACTAGGTACTCGGTAGTTTCTGGCACACTGTTGCCATGCAAGAAATGATTGCTATTTGACTGCTGATTAAGTTAATTAATACAAGGTTCTCAATCATTATCTTCCTGTCTCACAGCATGCCCTGTACCTCTTCTAGTGACATACTTTGTATCATTTCTGGACTTCCATTCTCCTCTCATGTCTTGAAAAGCTAGAAGATTGAGAGTGAAAAGGTATGAAATCATAACAAAAAAAAATCAAGAAATGATCTAGCTTAACCTCATTAAACTTACTACGCTTAAATATATTAGGAGCAGATATATAATATATGTAAAAGACTATTAAAATGACAATTGATTGATATAACGGTAATACTATTGAGATTGTGATGGTCTATTTACAAAGTCTTTCCTAAATATGAATAAAATAGCTCTTTTACAAATCTTCACATTTTTATGTGCAGGTGGAAATGAATACATTTTATTATGTAAAAAATACTTTTCCCCCATATATCTAGGTCACTTCTTTCCTCCTCTTTCCATCCATCCTCCCTTCCCTGGTAGATCCAGAATTATACGCCAAAATAAATATTGCCAGAAACATTATCAGACATTATAAATGAATAGAAACAAGTTTCCTATCTAGTGATTCCTGCTGGAAATTCCTGATTTCCAAGGATAGGGAAACATGTAATACCAAGGTTCTATCTCCAGGGTATTGCATGTCATGTGAAATGATGCAAATCATGCATACATCTTAGAATGTATTTCAAAATTTTTATCAAATTTTCTGAGTGACCCTCAGAAAAACCAAAAGCAAAATATATTTATAGAATTGTTAACAGATCACAGATTAGACCACAGACCAGATTCCTGCAATTAGGTGTTAAAAATGTATAAGAAGAAAAACAAGAAAGTATAAAGATCTTAGTAGACTCTTAGAAAAGGCAACAGGTATCACAAGACCACAAGAGAAAATAAAAATCTTGGCAAAACCACTAAAAGATGTCATTGCCTCTTAAAATAAAGAAGTATAAATTAAAAGCCTTGAGTCAGTTTAAACTGACACAAAGCAACAGAACTTCAGACATAATTGGGCATGAGACCTGAAAACATTATTTGCTATAAATGGTGTTCTGCAGTCATTTTTTTCAGTCGTGTCCAACTCTTCATGATCCCATTCAGGGCTTTCTTGACAAAGATACTAGAGCGGTTCACCCTTTCTGTCTGTAGCTCATTTTACAGATGAGGAAACGGAGGCAAACAGGGTTAAGCAACTTGCTCAGGGTCACACAGTTACTAAGTGCCTGAAGCTGGATTTGGACTGAGGAGGATGGATCTTCCTGATTCCAGGGCTGGCATTCTATCCACTATTACCACTTATCCTGCGCCCCATGAAATGCTGACTTAGGTTTAAAAAATAAATTTTATACACATAAGATTACAAATAACATTAAAGCAACACCACCATAATAGTCTTTTGGTTGTTCCCCTTCTTAAAATCTCTCCCCACTTCAGCATATCCTCTGCTCAGCTTACAAGGTGATCTCACTTTAATAAGACCTATGCTGGCACCACCCGCATACAATAAATTCTATTGACTATCTATTACCTCCAGGACCAAATATAAAATTCTATCTTTGGTCTTTAAAACCCTTATAACCTGTCCCCTCCCTATCTTTTTAATCTTTTTTACACTTTACTCCCCTCCATCTACTCTACTCCCCAGTGACACTGACCTCCTTTCTCTTCCTCACAAAAGACACTCCATCTCCAGACTTTGTATTTTCTCCTGACTGTCTCTTCTCCCTGGAATTCTCTCCCTCTTCATCTCTACTCTTGGCTTCCCTTGCTTCCTTCAAGTCTCAGCTGAAGACCCACCTTCTGCAAGAAGCCTTTACCAATCCTTCTCTAGGCTTGTTCATTCCCTCCAGAATTATCTACAATTTATCCTGTCTCTATCTTGTTTGTTCATAGTTGTTTTCCAGTCGTCTTCCCCATTAGTTCCTTGAGAGCACAAACTATTTTTGCTTTTCTTTGTATCCCCAGAGTTTAGTGCAGTTCCTGGAATATAGCAAGGGCTTAAGAAGGGCTTGTTGATCTGGGTTTTTTGATCACCATCAATGAAAGAAGAACTTCATTATAAGCTACTGTTCCTACCTAAAAGCTGCTCATAGTCAAATTCAAAGGCTAATTTACTTTAGTAAAATGCAATATATAAAAATCCAAAATTACAAAACAAATAATGAGTTAGTTATTCATACTTATGAAATGTTTCTTTTTTTCACAAGAATTCACCACTGAATTTTTCAAGTTCCCTTTGAGACATTCAAAACATGATTCAATTTTTTAAAAATATAATATAAACAAACTCTCTTCAGAAGACATCTATTAGGAATGTGTGAAAAGTCTATAGTACTATCATAATGAACTTGCTTCAAAGATGCTATTAAAAGGTATTAGAACTTCACTTTGCTTCACACATTAAAATTCTTTGATGCGGACCTGTGATTTCATCAATGCAGTTACTACCTCTACTGATGAAGATTTAAGCCCTCTCAACCTGGGCTACTCTTGCTCAGGCCAACTCATAAATATCTCATAAAAATCTCATAAATATTGTGAAGGGGGTCCAAACAAAGCCTTGGGAAACTTCATGTAGTTTTCTTGACATAGTGTGGATACCAGTAGAGGATGTTACTCTTTTGAAAGGACATTGCATTGATGGTATGAAGCTCCAGATTTTTTCACAGTTCATAAAATGTATATTATTCAAAATAGAATACCCAAACTATACACACAAAGGAAACAAGTGTATAAAGAATGAGTATTACCCATATGCAACTAAATGGATAAGCTATAGAGCTATTTTGACAGAAGCTGTGCGTGAACAATAAGCAAGGTAGAAAAGTGGGGGGGAAAGGGAAAAATTGACCTTTGGAAAATTATACTGTGCTTTTACTAACTCCATACTTCTCCCTGAAACAAAACTCAATCTTTATAACAATATTCGTTTCATAATGTTCTATGCCTATGAGTCATGAAATATCCTAGTCTCCAAAGTATTAAAGTTGAGGGTCACCCAAAGGTTAGTAAAAAGGCCTGTGATGGGCATGAGTAGGCCAAATACAAAAAGAAAAACTGTACATCAAATTATATTTTCCTTTTTCTTCTATAATAATTTCTGAAATTCATTCCCACAGAAAATCTTTTTGAATAAAGATATAAAAATCATACTTATAAATCTTAATGTTCCCTTCAAAGGGCATTCTCCCTTTTCAATTTGTTGTTTATGTGCTAGAAGCCTTATAACATTCCAGGGCTTGATGAAATCAGCACTATAATATCATCTCCAAATAGAAGGCTCTAGAGAACATCCTTATTTATAAGGCATCCCTCTTATATTAGGGCCAGGTGCAGTACATGATCAATGTCACAGGACAACCATGCCTTTCCCTGTTTTATGTCTCAAATGTTAATGATGGGTACCACAAAATAAAGTTATCCTTATGAAAGCATCTATTAAACCCAGGACACTGTAGACTTTCTCAAGGAAATCCATAATAAATGGTTTTTTCCTTTCGTTCATTTATTCATTCATTCACCTAAACAACACTTAAAAGAAAACTCAAACAAATAAAGGCCTATTGCCCAAACCTTGACACACAGCTAAATTGGGAGTCCACTAAGTTGGATTCACTAGCAAATCAATCTTGGTTGGCACTACAGAGAGACTGTAACTTGGGACCAGAGTTGAATAAGAAAAGGGGAAATTGTATTTGGGAAACTGTACCATGCTTTAAATGGTGTCAAACTCAATGAGAAAAGTGGGCCACTAAATCTTACCTAAAAACCTCTGTGCAGTCATATTGACTCAGCAAATTACATTCTAATATTATCTATGTCCTATTGTATTTCTGCTAATTTTGTTAAATCTTTCCCAATTACATTTTAATCTGGTTCCCCCATAATTGGTGTTTGGCACCTCTGTTTTAAGTGATCCCTGGATGCATTTCCTATCCAAAATACATACGTATATAGGTAGATAGATAGCTAGATGATAGATAGATAGATAGATAGATAGATAGATAGATAGATAGATAGATAGATAGACAGATAGATAGATAGATAGATACATACATACATACATACATATATACATACATACATATATCTACATCTACAATGCCAAGCAAAGGCAACTTCCATGGTTCGGAATACCAGCATAGCAAACTCCATTTATTCAGTGACAGATTAAGGCAAAACATTCACAGAACAGAGAAAATCAAAACAGTGTAACTCATTCATTTAACAAGTAAGTTCTCAATTCAATACAAGTACTACTCCACCCCTGGACAGTACATTCATTTAGTCAGTCTCTCTTCTCAAATGGAGATTAGTTTCCAATCATAAACAAAGTACATTCATTTGGTCAGTCAAAGAGCACAAAAAGTCAAAAGTTTCCCAACCCTGGATCACAACTGAATTACAATACCATCCATTAATGCCAAGCACTTTCTCAAAAGGGGAAGGAGAGCACAAAACGCCATCTACCCTTAAGCTACAACAAAGTTAAGATATCATCACAGCATTGAAAACCCAAGGAAAGGTCCTTCATCTTGACACAGGCAAGTTCTCAGCAATCTCTGTTCCTGGAAAAACAAAGCTTAACAAAGCCACAATATACATTGCCAGTGTCCTCATCAATTCACTCTCTGCCTGCAGAACAGTCTCAGAACCCCTGAAAACATCAACAAGACACTCTTCCAGGATTTCTATAAACATACAACAAGAAAATCCTCCTTCAGCTGAGGCTTCTGAACCAACAGCAAGGTTCCAGGACCTCTACAATAGCAGCACTGTCCTTCACCAGCAGATGAAAATGGCAAAACAACATCAAAACAGACAGACAAAATACCAGCATCACAGCCATGCCTCCTCAGTTCTTGGCAGCTCTGGGTGGCAGTTCTCAAAAGTCCTGGGCAGCTCCAACTGGCCCTCAGCAGTCTTTCTCTCAGCAACTTTGGCCCCCAGCAATTCTCCTCTCTGCCTCCATGATACTGCTCCCCAGAAGTCCTTCTGGCCTCCTCTGCTTGGGCCTTCTCTCTGCTTGGGCTTCTCTTTGAATTAGTGATTCTCAACTTTCCTAATGCCACAACCCTTTAATACAGTTCCTCATGTTGTAGTGACCCCCCAACCATGAAATTATTTTCATTGCTACTTCATAACTGTAATTTTGCTACTGTTATGAATCTATCTAAAATGCAGGATGTATTTTCATTGTTACAAATTGAACATAACAAACAGGTTGAGAACCACTGCTCTAAATCCACAGCACCAGCTCCTCCCACTTCAGCCCTCTCTCTTCATGTCAACAAGTCCATCCCACAAGCGGGATTCACAAGCTCTGGGTTTTAACACTCAACCAGAAAACCAAGCCAATACAGGGGGACCTTTAAATCCAATTACCATTACAACATCACAATATATAGTTACATATACACACATATAGGTATATATGTATATGTGTACACATACACACACACACAAACACACCTTAACATCTTCTTTTCAGTACCTTGATCAGTCTCTCTGCCTCAGCCTCAAAGACTACACTCAAAGACCTTAATTTACATGTTGATGTCCCTTCAAATACCCTTGCTTCCCAGTTTATCCTCCTCAGCTTCCATGATCTCGACCTTCACTCCAACTCAGTCACATACAAGGATGGTCATGTCTTTCCTTTGTCCATCATCCATAAGTTTCTACCTCAACTATATAATTCTGGTATCTCTGACTATCTCTCAATCTCTCTCTGCACTTCATGCTGGCTATATCTATTATTCTCCATCATTTACTAAACCTCTAGACACTCACTGATCTCCCAAACCATTACTTCTACTCTGCCCCCACTTTCCTCCTTTCAAAATTTGACTTGATAGTTAATCAGTGAGTCCCTTGCTCCACTGTCCTATCACCATGTGTCCCTTTCTAAACTGCAAGTCTAAAATATTCTTACCTTCTGCATTCTTCATTCCTATATCTATGCTATTGATAACAAGAGGGAGAAAGATGTATAAACCATGCAGACTAATCCTCTACAAACATGTTATATGTTCTCAACTGAGCATTCATTACTAAACATGTCTATATTTTTTTCTTGATTGAAATCTCTTTCCCACTCCCCTCAGGATCTGTCAGAAACTCTCTTCTCTTCTCAGAACATCTATGCCACCCCTCTCTTCCCCCCTCTTAGCAGAGAATTTCATCAATTACTTCACTAAAAAAACCTACATTACATCAGGCGATCTTCCTTCTGCCAGATCCTGAACTCTAAATTACCTAAATATAATCTCCCATTCTCCCCTTTTCTCTTATCTCAGAGGAAAAGGTAACCAATGCCTTTGTAAAATTCAAATGCTTGAACACTTGTTCCCATCCCCTCCCATCTCCTGATCATTCCATCTTCCTCCCTAATTTTCAATATTCCCATCCATCAATTCTTTCCCTGCCGCATTTTTCCTCATCATTAAAAAGCCTTGTCTTGAACCTACCATCCCCCACAAGCTACAATACTTTTTCTTTCCTCCTTTTGTGCCCCAAATGTCAGAAAAGGCTGTCTATATTCACTGTTTCCCTCACTCAGACCCTTGCAATTTGACTTCCAGTCTCATCACTCCACTGAAACCTCTCTCCAAAGTTACCAATGATTTCTTAATTGACAAATCTGATAGCTTTTACTGAGTCCTTAACCTTCTTGACCTCTCTGCAACATCTGATACTGCTGACTGCTTCTTTGTAGGCATCTTCTCCTTAGTTTCATTACACTCTTCTCTTTTCATTGTCCTCCTAACCATCTGGCTATTCCTTTTCTGTCTACTTTCCTGGATTTTCAGCCTTGTACCATCCCCTATACAGGTGTCCCCTAGAGGATTGCCCTCGGTCCTTTTATCTTCCCTGTCTGCACTGTATAGCAGTAATCTCAGCTCCCATGGGGTCAATACTTATCTCTAAAAAAATGATAACCAGATGAAATCCTCTTGAGTTCCAATCCCAAATCACCAATTGCCTATTAGATTTTGAATGCATACTGTCTACCTCTCAAACTTAACTTGTCCAAAACAGAAATAATTCTTTTTCCACCAAACCCTCCCATCTTCCAAAATTTTCCTAGTTAAGGGCAACAACATCCTTACAGTTACCCAGGTTTGCAACATCAGAGTAATCCTTGACTCTTCACTCTCCCTAATTCAGTATACCCAATAAATTAACAAATCTTGTCATTTCTACCTCTACATCTCCTTCATCCATTCTGTTCTCTCTACTCACACAACATTCTAATTCAAGTTTTCCTCATCTCTTATTTAGATTATTTCAATAGCTGCCAAAAGGCCTGTTTGGTTCAAAGTGTCTTCTATATTCAAGCTATCTTCTGTCTGTATAGTTGCAAAGGTAAGATTTCTAAAGTACAAGTCTATGATATTCCCCTGTTCAAAAAACTCAAATGGTTCACTGATTACTTCTTGAATCATACATAAATGCCCCTGTTTGGCATTTAAATGTCCTGCATGACCTGGTTCCAAACTCCTTCTTCTGGGTTTATTATACTATACACTACTTTTCCTTCACACATTCCACATTCAAGTCAAACTGAACTACTTGTTGTGCCCCAGTAAATCACACTCTACCTCCTGTCTCTGTGACTTTGTATGGGCCAGGGGCAGGGAACCTGTGGCCTCAAGGCCACTCATGGCCGTCTAGGTCTTTGGTTGCTGTCTTTTGATTAAGTCCAAGTTTTACAGAACAAATCCCCTGACAGGTTATCCTCAGTGTTTGAAATACACTCCTTCCCTTGTCAAATCCCTAGCTTTTTTCTAAGTTCAACTCAGGTTCCACCCCTTACAGGAATCCTATTCTGACCCTTCCCCCAAACTCAGTACCTATTACTCTGCATAGATTTTGTATTGCATTTTCTATGTACACCAAAGAATATAATTTCCTTAAGGGTAGGGTATTTTTCATTTATGCTTTTTATACCCAGTACCTATTTCCTTTACCTGGTATAAAGGAGGAATTTAATAAGTGATTAGTGAATGAGTGAATGAATGGGCCAACTTCATATAAGTACTAAGCATTGGAGTGAATAATTGAAACCATACCTTCTAATCCAAGGTCCAGCACTCTTTCCCATTGGCCCAACTGCCTCTTTTCCATGGAGAAGATTCAGTTTAGACCAATAGTTGTGATGAGTCAACTGCAAATGTAATGCCAGGAATAAGACACCACATAATTGTTATACATAAATACTTGTTATGATAAACTCTTAGTGAACTAAAATTCTTATAGAGGCTCTCTAACTCAACATGTACACTAACATCTCACTATACTTCCAGTGGTCACTCAACCCTAGATACACTTACATTATTGTTCTGCCTCTATGGGATTAACTTCCCAATAAAAGGATGCCACTATACCAAAAGCTCTATCTCTGATGCCCCTTTCAATCTTCTCTATACTGCTTCTGTTCACCTCTACAGAAATCACTCCAATCTAGACTATACTAATTTATCAAAATGCTCAGCATACAATATAAATGTGTCCTATATTGAAAGGCAATGTTATTTAGAGAATATTAATTAGTTCTCAATATAAGTTAAGCAAACATTTATCAAATTTTCAGTCTATTACTAATTAATGTTTGAAAATGTTATAAGGATCATAGAGTTAGAAGGCAACTCTGAAGTCCATCTTTCAACTCCATGTCTATTCCACACATCTACAAAGTCGTTGCTCCTCTGCTCTGCTTCTTAGATCTAACTTCCTTCAAGGGTCACTGCAAGTGTCACCTCCTACATGAGGAACTTCCATGACACCTACCTCCAGTTTTGTCATAACTATACCTTTATTTTGGATACAATTTATATTTACTTCTCTGTGAATGTTGTTCTCCCCCAGCAGAATCTAAGTCCCCTGAGGGCACGAACTGTTTTCATTTTTGTCTGTTACCAGTAGTAACTAGAATAGCACCTGGAACATAATAAGTGTTTAATGAACACTTGTAGAAATTAACTGAATTACTCCTCATCAAACATCTTCAAGCAAAGGTAAAATAACCATTGGGCAGATAGGTTATATTTGGAATGCTTTTTTGGGTATGTACGGGCCCCTTTCAACTTTGAAATCCTGTCATTTTCTGAATACTGTCCATGAAGTTGAATATATAGTGGATGTTACTTTGATGATTCATTCATTTATAGAATATTGAGATTTTATTTAGAAAAGTCTTGATGTAATATATTACAAATTATCTTCCATCAGTTCCATATTTGGGAGACACTGGAGTATTCAAAAACCTAACCCAGAGCTAATGGCCCAACTAGGTGGCACTATTCCAGCATAATGTCCCACTACAACTGAAACTTCTAATAGTAAGTATGAAAACAGGTCTTAGAGATCCTGATCTATTTTTAACCTAAGAAAAACACAAGTTTTGTCCTTGTTGCAACAACTACTTCATCACACATATGGGAGGCACTGTATAGGCCAGAATTTAAATAGGCTATACAGCTTCTAGAAAGAGAATTTCCATTAACCATCTTTCTATATGCAGACCAGGAAACATATTCAGCTTGAAACTCAATTTTTTAACATTACTCCCCCTGCCAGATAAATCCTTTTTTCCAGCTCTTTTCTAAGAACTTTGTCGAGGGCTCCATGTTTAGCCCAATTTGGCTGACCTGAACTGTGACTCATAGAACCAGCTTCATCACTAAATTGTATGGCCATTGTGGAGACATATTCTCTGCTTGGAAGCCGTAGTGCTAAGGAAAGTGCCCCGGCTTAGGAATTTCAGTGAGGGGCAGGGCTGAATATGGTCAACATCTCTTATAACCAATACTTCTAGAAGTGCTAGGAGTACAAATAACTTTTCCCAAGATTTACATAACTTTATTATGTAACAATATCCAACCAAAACCCAGAAGTACTGAGAAAAAAGAGGGAACAGGTCATATTTGTTTGAGTATTTTATAACATTTCCCCAGAGAACCCATTGGAGCTTGATTACTCAGTCTCTCATCCAGACCAAAATAAGCATCTGTCAATTTGGTCAACTTCCACAAAGGTAGCATGGAATTTCTGAGGGGTCTAGTCTCTCTATAAGCCAGTACTGAGTTTATAAAGTTCACATATGTCCCCATCTCAACTATTGCTGTAAATTACAATACATGTGCATCTGTCAATTCCATTCAGGAGCCCGTTGTATAGGAAAGATGAGGAAGTATTTTCATAGCCCTGTATCTATTGTGGTAGGAACTGCAATATCAACTTGCTGCTTAAGTGGGAATTCCGTATGTAGGCTCTGGAGTTGGATCTGACTACATGGGCTTCTGCAAACTCTAGTGAGTTTCAAAAGAATCAAATCTCTACTCTCTGACCCATACTGCACATAGTAGCTAAATGAATATTCCTAAAGTATACATCTGACAGTCACTACATTGCTTAGAAAGCTCCATTAGATATCAAGTGCTTGTAGGATGAAATGATTAATTAATAAGCATTTATTAATTGCTTTGTATGTGCTAGGCACTACATAAAGCAATAGGGAAACAAAAAGAAAAGCAAAACTGCCCCTGCCCTAAAGAGGCTTATGTTCTAATAAAGACATACACATGTATAGCATATATACAACATGTAAGATCTTTACAATCGAGCTTCAGTCAACCTTTCCAGGACCAGGGACTATGTCATTCTTCCCTTCGTATCACCAGAATTTATCACCGTGTCTGGCACAAGCTAAACACCTGATAAATATTTGTTGAATGAATGAATAATGACATTCCTAAAGTATACAAACGAGTGGGTTAGGTGGGTGCTAAAGGTCCCACCATAACTTTAACCATGACAAAGCAAAAACCCAGAAGGTACACACTTGCCAGTAAAGCACAGCCAGGTCAAGAAACATAGCCTGAGGAGCTTGGCATCAAGGATACCGTATTGTTGATCCTTCTTTGGTCTTATATTCCAGTTTTCAGAAATAGTTAGTCTCTGGTAACCAACTCTCAAATTCCATACTAGTAACCAGATTTCTTGTCTTGTTCCCCATGCTTTATACCCTTCTATGATACCCTACTGTGCACCCCAGTCATTCCAATACAGAGTCTTGCCTTGTTCTTACCAATCACCTTAGACAAGACTTCAGTCCTTAAAGGAATTTATAACAGATATAAACAAGACCAACTCCTCCAAAAAGTGATCTGATAGGGAAAGAGATTTCTATCTCAGCTCCTGGTTTGGGGCACACAAGGAATTAACATGTTTTTCCATAGTTCCTTGTTCCTACTGAAGCTAACAAACCCATCAGCTGACAACTTAGATTTAAATGAAATTTCAAAAGTCTCTCTGAGGCTGAAGGAACTCCTTCACATTATCTAATTGGAAATTATTTTCTGTTAAGTAGGTAGTGACCCTGCCAGATCCTGTCAAGCCAGGTGTTGATTAGGTAAATCAAGTCAAACCACTCAATTACTTACTTAAAGTAAGTGATAGAGTGATACCTTATTAAAGTATTAAGGGGCTGAAAACAAGTCTCAATCAACCAATCAAAGACTTCAGATTAAGTTGGAAAAAATCATTGGATGAAAGGGAGCGACATTGACAAGAAAAGTGTTCTGATCAGCAGAGAATACTTACTCATGCACTGTATGTCTTCTTTAAAATAGATGTGCAAACCAGAAGATAGAGTTTCAGAAGAGAGACACAGACAGACAGACAGAAAAAGACAGGGTCAGAGACAAAGACAGATTGACTGAAGGTCTGACAGTTCAAATCTGGCTTTAGACATTACTAGTGCATTATCTTGAGCAAGTCACTTAAATTGTTGTGAGGATCAATGAGGTATTGGTAAATTGCTTAGCATGGTGCCTGGCATATAGTAGGTTCTTTATAAATGTGGTTTCCTTCCCTTCTGTGATAGAGAAGAAATATTGAGGAAAGCCGCCAGCCCTTCAGGCACCTCAGAGAAGTTTGGAACTGAGGATACCAGCTGTATACACTTTCTTGATGACTGAAGGAAGATGCAAGACAAGATATGATCTTTGCCCCACTTCACTGTCTGGTGTCTTTCAAAGGCACAGGAATATACTATGTTGTTTCTTTACCTAAATATTTCTGGTAACCTTGATTTTGCCTCAATAACTATGCTATCATTTTAAGGACTAGGAGGAGAGGGGAGCAAAAGAAAGGAAGAGAGAAGATAGAACAATCAAAGCAATTTAATGCTATTAACAAGACTTACTGTGGTATGTAAAATAATTGAAGACAGCTCCTGAAATGAGAAAGAAAAAGGAGAGGATTTTATTTCTCTCTTCGAATGATAGGAAAAGTAGCTTCTTATGACTGGAAGAAAGGTGTACAAATATTTTTAAACTTCTAGAGACATCATATTACTCTTAAACATATTTTTTCTCCTGCTGTGACTAGATAAAAGGAAGCAATGACTGAGGTCAGGGATGCTCAAAGGGCACAGTGAAACCTTCCCCTTACTTATACTCAAAGAGCCTAAACAGACTGAATAGACTTCCTGCAACTGAGACCAAAAAAAAATTGCTGACCAATAAGAAATATCCAGAACACTCAGACAATGGACTGGCCTAAAGTTGGGCACCCAAATCTAAATTTTAGGGTAAGGTAAGAAAGTTAAATTAAGGCAAGAAAATTAAAACAACTTCTCAAATAGGCCAAGTTTGGTGGTTAAGTTCAGACATGTAAACTCTCTGACCCTTGGTTCCCTCATTTGTAAAATATCTCTGAGGACCATTCCAGCTCCAAAACTCTATGATTCTAAAAATGGAAAATTCATGCTTGAGAGTTTTGATTGTCATGGTCTCTTACAATTCCAAGCTGTGGACTTCTAACAGTGTCTCTAAATTACAGGTTCCAAAAAATTTACTGAATTGTAAGGCTTAAAGAGACTCTTATAATCAAAATATCAAATGGCCCCATTTTAAAGATAAAGGAAAATGAGCATCAGTGAAGGCAATTAATTTGTCCCAAATAACTCTACCCTCA
Source organism: Pseudochirops corinnae (assembly GCA_028646515.1). Taxonomy (NCBI): domain Eukaryota; kingdom Metazoa; phylum Chordata; class Mammalia; order Diprotodontia; family Pseudocheiridae; genus Pseudochirops; species Pseudochirops corinnae. Next base: position 184,822,211 of record CM053590.1, on the reverse strand, counting down.
CCCCACATTCCCAATCAGCTCCTAAAATTTGCCACTTCTAGCTCCATAGCATGTCTTAAATCTGTCTTCTCTCTCTATGCATACAACCATCACCCACGTTCAGGCTCAAATCACCTCTAACCTGCTGCAATAGCCTCTTAATTGCTATCTACGTTCTCCAATTCATAAAAGATGGCGTCTCTGCCTATAATGAATTTATCATCCAGATAAAACGATTTAATCATGGCAAAATATTGCCCTTAAAATGCATGAGCTTCAATTTTACAGACTCATAAAGTTATCAGTAAATAATTGAAATGTTAAAGCTTTCAATTCATTAAGTATTGGAGTTAAAAATGACATGGGGGGGGGGGGCGCAGTGAATAGAGCACTGGCCCTGGAATCAGGACCTGAGTTCAAATCCGGCCTCAGACACTACACACACACACACACACACACACACACACACACACACACACACACACTAGACTGTGACCTTAGCCAAGTCACTTAACCCCAGTTACCCTCCTTCCCCCCTCCAAAAACTGGAAAAAAAAAAAAAATGACATTGGAAGTCATCTAAACCAAGACTGTATTTTACAGAAAACTAAGGTCCAAAGAGACTTCCCAAATCTCATTATTACTTAGGTATTAACTGACTCAGGTAGGTTTTGAACCTAAGCCCTTAAGACTAGAAATCTAATGCATTGTGGGAAGATTTTAAAATCAATAGAAAGAATCATCACTAAGAAATAGAAGAGAGGAGCAGCTAGGTGGCACAGTGAATAGAGCACTGGCCCTGAAGTCAGGAGGACCTGAGTTCAAAGAGGGCTTCAGACACTTAACACTTACTTGCCAGGTGACCTTGGGCAAGTGGCTTAACCCCAACTGCCCTCCAAAAAAAAAAAAAAGAAGGAGCAGAGAAATTCTAAAAGAGATGATTAGTCTTTCCATTTGGCTAGAATAGAGAATACATAAAAGAAATTACTAAGAGATAATGCCTTGATGATGGAGCTGTGAAATAATACAACTATTCTGAAAAGCAGTTTGGAATAATGCAAATAATAAAATGCCCATAAACTTTGATGAAGATTAAGCATATATACCCAAAAGGTCACTGACAAAAACAGAAATCCTAACCTCTTTGTCTCTCCTCAAACTTCTAATGGCATCATACACCCCTAACCCCTTAGCTGAGGACCCTTACTGAGACCATTTACAGACCTCACCCCTCTTTAACTGTTCCTTATCTCACATCACTCAGACATCTTCCTCTATCATCTCCTTCATTCCCATCTCAAATGATGAGTTTGCCCATCTCCTTGCAAAGGCAAATGCTTCTACAAGTGCCTCTGATTCTATCTCCTCTGCACTCCTCCCAAAACCTGTCCCACCCAACTCTTAACTTCAATCTCTTTTTATCTATTGTCCCCTTTCTTGCTTCCTACAAACACACTTAGGTCTTCCACATGCTTAAAAAAACCTCTCACTGGATCTGACCATCATTACTAGCTACCGTCCTATAGCCTTCTTCTCTTTCATGATAAATTCTTTAAGAAAGCATCTACAACTGGCATCTCCACTTCCTCTCCTCTTGCTGTTGTCAAAATCTTTGTGATCTGGCTTCCAACATCATAATTCAACTGCAACTGTCCTCTCTAAAAATTACCAATGGTCTCTTAAAGAACAAATCTAATGGTCACTTCTCAATCCAAATCCTCTGCAGCATGTGATATTGTTGGTGACTGTTATTTAAGCTTTTGGCACATTGCTTTCTCTGCATTCTCCTCCTAACCAACTGTTTCTTAACAATTTCCTTTACTGATTTTTCATGGATGGCAGGGCCTACTAACCATGGGTGTTCTCCCAAGTCTCTCTTCTGAGCCTTTTTCTTTTCACTCAATTCATGTCACTTGGTGATCCCATTAGTTCATCAGTGCAATTATCATATCTATGCAGATGATTCCAGATCTACATATCCAAACCTAGACTCTTTTCTTGAGATATAATCCTATATCACCAACTGCTTTTTATACATCTCAAACTAGGCATCTTAAATTGAACCTATCCAAACAGAACTTATCTTTCCCCTCCTGCCCCAAATCCTCCTACTTCTGAATTTCCCTGTTCAGAATACAGCTATCCTCCCAGTCACCCAGGTCCAAAATTTCAGGATCACCGCTGACTCTTTATTCTCATTCATATCACATATCCAATTGCCATTTCTACTTCCTTGGCATCTCTTTTATAAGTCTCCTGTCCACTCATAAAGACACATCCCTGATAGAAGGCCTTATCACTGTACACCTCCCTCGAGCCTCTCTGCACTCCAATCCATCCTCCACAAAAACCTCATGCTGTGTTTTTTTTTTCCTAAAGTGTAGGTCTGACTATGTCTTGCCTGTTCAGTGAACTCCACTGGCTCCCTGGTACTTCCAGGGTGAAATACAAACTTCTTTGTTTGGCATCTTAAAAGCATTATTGTGATCTAGTTCTTTCCAACCTCTCCAACTTTCTTACACCATGCTCCCCTTCATGCATTCTACAATCTAGTTTTACTGATTTATTTGAAGTTCCTCAAATACATGACACCATCTATTGACTCCCTGTCTTTATACTGACTGTCCCCTATGCCTAGAGTACTTTGCCTCTCACCTCTCTGTCTTCTTTCAAGACTCAGCTCAACGCCCACCTTTCACAGTAGCCAGGAACTGGAAATAAAGCAAAGCAGATGGCCATTGACAGGGGAAGAGAGAAACAAATTTTGTTATACAAATAATACTGTGCTGTTAGAAATGACAAATATGACAAATACAGAGAAACATGAAAAGACTTATATGTACTGATCCAAAGTGAAGGAAGCAGAAGCAGGAAAAGGATAAATATGTCTAAATTAATATAGATGCAAAGAAGATACAAAGATACAAAACTACGGAAACTGAATACTGCAAATTTATAAAGATCCAAAGAAAAGATTAGAGAAGATAAGATTAGAGAAAAGAAGATAAAAGGTTAGAGAAGATAACTTCTCCCCATTCCTGGGCAGTGACTGGGGTCCATAGGTGAGGAAAATTCCATATGTTAGAATTTTTTTATGCATTGATTGGTTTTGCTGAATTTCTTCTCTTCTTTTTAAAAAAGGTTTTTCCTATAATGAAAGGCCCCCTTGTATAAGAGAAAGGGAAGATTCTGAATGAAATGAAATGAAATGAAAAACTAAAAATACTGATACAAATCACTTTTTTAAAAGATAATGCTTAGGGCGGAGTCAACATGGCAGAGTAGAAACAGGAAAAATCCATGGCTCCCCCCATAACCACTCCAAATACCTATAAAATATGACTCTAAACAAATTTTAGAGGTGCAGAACCCACAAAGAGACAGAGGAACAAATCTCCCACTGAAGGCAGCCAAGAAGGTATACAGGAAGGGGTCATCCCAGTCCCCTGGGAGCAAAGCCCAGCCCCACAGTTTTAGCCCAAGGGCACTCCAGATCAGTGGGCTGGAGCATTCAGAAGAGTGGATCACTGGCAGCTATGGCGGTTTCCAGAATTATCAACCCATAAATACCAAAGACAAAGGAAAAGGTCAGTGGAACTTGGCTGAATTTGGGGGGGACAGAAAAGCGGGTCTGGCCTTCTACCCCCAGAGCCAGAAGTGGGGGAAGTGGCAGCCCTGCAGCTGCCTCCACATGACTGCTTCAGAGCTCACAGCCTGCACATTGCAGGGGGGCCAAGCCATCATTCTGAGGCTAAGTACTCTTCCATTAACCTGCCTGGATTGGGACCATGGTCTTGGGTGGTGGTCTGAGGTGTGTGACCAGTGAGCCAAAGATAGTGGGGGCTGCAGAGAGGGCAGCCTCCTAATTGTTCCGGCAGCTGCAAAAACCCCAGCTATTTGGGACAAAGCTCTCCCACTGGGAAGTAGATATCTACTGTGGCTCAAAAATCAAGTTAATTGACTGGCAACATGAGTAGGCAAAGAAAGCACACCAAGATCAGCAATCCAACTTTAGATTCCTTTTTTGGGGACAAAAAGGATCAAAGCATGGAATGGGAGGAAGATAACACAGTCCAAACTCCTGCACCAAAAGCTTCCAAGAAAAATGTAAACTGGTTACAAGACATAGCAGGGCTTAAGAAGGATTTTGAAAACCGAATAAGAGAAGTAGAGGGAAAATTGGGAAGAGAAATGAGAATGATGCAAGAAAATCATGAAAAGAGAATCAACAACCTGACTGAAGAAAATAACACCTTAAAAAATAGACTAACTCAAATGGCAAAAGAGGCCCAAAAAGAAGACTGCCTTAAAAAGCTGAATTTGCCAGATGGAAAAAGAATCTCAAAAGCTCACTGAAGAGAATAATTCCTTCAGAATTAGAGTGGAGCAAATGGAAGCAAATGACTTTATAAGAAATCAAGATGCTATTAAACAGATCCAAAAAATGAAAAAATAGAGGGCAATGTGAAATATCTCATTGAAAAAACCACTGACTTGGAAAATAGATCCAGGTGAAACAATTTAAAAATTATTGGACTACCTGAAAGCCAGGATCAGAAAAATAACCCAGAAATAATCCTTCAAGAAATTCTCAAGGAAAATTGCCCTGATATTTTAGAACCAGAGGGCAAAACAGAACTTGAAAGAATTCACCAATCATCTCCTGAAAAAGATCCCCAAAAGAAAACTCCTAGGAATGTTATAACCAGGTTCCGGAGTTCCCAGGTCAAGGAGAAAATATTACAAGCTGACAAGAAGAAACAATTTGAATACTGTGGAAACACAATTAGGATAACCCAGGATCTA
>CM053590.1:184796515-184816926 GCA_028646515.1 Pseudochirops corinnae | reverse complement strand
AAAGTAGAGAATAGAACAAGTGGGGGGCAGGATAGGAGGGAGGGAAATATAGTGAGTCTTTTACAATATGTCCATTGTGGAGATGTTTTGTATAACTACACATATACGGCCTGTATTGAATTGCTTGTCTTCCCAGTGGGGGTGGATAAAGAGGGGGGAAGGGAAAGAATCTACAATTTAAAGTTTTAAAATCAAATGTTTAAAAAAAAAATTATTATTATTTACATGCTACTGGGAAATAAGATATACAGGCACTGGGGTAGGGAGATCCATCTTGCCCTACCGGAAAGTCAGAGGGGTGATGGGGAAGGATATAGGAGAGAGCAGATTGGGGGAGGGGGCTTACAGTGGAATCGCTGTTTTGGGGTGGTGGGTAAGGAAGAGACAGGGAGAAAATTTGTACTCAAAATCTTGTGGAAATGAATGATGTAAACTAAAAATAAACAGAAGTTAATTTTTAAAAAATATTACACATAACAAAAAAGAAAAGATAATGCTTGAGGGACAATGCCAGATTACAGTTTGATTTTTCCTCAGTAGAAAATAGGGAGTCACTGAAGACTTTTAAGCAAAGTGTGAAACGACTACCTCTAAACATATGGAAAAGCAGGTAGGGGACAAATATTTGTTAAGTGCCTGTCACTGTGCTAAGCACTTTACCAATGCTATCAATTTGTTTGATCCTCATAACAAACAAATATACCCATTTTGAAGATAAGGAAACTGAGGCAGAGAGCAGTTAAGTGACTTGCCCAGAGTCATATAGCTAGTACGTGACTAAGGCTGGATTTGAACTTGGGTCTTCCTGACACCAGGTTCCGTTTTCTATCTACTACACCATATAGCTGCCTCTGAAAGTAGTCTAACAGCTAAATCCAGGAGGCCTGGGTAGGGGAGAGGAGAAGATGGAAGTATGAAGATATCTGTTCTATATTCTAATAAACTTTTGTTGCTTTACAATCTCCAAAAGAAGTCTAGGAAGTCACAATTACCAAGCGATTCAGTTCTCCCACCATTGCCTTCTCCCCAAAATGGTGGATTTAGTTTGACTTACTTTTTACTGTCCCTATCAAATAAATTCAATTTTCTTTATAACCTTCTAATTATTATTTGTAGCCAGTAAAGCAAAGTAAACATAATAAAAGATCCAAAGGTCACATTTATAGTAGGAAATAAATATGAGAATATATTTTGCCTTATAATAATGACTTATTTAATTTACCTCCCAGCTGAAAATATTTATCTGAAACATAAAAAGGGCACTTTTATTGTTTATCCTTCAGGTCAGACCAATTTGTCCAATAAGGCGTAATCTAGTTGTTAAAATTATTCAAATAGTCCTAGCTTTTAATGGACTCTATGCATCAAAGATGCTTGACAGTCATTAACCTTTTAGGGCTACACTAATTTGTGCAATTAGCCTAGGGGAAATTATTTTTCTTGGTCACATAATTAATTGTCCATGGAGTTTTAAAGAATTGGTTTACAAGATGCTTTCCAGAACTAAAAGTCACACTCGAATAATAATATTATGTACTTTAAGGACAGATCTCTAAAGTTCAAGCAAAGAGGAGGATTGAGGCAATTAGCCAGACACTCCATGTGTGCCTCAGTCAGGCATAAAAATAAAACGGGCATCTAAAAAGCCTCTGTAGCAAAGCAAACCAAATGACAGTAAGTAAAGGATTCAGACTTCCAAGGTAAATAATTTTTGTGCTATGTTTATTGTGAATAATTTGTTACAAGTTGAAACTCTCAAATAGTAGGTTTACTTATAGTTAAACACATTTATATATTTTAAAGACTAATTTCCTTATTGTCCAAAAAGACAAAGGATAATTCATTTTTACATGCCCTTGTTTTCTTAAATGTGATGGAGTATGCACATAGGTATTCTTTCACAATTTGAGGTGGGAAGAGAAAAAATAATTTCCCCCCAAATAATATGAGGGCACAAACTCCCTAAGTTGAAAGAAATGAGTTTATAATGAGGGAATTGGTTTCAAAGGCCTACACCTCACTGCCATCTACATTGTAGACATTCAATGGAGATTTATTACATAAAGGTGCTTAGGATTAAGTGAAAGTGACATAAGGGATAACAGATAAACCATAAGCAAGTAGGACTAGAATACTTCAATTTTACTAATTTTTCTATTTTTATTTAACTTACAGATTCTTTGCTTATATTGTATAATGCTAGATTTGCCATTTTAACTCCTCTCTTATTGAAAATACACCTAACCACTTACCAAAAGTAAGATTTTCTTGTCAAAAGCACAAAAATATCACTCTTGAAAAGAAACAGCACACAATGCCATTTGCCAAAACTACCATAAGTTTCTGGTGATATGGATTCATATAGACATAATTGCATTAAATCAAGATTCTAGTTCAAACATTTATCTTACACAACTTTTTAAGATAATTTATTTTAAAAACTAAAATATGTAATAAACTGTAAGTTTTAAATGCGAATAAAAATAAAACATCAAGTCCTGTGTCCATCATAACTCAGATGGTGGATGAGTTTTTCTTTTTAATTTATGTATACGATAGTATTAAAACTAAGGCAAGGGATAATTTTCCTTAGTCCTACGGTTACTGTACTGTTAGGTATGTGTATTTAATAGCAATGATGGCAGAAAGTTACATATTAGGGTCATGCAGTAGTACCAGGACCAATCCGAAAAGGCAAAAATTCTAATTATCCAGCTCAGAGAGCGTTTCTTTCCTACTTTGCTTCTAGCCCTAGTTACGGAGTCGTCACTACTGAACCCTAAACAGTAAGAAATAATAATGACGAACATTTATATAGTGCTTCCCACATTCCACGTACTGTGCTGAGTGCTCTTCAATGTATTATCTGTTTTGATCCTAACCAGTAGCCAGCTCACCACCTCTTGCCCTGGCCTCATCCTTGCAGTTGCCACACTGTCATTACGGTTGTGGGGAGAAAAGAAGGAAGCTGACTACAGAAGGGGGCCAAAGGAACAAAGACCAGTCATGAGCAGGGCAAGGATCAGAAATCTTGGTTTCTGGCCCTTTTATGAAGATACACTAAGCTTAGGCTCTGGGTAATAATAAGTCAAATCGAGTCAGGAAGCATTCAATAAGCAGGTACTGTGTGCAAGGTACCGTGCTCAGCACCAGGGACACCAAGAAAGATTTTTTTTAAAAGTCCCTACCCTCAAGGAGTTTTCAGTCTAACTAGAGAGACAATGGGCAAATAACAATGAACAGACAAATTACATACAAGATAAACTGGAGATCAGCTCAGAAAGAAGGCACGAGAATGAGGGGAGACTGGGAAAATCCAGCTGAGAGCTGAACGCAGCCTGGAGGCAGAGGACAGAGGGACAGCTAGCGAAGATCCAGGGCCCAAAGATGAGGGTCTGGTGCAAGGGCCAGCGAGGACCAGCGAGGGCCAGCAAGGGCCAGCAAGGGCCAGCGAGGACCAGGGAGGGCCAGCAAGGGCCAGCGAGGGCCAGCGAGGGCCAGCGAGGGCCAGCGAGGGCCAGCGAGGGTCAGCGAGGACCAAGGACACTGGGTTGTAGCGTATGGAAGGGTGTAAGCTGTAAGAAGTCTAGGACGGCAGAAGAGGATAAGTTGTAAAGGGTCTGAAAGTCAAACAAAGGACTTTATATTTGATCCTGGAGGTAACAAGGAGGAAATGGTTTATTGAATAGGGGGGTGACGTGGTCAGACCTGCCCTTTAGGAAGATTCCTTTAAAAGTCAAGTGGAGGACAGACTGGAGTGGGGAAGGACTTAAGACAGAAGATCAACCAGAAAGCTATTGCAATGGTCCAGGCTGGAGGTGATAAAGGCCCACACCAGGGTGGTGGCAAAGTCAGAGAAGGGGGCCCACGTGAGAGATGTTACTAAGGTAGAATTACCCATGCCTCCTTGATTTAGCTGGTAGACTATTTTTTTTTGGAGGGGGGAAGGCAGGGCAGTTGGGGTTAATTGACCTGCCCAAGGTCATACAACTACCTACCAAGTGTGTCAAGTGTCTGAGTCTGGATTTGAACTCAGGTCCTCCTGATTCCAGGGCCAGTGCTCTATTCACTGCACCACCTAGCTGCCCCAGAATACTTTTAGGGGCAGCTATGTGGTACAGTATATAAGAATGCTAGGCCTAGAGTCAGGAAGACCTGAGTTCATATCCAGCCTTAGATACTTAGTAGCTATGTGACTCCGGGCAAGTCATTTAACTGCTCTCTGCCTCAGTTTCCTCATCTTTAAAATGGGTACATATCTCACAAGTTTGTTGTCAGGATCAAACAAATTAACAGTATTGGTAAAGTGCTTAGCAGTGTGACAGGTACACAGGTACTTAACAAATGCTTGTAGTCAGTCCCCCTACCCACTTTTTCATATGTTTAGGGGTAGTCATTTCACATTTTGCTTAAAAGTCTTCAGTGACTCCCTATTTTCTACTGAGTAAAAATCAAACTGTAATCTGGCATTGTCCCTCAAGCATTATCTTTTAAAAATAGATTTGTATGAATATTTTTAGTTTTTCATTTCATTTTATAAGTCTTTAAGTCTTCCAATGTGCTTTGGTCATAACAACCCTACCTGGTAAGTAATGTAAGTGTTATTATCCCCATTTCTATTGATAAGGAAACTGAGGCTCAGAAAGGTTTAAGTGACCTTAAGTCACCCTGCTGGGAAGGTCCACAGCCCGTGTGTGAAGTCAGGTTCTCTCCAGGCTCCGAAGTCAGGGCTCTTTCCACTACATCACACTGTCTTTCTTCTGCTGACACAGATAAATGTACTAAAACTCTGCAATAACATGCTTCTCTAAGGAGCAGAATTTAATCTTATAACCTGCCCAATGGTATAACAGAATACAGTAACCTCCTTAAGACATTGTTCACTTGTATCACATTCTGATACATGGCATTTCGGGATATTTTCACAGACAAGGTAACTATCAAACTTTATATTTAGGTATAATATTAAGAGCTCACTTTTCAATAGTGCTTTAAGGTGTAGGAAGCAATTTCCTTAAAACTATCATGCAAAATAAAGTACTATTATGTGAGCAGTATCCAAATGCCATTAGGCAGGTGAACTTCCTCAACAAATTCAGATTCACAACCCGTCTATGATGTGGCAGACAGGCCCAGAGGAGTTTATTCTAAGGCACACGGCGTTCTAGTGACTTATCCAAGGTATATAGATAGCAACTATCAAAAAGGGGATAGGAATTCAGGTCTTTCTGACTCCAAGTCTAATAGTCTGCCCACTATGAGATACTGCCTCCATGAAGTATAATTATGCACACTTTAAAGGTGACAAAATGCAGGTTAGGCAGGTTAAATGCCTGATTTGTTCAGTGTTACACAGCCAGCAAGGGTTAGACTCGAGATTAAGATCTGTTCTCATGTCATACTGCTTTCCAAATTAAATACCCCTCAAATGTTAAAGATTATAATCTCACTCAAATAAAAACACGTTCCTATAAAATAAAAAATGTCAAAATAATTATTATTTTGCAAACAAAAAATTAGGGACCAATGGCTAGAAGGTTTCAAATGAATAACAAATAGCTATTAAGAAGAAAAAAAAGAGATGATCTTCTGAGAGAACATCTTTGTTCTTTCCTTTAAAGAATCTTAAGCTACCTAGAACAGTAGCTTTTCTTTAAGTTTGTCAGACAATTTGTTTTGTAAGCATTAGCACTTAAAATCTGGGAAACTCACTATTGACATAAAATAAGGAATCGTAAATTATTTCTTCTACTTATTCTAATATTAGCATCTCCAACATCTTAAACTATTACCATAGCTCTCTTCTTTTATACTTGTTACTCAGGGCAATCTAAAAACCATAAACATGCTCAGAATAACCCAATACTGAATAAAATAAAACTTCCTCCAAAACCCCAAAACAACAGACTGCCTTTTAGTAAATGTTGTGCAGTACAGGCTCAATCAATCATAATTTTTAATACAACACTTTGAGCATCATGTACAAAAGGAAACACATATAGGAATGAAGAGATTTAAAGCCTTTGATCTCCATAAACTATTTAAGTCAAAGAATTGAGGCGTCAGAAAACTGCCAGATTTCTTAAGCAAGCACAAAATCATTTTCTCCAATTGCATAAGTCAATTTTGCTACAAATTACAAACTATTTCCATTAAGTGCACATAAGCATCTTCATAATGTTGAAATTGCTATACACTTGACCTAATGCAAGCTACAAATTTCTCACACTTCATTATCTGCCAAGTTACATATCAGTTTTTTCAAGGTACTTTATCTTCAACCATTTTACTTGGAGCTTTATTTGTAAGATTTGTATTCACTCATTTTATAAGCAACATTTTTCCAATAATTAGGCCCCAAAATATTATTTTGACATGAGGTTGAAGTCTCAAAGAAAAGAATTGACAGTGATTGTTCTCTCTATTCCTCAGGGGTTAACATTTGTGTAGCTGTCTCTTTTTGTTGGCATCCCCCATAATGAAGAGAAAGAACCATCTGCCTAGCTGTCTGAAAAACAGCTCTGGCCTGGTAATTCCCATGTTAGAAAGGAAGCAATTCAGTAAGCCTATATACTCAGGAAACTGATTTACTTTTATGACATTTTAACAATCAAAATGGCATGCTATACCTTTTGAAGTCTTACAATATTAAAGCCTAAATTTACCTTTGTTCTATGTTCATACTATTTCTTATTTCATAGCTTTAAGTCAATGTGACTAAAATAATATTAATAATATGGAAGTACAGATTCAATGTAAAGAAGTTCCTCTACATTTACGAATTCTGAACTTTTTCATCTTTGGGACTTTTCATTTGGAATTGTAAAGGGAGTTATTCTTTCTATCTGCTACATCTTAGTCTCTATTGATGGTTCTTTTTCCTCAACCAACCCCAACTGGAATGCTCCTTGTGGCTTTGTGTTGGCTCTCTTCTTTTTCTCTCTCCCCACTCTATCTCTGGGTAATGTTGTGAACTTCCATGCCTTCAATTATTATATCTATGCAAATCATTCCTAATCCAATTCATCCCTACCCCTTCATATACACTTTAAACTAAACATGTTCAAAACTTCCCTCCAAATTTGCTCAATCTTTAAACTTTCCCTGTTTTAGAAAGCAACACCATTTTCCCAGTCACCCAGATTCAAAACCTCAGTCATTATCGATTCTTCCCTCTTTTTTAGCCCTATATCCATTCAGTTGTCAATACTTAACAGTTCAGTTATACCTTGAAAATCTTTACTATCCATCACCTCCTTTTGACCGCCACCAACACTGCTCATCATTCAAATCTTCATTATTTCTCACTTGGACAACCCTAACAGTCATTAATTGGTGTCCCCTCCCCAATTGATCCTGCATACCACTGCCAAAGTCATTTTCAGATTCCCAGCTCTAATCATGTCTAACCCATGCTCAAAAATCTTTTGTGGCTCATTACTGTCCACCAAAAGTACCTTAAATTTATGCTGTCTATAGTTGGCATAAACTTAAATCTGTATACATTATCTCCCAGCCACTACTTCATTTTTGTCTTTGCATCCCTAATGCTTAGCATAGCAACATAGTAGGCACTTCATAAACCTTCATTTATTGACTAATGACTCTCATCAGGAAACCAAATCATACTCGTGGTTGATCACTACCAAGAGCATCTGAAATCCCTTTACATAGTGAAATCCTTTTCCTTTGAACTCTTCTACACAAGGCAAACTCCACCATTTTGGTGATCATCATGTTTGGTTTGGTTTGGTTTTTATGTTTTATACTGCATTTTAAGTTAATAATCACAGCTATCAACAGTTATTTCTACGGTTGCACTTAACACAGAACATTGTAAGACTTTAACATATTCATGAGAGACTCCAAGTGGAGTCTCTTTCTTTAATTTTTCTTCCTCTAATTTTTCTTCCTTTCTTTAATACTGTTTTGCTCTATTAAGTTAAATGATTTTTTCAATCGACAAATAATAAACATAACATTGTCTTAATTTCTCTGTAACTTTTAATCAAGTGTGAGGCTGAAAGATATGGTCTGCTATGGAAAATAATTCACAAAAATCTACCTGTTCCCTTCTCACATTTTCATCAAGGATACTCTTGATACGCTAGTGACCAGCAAGATGGTAATTAGTTGTTCCTTGTAAATCTCTCCAGACCTCCAACCTCCAATAAAAATAATTAAGGCCAGATGTAGAGTAATTAGAGCTAAATCCTCAAGATGAGAATACAAAGCAAACACTGGTAAGAATGTTATGAATCAGAAGAATGGATAATGGAGAGGGGACAGATTGGTGATTTCACTGATACATGGAATTCCCCACTATCATCACTCAGCTTTGCAATTTGAGAGTTGCCTAGAATAGAGAGCTTGTTACTTATCCAGGGTCAAAGATAAACTTGAACCCAGGTCTTCCTGATTAAAACTACGATCCACTATGAAATGTTACCTCTCTCACAAACTATAATAACAATGAAATTAGCAATTAATACAGGGGATAGAATGACAGATACAGCCTCTAAAATGGATATTTAATAATAACCTTCTGAATAATGAGTAGGTCAAGTAATAATTCATAGAATAATAACTATGTAAATGAAAATCACGAAGAATCCTATCCTGAAATTTCTGGGGTGCAGCTAAAATAATCTTCAGAGGAAAAATCATAGCCTTGGGAACATAGATTAACAAAATATAAAAAGAAATCTATCATTTTGATTACATTAAATTGAAAAGTTTTTGTACAAATAGAGCCAACATAACCAAGATGAGGAGGGAAATGGAAACCTGGGAAAGAATTTTTACAACCAGTGTCTTTAATAAAGGCCTCATTTCTAAAATATACAGAGAACCAAGTCAAATCTATAAGAATACAAGTCATTTCCCGATTGATGAATGGTCAAAGGATTTGAACAGGCAGTTTTCAGAGGAAGAAATTAAAGATATCTACAAGCATATGAAAAAAATGCTCTAAATCAAAGAAATGCAAATCCAAACAACTCTGAGGTACCACATTTCACTGGTCAGATTGGCTAAGATGACAGAACAGGAAAATGATAAATGCTGGAGTAGATGTGGGAAAATTAGAACACTAATGCATTGTTGGTAGAGTTGTGAACTGATCTAACCATCTGTAGAGCAACCTGGAACTATGTCCAAAGGGCTATTTAAAAAAAATGTATACCCTTTGACCCAGCAATACCATTTCCAGGGCTGTATCCCAAAGAGATCATAGAAATGGGAAGAAGACCTGTAAGTACAAAAATATTTATAGTAGTTCTTTTTTGTGGTGGCAAAGAATTGGAAATCAAGGGGATACTCATCAATTGTGGAATGGTTAAACAAGTTATGATATATGAATGTAATGGAATACTACTGTGCTATAAGAAATGAGGGGCAGACAGACTTCATAATAACCTAGAGAGACTTACATAAACTGATGCTGAGTGAGGAGGACAGAACCAGGAGAACTTTGTACACAACTATAGACACATCATATATATGATGACTAACTTGGATGCACCAGGCTCCTCTCAGCAATATAAGGTTAGAAGACAACTCCAAAAGATTCATAATGGAAAGGGATATCCACATCGGGAGAAAGAACTACAGAGTCTGAATGTAGATTGAAACAAACTACTTGCTCTCTCTCTTTTGTGTTTTGTTTTGTTTCTTCTTTCTCATTGTTCATTCCATTGGTTATAACCCTTTACAACTTGACTAATGTTTAATGTGAAGATATTTGCAGAACCTATATTTGATTGCATGCCACCATGGGGGAGGGAAGGGAGGAGGAGAGCGAAGGAAAGAAAATTTGAATCTCAAGGGACTATGGAACTGAATGTTGTAAACTAAAACAAATACATTAAGTAAAAAAAAGAATTGCAAAAAAAAAAATTTCCTCTATAAAGGAACTATCAAGGGTGGGGAACGCTTGGACCAAATAGGTGAATTCTTACAAACTTTGAAGAAATAATTAATAATTATTGCAAGCAAATTGTAATCAAAAATTGATAAAGAAAACACTTCACCGTACTGTTTTCATGAGACATAAATACCTAAACCAAAGAAGGACAAAGCAAAGAAAAAGAGCAGACTACTATTAATGAATTAATATCAATTAAACAATTTTAAATAAAGCATTTTTAAAAAGAATACAGAAATATGTCCAAAAATATTATTCACTTGAGGTTTCTGAGCTCCAGAAATTTTTTCCCTACTGGGAAAGAAAGCAAAAACCAAAAAAAAAGCTCTCATCTTATGCAACTCTTGTCCATGTCCTCCTACAAATCTTACACAGGGGTTGATCCAATATTCTGAAACTGTCAATATCAATGTTCACATCTCCAAAAATACATCAGTCACTATACAAAAAGCTCACATTTAGCATGCCATCAGTGAAGCTAATGTTATAAATTGTCTAAATAAAGTGCATGCTTCTTAGCAGTCAACCTTCCCTTTTCCATACTCCACCACTTTTTAATGCAAAAATGGAAGACGATTGCATAAGACTGGAGGAAATTTTAAAATTTTATTTTGCTTCATGGGTTTCAAAATCCAAAGAATTCATAATCTAGCAGTCAACATAATAGTAATGAACCTTTAAATAGTTACCCATGTTAACTATCAAACTATAAACCCTATCATCAGGACTGTAGTCAATACATAGTTTCATGTACAAAAGAAAACTCTATTGAAAATTTTTTTAAATCCTTTATTCATTTCTTCCTAATCCTTTTTTCAAAATGTAAAGCATTTTATAAATGTGAGTTATTATTATCATTTGGTTAATTTTCAAAAATACATCAAAACCAACTCTGATCTAGCAAAGAAAATTAGAGTATTATGGAAAGACCATTTTTCCATTTCATGCTTTCTTTTTTTTTTTTTTTCCAGATCTGTGATTTCATTAATTTAGAGAATCCATGGTGAGGAAACCCTCTCTAAATGAAGATTAGCAATTGTTCTTCAACTGGATAGTCTTAGGGATTTGAGAGGGACACTGACAGCTTGAGTGACTGGCCATGGGCATATATCCAGTAGGTATCTAAATCTAAGTCATCCTGAATTCAAGGCAAGCTCTTATGCATACCACTCATGCATATCACACTGCCTCTCTTTTGCAAAATAAACCAGTCAAAAATGTCTTGATTATGAGATGTTAGAATAAATAGAGATTAAACATTGATTAATCCCCTAAAAATCTGTCCCACAGTATATAATTTAGAGTATTCCACACATTTTTTTTTTTACCTAACCCACCAGAATCTGTATATATACAAAGACTACCACAGTGTAGAGGGTAACTCAAATTTGGGGTAACCCCTGTAATTTTACAAGGGATTATGACAGGAAATTACAAAAATCAACTTCTTTTATATACAGCATAAAGAAATTTATTCATGATACTTAAATTATCTAGAAACAATAAGATATTAATTTTCTTAGTGCTGCAAATAGGTTTGTAAACAAAATAATCATGACATTGACACTTCAAGACCTTATACTACCACCAGTTTACTGTGCAGTACTACTGTGATATTTCTGGCTTGAAGAAAGACAAGTACAGTTCAAATTCAGACTTATTTATTATGTTCCCTTGCAGCCATTATCAAGAGTAGAAACCACTTCTGAGAATGGACTCACCACACTAACCACCATCAAAACCAGCCACTGACCAACTGCCATCAATATGCAAGTAAGCCCAAGAACCTTAGGAATAGTAACCCCAGACCACTGGCCCTGCTTTCATCCCAGTCCTCATCCAGAGAAAGCATCATCATCTCTAAGATTTATCAATCAATTGCCTTCCAACTAGCGTGCAAACCAGTCTAGTTGGAGCAGTAAACCATCTAAGAAAAAGAAACAGAAGGAAGCTTGTGCTGGGCAAATTAAACCACAGTCAACCACCTCAACTACCATTTCCTCTTCAAGCATGGATGGAGTCAGCCCAAAATTCTAAGCCAAAGAGCCTCAGAAACAGCAGAACTCCCCAAACTATCAAATAATTAGCCCCACTTACAGACCTGTCCCCATTCCGTCTCCCACTCCAAACATTCAAGGACTAAATCTTTATGGAAAAGTGACTTGGAACTGCACCTTCAGGTGAAGAACACAGAGAATGAAGAAGGAGAAAAGAAGATTCTGGACACCAAGTCCTTAGCATGATCAAAATGGTTTGATATCAGAAATAGATATGGTTTCATCAGTGGAAATGATATTTAAAAAGATGCATTACCACACATTCTAAAGACTATGAGGCCTTCCCGTCAAACTTGCAGGGGATACTCCTATTTGTGTTGTCTTCCCTCATCAGAATGCGTTCTCCTTGAGAACAGGGTTCTCTTTCTTGGTCCCCTCTTTGTAGCCCCAGTGTTAAACACATAGTAAGTTCTTAATAAATGATGTTTTTTATTCATTCACCCTCCCAAATTTCTACAGGCTTTCCAGTGGTGGGGTTATCACTTTTGTAATCAACATACTCCTAACTCTGTTATTCCCATTTCTAAATCCATGCCCTGGTAAAACATTCTACAATCCATATCCTTTGCCCATCACAAGTACAATAATTCAATGCCATAAAAATTGAATTCTGTCACAAAATTTACATGTAAGATTTTTAATTAATATAATTTGTTATATTGTTTATAATATATTATATATTACCTAATATATAATAACAGTTAAATGTTTGTAATATTTCATTCCTGAGAAGCAGTACAGCATAGTGTACAGAAAGCTAGCTACAAAGTCAGGAAGACTGGGCTCAAGTCCTGTGTCTGAAACATACTGGCAAGTCACTTAACCTCTGATGGCCCAAGAAACTCAAAGATTATAAATTGCTGAGCAGGTGCTAAATCTGTATTGGTGGAACCAGTACCTTATGAGGAACTCCCTATGCTGATGAAATCCCATGGCCAGTTTAAAAATAAGCTGTAATTATGTGTGAAACAAAGATGAATTATGCAGCTAAGTGAATCTGAACCTTTTTACTTACACAGAAGCCTGAAAGAGGACTAATATCTTTGACAGCTAGCCGCCAGTATGTATAAGTTTTTGTCTTTTAGAACAGCAGAAACATGAAAACTCTATTTTCTAACATTAGTGACTAAAAGTGATCATGTCTTTTCCTACTGACTGAACAACCTTTTAACCAAATCTTACATATTTTATCTTTCTAGATTCATACTCACAGAAGTCTTGTCATCAGACTGAATTTTAGTTAGAGGAAAGCAATGTTTGCAGAATGAAAGTAAAAATCCTTCACTTTAATGTTCATTTTTCGTCTTAGGAACAATTTTTATTATGATTATGAACATCTGAAAATGAGTCTACGATTATATTATAAATAAATAAACTTATGAGATAACTACTCAATGGTCTTCTCAGTAATGCTTATGCATATAAGATGTGACACTGTCAGCAGTTTTCTTGCCACACAAATAAGAATTATGAATGTAAACTGTTAGTAAATCTTAATCTTAATGAAGTTTTGTAATACCAATTAGGCATGAAAATAAAACTAACTGAAAGGTAACTAATTATTACTTTTCTTAAAAATCTTAAGCTGCAGGTTACATGGGAGGGGAGGGGAGTTCTACCTAAAAAACTATAAAGAGGATTGAAGAGGTTATAAATTCATAGTTGACATAACTATGATAATCTCTGCTTTTCTTTGGTACCATCCTCCTCAAAAGTAAGAACTGTTTCCTTTTTGTAAATGTATACTCAGCACAATGCCTGGCACATAGTTGGAACTCAATAAATGTGTGTCAAATGACTGATACCAATTTAACAGCCCTCACCTCTGTCAAAATATCCTTGTCTAAAAACATAAAAGCTCACATTTGTGAAGAGGTTGGATTATATATCTCTAAGAACTACTTCCAGCTCTGACATTCTTATTTTTAAGTTTATAAAGCTCTTCCTTTATAACAACGCTATGAGGCAAATAGTAAAAAGAAAAAAAAAATACCATTGTTCCCACTTTACAAGAGAGGAAACCAAGGTTTAGGAAGGCTAAGTGACGTGGCCATGGTCACTCAGATGCTAAGTGGTAGAGTTAGGGTCTTTAACTCCAAGTCCAGTGATATTTCCATCATATCACTTTGACTCTGCTAAATAGAATAGGTCTATGAATAAGACCAATGAAGTAAAAAGAAGATATACTTCTGCTAGAATGGGCTCCACAAAAAAATTGTTTAAATCCAAAGGTTTTTCCCTTGTTCTAACCCCATTTTATCTTGGGGGGGGGGGGGGCAGGGAATCACCCAAAAAAGGGTTTGGTGTTGAGAAGGTAAGAAGGTATATAAAACATTAGAAGTTTGTAGAATAGTTTTATTAGAATATTCATCCTGTTTTCATTAAAATTCATTGTTTTCATTTTGAATTATATTTGACCAGGTATAATAAGTTGCATACTGCCAAAATGAATGTAAATTAATATAAAAGGCAGTTCTAAGTTTTTATATCCTTCTGAAATACCTCTCTTCTTTATTTGTATTGGCAATCCTAACTGGCTTTCACTTAAAAAAGTAGATTATATTCAAAAAAAAGAGGATTTAAATAATCCACTGGGCCCATTTGCTTTCCCTTTCATTAGTCTATTTTTCCTGGTCCCTTAAAGATCACCTCCAGGAAGGCTCACATGATTTACCCTACTTCCGTTTATTATAGTGATCCTACCTAACATATCATACTTGTATCATAAGCTGTTCATATGTCTCCCCAGTTAGATTCTAAGTTAAGATGAGAATAATCACAAGTTCTAACTCTTTTACATTCCTGAAAGTTTTTGTTACAACTCTAATATTCTCACCTCTGTCCAAGTATCCTTGGCCAAAATAAATAGAAGAGCTCACATTTGTGAGAACCAGATAAGATATCTCTTAAAAAACCTTCCAGCTCTGACATTCTAGAATTCTACAGAATATATTTGAGGGGAAGAAGAAGGGTGGTGACAGAATTGCCAAAGAAGAAAAGAAAGAAAGAGGGATATCACTAAAGATTTTTTTAAATGCACAGAAGAGAACAAGTAATACCAAAAGGAAATAAGACAAAGCAACTTAGCTTTGAAACTTGAATGTTGAATTTATTATATATTTTTAAAGGAAGAACAAGCTATATAAAATGTTCAGTTTTATGAATGATCTTTTCTGTTCCACTTTGATTATGGAAATATTCATTTTATGTGTTCATTGTTAAGTTCACAATAAAAAAAATTAATAGCTCAGAAATGTAGGAATGGGACCTGTTTTGAAGAACTTTAAACATTAGAGGGAAAAAGAAAACAGGAGTTTTTTATTTTATCCTAGAAGTAATAGGTAACCTGTAGCTGTTATGGAGGAGGAAAAAAGGAAGAGGAAGGATATGGTAATACCTTTAGGAAAATCACCTTTACGGAGCTATAGAAAATACACGAGAGTGGAGAAAAAATTCAGGCAAAGAAACCAATTAGGAGAACATTGCAATAGTTGAGGGAAGAAGCAATAAGTGATAAGATGGTGACTTTGTGATTAAAAAGGAAACGTATCTGAAAGAAATTCTGGAAAGAGAATCTGTAAGATTTAGCAACTTCTTGGTTATGTGGGATAAATGAGAATAAGGAGTCAAGGACAGCATCAAGGTTACAAACGATATCACTTTGACTCTGCTAAAGAGAATAGGTCTGAAAGGATTGTGGGGCCCTCAAAGGTAATAGGTAACTGTGAAAGAAGACGAGACGAAGATGAATTCTTTTTTGGACACATTCAATTTGAGTTACCTAAGGGACATTCCATTCAAAATGTATAATACAAAGTTTGTGATGGGGTACTAAAAATCAGAAGTAAAGCTGTGCTAGAAAGAGAGCTTTAGGTGACACCTGAATAGAGACTTTAATTGAACCCATGGGAGTTGATGAGATTACCAAGTGAGATAATATGGAGGGGAAAGAGAAGATAGCCAAGATGTCACTATAGTTATGGATATACCAATAGTTAGTGGACATGACATGAATGATGATCCCTAAATGATGGTTCTCCAAAGGAGACTTAGGAGTGGTCATACAGATAGAAAGAGTACTAAGAACCATGTCAGAAAAACCCAGAGATAAAAACATATTTGAGGTAAGTACTAGGAAGTTACCTGAAGTATGTTTAATGACTTGCCCAAGGTCACACAACTACTACTAAGGAGAATCAAGGTAGGGATTTTAACCTAGGTCTTCCTGACTCTAAGCCCAGCATATATCTGCTACACACACCTTGCTGCCTCTAATTTACTCTTCAAAGCTTAAAAAGAATCTAGTATTTACCAAAGCACCGTGCCAACTTAAGACTATTGACACTACAAATTAGATAAATACAATTTGCCATTTGTCAGCTACAGTAATCCTAAGAAAAATTGGTATTTCCATGGGTTTTTAAACTTTCTACTACTATGTACAAATGTTCAAATACATAATTTTTAGGATCCCACTCAGAAAAAATAGGGGGGAAAGACCACAGAGTAACAGAAGAAGAAGGAATAAATAGAAGCCAGGCAGGGTTGATATGGATCCTCTCCACTGAAAACTGGTCAGTCTAAGAAAATTTTAAAAGGAGTTTAGGATAGGCTTGTGTTCTGCTCACAGCTATGTATTACACTGTGTAGAAATAGATTACACAAAGTCATAATGGACTACCTAATACCTAGGGGATATACAAGGTTCTCCCAGGGTTAATTTCTTCTAGATTCCACAGAAAGAGTTATTTATCACAGCATAGTCTCAGATCAAAATGCTATTACAAGAACTAGGTTCCTTCACTCAAGAAAATTATTTTTCTTTCCTTTCCTTTCCATGCTGCTCTAAAAACTCAATAATAAACTTTAAATCCTTTAGGTTTGAGAGGTTTGCAATAAAGCTTGGTACAAAATCATAATTCACTGTAAAGAAAATGAGGAATGCCATTGAAAAATTAATCTGTTCCCAAGTTGTAGATCTACAATACTTGGAGGAGGCAAGGTGTACAATTTACATACTACCCAAACACTAAGATCAGCATACTACTGGTGAATATTTATGTAACTGGAAAATTATAGTGGTTATTTTTATTGCTTAAGATTAGAATATCATATGGCCAAATTAATTCTTCATGGCACAATTATAATCATTTAGTTGTATCTGAGGAGGAAATGTACTATTAAATGGTTTATATATACAGCATGGTTAAATACCAAGCCCATGTAACTGCCCTTCAAAAGAATCAGGTAAATGGTGATTTTTTTTTTCAATCAGGAAAAGGCTAAAATTTATAGTAAGATAAGAGAAGACTCAGGAAGGCAGGAGAGATGGGGGAGGGGCAAAGACAAGGAAAAATAAGTGACTGAAGTCAATTAAAACTAACAACCTTCTCCCACAAGGTAAAAAAAAGAGAAGGGAGAACAGAGAAGGGAAGAATAAGGTATAAGGGAAAAGGAAGAAAAAGAAAATATAGAAAACAGTGAGAGTCACAGACAGAAGAATCAAAAGAAAAAATTACTTGAAATGAAACAAATAAGGAAGGATACAGAAGGCAGAATGGAGAAATGAGTAAGAGATGACAAGATATTTTCACTGTAAATGCTAGGTTGGTTTCAAGTAAGAATTTTGTTTTAAATCAATGACCAAAACTGAGGCTTGCTAGGTGTTTTTGAATGAAACACTCATGGAAGTTTTCTTAATGAAATATTTCTGGATTAGATATGGGTATCGTCTCTATTTTCCTTTCTGACAAGATGAACAAACATTCCTCCAGAAATATTTCCTTTTGTCTTTAGTACACGTGATATACTGTCAACTACTTCCTATCTCTATCCTAAACTGTAATAGTTAAATTGAAATTACATAAACATTCTACAGTATCATTTTGTGATCTTTAATTTAATGCACAACCCAAAGTAAGTCCAAAAGGTGAAGGACAGAGTACAGGGGGTACTGGGAAATCAAAATGTCATGTATAGTTTTTCCTATAGGCAACTCCAATTTCTTTATCAATCTCCATGGCTGTATTTTTCAATATTTCAACATCGGAGAATAAACACCAAAATATACCTGGATAAAAGACTGCTGGAGAAATATTATAAAGTCAAGATATGACCCCTAGAATCCTAAAGTAATGAGGTTATACTCAAGCCCCAATGGACCTATTCTAATTTAGAATCATTCTGGAGACCACATCAACCTGATGTGGTCCTAGATATTCCCAGGTGATGCTTCAGATTAAAATGAGCCACTGAATTGCAGCACGCTCACAGAATTTTAATGAGACTCTCCATATTCCTTTTGATAAAGGGCCAATAAGCTCAGGAAGATACAATACTGATCCTTCCAACTAAGGAGTAGAGTCAGTACATTATTTGTATCTATTCCCTAGATAGCCTTAAGGATTCCAGAAATTTTAACCACTGAAGACATAAATGCTTTGTACCCTTTATTGCGATAGTATAGTCTCCCCTAGTCAATTACTCTCTAAGGCTCACCAATTAAGTACCCTAAGAACAAAAAAAAAATTGGATTTAGCTCTTAATGCAGCTCAGAATTCCTTAACTCAAGAATTCGCCATCCTCAGTTTCCTCCAGTAGCTGGGATTACAGGAAAATGCCACCATTCCAGGCTTAAGTCCCACCCACTATAAGAAACCTTTTCTGGTCTTCCCACTGCTACTGCATTCCCTCTACAATTACTTCCCATTTAGACTGTGTATACAACCACATACACATATCTTTCATGTCCTTAGTTGCTTACATTTTGTCTCCTCCAACAGAATATAAGCTTCCAAAAGACAGGGGCTTTTTTTGTTTTGTTTTGTTTTTGTACTCTCAACATTTAGCAAAGTGACTGGTACACAGCAAGCATTTAATGAGCCTTATTAACTTGCTTACTGACTAGATATTTGGTATTATAAAATGTTAAACCAAATAATGATATTTATAGATTGATATTCCTGCTCTATAAGATGTTCTATACTATATTTTTGTACTAAAAGTGATCATATCTGACAATTAAACTCTTCGACAGAGTACTTTAACTAAAGAAGGGTACTCAGAACAATTAGCCATTCTAATCATTGAAATGTGCTTTTAGATATATAAGTTGAGATGTGACCCACTTTAAAAAGAGTTGTCTTTAAAAGTGGTGCTAAAATAGAAAGAATTAAATGCTCTCTGAAACTACTCTAAAAAAGAGAACGTTGTGTGTGATTGAATGTGGTGCAGTTCAGGCTACTGTTATTGATTTTTAAAATTAATACTAACTGGAAGTTATCCCACAGAAGGTTTCAGAGACTTTTAAATGAAATCACACATCAGTAAATAAAAGATATTTCTAAATGGACCCTAAATTTATTTTAAATCCTACTATAGAAACAACATGTTTTTAGCTTTTTAAGTAATTAAATTGCATTTTTATTTACAGACTTCTGGTAAAATTGTCATTGATGGCAGTATATAGATGAGAATAGGTCTATTTCCTATAAAGAAAATAAAGCACTAGGTAAACATGGCTGAACCATAGGGATCTTGGGGGGTGGAGAGGGATGTGCAAGAAGACTGAAAAGGTAGAAAGGGTCGGATTGTAGAGAGCATTGAATGACAAAGGAGTTATATTTGAACCTACAGGTAAAGGTAGCCACTAACATTTATTGAGTGACATGATCAGATCTAAGATTAAGGAAATCACTAAGGCAGTTACATGGAGAATAAACTACAGTGGGCAGAGGTTTGAAACATAGAAACTGATTGAGGACTACTGAAATAGTTCAAGGAAAATGTGATAAGAACCTGAATTAAGGTGGTGCCTATGAGAGCAGAGAGAAGGAAGCATATCTGGCAAAAAAGGGGATGCCCATCCATTGGGGCATGGCTAAACAAGTTGTGGTATATGAATGTAATGGAATACTATTGTGCTATAAGAAATGGGGAGGAGATGGACTTCATATTTACCTGGAGAGGCTTATACAAACTGATGCTAAGTGAAAAGAGCAGAACCAGGAAAAACTTGTACACAGTCACAGACACATAGTACATATGATGACCAACTTTGATAAACTGGACTCTTCTCAGCAATGCACAGTTATAAGACAACTCTACAAGTCTCAGGATGGAAGGCAATATCTACATTCAGAGAAAGATCTAGAAAGAACAGATTTTAAATGGAGAGTGAAGCAGGCTACATGCTATCGTTCTTTTCCATGTTTGGATTTGGTTTTTTTTTTTCCCATTGTTCACTTCATTGGTTACAACCCTTCTATACAACCAGACTAATGTCCAATGTGAAAGTATTTGCAGATCCTGTACTTGATTGCATGCTGCCATGGGTGGGGGTGTGAGGGGAGAAGGAGGGAAGAAAATTTGAAACTCAAGGGATTCTGGAACTGAATCTTGTAAACTAAAAGTAAATAAACAAATCAATT
>CM053590.1:184770583-184796015 GCA_028646515.1 Pseudochirops corinnae | reverse complement strand
CTGAATATGAACCCAGATCTTCTCTATCCCCATAGAGATTGGGTTCTTTGAAATACAGTATTGGTTGGGTTTTTTCTCCTTTGCTTACTTACTGTATTTTTAGCAGCTATAAGCGTAATCAAGTTGTAGTCCTATATGAGGAATGATGCCTCAAGCCTCAGATCCTTCTGACTGTTATTTTCTGAAGTCTGTCCTGAGGCTCAACCTTGCGTTCTCTTCTCTACTGTAAGGCATAGCTAGGGCCCCCCCCACTCCTTGTGGTCCCTCCAGTGACTGCAAACTGCAGCTGTTCTCTCTGCACTGGAACTGAAACCAGAACCTTTGCTCTCCTGCAAGTTCCCACAGCCAGCAAGGTCCCACCTCTCTTCTGTGGCAGTCATCAAGTGCGAACTAGCTCCTTCCCTCCCTAGTGGCAGCCTAGTCTGGGATAAGTCTGGTGCTTGGTGTCCCTTGGCACTGCAAGGTCCTTTAATCTTCTCCTAGTTGGTAGTCAGACCCCTACATTGTCTGTGAGATTAGTTTCTAAGACTGAAGCTGCCTCCCAACCCCAGCTGCTTCTAGGGCTTGTCCACCCCAGAGGTCAGATCTTTCCTAAGTCTTTTCAAATTGTCTGAGGAGAGCTACTGCTTTACCCTGACTTTTGTTTATTATAACTGCTCTACATTCCCTCTGAGGCAATGTTCTTTTTTTTTTTTTTTTGTGGAGGAAATTTGGAGAGCAAAAGGTTTTCTGATCTACTCCTCCATCTTCCCAAAATCCTCTCTGATTTTTCTATTGTGGTAAGTTCTTTCAATTTTCCTTTGCAGAACATTGCTGCATACTTCAGTACTTTTCCTGTTTGCTTGGTATGGTAGGGAAGAATTGCACTCTGGGTTACTTCTCACTCTATCATGTTCCCAGGATTTCTCATACTTGCAATAATGAGGAAAATTTTACTCACTGAATCACAAAACAGACATAAGGAAGTGAAGAAAGTTCAGAAAGAGCAACTAAAATGATCAAGTAAGAAAGGCATGGGAGAAGAAATAGGCTTCTTTAGAAGTGATATTTTATAAGTCAGTGATGTGGTACATAGAGTTTAAGGGTTCAGATCCTGACTTTGCTACTTCTAACTGGGTGATGTTAAGGAAATTTTTTTTGGCTGTAAGCCTCAATTTCCTTACCTGAAAATATGAGGAAAATTTCGCACGGGTGCATGTCTGTGGAGTTTGGAGTTGGCTACTGGTGTCTGCTTCTTTTTACTCCGTTTTCCATGCTTGATAAAGACAGAACTGAATCCTTCCTAGGTCTTAACCAATCTTGATCCTGTGGAATTGTTTAAGATTCGATACTTTCCCTACCCATTTTCTCTGGGGAGATTTAATTAGCCACATTCTATTATAACAACTAACTTTTTTTTTTTTTAGCCTGGGAGTAATGCTTTGGTCCTCAGAACTGCCTGGTTCCTTTCCATATTTTATAGCAATGACACCAGGTAAAAAGTTATTGATACTCTCTTAATACAGTAGTTTGAATCCCCCATAGGAAAATTTCTAATATTCATACAGAGGTTTGACTCTCATATAATTTAGATTTTTGTTTATTTCTAGCTAACTGTTGGACTCTTTTATGTTTGAGACAAAGTCATAGAATAAATGTTTATGTAAAAGAGCAAAATATATAGTGTCTGCTACTGCACAGTCATGGGGAGAAGAAGAAGTTGGGGGAAGAGAGCAGAATTTTTTTTTTTAGCTTCCTTCAGTAGTTGAACAGGTGGCTGTATCTGGGAGCTTCAGCCTCAGTCTTCAACTCTAGCATGCCTGTAGGGGTTAATCTCTCCCTTCTCTGACATAGCTCTACCTTTCAATTCACCTTCTTTTCACCTTCCCCTTTCATTTTCTCCTTTCATCTGTTTCCCTTGTGCCACCATTTTTTCCCCAGCTCAGCCCACGAAGACCTGGATGGGGCTGGAACCTTGTCTCCCCATTGCTTCTGCTGCTGAATTCCCCATTCCTTTCCCTCAGCCCATCTCAGAGAAAGTGCGTACCCTTTAAGAACACCAAGGGTGTGATTCAAGTCCATTGTCTATCTGAAAGATCTCAATAGTCTCAAATCTCAAAGCTCTCAGGACTGAGAGGGAATACTTTCCTCTTTGAACTACAAATCCAAGAATGCCAGTCAGTTCTCAAACCACTTTAAAATAATAATCTCGCAGGATTTTGGTGAGGAAAGTACTTAGAAAGCATAAAGTGCTATTTAAATTTGAGCTATTATTATGGAAGTCCACAGTTATGGAAAGTATACAATGTGTGATAAATCTCAGAATATTAAAACTGGAGGGACATCCCTTGAAGACTGGAAGTAAGAAACTTGTCACAAGCAAAAGTTCTATTTTACATGGCAGGCAGTAAATTCGTGGACTAATTACTGTCAAGAAATGGTACACGTTGAAAATATAAATAGATTCCAAATAGGTTCATCTAAATTCGTCTATGACAGGTCCATTATGGATTATTGTGATAATTGGGATGTTTGAGTACACAGCTTGAACCTTTGAGACAGACATAGGGAGAACTATGATGGACTAGATGATATGTAACCTCCCATCAACACTAAAGTTCTCAGGTTTTATAGTTGTGTGCCAAATGTCTGTGCTACATGAAGAAGTAGAATATCAGGCTAACTAGATCACATATAATGGTGTGTGTGTGTGTGTGTGTGTGTGTGTGTGTGTGTGTGTGACAGACCAAGACTGAGAGAGACAGAGAAACAGAGATGGAAAGATGGATGGATGAACTGACAAAGAGAGAGTACAAAAAAAAAGGGAACCTATGGCAAGAAATGGTAAATTGCTCTTTATAATTGTTTCACGGGCTACTAAGCTATACCCTAGATTGCCTACTCTCCACTTAAGAGAATGCTAGTGTTACTCTCCCTTAGGCTTCCACATTTATTCTAGCCTTTATTGTTTATCTGTTTTCAGTCATATCTAACCCTTCATGACCTCATTTGGGGTTTTCTTGGCAAAGATACTTAGTGGTTTCCTTCTTCAGCTCATTTTACAGATAAGGAAACTGAGGCAAACAGGGTTAAGTGACTTGCTCAGGATCACACAGTTAGTAAGTATCTGAGGGTAGATTTGAATTCAGATCCTTCTAATTCCAGCGTTGGCAGTCTACCCACTGCACCATGCAGCCGACACTAGTCTCATCTAATCCAAAAGAAGTATTGTCTCTCATTGAAACACTCTGCTATGTCAGCTCTTGGGATCAGCTCTATTTTCTAAAAGCTAATAATGTATTATAGAAAAGATAAACATGTAAAACAACTAAATAAGGAAGACTGTGCTTTGAAAACATTTTAATAACTTTTGTTTTTTTTACACAGAGATTTCTCAGTATTCTCATCTCCCTTTGGAACATTCTCTCGTCACAAAGAAAAAGAATTAAGACAAACCAAGCTCCACTGACAGCATCTGCAATATTTAGAGCCTGGATCCCTCCACTTATCTGTCAAGAGGAGGAAGGGATGCTTCATCATTTACTCTCTGGAACTGGTGCTTTTCATTGCCTTTTATTTGAATACAGTTTTTAGTACTATTTTCAGTTAGCAGAGCAGTATCTAACATAGTGTGAATGTGGCTTTTCCCCAGGGTGCCAGCGTATATTGGGGTACGCTTTCTTCCCGCCTTGCCTTGTGGTCTCCTGTCAACCTGTGCAATAGTGTAATACACTCATGTGTACTGTTTTTGCTGAGTTATTTTCAGTCATGTGTGATTCTTCATGACCCTATTTGGGATTTTCTTGATAATGATACTGGAATGGTTTGCCATTTCCTTTTCCAGCTCATTCTACAGATAAGGAAACCGAGACAAACAGGGTTAAGTGACTTGCCCAGAATCATACAGCTAGCATATGTCCGAGGCCAGATTTGAATTCACAAAGATGAGTCTTCCTGACTCCAGGTCTGGCACTCTATCCATTGTGCCACCTAAGGGCTTCCCACTTCTAGGGTCATTTTCTCAAAGTGAAGGTCTAACTATCTTATCTCCTTTCTCAAACTCCAGTTTCTCCCTGTTACTTCCAGGATCAAATAAAGATCCTCTGTTTGGCATTTAAAGTTATTCATAACCTGGCCCCTTCGTGATTTCCAGTCTTTCTTTCACTTTACTCCCTTCTGGGTATTCTATGATCAAGCTACGCTGGTTTTTGTGTTGTTCCTCCATGGGGACATTCCATCTCCCAACTCTGTGCCCTTTTACCTCCTTTCTCTAATTCCTCAAGTATTCTCCCTTTTCCCCTTCATCTAGTTGAAAATCGAAACTCAGGTCAATCTCTGCCTTCTGCAGAAAGCTTTTCTGGTCTCTCCCTTTCCTCTTTTCTATAATGCCTTCCCTTTGAAATTTACCTTTTATTTGAACTGTATATATCTCACATGTATAGTTATTTGCTGGTACACTTCTTGAGGTCAGGGTCTATGTTTTTTGTTTTGCTTTTTTGGTCTTTTTGGAAGAGAGAAGGCAGGGCAATTGGCGTTTGTAATAGTTATGGGATTTGAAGATCTAACATGACCCTTGAACTTGCTCATGTAGCAGGGAGGAGTGGGTCAGGAAGGAGCCAGAGCCAAGTAGGAGCTGGGCTGGAGGCAGCATGGTGACTGGAAGTGGTGGTGGCAGTGCAAACTCTTTTTTTTTTTTTTTTGAGCAAGCTAGAACTTCTGCTAAGGACTCCTACTGAGGACTGCCAGGGATAGGAACTGTGGGGGGCCAGAGCTGCTGCAAGTGAGCTGCATCAAGGCTGAGAAGTTACCATGAGGAGAGGAGGATCTTTGCCTGAGATAGCCTGTTCTGTTTTGAAGGCTTGAAAATGTGGGAGTTTACTGCATTAACTACATGTGCCAATTCTGTGGCTACTGTGATGGCTTTGACTTTCTGGTTTTGGGACTCAGTTTTCTGGTATTTGAATAAATGTTCTAGCTATGTCGCCATGTAGAGAGCCTGTTTACATTTTTTTATTAATACCCATACCAACATATTTATAGTTACTGTAGGCATTGTGAATACTACATTGTTGATGCAGGGACTTGCCCAAGGTCACACAACTAGTAAGTGTCAAGTGTCTGAGATCAGATTTGAACTCAGGTTCTCCTGACTGCAGGGTTGAAAATCTATTCACTGTGCCACTTAGCTGCCCCAGGGCCTATGTTTTTGCCTTTATTGTTAGCATTGAGCACATTGCCTGCCATATTTTTCTTGATCAATCACTTTCAAGACTTGTCCTACTCTTTGTGAACCTATTTGGGGTTTTCTTTGCAAAGATAATGGAATGATTTTCCATTTCCTTCTCCAACTCATTCTGTAGATGAGGAAACAGAGGCAAATAGGGTTGAATGACTTGCCCAGGGTGACATAGCTGGTGTCTGAGGCCAAATTTGAACTGAGGTTTTCTTGGCTCTTGGCCAGATACTCCACCCACTGCACCACCTAGCTGCCTGCCTGGCATATAGCAAAAACTTAATAAATGCTTGTTGACTCATTATCACCACGGTGTTCCTCCTAAGATCTGCCCCCTCTTTCAAATCCTAGAGGGACAAGGCTGAACTCTCTGGGGTATGGATCTTCCAATCTCTTGGCAGGATGGAACCAATTATCAAAATATCCTCCACACCACCTCCCAGGCCTGATCCTGATCCTTCTCACCTGAATTTATCCTAGGACTAAGAATTCCTTCTATGCCTCTCGTTGTTTACATTATTGTAGTCGTTTTATATGCTGTTATCTTGATTATACTATTTTTTTTAGAGGGGTAAGTCTGGGCAATTGGGGTTAAGTGATTTGCCCAAGGTCACACAGCTAGTAAATGTTAAGTGTCTGAGGTCAGATTTGAACTCAGGTCCTCCTGACTCCAGGGCGGGTACTGTATTCACTGTGCCACCTAGCTGCCCTCCTATACTATTTTTGCTCTGCATTATTTCCATGTAAATTTTCCCATATTCATCATGTTTCTAAGTTCCTCTTATTCATCATTTCCATGACTTAATAACATTTCGAGGCACTAATACATGAGATGCAGCACAGCATAGTGAATAGAGAGCTGACCTTTGAGCTAGGTAGACCTGGTTCAAGTATAGCCTCTGAAATACACTTTCTTTGTGACCCTGGGCAAGCCATCTTCTCAGTGCCTTAGGCAGCTCTCTAGGACTACAAGTGTCAGAACACCTGTGTTGGGAGAAGGAGTGGTCTCATCTGGGAGTTTCCTATGTAAATGAAATCATCAATGCTATCCCAATCCATGCATTCATATGCAGTTTGTTCTGCTTTTCCCCAACTGATGTATACTTTCTGTGATGAGTTCTTTCTTACCCATCACTCCCCCCCACCCCTAATACTGCTCTAAACATTTTAGCACATATGGGACCTTTCTGCTATTGATGTCCTTGAGATGCATGCCTAATAGTAGGACCATTAGGTCAAAGGGCGCTAATATTTTAGGAAATTTTCTCAAATAATCCTCAATTGTTTTCCAGAACAGGCGGGCCAATTTGCAGCTCAGCTCCAACAAGTGCATTAGTGTGGCTTTCTTCCCACTGCTCCTCCAAAACTATTTCCATCTTTCATCATCTTTGCCAATTTGATGTGTGAGGTGAAAACTCAGTTATTTCAATTTGCATTTCTCTTATTAGGGATTTACAGCATTTCTTCATGTGGTTGTTGTAAATCAGCAGTTTTCCTTTGGAAAACTCTTTGTTCATATTCCTTGGATCATCTATCAAATGGAGACTGATTATGATATGGTAACTTGTAACTTGTGTCAGTTACCAATATATCTTAGACATCAGACTTTTAAATGAGGTATCTGATGCAAACTTCTCCCCCCTCATTTAACAATTGAAGACTATATTCCACCTTCCTTCTAGAGCAGTTGTTTACAAAGTTTTTATTCATGTACCCCTCTCCATCTGTAAACATTTTGAACATGCACTCCCAACATTGCATTTTGATTTGTAAATTATATACATGTATAAAATTCCAAGTTGATTGTTTTGATACTTAGTTTTAATGACTGTCCCAGCTAAAAAGAAGAAAAAGGCAACTTCATGCAGAGATGTTCCAAATGTAATAAATACATCACTGGTTGCATTTCCTATGTCATGATGCTCATTTGTGATTTCACACACAAATTATGCAAAGGTTTTTGTTGAAACTTGGCTAGTAAGTTTCCCTCTTTCCTATTTTCAATGAGTTATTCTTGTAAATGAATCCAAAGTTGCACCATTTTTTACATTTTTAACAAATGAGTTTAAAAAACACAGAAGCTCTTAATTTGGAGGATTTTTAAATAGGCTAGAAAATGGTTTCCAAGTTTTTTAAAGTATGGAGATATGAGAATTTTTATAGGTGATATACTTATATTGTTTTTTTTGCAACAAAATCATGTAACAATAGAAACATCTCCCAACATCCATCACAATGTTCTCTCAAAAGCATACATTTCTTTCATAAAGTCTTTATTTTCTCATTATTTTTTAAAGGTAAATTTTAATACAATTTTTTTTTTGTTTTTTATGTTACCTACATTTTCCAGTGCATCCTTTTTTCCCACTGCCTGACAGTCATCCCAACAGAAAGCATATGGTAAAGGGTGACCTCTCCCTGCCATCCCCCCTCCTTTCCTCATTCCGTATGACTGAACCAGAGGGCACAAACACTTCAGTGAGCCCTTACCCCCAATCTTCTTGCCAATATTCCCTTTTCTCTTCTGGCTAGATGCTCCTCCATCTCCTCAATGGGAAGGAATTTATAGGACACTAAGACTATAGGACACTATAGGACACTTTGGTCAGATCGTCTAGTTAAGGGAATGACATAAAGAAAGGATAGAAAAGTAGTTTGAGGACAGGTTGTGAAGGAATTTAAATGTCAAACAGGAGAGCCTATGTTTTTTCCTAAAGTCAATATAGAGACATTGGAATTCATTTAATGTGGGAGTGACACGATCAGACCAGTGCTTTAGGGAAGTCATTTTGGCAGCTGAGTAGAGGAGAATTTGGAGTGGAGAATTGTTACTTGAGGCAGAGAGACTAATTGGAAGGCTATTACAATGGTCCAGGCTAGAGATAATAAGGAACTGAACTAGAGAGAAGTGGACAAATGTAAGAGGTTTTGATGAAGTAGAAACAAGATTTGGCTACTGATTGGAATGTAGAATGATATAAAGTTTGAAATCCTGGGCAACTGAAAGGATGTTGTTGCCTTTGGTGGCAATGTTGTCAAAGAGGACCAATGATCTCATTGGTGAGGTCTTAACTTGCATGTGATTTGGATTTAAGTGAGACAGAGTTGTCAGCCTCATCCTCTCTTCCAGAGTCTGAAATCCATTGTCACAAATCCAAGTGGCCAGACAAAAATCATAATGACTGGTGCTGACCTGGGGTGCAGTGTATGGCCTTGGCATCTTCAATATCTGATCAAGCTCTAAATAGTAGTTGATTTCTGTTGCCTTCATGGCAGTTGGAACAAATCGCTCTCATTCACCCATTCCACTGGAGAAGCTTTCACATGTATGAATGCCTTTAGCTTCCCTCAAGGGTCAACATTTTGTTAATTATTTCTTATTTATTAATTAAATGTTAATTCTCCTTTCCTCCTCAAATATTTTTATCTCTTTCTATGTGGTATTTCCCCAATAGAGTATAAACTCCTTGAGGGCAGAGGCTGTATTTTTGTCTTTGGCCTAATAGGAAAGTTCTGAAGAGGGGTGGATTTTTGGGGACAGATAATGGGATCTGTGATGCAGATTGCAAATTATTCATAACTGCTTATCTTGTGAAAATCACATTGTTCTACCAAAAATGAAAAGGTGGGGTGGGTTGTGCAAAGCTTTTACCAGTCACTGCTCTCCAGCCCAGAGCTAATCACAGGACACTTACCACACAGCCAAGAGGTTATCTGGGAAATGGGATGTGGGTATTCTAGGGGAAGGAGTGAACTTTCCTAAGGTACGCTGTTGTTATTCAGGTTCAAGTTATGCTGTAACCACCACTAAGAGCTATATTTGGCACACAAAAAAAGCAGTGGCTGAAAATTTGTGTAATTGCTGAAGACCAAAAGTGGGACATCACACAGAAGGAAAAGGTGACTGAGTAGGGAAAAAGTCTATTGATAATAGGTGAAGGGAATGGCTGAGCTATATTAGTGACCATGATAGGTGAGGGAAGGAGAGTAGATGCAACTCATCTTCCCACCATCTAATTGACTGCTTATATATCCTCATGGGTGCTTCCACCTATAGATGGTGGAAGACATAAATAGATTAGTCCCCACGTTGGAGACTATTGTAGTAGTCTGAAAAAAGAAAACATGGAAAGGAAAATAATGATTGTGCTTTATATTTGGTGTTTTTTCTCTGAGGATCCTGAAGCCGTTAAGGAAAACAAGGTGCCAAGAGGTGACAAGGATGCAAAAATTTCACGATATCTGATCATAAAACAATGACTTTCATTATCTTTTAAAGGTTGTAGTGTAATTGAAATTCTAAAAGGTGAGGAATTGCCAAGATAGGTAGCCTTGGTCTGGAACAGCCTGCTATATCTCTAAAAGTTAGATTTTTCAATAAAGTCTTACTAGTGGGAATTATGCCCATAGGTCCAAATAGGTACTTGACCACTGACCCAAAGCAAATAAAAATTTATAATGGGCAATTAGTAATGAATGCTAATTTAATTGATTTTATTACCTGTATGCATTCTCAGGGCAAGGCTAAACAAATTAGTGACTTGTAAAATTTCTAGATTTTTTTCATGGTTGCTTTAGCAAGAGCAACTCCAAAGATTTTGCAGGGAGAAAGATAGGTTTTAAGGTAACCAGAGTTCAAGCTGCATAGAGTGCTATGGATCAAAGTCAACACTGTAGCTGTTTTCAGGAACTAAGAGGTGGCCAGGTTACCAAAAGAGGGTACTGGACTAAGTTGGTTGCTGAACCTCATATCAAATAAAATTTGGGGTAGCTTGATAGTGTATGAAAAAGTGGTATAGTATCATATAAGAAATTATAAGATGCTTTAAGTGCTCATAAGGAAAGAGACTATAGGAATCTAACGGATAGTAAATGCCTGATAAAAAGAATCTGTAATCACATTACAGGTGAATTGACATCCTTTCCTCCTTCCACTTTGTGGATAGCACTTTTCTTCTTAAAATATCAAAAAAGTCTTTATAGAGATGGGGAATTTTCTCTTGACTGACTGAGAAAAACAACCGAATTGGTCACATATGTAAAAACAACTTTATTTGAGAGAGAAATGGGAAAAATAATAAAATAATCCATCACAGGATCAGAGATTTAGAGCTAATGAAATATCATCTATGTTTAAAATTTTAAACAGAAAGCACTGAAAAACAAAACAAACATGTACCACCAAACAACTGATATGTACTGTGGACTTGTCACAAATCACAGATCTGCTCATACTTTGAATGTTTCAACCTTGAGGCTAAATTCATGAGGGAAGGAATTTAAGTCTCTACAAATTTAGACATGCATTCTCTTTCCCTTGACCCTGTTACAAAATGTTTTTCTCTTACCCTCACCCCCTTTCAATTTTTTTTCAACAGTTGCAAATCAAGATTTCATCCAAGTGGTGACATGATGACTACATGTCAGGCTTTGGTTGAGTTTGGAATTATACTCACTATTGCATAGCTCACTCACATAAACCACCATTTTTCCTGCCTTCCAAAGTTAATTAAAAAAACCCCTATTTCACAACTTTCAAACTGCTTGGTGAGTCTCCAACCTCCCCCATTTTTTCCATTATAGTATTGGCAAATATGTTTTTATGTAATGGGGGACTTGCCAGTGGGAAGCCCAGAGGGGGTGCTTCATTTCGAATAAAAGCACTGAGAAGAGAGAACATAAAACACTCTCAAATGCTTCAATTTTCTATCATAATCTATTAAGGATAAGAGAAGGAAAAAGGAAGAGAAAAGAAAACAAAAAAGGGGCTTAGACAGAGATGCAATCCCAGTGTGTACCAAATCCTTGAAATACCTCTTCTTAGGAGAAAAAAAAGTTTTTGAATTAAAAATGAGTAAATACTACGAGAATTTGCCATAAAACATTTTAATTCTCATTTAAGTTTGGAAGGAATTCTTGAAAATTTTCATTTTCCCTCATTAACCCCACCCTACAACTTGTCCATCCCATGTCTTTTATGCTGCCTCCCACCCCAACTAATTTTAAAAAGTTTTATCGATGCAGTCATTTCCTGAAATACACCCCCTCCACCCTCCCATTTAACAGGGAAAACAGTTAGCAGAACAAGATGACACAGCAGCAACTCTGCCAAACAGCATATGTAACATTACAAATTCATAATTCCTCAACTTTCTCTGACTGAAGCGGCCTCTGGAACAAACACTGATCATTTTATTTGATCTGAGTGTAGCTGCCTTTTAATATTGTTCTCACGTAGATTATTCTAGTTGTGTGTATCATTACTTAGGTTCTTCTTTCTTCACTCTGAATTAGTTCATACAAATCTTCCCATGATTCTTGGAATTCCTCATCTTTGCTGTTTCCTATGATGAAATAATATTTTATTGTATTCATATAACACAGTCTTTTTTAGTCACTCCTGATTAATGGAGTCATTCACCTATTCCACTGGAGAAGTTTTCACATGCATGAATACCTTTAGTTTCCCTCAAGGGTGAACATTTTATTAATTATTTCTTATTTATTAATTAGATGTTAATTTTCCTTTACTCCTCAACTATATTTATCTTTTTCCGTGTGGTATTTCTCCAATAGAGTATAAATTCCTTGAGGGAAGAGGCTGTATGTTGTTTTTTTTTTTTAATGTCTTTGGCCTAATAGGAAAGTTCTGAAGAGGAGTGGATTTTTGGGGACAGATAATGGGATCTGTGATGCAGATTGCAACTTATGCATAACTGCTTATCTTGTGAAAATCACATTGTTCTATCAAAAATGAAAAGGTGGGGTGGGTTGTTCAAAGCTCTTACCAGTACTGCTCTCCAGCCCCTAGCCAATCGAAAGACATCTGCCACAGCCAGGAGGTTATTTGGGGAGTGGGATGTGGGTATTCTAGGGGAAGGAGTGGACTTTCCTATAGATACACTGCTGCTAGAGGTGTTCCTGACTAATCTTTCTGGCTTTCTGGTTCCTTATTACTCCAAAAGTGCTTCTATGAATATTTTGTCATCTTCATAAACTTTTCCCCCCTTCTTTCTGTTTCTGACCTCCTTGGGATATAAACCCAGTAGAGGGATTGCTAGGCTAATGGGTAAGAACAAGTTAGTGACTTATTTTCCAAAGATTAGTCATGCCTCCTCCATCTATGTATTAGTGGGTGTCTTCCCCCAGCCCCTCCAAAAGTGACTTTCTAGCATTTGCATCTTTGCTAATTTTCTGTATGCAAGGAAAAAAAATCATAGTTTACTTACTTTGCATTTCACTTGGTATTAGTGATTTGGTCATTTTAAAAATATGATTGTTGATAGTTTGTATTTCTTCTTTTGAAAATGATTTGTAACCTTTGATTGCTTGTTTAATGGGGAGTAGATCAGTCTTACGTTTGTGACAATTCCTTATTATATTGTGAAATTTTATCAGGGATATTTGATATAAATACTTTTCTCTATCAAATGTCTTTCCTTATTTTAGTTACAGATATTTGGAGCAAAATCTTTTACATTTTATTAAAAAGTTGTCTTCTTTTATCTCCACTATCAGTTTTTTTTTTTTTACTATAGTTCTAAAAGATACCTCCTTCCACCTATCTCTGCTTTTTTTTTTGTAATGATGTGTTAATTTTATGTTTAGGTTGCTTATCCATTCATCTTCAGTGGAAAACTCTAACTCCCTACCCTGTAAAGTAGGGAGTAATACATTTAGTTTTATGGAAGAGGTTTATTTTCATGGAATAACATTAACGTCTTGTGGCCTTTTAGATTATTCCTGCTAAAGCCTTTTAAATCACGTTGCATTTTTGCAACTAAAACTACTAATGATTATCTCTTGTTACATGTCAGATGAAATTACCGTGAGGATTACGCTTATCGTTTAGGCCAGAGATCCTCTATCCCTGGCACACAAGTTATACAAGTGTACCGCTTTTGAGAATAAAGATATTATTTTTAAAGGGAGACCCCAAATAAACTGTAGTAGAAAGGGAACTAGATTTGGAATGTAGAGACCTTGGTTCAGTTTTCATTCTGCAATTAATTACTTGTTTGACTTCGGATAAATTATTTTAATTCCCCTGGGCCTCAGTTTCTCATTTGTTAGATTGGGACAGTAACGGCCCCTTTAGCTACCTTATAGGATTGTTAGAAAGACCAAATGAAAGTTCTTTGAAAGAACCCTGTATGGTGTGGGGCCATGTAAGACCCTTTCCCCCCCACCTAGATTGGACCTGACTGGGATATCATTTTTAAGATGAAAGGATTAATTGAGGAACTCAAAGACCCATGTAAATGAGTACAGGCCCACTGCTGCTGTCAGATACAAACAAAATGTAATGCCACCCACAGTGCTATCCTGTATTTCCTCAGGCTACTGATGCCATCAGACATATCACTGATGTTCACCATCAGTGCACTTAGTATTGTCAAGTACTGCTATAAACTAAAGTGAGGGGAAAAAGCCTAAGAAACCCACCACTTCAACATGTTCTAAGAAAAGAATAACACATTCACTACATGAAAAGCAGCACCATTAGCCCTGGACCCTGGATTACCTTATTGTACCAAGAAAAGCTCCCATGACTGATGACTGATCGCCCCCCCCCCCAACTTCTTTATAGGACAAAGACGACCTTGAAATCTTCTTTAAACTGAACTTCCAAACTCTTCAGGAAGCAGATAGATCTGCAGCCATTATGCTTTGTTACTAGTAATTAAAAACCCAATTGAGCGAGTTTCTCATTTCCAATTAAGGTAACAGTGTTTAACCACCAAAAAGCAACCAGTTTTTTTTCCTTTTTTTATCCTGCCCGAGGAGGCTCCCCATATGAGGCATGAAACCTAGCAATGGGGAGCAGGGGAATACGGGGACAAACACAGAGGCTCCCCAGGGATGAGTTCCTGGATGAACTTCAGCCCCGGGGAACAGCCTCAGCTGGCAGGCAAGTTGGGATGAAGGAAAGAACCCTTCGTTCTCTGCACTTTTGGAGCAACCAGCAACGTGACTGGCGTTAGGGTGAAGGAAACGCTATTTCTCCTCTCTCCCCTCTGTTTCACGTCTCTATAAATGAATAAACAGGCAAACCATCAGATAAGTAAACAGATAAATAATACAAAGTATACATAAATAACTACATAAATATAATTTAAAACCCCACAAAATAAATCCCTGACTTCTTTTAAGCGCCAACAAAACTGGGGCCAAGTTTTATTTTTTATTCGTTAAGGAGACTAAAGAGCCCCACCCTGTGTTTAATAGGAGCCCATTTTACTGGAGCTTTGCTGGATGATTTCACCATCCCCTTCTTGTCCAGCTGCGGAAAAACAGCTGGATGTAGTCGGAGGGGGAGACGCGAAGGAGGCTCTTTCCCGGCTGCCCGCAGTCTCCACTGCAGCTAGAACCTGGCAGAGACGAAGCACCTGTGCGAGCGGAAACTTCCCCGTCCCTCCAGGCGCCCTCTTCTCTTTGCCAACTGCAAGTCCCCGCTCCGCCCTCCCTTCCCGCAGCAGGAGTAGCTCCGGGGGACCGAGGGGGCGGGGTCCGTCTGCCTCCTGCGCCGCGGGATGCCTGGGCGCGTCTAGGCTTGCGAGCGAGTGCAGCCGCGCCGGGCCGACGCTGCCAACCAGCCCAACCCTCGTGCCTCAGCCAGGGCGCCCGGCGGGCGGTGCAGTCCCCACCGCGGGTCCCTAGGGGGCGTAGCAGGCGCGGAAAGAGGCCTGAGGGGACCCGGGAGGGAGGGCTCAAAATTCCACGCGGGCGGCCCCGGATAGTTTGAAAACAACCGAGGGGGGTCGGGATCGGGGCCGGGGCGGGGGGAGGGGGGAATAGCGGAGGGAAGAACGGGACACGCCAGAGCCACCTCGGTTCCTCCAATCAGCTCCGGGCTGAGGGCGGCGCGTGTGGCCGGGCTGTGAATGGGAAGCGGCGGCGGCGGGTGAGTGTTGGCCGCGATAGCGCGGTGGCGGCGGCGGCGGCTGGAGGGCGGCGGGCGGGAGGACGGGCAGGCGAGCTGAGGCGCCTCTGCCTCGTCTCACTTTTCTTCGGGCGCCGGGGTTGGGTGGGTGATGAGAAGGCCCCCCGGACATTCCGCGGGCACTGTGTCGGTGCGTTCCAAAGGCGGGGAAGGGAGGGAGGGAGAAGGATCATGAGAGTGAACCCCCCCCCATCCCCATCCCCAGATGAGGGAATGCTTCCTGGTGTGCCCCCTCCTAATTCCAGTTGTTGCGGCTGACGGGGACCCTCGGACGCCCTTTACTCCTCCTCTGCTTCTCGTGGCCTCTAGGGATGTCCGAGGAGTCGGGGCGGCTGGGGAGGGTCCGTGTGTGTGTGTGTGTGTGTGTGTGTGTGTGTGTGTGAAGCAGCAGTTCTTGGGGTGACTTGTGAAGCGCGAGCACAGCACTCTCCTCTCTGCACCCCAGTATTCTCACTATCTCTCTTAGGACACCCCCCAGTATTCTTACTTCCCTAACCCGAGTCCCCTCTCCCAAGCATTCTCCCCCTCTCCCCTAGGACGCTCTCTCCCTAGCATTCTTACCCCCGTAACCCCAGGAATCCTCTTTCCCCAACATTCTTACCTTCTCTCCCACGAATCCTCTTTACTCCCCAGCACTCTTACTCTTCTCAACCTAGGAGTCCCCTTTCCCCAATATTATCTCTCTCCCCAAGAACTCCCTCTCCCCAGTATTCTTACTCCCTAAACCCCAACAGTCCCTCTTTTCCCAACATTTTCATCCTTTCTCTCACGAACTCCCCCCCCCCCCCCCGCATTCTTAATCCCCTAACCCCAGCAGACCCCCTTTACTCAACATTCTTCTCCTCTCGACCTAGGATCCTCCTCTTCTAAACGTTATTACTCCCCTTTCCCCAGCATTCTCCTCATCTTCCCCCAAGTACTCATTTTCTCACCATTCTTACCTCTTGCCCCAAGTCCAGCAATCCCGTCTCCCGAGTATTCTCCCCCTCTCCCCCAAGGAATCCCTTCTCCTCAGAATTCTTACCTCCCTCACCCCAGCAGTCCCCTTTTCTCAGCATTCTCACCCTCTTCCCTTAAACACCCCCTCCCCAGTATTCTTGCCCCCTTACCCCAACAGACTCCTTCCCCCAGCATTCTCTCTCCCCGGACCCCCCTCTCTCTAGGATTCTTACCCCCTCCTTAGCTAATCAGTCCTCTCTCTCCAGCATTCTCTCCCTCTCGCTCCAGAATCTCCCTTTCCCCAGCCTTCTTACTCCCGTCATACCAGCAGTCTCCTTTCCCTAGTATTCTCACTCTTCACCCGGCAGTGCCCCCTCCCCAGGATCCTCGCTCTCTCCACCTCCGCAGGTCCGCTACCCTGATTCCTCCCCCCCTCAGCATCCTTATCTTCCACCCCATCATACCCCCCAAGTCATGGAGTCTTTTACCCGAGACAGAAATCCCCTCCTCCCCCGCACCAGCGGCTGGAACAGGGTCTTGGGCTGGAGGGGATGTCCCTCACCCCCTCCCTTTCACTACCCTCAGCTCCCTCACCCTCTGTCTTCACACACACCTCTTTTTTGAACGTTGGGTCCTCTCGACTATCCTCCCGAACTGCCTGGAAGAGTTCAGGCGATTTCCCCTTTGATCTGTTCCCTCCCCTCCCCTCCCCTCTCATTTCTCTGTTACCCAGCCCTAAACCCTTTTCTCTGAAACGTTCCCCTCTCGCCCTTCCCTGCCAGTACAAACCTTCCTTCCCTCTTCCTTTGCTCTAGCCTCTCCTCTCTGCTCTCCCCTAGCCTCTCCTGCACACCCACCCACACCCATCCCCACCCGCAGTGGCTTCTTCCTAGTCCTTCTCTTTCCCCCAAAGCTGCCCTCTCTATCATCACACGCCGCACCTGACAACCCTCCCTGCCAGGCTGGTTGCAACCCGAGCGAGAACTAAGCGACTTACCTGCCCGAGACAACCCTTTTCATCTCCTACCCTCCTCTGTCTGCTCCCAGTACAGATCAGAGCTTTGTTGTATCCTGGGAAAACGGGTACGCTTGCATATTTCTGGGTGTATGCAACTAAGAGGTTGGAGGATGTTTGGAAGACTCCCCTATCTGGTTTCCTAATGCTAATTTCGCGCTGTTCTGAAGTAAAAACCATCCTTACAAGAGGTTCATGATGAGAACGCTTTCTTTTCGTCCCTTTTCTTTTAATTGTTGGTTTTTCCCCCCAAGTGGTAAACGAATGTAATATTTCACAGGGAACTGAAACCTGGAAACTACTATGATCAGTGAAAATCTAATGGGAATATAGTTTTCGTCCTCTTGGCGGTATACGAAAGGTACTCTCTGGCTTGCCGTCTTCAGTAGCTGGCTGGGTGGAATGGAACAATCTCCTGTTTGTTATAGTGCTGCGATGAAGGATCCAGATTTACCGAAATACTAGCCAGCGTCAGTAAACTTGCACTGTCTCAGCCTCTGTGGAAGGCGTTGGATGTGACAAGGCAGAGAAACATGTGTTTCACATTTCTGACTGGTTGTTTTGGTGCAATCAATACTTCTACAAGATACATTGATT
Organism: Pseudochirops corinnae; assembly: GCA_028646515.1. Lineage (NCBI taxonomy): Eukaryota > Metazoa > Chordata > Mammalia > Diprotodontia > Pseudocheiridae > Pseudochirops > Pseudochirops corinnae. Next base: position 184,778,309 of record CM053590.1, on the reverse strand, counting down.
TAGATGGCGATTATAATACAGTCATGCACGCGGAGTATTGCCTTCGGGTTGCATGCCAAGTGAGCGCAAACCACCAGGTCCTTGCCTCTTATGAACAAGAGAAGCCAGTATCTCCCAAACTTCAGCACCGGAGCAACAGGAATACAAGTTCCCACTTAACCAAAGAAAGCCCAGCCTCACAGTGGGCTGGGAAGGATGATGATGAGAACATGCACTCGGATCTGCAGGCAGTCAGGGAGGATATAATTATTGGAAGAGAGGTCGAAGGAGAGATTATGGCACGAAGGAATAGCTGGAGAAAACAAATGATGAAGTTCAACTTATGTTTCTTTTTCTTCTGTCGTGGATGGTGGGCGTTTCTCTTGCTTCAGCTCCACATGTTTCAAGCATTGGCACAAGGTAGGACCCAGAGATATTTTGTTCATATTAGACATGTTTTGTCCTATCTCCTTCTTAGAAATTAAGAAATGCTGGTCTAGAAGGATGGTAATGTTTTTGCATTAAAGAATTAACTGGAATAGAATTTGTGTTTAATAAGTATTTTCTGCATGGTAATGGAAATGTCTGTGTAATCCTTTCTGTATACGTTTGCAGCTATCTCCAAGCCCAATTCCCTTCCTCACTTTCCTTTCTCTCTTCTACCACCTTTTTCTTTGAGGAATCATTGCTTTATTAATAAAATACTCATCAGCCTTTGCCTATCTCTAGAGTTGTGCCAAAGGAATAATTGAGCCTCTCTCTGTGGACAAAGGGTTAACTTTAGACTGTTTTAATGAAAGAATCAGAGCAGAGAGAAGTCAAGAAAAAGGCTCACATAGTCCTAAGTAGAACTAACTCAGACATGTGAAAATCCTTTTACAATTGAGAAGCATGGTAGGTGAGCTTTGTTTTTTATTATCCTTCAGCTTTCATTTTTGGAATTGCCAGGGAACATTTAACTGTTTCAAAATTGCCATTGATTCCTAGCTAGGTTTTTCCACACCAGAGACTCTTCCATGCCACCGAGTCTCTAAATGGTGGGTGACAAGTCACCAATAGACATGAACTGTGAAGTGTCAAGTCACTTTAAATTTCAGTTATTTTCATTCCTTCTCTCTCCTTCCTCCCTCCACTTCCTCAGTTCTCCTAAATTGTTGAATTCTTTTGGATGTGTAACAGAGCAAGTGTTAAGGCTGGTCTACAAAAGTTTAAATGGAGTTCTCACTTTGTTATTGATTTTTGGCCCCCACATTACTTTTACTTGTGCTTAAACACAGTAGTGGTTTCTAAAGTGAGGAAAGATGATCTGGTGACTTGAAATGTTAAAGTTAATAAATGTTTATCATTCTTTTTCCCTTTTGAAATATTCTACATCCAGAATATTCTCTATTCCATTTAACATCCTGCTTCAATTAAAGTTTAATGACCTTTTAAAAAACAAATGAATCTTCAACAATACCTTTTTAAAAAATTAATGTAGCTATTTTCATTTTAGCCATTTTAGAAAAACTTAACTAGGTACTCTGACAATTTTGTGGAATAGCATAGGAAAGAACTCTGTGTATTATCTCTTTTAGATTACTATATATGGAAGGAGGGTGTCATTAAACTTCTGTTGATCTTCAGTCTTTATGGAATTTATATAATTACATAAAATTTTCCATTTTTAAAGGTTTTTTTTTTTAGCTCAGAAAGAAAAATAACTATTCTCTGTTTTAATAATGAATTTCCCATTTTTAATCTGCTCTTCTTTTAGGTATCATCATTTTCCTCTAAACTCCTTCTAAGGTCTTTGTAAATGAATGCTTTTATTGTTTTGCTATATGAAAACAGAAATTGCTGTGTTGCTGGTGCTACACTGCTTGTTAATTCTATTTGGAAGTTTTGAATGTCACTGCTTTTTTGTTGTTTGGCTCAGTTTGAGAACATTTAAAAGTGGTTCCATATTTTAAAACTGTCAGAAGACATAAGCTTAAGTAAAAAGTGTCTGAATCAGTTTAATACATCTTTTGTTTTTTCATTTGTTCTCTGATAGCAGTAACTTGTACCTTTCCTTGGGATCAGTAAATACAGTGCTCTTGTTGTAGCTTTATACATAGGTTTAAATAGTGGTGATGAGTCAGCCAATGTTTTATTTTGCACACGTTATAGAAATGGCAACTTGATCAATTTCATCTGTGCATAGGAATTTATAGGACTACCAATTTATATTTTTATAACTAAAATGCTAATGAAAAGATAACATATCTTTTAAACAATAGAGGCAACTTATTCCTCATACTCAACAAAAACATTTGCAACTGTTTTACATATATATGGTTTATAAAAGTGCACTGGTCTTTTAGAGAATAGAACTTCAAATAGGTTGTCACAAATTTTAAATTCATTGACAGGTTGCTGTTCTCTGCTCTCTGAAATGTGTGATATATCCATCATTTTTATATCATATTGAAAATTCATATTACAGGGGAGATGTCACTATTTGACAAAAGCTCATGTATCTTGAAAATGAAAATTCTGGTGCTTCTGTAGAGATTTCTGATGGGATGATGAGTTGGTCATATGCGCAGGAGTGTTACATGACATTTTCTTGAATCTTTTATCAGATAAAATACAGCATTATAAGTGGAAAACTTATGACTACATTGAAGTCTAGTCATAAGTACTATTTTATGTCTATGTAATGTGACAAAGTTTTTACTAATTTATTCTGAATTTCTCGAAACACTACTTCAGTTTCTCAGGACACATTTGGAAAAAAAAATCAAACAACTAGAAAAAACTAAAAAAAATATTTAAAACTGAAATTATGAGTAACTTCTATTAAATGAATCCTTTGTGTGATGAACAGTTTTATCTACGAAAACTTTCAAATCTAACTTGAGAAAATGTTTATATACCCTAGTACTATTATTTCTAAATTTTATCTCATGAATAATTTCATATATCATAATTTTATATGTGTTTATTTGTGAGTTGTTTTTTTAAAGCACTGTGATATTGTAGTTGAGATAAAAATCTTTTATTCAAAATGAAAGTGACTACATGTATTTTACTAGCTTTGTCCACTGAGGAGCTAGAGCTCAACTTTTGGAAGTGTGATTTCTGAACTAAAAGATAATTGAGAAATGCCTATGAGATCTTTTGGCCATTAATGGGCATATTATTTCTGACACTGTTTTATAGATGCCTATTCCTACTAGGGAATCAAAAGAAACCATAAAATATATTTAAAGACTATACTGAATATTAGAGTAAAGCTGGTTACCCTGTATTAGTTACTGACTCTTTAGAATCCATCACTGGTGTGTTGTCACACCCATGCCACAATGGTAATCATTGGTATTCATTACAAAAGGAAAGATAAAGTAACTAATGTGGTTAAATGAGAAGAAATGATGCTAATGTCTTTACATTGAATTACTTACAGAACTTTAGAAATATGGTACTGGGTAGGTAGGTGGTGCAGTGGATTATGTGACAGCCTTGGAGTCAGGAAGACCTGAGTTCAAATCTGGCCACAGACAGTAACCACATGTCCCTGGGCAAGTCACTTGACCCTGTTTGCCTCAGTTTTCTCATCTGTAAAATAAGCTGGAGAAGGAAATGACAAACCCTTCCAGTATCTTTGCCAAGAAAACTGCAAATAGGGTCATGAAGAATTGGACACAACAGAAAAACTACTGAACATCTTGAACTGGCCTGCATACTGTAACCTCATATTTAAGGCAATCTTACATTTTGAAGAAGAGAAATTTATAAAATTCCAACAATGTCCAATTAAAGGAAGCACCAAAATGTTGAATGTTTGAATTAAAATTCCTTCTTCACAAATGTCATCTGAATATCTATTTTCATTTACTTTCTAATTACTACCTGATTTCCTCTAATATTTAGTGTTGAGTTTAAAAGGGATAGTCAGGGACATCTCTGGGTAGGTTGTATGAATGGGACAGAGAGGTTTCTTTAACCTGGTAATATTGCAGAGAAGAAACAATGACCTAGCCAGCTGCCTGCTTCATGGAGAGGATGGTGAATGGGAAGATTGAGAGCCCCACTCAGGCTGAGATGGAGCCGTGAAAAAGTTTGGAGCTTTTTAGAGACCTGTGGGATCGGGAGGAAAGGAGAGAGAATGAAATTCGGGATAATGTGTTAAAAATGTTCAGGACCTCTGGTAATCACTGTGAAGGGAGCACATTAACTGTAAGACCGATGCCGCTTCAGGAAAATTTGATTTATTCATTTCTTTTTTAAAATTTTATTTGTTTTATTCTGAATTTAAGAAATAAAACAAGCATTTCCATAAATAGTAAAATAGAGCAAAAGATGACTGTGCATGAAACTGAAAATTTATTATGTACAACTTGCTATTCCTTTTAATAATACAGTTATCATGCAACTTTCTCTTTTTTTTTCTTCACCTGCCCCAGGCCCCCCAGAGATGGCCACCATTGGACACAGATTGTGTACGTGTGCATGTGCACGTGTGTGTAGTAATTTTATACATATTTCTGTTTATCAGTTCTTCAAAAATATTGTTTCTATTATGTGCAGGTGGCTGAGTATGGTGTCTAGAGGAGATAAACAAGATTTGATCCCTGCCCACGGGAGTTTACAGTTTAGTAGGGGTTATAAAACACATAGATAGCCATAATGCATATTTGAATATAAGTATATGAGAGGAATCAAAGTGTTATGAGGGGCAGAGTAGATATTGTGTGTGTGTGTGTGTGAGAGAGAGAGAGAGAGAGAGAGAGAGAGAGAGAGAGAGAGAGAGAAAGAGACAATTTTAAGAAATTTTTGTTACTGGCAAATTACTACATCTATTATGGAATCTCTGGGAGGAGGCCCTTGAATTTGGTTTTAACTTTATTTTAGTTCCACAGTTCTGCTTTTTCTGCCTAACATCCTTAATAAAGTTCTTTATTGCTAGAACAGATAGTTTGTTGCCATCACCATGATTAGACACCAGGGGTACACTAACATTTACTCTTAACATGTGGAAAATTTCTTTAACATGGGTACTCAGAAGAGATAGAAGGTTTTAAAAAAAGAGCTTTTGTTAAAACTAAGGTAAAGCATGAAAGAAAAAACATAGAAATGAAAAGTTACACAATCCAGCTTTCTGAATTAAGTACCAAGCTAAATTAATCTGAATATCTAAGGTAGTTGGATTTGTTTGCTATGACTTCAGATATGGGTGAATCATGAGTTAGAGTTATACACAGTTAGGAGGGCTCTTTGGGTCCAGATAGTTCAATCTCTTAACATGTTTAAGAATCCCCTGCCTTCATCTTCTCTGTCAAGTAATTATCAAATTTCTGCTTGAACATTTCCAGTTTTTGGGAACTCACAACTCACAGCAACCCATTTCATTTTTGAAGTGCTTTAATTTCTGGAGAGTTCTCTATTAGCTTCCCTATAATTTTGATTCACTGGTCTTAGTTCTGTCCTATAAAGTTACATAAACAGCCTAATCTGCTTGATGCCTTCCAGATTGGTATAGAAAATAAGGAGGCCAGCAGGTGTCCCCTCCTCAAGGGACATCAGGAGAAATTGTAGGATATGACTGAACCACATAGCTGTACATAAAAACATGCACTCTGCCCATAATCAAACTGAGTCTTTCACCTTACTCTGAATCCTGCTTTTACTCTGCTTCAGGCTCTTTCAGACTGGTACCTTTTCAGCAACTTTTTGTCCTGGAGAGTTGCCTTGGGGCATTGAAAAGTTAAGTGTCTTGGTTATGGTTATACAATCAGTGTGTGTCAGAGGTAGGACTTGGGCCCAGTTTTTCTTACTCTGAAACTGGTTCTCTATCCATTGTATCACATTGCCTCTCATGGAATCAGTTAAAATCCCCACCGCTTTAAAAAATGAAATGCTTACTAAGCCAATCCTGTACACAGTCACGAACTTTAATAATCCCAAGTTTTGGCTCATGGTACCAGTTTCTTGATATCTTTCTAAATCATGATTTTGCCATCCAGCATATTACCTATTTCTTACAATTTTCTCACATATAAATTTGATAGTCATAATATTTCTCATCATACAAGTCAGTGATAAAAGTGTTGAATGAGGGGAAAAGGTGTAAAACCAAGCATAAGCAGCTTTCCGGAGGACTGCTGCTGTGAACAGCTTTCAAGATTCTGATTACATAGTATAGTGAATTCTCTATTTATTCAATAACAAATCAGAGCAAAACATTCACAGAAAATCAAGGTACAGCATTCAGAATATTACAACTTATCACAGAAAATTAAAATACAACATTCACCATGTCACAACTCCACAACTTATCACTAAAATGGCTACATAGTTTTTACCAGAGTGGTCACATGGTTTTCAACAAAGTACAATCATTTAGTAACTCAATCGTTTAGTAACTCAATCATTCATTCATTCTTAAGGAGGCTTTCCTCCTTAAGGGACACGAAAAACAAAAGTCAAAGTCCTCCACCCATGGGGTGCAATTAAGTTACAACTTCAACAGTCACTACTCAGTACCCTCTTAAGGGGTAGTGGAAAATACAAAAGCCATCCACTCCTAGTTCACATATAAATTACAATTTCATCAGTCACTATTCAGTACCCTATTTCATCAGTCACTACTCAAACAATTTCATCAGTTGCTACTCAGTCAGTTTCATCAGTCACTACTCAGTATCCATGGAGAGGTCTTTTCACCTTGACTCAAGACAGGTATCTCCTACCTGAATCCACTAAACTGTCACCTGGGTTCAAAGGCAGATAGCTCCCAGTTCCTTATCCAGCTCTCTATGCAGTTACTGTTCCATGCTGAAGCTCACAGTGTGCAGTCCATCTCAAGTCCTTCACAGTCTCTGTTCCTGGGAAGACAAGGCTTAACAAAGCCACAATAACATTCATGCACATTAACAAAGTCACAACAACCTTTGTACAAAGCACTGGCACCACAGTCATGCTTCTTTAGTCTTCAGCAACTCCGGCTGGCCATCAGAAATCCTCAGCAGCTCTGGCTGGCCCTTGGGAATCCTTAGAACCATAAGCTCCATTCTCAAAATCAAAATCACTTTATCCAGCCACCACGAGGCTTGCTCTAAGAAATTCTTTCTCAGTTTTCAATTCTCATTCCTCTTCTCAGTTCTTCTCAATTCTCAGTTCAGTCTTCAGTCCAGCAGCAGCTGCCTTGCCTCCAAGATGCTTATCCAAAGAATAATCTGACTGTCCAGCTTGTGCTCTTCCTTAATTTCGGTGTAGCTTCCTTTTGAAGATGGCGGCGTAGCAGCAGCAACTTATCGCAGCTCTCATATAGCCACCCCAAAATACCCATGGAATAGGACTCTGGACCAACTCTAGGACTTCAAAACGCACACAAAGATACTTCCCATTAAAGTCAGCTCGGCTACGAGGAACCATATCAGCACTGCGATCTGAAACCAGCTGGCCTGAGCACAAAAGCCTCTGAGGTGAGCCGGATTAGCAACAGCTGCGAGTGTGGATTGTGAAAGGGGGAGATAAGCGTCTGGCCGAAAGGTCTCCATAGCGGAAAAGCGAAAGGCAGAGGTTTTGCACCCGCCTCCACGTTGTAGCTTCCCGCCTGCAGCCTGCAAAAAGCAGGGGGACTGAGTGATTGTTTTCAGACCACTGCTCTCGCGTTGAGCGGCCTGGATCCGGATCGTCGTCTTGGGTCTCGGTCTTGGAGTCTTCATTATCCAGTTAGCCAGAAGTCTACGGCAGCCGGGAGGACCCCAGCGATTTGGGA
>CM053590.1:184714146-184770083 GCA_028646515.1 Pseudochirops corinnae | reverse complement strand
TTGGGGATCTTTTTCAAGAGGTGATTGGTGAATTCTTTCAAGTTCTATTTTGCCCTGTGGTTCTAAAATATCAGGGCAATTTTCCTTGAGAATTTCTTGAAGGATGATTTCTAGGTTCTTTTTCTGATCATGGCTTTCAGGTAGTCCAATAATTTTTAAATTATCTCTCCTGGATATATTTTCCAGGTCAGTGGTTTTTCCAATGAGATATTTCACATTGCCTTCTATTTTTTAATTTGCTTAGATCTGTTTAATAGTATCTTGATTTCTCATTCACTTCCATTTGCTCCACTCTAATTCTGAAGGAATTATTCTCATCAGTGAGCTTTTGAAATTCTTTTACAATCTGGCAAATTCGGCTTTTTAAGGCATTCTTCTCCTCATTGCCTTTTTGGGTCTCTTTTACCATTTGAGTTAGTCTATTTTTTAAGGTGTTATTTTCTTAGGTCAGGTTGTTGACTCTCTGTTCATGATTTTCTTGCCTCATTCCCATGTCTCCTCTCAATTTTTCCTTGACTTCTCTTACTTGATTTTCAAAATCCTTCTTGAACTCCTCCATGGCCTGTAACCAATTTATATTTTTCTTGGAACCTTTTGGTGCAGGAGTTCTGACTATGTTGTCTTCCTCCTGGTCCATGCTTTGATCCTTTTTGTCCCCAAAAAAGGAATCTAAAGGCTGGGCTTGCCTTGCTTCTTCTGTTTGCTCATCTTGCCAGCCAATGGCAAGACTTTTGAGCTCTTTGCCACAGTAGAACTCAGCTTCCAGAGAGGAGAGCTTTGTCCCAAATCACTGGAGTTTTTGCAGCTGCTGGAGCTATTAGGAGGCCACTATCTCTACAGCCCCCACCAGCTTTGGCTCACTGGTAACATATCTCAGGACCACCACCCAAGACCGTGCTCCTGATCCAGGCAGGTTAAGGCAAGAGCACTTAGCCTCTGAATGTTTGCTTAGCCCCCCTAAGATCTGCAGGCTGGGAGCTCTGAAGCAGCCATGTGGAGGCAGCTGCAGGTCCATTGCTTCTGTCGCTTGTTACTCTGGGAACAGAGGCAGGACCGCACTCCATGCCCACCAGATTTAGCAGGGTTCCACTGACCTTTCACTTTGTCTTTGGCATTTATGGGTTGATAATTCTGGAAACTGCCATAGTTGTTGGTGATCCACTCTCCAGAATGCTCCAACCTCAGCTGGGCTGGGCTGGGCTGCCCTGGGGCTAAAACCACAGGTTCAGCACAGCGCTAGGGGCTTGGTTCCCAGCTTGCTGCCATGAACCCTTACTGTCTGCCTGCTGGGCTGCCTTCAGTGGGAGATTTGTTTCTCTCTGTCACTTTGTGGGTTCTGTAGCTCTAAAATTTATTTAGAATCATATTTTATATGTATTTGAGGAGGTCATAGGGTGAGCCACAGAGTTTTCCTGCTTCTGTGCCACCATCTTGACTCCACCCTGATCTTTTTATTCTTAAAGCTGATAAACTCATGCTGTTGACTGAAGCTAAAGCAGGATATAAAATTCTGAGTTAACCAACATTAGCCCTTTATAATTATCCAGTTAATGGGAATAATAATGGCAACACAGTCTTAGACCTTTTTAAAATTAATGAAGCTAGTTTCAAAATTATATTTTTATTCTCATTTTATCCAATAAGACTACTCCAAAATAGATATTTATGTTCTATTTCTCAAGGCAACCAGATGGCACAAATGATGTTCCCACAATTGTACTTTTTCCTACCATTTAACCTGAAATAAATTAATGAAAACAAGCTGCTATAAAAACAAAACAATGACCTGTTTTCTTTCACTTTCAGTCCCATTCCCCATATCTTAAATTTTGAGCAATTTTGCTTCATGACTAACAAAACAAGACGACTAAGTATGTCACAGTTGTAGTAAAATCAAATTTATAAAAAAAAAAAGGTCATCAGAAATATTCAATTGTGTGCATCATTGTTATTGTGTTCAGTGGCAAGCAAGCATAAGGGTAAGAAAGGCCATTTTACCTTTGGTAAACCCTGCTGATAGACTAACTACTCTAATCTCTTCCTAAGGGGCAAATGCCCTAATCTGATGAAATCCAAGGAGTGGGACTAAAACCAGAGATAGTTTATGTTTGGATCTATCTAGCCTTCATCTTAGGCAATAAACTGGGAATGTAGTATAAAATTAGGAATAGAAGCAAACTAGAAAGTAAAAGATTGGACAAGGTCCTAATATTGCCTATTCCATAAAGTAGTGTGTGGTCTTAAGCAAGTCAGAAACTCTCCAGACCACAAACTTCTCATTTGTAAAATAAAAATGTTAGATTTGGTGACTTCTAAACTCCCTTTTAGCTCTAAAATCCTATGGTTCTATGGAGGTAGAGACATCAGGATAATTTCAGCTAATGAGTTCCACTTCTAGAAAAACAAAAGTCTGGGCCTAGAACAAAGAAAGTGTGTGAGGGGTCAGCTTCAGGTTGCTGTCTGATTTGCGTTTATTTTTGGTCTATTCCACTGGATGTCTCTTAGTATAGAGAAAAGAACATTTATGTTCTTTAACCCATATCCATCCTAAAGGGCTATGGAACATAAATGTTCTTTTCTCTATACTAAGAGACATCCAGTGGAATAGACCAAATGGTTCAATTTATCAGAAGGGCTCCCTGGCCCAACATCTCCAGAAATCCACTGTAATAAAAAGCAAGAACTCTTGGGACCATTAAGGGAAACACTATTTGTCATTCACATATTAGTGTAAAAAGTTTAATAAAGTTATCAAAACAAGTGCTAAGAGAATGTGGTTTTTGCCTGGAGACATGTAAGAGTAAGGAGCCAGAGATAATTTTGAATTATGAGTCACATCAAGGAAATTCGGCCTGGCTGTAACAACTCAAACACAGAAACACAGATCCTCAGAGTTTGGAAGGGACCTAAGAGAGCAACCTGTACCTGAACAAGAATGCTGTCTCTAACACATCAGTCCAGGGAGCATCTCAAGTCTGCTTGAAGACCTCCGCTGAGGGGGACCTCTTTCCCTTCCATGGCAGCCCACTGTACTTTTGTATAGCATTAACTGTGAGGAAGTTTTTCCTTATACCGAGCCTCAATTTGCCCTTTTAAAGCTTTCGTCTATTGATCTGAGCTCTGGGGCCAAGAAGCACAAACAGAACTCCACTCCCAGGAGACAGCCCTTAGTCTCAACAACCCGAAAATGCTTCAGTTGGCATTTTTCAATAAAAATTGTTTCCCCAACTGAGCCCCCAATATTGCAGTTTGGAATTAGAAAAATTAGAAAAAATTTTTCAGAACAAATCGCTATGAAGATATTTTCCTTTTTTTTAAAGTTTTCCTACTGTAGTGATTTACAAATCAAAAAAGCATTTTTTTCTATTTTCAAACTTCATGCTTTTATTTGTCATTTTACCATGGAAACATTTGTCAAGAGCTTTAAAAAACAATTTTCAGTTTCTTTCTTACGATGTTTCCATTTTTGTTTTTATAGCTTTTTGGTTTTTTAGAATTTTCTACCTTCAGTCTCTCCCTAATGTTTAAAATGACGAAATGGAGACTCAGAGAATTCAGATGACACACCCAGGGTCACACAGATACTGTATAGGAGAGGCAGGATTTGAACCTGGGTTTTCTCTGACTCCGGAAAGCAACGCCTGCAGCAGAGGTCGTCAGTGTTCTATACCTCGGCAATTACATACACGGCTGATTACCACACAGAGCCTCCACACCAAATGTGATAAAATAATGGATGGGTTTGCGAAGACCAACGTGATTTACTCTAAAAAAGAATCAAATCGGGGTGGCTCTGGAGTCAGGAGGACCTGAGTTCAAATCCCACCTCAGACTCTTAACACTTACTAGCCGTGTGACCTTGGACAAGTCACTTAATCCCAACTGCCCTGTTTTCCCTCCAACAAAAAGCAAAAGGCAAAAAAAGAATCAAATCAATGACTGAACATCTAAAAATCAGAAATGAGGCTTAAAAGGCTCAAATCTCTCATTTTCATAAAAAGCTTTTGTATATGTGTGTACATGCATATATTTTGTATGTGTACATATGTCCATATATGTATATGTATGTTTAGAGGTCTGAACGTGAACTCTATGTCATGTATTAATCAGATTACTGTTTAGGAAATTAGCTGCTCACTCTATGTGTGTGTGTATGTGTGTGCTAGATATGTGTAAATATATACATACATATATATGTATATGTTTGTGTGTATGTATATATGTGTGTGTATATATTTGTATACACACACACACACATATATAGTGAGTAGCTAATTTCCTAAATAGTGATGAGAGTGAAATTTAGAAAGGTAAACTGAGGCAATTTTCTGTACACTATATCATTGGGGGAGGGAAATATTTAGGGTTAAGTGACTTGCCCAGGGTCATACAGCTAGTGTCTGAGCCCAGATTTGAACTCAGCTGACTCTGGAGCTGGTGCTCTGTCCACTGTGCCACCTCCCTGCCCCCAAATATATCATCTATTAACAGGAGCATGTGACCTGATTAAAAAGGATGGGTGTCTCGATAGCACTTCTGAAAGACAAAGGTCTGGGCCCAATGAATCTATTAATTAGGCAAGCAATAACCAACAAATCAGGTCATTGAAACCTCTTCATGACCAAAGATCCTGAGCAAGGGCTGACAGGGTCTTTTATAACAATTGGCAAGAGGACTGCTAAATCTTGTTGTGTGTTCTTCTGACAGGCTGTCATTTGGACATCGATGGGCAAAGGCAAGGCAATCTCAATTGGCAGACATTTTAATGAGGAGGTGGGTTTACAGTTCTCAGCTCTTCCCTATTACTTGATTATTGGGAGCCCCCCCCACTAATCCTCAAATGAAAGGATTAATCTGAGGCTAGGGAAAGCAGACTGGTTTTCAGATGCGGCTGATTATCCCCCTCTCTGACACTTAAGTAATGCTATTTACTTTATGAGATCCAACTTCCTCTAATAATCTACCTAGAAAAATAAGCCATCTCAGTCAGGTTCTCTGTGGTTTGGACCCCCTACATGAACTAGGTCACCCCTAACTTTGATTAGGAAAAGCGCGGACATGAGAGTCATCTCTTGGGGAGGACCCAGTTCAAGCCAACTTCTCTGTTTATGGGGTAAACAGAAGTGAGGGTCTCACTCAGGAGGGGCCCAGAGGAAGCTGGTTAACAAGCAGATGCCTTGGGGGCTAGGGGTGATCACATTGCTAGATCACCCCCCTCAGAAAGTAGGATCTGAGGAAAAGGTTGGATTACAGAGAAATATTGGTTATTAAATAATACGGCACAATATTAATTTTCTTCAATAGTCTGATACATGACATACCGTTCATGATCAGCTCTTGAACATTTTAGTATCTTAGCCACATAGTATGATGGGATACTCACCGGGATCCGAGTCAGAAGAGCTGAGTTTTAGTCAAAGTTCTATGACTTACCAGCTCTGTGACCTCCAGCAGGTCATTTGACCTCTCTGGATCTCCTTTTCTTCACTTGCAAAACAGGGATATTTATAATCTGTTGGGCCCCCTCACAGACTTGTCATAAGAATCAAAGGATTTTGGGGGTGGGGCCAAGACAGCAGGATATTTCATGAGCTCCCCCAACAACAACCTCAAATACCTATAAAATATGACTTGAAACAAATTTTAAAGCTACAGAACCCACAAAGTGACAGAAAGAAACAAATCTGCTGAAGGAAGCCCGGCAGGCCTATAGGAAGGGCTCATTGCAGCACACTGGGCACAGAGCTCAGTCCCCATGAGCCACAAGGTTTTGGCCTCAAGGCAGTCCCGACCAGCAGCAGCTAGGGCAGACTTCAGGAGAGTGAATCACCAGCAGCTAAGGTAGTTTCCGGACTCCTCAATGCACAAATGCCAAAGAGCAAGTAAAAAAGTCAGTCGGGAACTCTGTTGGAAAGAAAGGGCAAAGTCTGGAGCCTGCCCCTGGGGTGCGAGGTGGTGGAGGTGCAGCAGCTGGAGCTGCTTCTCTGTCAGGCTGCCTCCAGAGGTCCTGGCCTGCAGATCACAGGGGGACCAAGATACCATTCAGAGGGTAATCACTCTTGCTTTAACCTGCTTGTATCTGGATCACAGTCTTGGGTGGAGGGCCTGGGGTGTGTGGCCAGGGGACCAGAATTTCTGGGGGCTGTAGAGTGGGCACCACTCTAATAGCTGCAACCTCTGCAAAAAATCCAGTGATTTAGGACAAAACTCTCCTCTCCGGAAGCAGAGTTCTACCATGGCAAAGAGATCAAAAGTCAAGTAATTGACTGGCAACATGAGGAAGCAAAGCAAGCAGAGCAATCAAATATTAGATTCCTTTTTGGGGGGTCAAAAAGGATCAAAGCATGGAAGGGGAGGAAGACAACGAAGTCAGAACTCCTACATCAAAAGCTTCCAAGAAAAATATGAACTGGTTACAGGCCATGGAGGAGCTCAAGAAGGATTTTGAAAATCAAGTAAGGGAAGTGGAGGAAAAATTGAGAAGAGAAATGAAAATGATGCAAGAAAATCATGAAAAGAGAGTCAACAACCTGACTGAAGAAAATAACACCTTAAAAAATAGATTAACTCAAATGGTAAAAGAGATCCAAAAAGCCAATGAGGAGAAGAATGAAATGAAATGAAAGAAAAAAAAGTCAAATTTGCCAGATGGAAAAGAAATTTCAAAAGCTCACTGAAGAAAATAATTCCTTCAGAATTAGATTGGAGCAAATGGAAGCTAATGACTTTATGAGAAATCAAGATACTATTAAACAGATCCAAACAAATGAAAAAATAGAAGGCAATGTGAAATATCTCACTGGAAAAACCACTGAACTGGAAAACCAGGTGAGAGAATTTAAAAATTATTGGACTACTTGAAAGCCATAACAAAAAAAAGGAACCTAGAAATCATCCTTCAAGAAATTCTCAAGGAAAACTGCCCTGATATTTTAGAACCAGAGGCCAAAATAGAAATTGAAAGAATTCACTGATCACCTCCTGCAAAAGATCCCAAAAAAAAGAAAACTCCTAGGAATATCATAGCCAAATTCCAGAATTCTCAGGTCAAAGAGAAAGTATTACAAGCAGCCAGGAAGGAACAATTTTAATATTGTGAAAACACAATCAGGATAACACAAGATTTAGCAGTTTCTACATTAAGGGATCGAAGGGCTTAGAATACGATACTCTGGAGGTCAAAGGAGCTAGGATTAATATCAAGAATCACCTACCCAGCAAAACTGAGTATAATGTTTCAGGGGAAAATACAGTCATTCAATGAAATAGAGGACTTTCAAGCATTCTTGATGAAAAAACCAGAGTTGAATAGAAGATTTGATGTTCAAATACAAGAAGCAAGACAAGCATGAGAAGGTAAACAGGGAAAAGAAATCATAAGCAACTTATGAAAGTTGAACTATTTATATTCTTATATGGAAAAACAATAATTGTAACTCATGAGACTTTTCTCAGTATGAGGATAGTTGAAGAGAATATATATGTATACATACATATATATGTTTGTATGGGAGGGCATATGTGCATATAAATATATATATATATGAGTGTGCATATATTTCTGTACATGGTTATATAAGCAGATGGCACAGGATCCATAGGAAGATGAGGAGGGACAGAATAGGTTAAATTATCTCATATAAAAGAGGCAAGAGAAAACTGTTACAATGGAGGGAAGAGCAGGAAACCAAAAGGGAATGGGTCAACCTTATTCTCACTGAATTTGGCTTAAGGAGGGAATAATGTACACGCTAAATTGGGTATCTACAGGAAAGTAGGGGATAAGGGGATAAGAGAGGAGATGACAGAATGGAGGGCAGATTGGGAGGAGGGTAGTTAGAAGCAACCACTTTTGAAAAGGAATAGGGTTGAAGTAGAAAATATAATAAGTCAGGGGTGGGATAGGATGGAGGGTAATATAGTCAGTCTTTCACAATATATCTACTATGTTAATGTTTTGTGTAACCACAAATGTACAATCTATATTGAATTGCTTATCTTCCCAGTAGGGGTGAGTGACGATGGAAGAAGGAAAAGAATCTGGAGATAAAAGTTTTAAAATCAAATGTTAAAAAAAAAAAGAATCAAAGGATTTCAAATAAAATCATATGTGTGCAAGTAGTGTACAAAAATAAGATAGCGATATTAAGTAGTGAATTGTTTTAATGCAACTATTTTCAAAAGACAATTTTCAGGTTTAGTCTATCTATAACCCAACAATTGGTGATATTTCCTATTTTTAATGATTTTCAGGGTTTTTTTTTGGTAAACTCATACACACACACAAGCCTTCAACATATCAGCATTCAGTTATTATTAATGTAGAGCCTAATAGTGGAGGCTCATAAGAACTAGTACTAGAGGAACAGATACAGGATTACCCCTAGAATCTGAGGTGGCTATAGTCCAATTTTTTCAATATACAACTTGTTAGTACAAGTATAAATTGGGGAGAAAGCCAGATCTTGAGGTAGCACATGTCTTTACTTTTAACCCCAACATCTCTGTAGCAGTCCTTGTCAGTAGCAAATATAGCCAGTTTAACTGGCTCAGTAATGACATAATTTCTTTATTTTCTAGACTATTATAATTATCATCAATTATGATCATCCAGCTAATCCCAAATATCCTAGAATTTAGCAACAGGTAGAAATGGCAAGAGATTCAGCTTCTAATTAGATGAAATGTTCAGAAATTTTTGTTTCCATAAATTCTAACTATATTAAAATCAGTTACATTTATACAATCATTCCTTGCCTTTGCCTACCTTACTAAATTGAAAGAGCAGGAAGGAGTGAGTAAAATCCATGATAGATTTATTTTTAAGATTCAGAATGAGCCACTAAGTACAATAGATTGTAAACCCTTTGAGAGTGGGAATCATCTTTTTTATTTTTATCTCCAACAACTAGCACAATGCCCCACAAATAGCAAGTACTTAATAAATGCTTGTTGGTTGATTGATAGTCTCAAGGACAACAGATTTTCTACATTCAATCACTATCTATTGCTGACTTGTAACAATATGTAAGTACAGTCAATCCTCAGCTTTCACCAGGGTAACATTCCTAGAAAATGGTGAAAAAGTAAAAAAATGTGAATGTTGATACATTGAACCTATGAGAAAGAGAAGGTTGGATTCCCACAGTAACCAAAAACTGTAATCTTTCATTAGAACTCACTGAAAAGACATTATTCTCCATGTAATTCTTTACAACAAAAAATTAATTCTGATAATATGAACTTTTCCAAACATAGTAACCATGAAATAACCCATAAAATGCAGGGGAGAGGAGAAGCAACGCCAGACAAGGGAGGGTTGCACAGGCAACAATGTCAGAATCTGAGCTCAGAACTTCCACCAGCGGCTGCTCTGAGCAGCTCCAGCACTCCAACCAGTGTAGGCCAGGATGTTCAGGTGACCCATGGCACTGACAGTAGTAGAGGCAGAAAGTCTGATCAGCATAATAAGAGCCAGGGAGAGGGCACATGTGACCACCATATTTGCCTTCTTCCACAGCTGATTGTCTGTCCATATTGATCTGTTCTCAACAGCTCTCTCCACTCTGAATTAGATGTGTTTTCTTCTACATATCTAATGTCTCAGGAGGCACGGTTAGTGGTGAAGTGCCCATTGCTACCAGTAGGTATGAATTTGTAAGAGACTGCCTCCACAACACATTTTTATACCTGTGATCTCCCATCCCCCCTACAGTGAAACTCACAAACTGACCCGCTATTTTTATATACAGGATCAAGAGGGATCATTAAATCAATTGATCAATTGATTCAATTGAACAATCAATCGATTCTTTCAATCAATCACAAGATGCTTCCTTTGTAGTATCTTTACCTTAATTTAATGGTCACAGTCCTACAATCCTCTCAAATTAAGGACCTATTCACATATGGCATAGGGTTATAGAACATACTAAGTTTACATTTTCTGATTCTATTCTGAATCTGTTGGGTGACTCTGCGACTCAAACAATGGGGTTTTTCATACCTGATAAAGGTATTGGGACATAAAAGCACATTAAAAATTTATCAATTCCTGACACTGATTATAATAATTGAGGTGAAATATGGAACCCTTTCCCTCACAATGACAATTTTTTTAGTGTTCAGAAATGTATAAGTTTGTAATTCCTATTAGAGGAGAATATTTATAGTTAAGAACACAGAAATAGGAGTCTGGTAGTCTGAATAACTATGCTGTTCACCACCACAAATATGTTGCTAGCAATCCTAAGATCATATATGAAATACCAGAATATTATAGCTAGAAGGTATCTTAGAAATAGTTGAGCTCAGGAAACTCAGAAAAATTTTGTATATAAGAGAACTGAGTCAAATTTTTAAAAATTGGAGCCATGACACAATTGATAAATGGTCAAAAGATATTAATAGGCAGTTTTCAGAGGAAGAAATCAAAGCTATCAGTAGTAGCACAGGGGCAGCAAGGTGGCGCAGTGAATAGAGCACCGGCCCTGGAGTCAGGAGGACCTGAGTTCAAATTCGACCTCAGACACCTAACACTTACTAGCTGTGTGACCTTGAGCAAGTCACTTAACTTCAATTACCCTGCCTTCCCCCCTCCAAAAAGACAAAAAAAAGGAGTCCTATGAAAAATATTCTAAATCACTAATAATCAGAAAATGCAAATTAAAAGAACTCTAAGGTACCGCCTGACACCCATCAGGATTGGCTAAGATGACAGAAAAAGAAAATGACAAAAGTGAGTGGAGATGGGGGAAAATAGGTGTATTCAGTGCCCTGTTGGAACAGCTAAGGGGCAAAATGGGGAAAGTACCAGGCCTGGAATCAGGAAGACCTGAGGACAAAGGCAGCATCAGACATTTAGTAGCTGTGTGACCCTGGGCAAGTCACTTCACCCTGTTTGCCTCGGTTTCCTCATCTTCAAAACGAGCTGGAGAAGAAAACGACAGATCCCTCCAGTGTCTCTGCCAAGAACGCTCCAGACGGGGTCACAGAGAGTCGTACATGACTGAAACCACTGAAGAGTTGTAACTACCGTGTACTACTGGTGGAAACAGGAACTAATCTCACCATTCTGAAGGACAATCTGGAGCCAGGCCAAAAGGGGCAGTAAACCATGCGTGTCCCAAGGAGATAAAGGAAGATGAAAAGAGCTCCTACGTACAAAAATATCTGTTGCAGCTCTTTTTGTGGTGGCCAAGCACTGGAAACTGAGGGGATACCCATCATCTGAGGGACAGCTGAACAAGTGAGGGTACATGACTGTGATGGAATACTATTGTGTGGTATGAAAGGATGAAGGGGATGTTTCAGAAAACCCCAGGAAGACTTTATGAACTTATGCAAAGTGAAGTGAGCAGAATCAGAAGAAGACTGTACATAGTAATAGCCACATTGTAGGGATAATCAAATGCAAAAGACTCTGTAACTGATCAATACAACGATCCATCATAACTCTAATGGACTCATGATATAAGATGCTATCCACCTCCAGACAGAGAATTGATGGACTTGGTACACATTGAAGAATACTTTTTTTCCTTTATTTTTCTTGATTTTTTTTTTCTGGAACATAACCAATGCAGAAATATGTTTTGCATTATTTCCTATGAATATTGTATTTTTTGTCTTTTCCATAAACAGAGGAGAGGGTGAAAGGAGGAAATTTGGAATTGAAAAAAAAAATTTATATGTGTGTGTATATAAATGTGTGTGTGTGTGTGTGTGTGTGTGTGTGTGTACACAGAAAGAGAGACACAGAGAGAGAGAATCACCTGAGTCCAGCTCCTGTATTTTTATAGATGGAAAACTGGTCCAGAGTGGGGAAATAACTTGATTAAGGTTATGTGCCCCAGAGAAGAGAAAGTTACACAGCCTGGAGAAAAGAAAATTGCAATAAGCATATGATAGCTGTCTTCAATTTAATATCTGATGGCTATCATGTCCAACCTAAATTTTCTCTTCTCTGACTAAACATTCCCAGGTCATTCACTCCATTCTCTTTTGCATGATTTTGAGCCCCTTCACCATCTTTATTGCCTTTTTCTAAATGCTTATCAGCAGTCTCCAAAGCATTGTCAAAAGCCAGATGACTCTGAACACAAGGTAGGCAGTAAGAGGGTACTGGAGAAAAGGAGGAGCCAGAAAACAAAAATAGAAAGGAGAATAAGTAGGAGGGTATCAAAATCTGGCCATGTGATGTTGGGTCCATTGCTTGCCTCCTCTGGGATTTCAGTTTCTCATTTATAGTATGAAAGAGGTTGTCTCAGATGATCTCTAGGTTACCTTTCAATTCAAAAGTCCTATGATCTTGTGAATTATTTTGAGATTTTGCCTAGGGCTAGTCTCTTTCAACTTTCTTATTCCCTGTGGTCAAACAAAAATTATTTAACTTGCTAGGAGTTCCTCTCCCCTCCTGAAGTGACAGGGGTAGCTCCACAGTATATAAAACTGTAAAGGTACTCTATCCAGCCACACATAGTAAATTAAAGGTGCTCACAAGAGTATTGTCTATATATCGAATTAATGGGAACTATAGTGGTAGTTGAATTTTTATTACAAATATTATAAAGTATCCTTTACACAGTATAACATTTAAGACCAATCTTCAATTGTTTACAACTGTTGAAAATTACTTTATAATAAAAAAAAAATCTTCGTTCTTCAGCTTTTTTTAACTAGATAGATACTAAGCCACTGGCCAATACATACTTCAATCCATAGGAATAAGTTAGGCACTTAAAGAATTTGCATTAACTCAGACCACTAGGGTACCATTCTGGAGTTAACAATTTACTAAATGGCCTACTAAAGGTACAAAAGTACATAATGTCTTCCCTAGCTATGGAAGGAAGGAAGGAAGGAAGGAAGGAAGGAAGGAAGGAAGGAAGGAAGGAAGGAAGGAAGGAAGGAGGGAAGGAAGGAAGGAAGGAAGGAAGGAAGGAAGGAAGGAATGGAAGGAGGGAGGGAGAGAGGAGGGATGGAAGAAGGGTGGGAGGGAGGAAGGGAAAGAGGAAAGAAGGAGAGAAGGAAGGGGCAATGGAGGTAAAGAGGAAGGAAGGGAAAAGTATCTTACCATTTCAGAATATAAATTTAATTCATAACACAAAAACAAGACACTAACTGGACAATGGTTACTATTCTAGTAAATTAGGAACCTGTAGAGAGGGTGGACCTATTGGGCTTTTTGAGGGGCAACACATAGGTGAGAACAGAAAAAGTACAACTTCAGTCCTACCTTCAATATTTCTGGCAGTAGCAGAAAGTGAGAATAGAACCTCCTGGAAGATCACATGATAGTTACACAATGGGAAATTATACCTGTGAAGAAGACTAAGAAAGTGTCTCATGGTTCACAAGAGGATAAATGTAGCAGGAAGGGAGGAATCTATGCTATTTATTACCCCTGTTGCTGACACTGGTCACTCTGTTCCTCTCTTGCTTTTAAGGGTCATTAGCTTGTGACCCTGTCTTCTCTATTATTCTCCTTCCTAGCAATTTCTCTCCCTCTCTAAGTCACTGTTAGAGCGAGTGTTTATAAATGATCAGGTCATGTGAATTAATAAGAGGCTTCTCTCTCTACACATTGTACATCAGTCACAATAATGTATATAAGGGTGGGAGGTCAGTTGTTCCCAAGGAGCTTACCTAGGAAATGAGGGAGCATGGCTACTGGCCATTAAGTGACATAAACTGACCCAGGGATAGGTTACAATTTAAGTAACAGAGTAAGTCTGACAAATACAGAAGAAAGAATGCTAGATTCCAAATCACAAGGACCTAGGTTAAAAACCAGGCTCTACAACACAGTAGTTGTGTAACCTTGGGAAAGTTACTTCCCTTCAGATCCTGTTTCCTTATCTGAAAAACAGAGAAGTTGGGCTCAATGATTTCTAAGTTCCCTTTCAGGCATGACATTCTACGATTCCATTCTATCCAGCTTAGTGCTGCTAGCAACATATTAGTGGTACTATTATTCAAACTGCCATATTCCTTACTCCAAATTCTTATCTGCATTTTCTCATTCTATGCTTTGCTGAGTAGTCACAATAAAATGAAAAGCTGACTTGTTAACAAGGTGTTAACAAGCTGTTATCCCTTGCTATAAGACCCGTTTGGGTGAGAAGGGAATAAACATTACTGGATGAATAATAAGTTACACTCTCAGGTGACCCTGAAAAAAAAAAAAACCACAGTACAGCCAGTTTGAAAGAATCCAGGCAGTAACAGCAGACTGGAAATAACCCAGCTCTTCACCTCTTTGGGGAAAGCGGGGTTTTTCTCTCCTCTCCTTGTTCCCCCCCACACACAAACAGTCATAGTGTCTAGCAGCAGAACAACTCACTCAGATGGAAGTACCCCATCTAATAGTTGGCGTGTCTGTCCCAAAGACTTCAATGCACCTTTCACGGAATAGAGGTGCACTTGAGGGGAAAAAGCATCTTGCAGGACTGGGACCTCTGGCAAAAGAGCAGAGAGATGGCTATGAACTCTAGTGAACTAGTCCTAGCAATCAAGAGTTGGGCTCTTCTCCAAGAATTGCACAAGGAAAGATGTCAAGGGCTGGCAGAACCCAAGGAGTGGCCCTGGTCACATGTATTCCCTGTGTTTGCATCTTTGCATCTAAATTTGTGCCTTCCTTTCCCACAGACCACAGTTTTTGAGGGAGAGAGCATCCCAGGCTTATGGGAGGAATTTTTTTTTTTATATTTAACATTCTTACTATACCATTTTAGTAAGTGGCTTTGCTATAAGTTAGATATGTACACTGAGAATTAATGGGAAACACACAAGCGGAAGCTTGTAAGCTATGGTAGTAAGAATACGGACCCATAAATTATACACTTCTGAACCTTAGAACATTGGCAGGGCAACACTGGGGATCCCACCTGAAAACCTTTGTGTGCTCTCTTGGGGAGTAGATAAGAAAAGGTACTACACCTAGAAGCTTTCTGCTCCAATGGAATTATAACCAACAAGGTAAATTGCTGAATATTTTAAAACATTTTCAGAACTGCAGGTGCATCTACAAAGGTGTCCAGAGCTGTAATATCAAATACTGCTACAAACTGTCATCATTATGCTTACATACTGTAATAATTCCACCAATACAGTGTACATGGAACTTAAAGGTCCATTTTCCTGAAACAATCTAAAGGTAAAAAATCCTGGGAAAGTATTATGAAAACAAAAAGCTAACAATGCTTCTTTAGAAACTAGAACTGTTACAACCAAAAGAAGTAGCAAAATAATTTTAACAAATGTTCTTTGTCCAGTAAAAATGACAAATAGGCCCATGATATATGAAAATAAAAGAATGTTTTCTAATTTGTAAATTGTTACAGTAGGAAAATTAAACAAGGCTAAATGTGAACAAAATAATTTGTTTAGAAAAGTTTTTCTAATTCTAAATTATAATTTTACAGAATTCACTGGGAGAAATAATTTTCAGGGAAAAGTGACAAATCAGTAAGTCTGGAGCATAATATGAAAACAAATAGAAAACACGTGATTTTTTTTGCTTCCTAAACTCCTTCCAACCCCAAATGCTCCATAAAATATACATGTGTCTCTCTCGCTCTGTGTCTCTCTCTGTCTCTCTCTCTCTTTCTGTCACACACACACACACACACACACACACACACACACACACACACACACTTTTTTCCTCAAAGAATTCTAGTGTTAAAGTTTTCAAATGTTTTTGACTATGAATCCCTGTCAAGAATTCTAGCACCACCACCCCCTTGGTGGGTGCAGGAGGTAAAGAGGGATTTTCCCAAAGGCACTTCAGGAACTGTTCCTGTTGGTGCCTGATAAAGGAGTTTATAACTATCCGAGGGGTACAATTTCATGACTCAGAAGGGGAAAGGATAGGAACTTGCACAGTGATAGGAAGTGTTGCAGTGGAGGAATTAGGGGTAATAAGAAAGCACAGATTACTACAGACAAGCCCCATGAATAGCTATGGTAGCAAGGAAGGAATGTAGCCCAACTTCCCACTGTTCAACTGACAGATCACACAAACGTTGGGTTTAAGACACAATCCCCTTGGGTCATGTCACAGCTTCCCAGGGGGCTTTGCACCTATTTGGTGAAAACTGATCTAGTGAACCATTTGAGATTAGTTTCTCCTAGCAAAAACCAACTTTCCTTTTCCTGAAACTTATTAAATACTAGCAGAATCATCAATTTGCTAAATTTAAAAATAAGACTCAAATCTACATCTGCTTCAGGTTTCTACCCAGAACCCTTATTTTAGATGAGAAACAGTTTGGTTAAGTGGCACAGAGGACATTTCTAATGTGCCTGGAACAGAGTAAGTCCTCAATAAATGTTTGCTGATGGATAGAGCTTAGTAATGGTTCTCTGATGTCTCTCTAACTTTCTTCAACATTAGGGGAGTATGGCTCCTTGAGGGCAGGATTGTTTTTATGATTTTGTCCACAGTGCCTGGCACATAATAAGTATTTAATAAATGCTCACTAACTGAATGACTGGTGGGTAATTCATTCATTCTAGAGGATAAATAGGGGACCACTGAATAGAAGTGACATGATCAGACCTGTGCTTTAGGAATATTGTACTGGCAAGTCTCTGGTGAATGAAATGGGAAAGGGAGTTACGTGAGAATAGAAGACCAATTAGGAGATTGTTCCAACAATCCAAACAGAAGGTGATGAGATTTTGACGTAGAGTGGTGGCTGTAAGAGATGTGAGAAATATGAGAAATATTATGGAGGCATAGTCAACAAGATCTGAGAACTAATTGGATATCCAGGATAAAGGAGAATGAGAAGTCAAAGAAACTCCAAAGTCGTAAACTCCAAAGACTGGAAGGATAGCGGTGTCCTCAAAAGAAACAAGCTCTGGAATAAGAGTGAGTTGGAGCAACGGCAGGTAATGAATTCTGTTTTGGATATATTGAGTTTGAGATGCCATAATACATCTAGTTTCAAATGTCTAATAGGCTGTTGGAGACTCGGGACCTGAGCTTGAGAAAGACAGATAGCTATATAGACATGTAGCTATATGTAAGAAGCATTTGGCATATAGATCAGGGAATGAACAGGATAAATATGATAATTAAAGCCATGGGAACTGATAAAATTGCCACATGATTGAGTATAGAGAGAAAATGGAAGCTCCAGGATTAAGGGATATTATTTGGAGAATGATCCAACATGACACTTAAGAGTGATCGGATAGTTAGAAGGAGAACCAAGAGAAAGCAGCATTTCAAAAACCCAGGAAGGAGAAAGTATACACACACAAGAAGAATATGGTCAGCAATGTCAAATGCTAGAGAGAGGTAAACAAAAATGAGGATTGTGAACAAGTTATCTCACTTGGCAATTAAAAGACACTGATCATTTTGAAGAGAACAGTCCCAGAAACCAGACTGCAAAGGATTGAGAAGTGAGAGAAAACGGGAAGCAGAAAGCTCTTTCTAGGGGTTTGGCTGGGAAAGGAGAGATAACAGATGCTGAATGAAACAAAAACTTTTGGAGATGGTTAATACGGGGATCTGCTTTGCTTGACTATGCATATTTGTTACAGGGCTTGTTTCTCATAGAGACATGAGTTAAAGAAAATCAAAAGTTGTTATTTGAAAAATAAAACATACCTTTATTTTTCTTGGACGGAAATAAAGTAGGAGGAAAGGAGGCATATAGGCCAATAGTTTGAGGAAGAATCAAATAAAGTTTTGTTTTGGGGTTTTTTTTAGGATGGGAGAAGATAAGACCTACTGGCAGCAAGGAAGCACCATATATAGGGAGAGATATGCTAAAGAGGAATTGAAGATTAATGAGTGGGGAGATGACTGAGGGGGCAATTTGTTGCAGGAATTAAGTGGGTGGGGTCAAGAGTACAGATAAAGAGGTTGCTTTGGGCAAGTAGAAGAGTCATTTCTTCATCAGAGACTGGAGTAAAGGAAAAGAGAATAGGGGAAACTGTCATTGATATCTGAGGGATAGAGAAGGGGAGGGGGTGGAATAGCTTCTATAATCCATACTTCTGGCTGCTGGATTCCAAAGACATTCCGTTCATTAAATGAGTGTTTACCAAGTACTAACTATACATGAAGTATTACATTAGGTGCTCTGAGGGAAGCAAAGATGTATTAAAATAATGCCTAAAGTTTTTACAAAGTAGTATGGTAAAGTGGCCCAGACTTGGAGGCAGAAATATCTGGGTTCAGGTTTTGAACTTGGTACATACTAGTTATGCGATGATGAGTCACTTAATTTCTCAAAGACTTACGCAACTCTTTAAGACTCTAAGTTGCAGGTGAGTTGCCCATGTGCATGAGTGAAAGTTATTTCTATGCCAATGAAATTATGGGTCTAGACCCCAGTTTTTATAGCACTTTATACTTTTTGATTGCCAACCCACATATTTGATTTGATTCTCACAACATCTTTGTGAGGTAGGCAGAGCACACATTATCTCCACTTTACACACATAAGAAAACTGATCTGAATTTCAAAGAGAATAAATAATTTTCCCAAGATTACATGGCCAGTAAAGTGACAAAGTCACTAAACTAACCAGAAGACTCATCTTTTGACTTGAGTCTAATGGTCTCTCCATTACAGCATGGTTGTGTGTGTGTGTGCGTGTGTGTGTGTGTGTGTGTGTGTGTGTTTACTGTAGAGTGCCTATTCTGAATGAGCTTATAATGGAACAGAAAAGATAACATATGTAAAACCTATTATACAAGGAAATATAAATAAGTGAATTAAGAGTAGTAGAAATTACTCTAAGAATTCATAGGAAGGACTTGTTTTCAATTGGAGTATTCAGAAAAGGCCTTCATAAAGGTGGTTGGCATTTGAGCTGGGTATTAAAAGAAAGGAAGAAGGATTTTAAGTAGACAAGATGGGAATGGAGGCACAGGTGAATAGGTCATATTTCAGAAGGAGGGAATGGCATAAGCAAGGGTATAGGGACAAGAACGTGTAAAAAACATGTGTATCACATGTATGACTGATGTTGCGGAATATAATAATACCCCACCCACACAAGGCTCAAATCCATGATACCGGTGCTAGAAATGTCTGTCATTTGGAATTAAAAATTAAGAGGCAGTAGATAGAACTTATTATCATTCTACTTCCCACAGTGTGACTGATGTTGCAATTTCCTAACAACAACCTATGAATTAAGGAGTACAAATGTTATTCTTATTTTACAGCGAGGAAAATGAATCTAAGAGGTTAAGTAATTTGCTAAAGGTCACATCACATCACACCACCAATAATCAGAAACAGGATTCAAATTCAGTCAGTACACTTTCCACTATTCCACACTTCCTCTCTGAAACAGCAAATAGATCTGTTGGCTATACCATAAGGTATATTTGACATTTGAAGTGAGAATCAACCTATTAGAAAAGATTTAAATACATTATTCATTCAGTTTCCCTGCTTGGTCTTTTTCCTTCCTCTATGGTCTCACTGCCTTTGTTTCTACCTTTGATTTACTTAAAGGCCCTCTTATTACTGGCTTAGGAGTCCCTATCACTATGTTCTTGAATTACGTGTTTTGCATTACTCAATTTCTAATACAAATCTAAGAAACATCACTCTCTGGGATCTTTTGTTCTCTTCCATTGAATAATTTTTTTTTTCAAAATCTCCCTTCCCTCATGATAGCCTCTTCTGACAATAAAACTTGTTATCCCTTACTGATCCCAATACTAATTCATTCTGAGCAAGTGAGCTGCATTGTATTCCTTTTACAGCAGTGATAACAGACTTGGTGATTACATTCACACTCTTCCTCCTCATGACTACTAGGCTGTATTTATAGATAATAAAGGGTATTAGATAATAAAGGGTAAACAAGGCTGGAGCTCACACAAGGCTCAAATCCATGATATTGGTGCTAGAAATTTCAATGCAGTTTGGAATTAAAAATTAAGGGCAAGTATATGGAATTTATCACTCTACTTCCTATAATACAACTAAAATTAAAATTGTTCCCACCAAGTTAAGCAGAGGAGATTCCATGATTTCCAATATCACTACTTAGGGAAGCAAAATATGACAGTTTAAAAAAAGGTGTTCAGGAAAGCAGGATTCTTTTTTGTTGTTCAATCATTTCAGTCACGTCCAATTCTCCATGACACCACTTGGGTTTCTCTTGGTAAAGATACTGGAGTGGTTTGCCACTTCCTTCACATTTTACAGATGAAGAACTAAGGTGAACAGGGTTAAGTGACTTGCCCAAGATCACACAGCTAGTAAGTGCCTGAGGTCAGATTTGGACTCAGGAAGATGAGACTTCCTGACTCCAGACCAAGCACTCTATACACCGTGCTACCTAGTTGCCCCAGCAGGATTCTAAATCTGGTACAAATGTACATCCTTGGGCAAGTCTCAGTTTCTTGGTATTTTAGTCTAATTTATCTGTATAATGAAACAGTTGAAATAGATTTCTACAGATCCTCTCAACTCAAAAATTCTGACTAAAAGTAGCTGATTACAACTATGAGTGATTCTACAAGAGTGATGACTATAAGGAATAGTGATTCCACCATCTTAATGGAGTTAACTATAGCAAATTTGGAAAATAGAAGGCAGTCCACTTTTAGGTGACTGAATAAATCTCTTTATTAAGAATATTGTGTATCCAAAAAACAAACTCATAAAAAGTGCTGAGAAGTAAAAATTCATAATCTAAATCAAGTAGCAAAGGAGGGAAAAACTAAGGATACCAGTCTTAATGATTAATGAAACGGTGGAAAGAACAATAGAATGGAAGTCAAGAGGTCTGAGTTGTACTTATGGCTCTGCCACTAACCAGTTGGATTGATTTGGAGCAAGTAATTTCATTCTTTGGGCCTCAGAATGCACATCTGTAAAGTAAGGAGACTGATCCTAAGTGGCAAACTGACCTAAGCATACCCTTTTCAGAGTGTATGATGTCCCATGTTCCTATTTTTCTACTCATTCCCACAACTCTCGGTTTATATGTAGTATATGGTAAACTTTGTCATATATTTGGCAGCTTTTGATCACGTGTACTCTCCAGTTAGCAAGCCAGAAGCCATAGGGAATGAAAGTATATCTATATCTATTTATATACATGTATATATTATATACACTATTCCCATTACTTCTCATGTACACTACATACCAATCACATTGGCCATACTATGTGTTCCTCACATACAACATTTTATTTCTTCTAAAAGGTAAACAAGTCTTGGTACAGGCTGTCTATCCTACCTGCCTAGAATGCTCTCCTAAACTTAAGTGCCACCTTCCAAAAAAGGCCCTTCCTGATCCCCTTAATTGTCAAAGCTCCAAACTTTCCCTCATTCCTGAAATTACTTGGTATATATTTCCCATTCAGTTATCTGTGTACATATTGTTTCTCCCCAGTAGAATATAAGCTCTTTAAGGGAAGTAGTCATTCTTGTCATATAGTAGTCTCAAGTAGTCTCACTTTTGTAATATGCCAGTACCTGGCACATAGTAAGTATTTCATAAATGCCTGTTGAGGGGGTGGCTTTAACACTTACTAGCCATGTGACCTTGGGCAAGTCACTTAACCCCAATTGCCCTTCCAAAAAGCAAAAAAATAAAATAAATGCTTGTTGAACTTTACCTGAAGTTGAAATTTTGAGTAGCCCAGATGTTTTATGGGATTAAGTATGGTGTAATGGTAAGAAGCCTAATTTTGAAACCAAAGGAACTATATTTGAATCCCAATTCTACTACAACCTGTGTTGCCTTGGAAAAGTCACACATCTCTGGGTCTCAGTTTCCTCATGTAAAAAATAGGAATTTGGAACAGATGATAAAGTTCCTTTCAATTCAAAATCTATGAACCTATACCCACTAAGATCCCTTCCAGCTCTAAAATTCCACAGTATTCAGTCATTCCTACAGCTTTCTGGTTATATACAGTAAGTAGAAAACTTTGTCATATACACTTGACAGATTTTAATCACATACATCTTCCAGTTATCAAGTCAGAAACCACAGGGAATGAAAATAGATGTGTGTGCATGTATAATATGTGGGTATTGTGTATACACACACACACACACACACACACACACACACACACATTTGCTTAAGAGCACAGCCAGAGACAAAATCAGAAATAAGAGTTCCAAATAAAGGTAGACTCCTCTGACCTTGTTATATGATCAGCTCTAGGAAATTAAGACTTTCCCAGAATATGGAATATTTCTTTCCCATTTGATTTGCATATGTTGCCCAGAAGACTTTAGCTTCCTGGAATTTCTATTAGGAATTGCAGATATTACAGCAATAATTTTCAAACCCTACAATTTCTGTTAACCCTTGATCTTAATAGCAATATGCATTGTAGGCCTCATTCAGAATTCTGGTATAATGAAATGACAAGCTAGAAGTGTAGTCCATAACAACTACCTGCTTGTAAGTGAATCAATGAAACTGTGCAATTGAAAATTTAGATAAAATTAACTGCATGACGAAGCAGGTTCTACCCAACATTATGCTGACCTTGTAAAGGAATTAGTAGGATCTACTGGTGAAGAATGCAAGGGACTCCCATAAAAGATGATAGAAGCTATC
The DNA here is from genome assembly GCA_028646515.1 of Pseudochirops corinnae. NCBI lineage: Eukaryota > Metazoa > Chordata > Mammalia > Diprotodontia > Pseudocheiridae > Pseudochirops > Pseudochirops corinnae. The sequence goes on along the minus strand of CM053590.1, from coordinate 184,747,506 downwards.
ACCCTGGAATACCATAGTTTTTAACATTAATCTATAGTGATTTTAAATTAATTAGGCTTCATTTAAACAGATTAAATATTTGACTAATCAAACTTTTAATTTTTTAGTATTTTAATAAATTTTTTAAAGGAAAATCACATTAAAAACTTAGGACTTTATTACCAAAAATAAAGCTTCCTATCTATTTCTGGAGAAAAGTTATTTGGAAATGGCAGCATCTTACTGGTTTAAGATCAGAACCTCTAAAAGTATCACTGTCTCCTACAGCATATTATGGCATTCCTAACAGTTTGTTCTAGCTGCTAGCAAATTTAATTGAATTAAAAAATCTAAAGCTTCTTTAGGACCTAAATCCAATAATTCTTTCTAAAATAAATGGCAAGCCATTTACTTTTATTATAAATGGCAATAAAATCTGTTTTCCCAAATAGATAACAGATTCCATTATCATTTCTGTATAATTACTCTGACTCTTCACTTCGAAAGACGTATTATATATTACCAATTTGAAAAGACAGAATAATTTTTTAGTTCTTGAATCCCATTGAACCATATCCTTTTTCACCCACAAAATAAGGATTTATATCTGTGCGAGAAATTATGTCAGAGACACAGAAATAATGTGATAATAATTTACAACACTGACATTAAAGAATGGACCCTTACTGGGATTAATTTGTATAACTTCAGAAATGCTTATTAATAAACCTTGCCTTGTACATTAAACTTTCAGGAAAATTGAAAGCTTTAAAACTGCAACTGAACAATAAAGTATTATTTTAATTTTTCTACAAATTACCAAGAAGAACGGTCTTCAATTCTAAAAATCCAAGCTATCTCTTAACTGAATTCAAGTAAAACTTAAAGACTTTAAAAATTTAAGTAATATTTTACATGGTGTTTTATCTTAAACCAGAATAAATTAATCAGTACCTTTTCTAATGAAAAAGATTTCTGTAATAATCAAAATAAAGGAAGCCACGAGAGAGCTATATTCTTTAATAGCAAAAGTAGATAAATTAATTGTTTATGCCTGCAAAATAAATTTTAACAAATGTTTAATATAAATGTGGAAGATCAATCCCTATCTCCTGCTTCCTTTGGAAAGGAGTAGCTCCTTTGGCTCAATGATGAAGTTCTCACTACTGATCATAGCCTATATATCCCAGTGATTCTGATCATCCTGTAGGTCATCATCCAAATCCCATTCCCCATCTCCACCAACTGATTCATTATTCTATCCCCGATAACCTTGCCACCCCAAAGATCCAACCACATACTATCCACCCTTTTCACTGTGCCCTCTGGTATGTCTGTTCTACAGGCAACAAACTTCCCTTCATCCTAATTTTTTTCCTTTCCCTCTCATTCTGTCTTCTAGCTTTTACTGAAACCTGGTTACCCACTGATGGCTCAGTTTCCCTGACTACCCTTTTCCAGTACTTACTGAAACTTCACTCATTCCCCATCAAGGCAGGAGAGTTGAAATGTTCCTTGCTCCATTGCTCCATTTCCACTTGTTCAACCTTTATCACACAGTAACCTCTCCTCCTTTGAGGTTCATGTTATTCATCTCTAACACCCAATCAAAATCCTGGTAACTGTTTTCAACAGACCTCCAGGTCACTTCTCTTCCTTCGTCAATGAGCTCAGTACATGACTCAATTTTCTCTTCCATAAACTTGAGCATACATATTGACTTTCCTTCAAATGCCCTAACTACTCAGGTCCTCCACCTACTCACTTCCCAAGAACAACCTACTCACTCTCACCCCACCTCAGCCACACACAAAGATGGCCATATCTTTGATGTTGTCAACACCCACAAAGGTACCACCTCCATGTTCCAGAATTCCAATATTACCTTATCTGAAAATAATTGATTAGCTTTCTACATCTCCCTCTGCCTTCTCTTACCAAATCCTACTCTTTCTCTACATTGCAACCTCTATTCCCTTGCCCTTTCAATGTTCTCCCAAGCTACCTCCCCTCTATTAGTGACGTGCTCCTCTTTTACCCATCTTGATCCCTTGGTGATTCACTAATTCAACTCTACACTGTCTTCTTCTCTTGAATCCCTAGTCTCCTTATCATTTTGATGACTGCATCTTGCCAAGCCTCAGCCTTGGATCACTCCCATTAGCTTTGTTCCTATACAAAGATGGAGAAAATCATACAACTATTCTGACTGGACCCACTACAAATTTATGTTAGCCTCAGTTAGGCCTTTACTGCTGATAAACAATCTTACTATACCTCCCTCAACAACTCACTATCCCACTCTCTTTAACAACTCTTCCAAAGTGCTTCATCCCTCCTCAAGCTTCCTATGGCTACCCCTTTCCCCTCACCTCTCAGCTGAGAAACTTGCCTCATATTTTACAGGAAAAAAATTAGAATATTCCCCATGAGCTCCCTCTTCTCCTCTCTACTTCATCTCATATCACTCATATACCTTCTGTCACTATCTCCAACTTCATCCTTGTCTCACGTGATGAGATGACCTTACTCCTTACCAAGGTTAGCCCTTCTACCTGTTCAAACAATCCCACTCCATCCTATCTCCTCCAACATACTTCCCCTTGCCATCATCACTCTATCACTTATTTTCAATCTCCCCCTGCCAACTGGCTTCTTCTCTACTTCCTTTAAAACCCTTCATTTGATTCTTGCACCCCCACTATCCTCCTATTTCTCTTCTGGCCTTTGTGGCTAAACTCCTTGAAAAGGTCATCTACAATAGATGGTGAGGTTACAACAGATGTCAAGCTCACTCTCTTAACCCCTGGCTTCTGACTTCATCATTCCACCAAAACTGTTCTCTCAAAAGTTACCAATGATGTATAATTGTCTCAATCCTCATTCTCCTCAACCACTCTGCAATCTCTGACACTGTTAATCCCTCTCTCCTCCCTGAATACTCTCTTCTCTTTAGATTTTCAAGACTCCATTCTCTCCTGGTTCTCCTCCTCCCTGAGTTCACTTTCTCAGTTTCCTTTGTTAGTTCTCCATCCAGATCATGCCTTTTAACCATAGTTATCCTGGGTCTGTCCTGGGTCCTCTTCTTTTTTCCTTTTATATTACTTCACTTGGTGATCTCAATCACTCCCACAGATTTAATTATCATTTCTATGCAGATGATTCTCATATCTATCTATCTCACCCTAACCTCTCTGCTGACTTCCAATCTTACATTCCCAACAGTGTTTCAGACATCTAAAACTGAATGTAGAGTGACTTTGTTAAATTCCACATGTCCAAAAGTGAACTTACCATGTTTCCCCCTAAACTCTCCTCCCTTCACCAATGGCCTAATTTCCCTATTACTGTAGAAGGTGACACTATTCGTCCAGTCTCTCAGGCATATAAACTAAGTGTCCTTATAGACTACTCAACATCTCTCTCCCTCCCCCCCGACGCTCATCCAATCTGTTGCCAAGGCCTGTAGACTTCACCTTTGCTATTTCTCCCATGTATGCTCTCTTTTCTCCTCTGACAGCAGGCTGGCCTACCTCAAGTCTTTCCCCACTCCAACCCATTCAGCCACCAAAGCGATGTTCCTTAAGGGCAAGTCCACCCATACCCACTTTAAAAACTCCAGTGGCTCCTTATCATATCCAGGATCAAATACAAAAATCCTTTCATTGGTGTTCAAAGCCCTTTATAACCTAACCTCCTTCTACCTTTCCAGTCTTCTTACAACTTACTCTCCACTATGCACTCTTCAGTCCTAAGACACTGACCTTGGCTGTTCCATAAACAAGACTGTCTCCCATACTTGGAATGCTCTTCCTCCTATCTCCACCTACTGGATTCCCCAGTTTCCTTTAGGTCCCAATTAAAATCCCATCCTCTACAGGAAGTCTTTCAGAATTGCTCTTGATTTTATTGTCTTTCTTTCTATTTATCCTGTACATACTTTGCTTGTACTAATTTTTTTTTTTGCTTGTTGTCTCCCCATTAGATTGTAAGTTCCTTGAAGACAGGGGTGTCTTTTGTCTTTTTGTATCTCCAAAACTTAACACAGTGCCTGGAATTTGGTATGTCCTTAATAAATGTTTATTGACCTACTGATTGAATCACAAATTTAGAGCAGGAAGGGACACATCGAACATTATCTAAGGAATCTGAGGACTAGAAAGGAAAAACAGCCTGCCCAAGGTTATGTAGTAGCAAGTGTTAAGGATGGAATTGAAATCCAGGGCCCTCTGACTCCTAATTTGATCCCCCTCTCCACTCAACCACAGGTGCCCCTCACAGTCCAGTAGTCAAGATTCATTTTCCCACAGACCTTTTTTGACCTAAATACTAACACTCTTAGGCATGGCATCTAAAAGACTTAACTACTTAGAGCGTTCAATAAAGTGAATTGCGACAGAAATCATCAGGTGTGCCAATTTCTCTTTTCCAGAAATGTGTGAGTACCAGGAAACTTGTTCCATACAATTTGTCAGTGATAGATCCACAAGCAAAGAAAATATGAAAAACTACACTCCTGAAAATGAAGCAAAAATTAAACCATGAGGTAATTTTTTCTTATCCGAAAACTTGAGGTAATCTTACAGCATAGGCTTTAAAAGATGAGAAGGAGCTTAGGGATCATCTGCTTCACCCCACTCCTTTCACAGATGAAAAAATGGAGGCCCAGAGAGCCTAAGTGATTTGCCTAAGCACACAAGAGCAGGAAAAGGACAAAACTGGGATTCAAAACTCTGACTTCAAATCCAGTGCTCTTTCTATACCATGATGACTCCTTTTTTATAAAACCAATTTTTCCATGAAATGTTATTTTCTGCAGAAAGAAACATAGTGTCTTTAAGAAAAAGTAGTTTGTATCTGAATTAATGTTTTGGGTTAAGAGGCACACTAAGTTAAGAATTACCCCGAACTGTTTTAAGAGTTACATTCTTTGTCTTTAAACCAGTGGTTCTCAACCTTCCTAATGTTGTGACCCTTTAATACAGTTCCTCATGTTGTGGTGACCCCCAATCATAAAATTATTTTCGTTGCTACTTTATAACTGTAATTTTGCTACTGTTATGAACCGTAATATAAATATCTGATATACAGGATGTATTTTCATTGTTACAAATTGAACATAACCTACAGGTTGAGAATCACTGCTTTAAAGGCTGCTAAAAGAGTACAATTTTTATGTCAGTTACCTGCTCTTAAAGGAAGCCTAGTTATTTGTACCAGGAGGCCATCACCAAATCCCCACCTAAGCTTTTCTTAATCACACAATCTCAGATGTTACATTTGCAAATCCAAACATCCAAGTGATAGAAAGCATGACAGACACTTCTGCTTTCCATAAACTCTCATTAGGCAAATTCGAAAATTCGACTCCTATGCTGGTGGGCAGCAGGATCCCCGCTGCCTGGGTTGGGGCTCCCAACAGGCTGCAGCACCAAAGAAACAGCAAGAGCACCAGTGCAGCCCTGAGCCAGGAGCCCTCTGCTCCAGGAGCTGAAGCTTCTGTGGGGGTATCCCAAGCACTGAAACCCCTCCAGATGCAGGACCAGAGGCACTGAAGTCTCTTGGGCTGTTGGGCTGTTGGGCTGTTGGGCATTGATTTGTGGAGGGGGTGAGGCGACACTCAGCTTCCTGAGGGGAGGCAGAGGTCATCAGAACCACCTACTTAAGGTGAGTGAGAACTGTTTGTACACATTAATCTAAAAATGGAAATATTAATTAATTTCAGTCAATTCAAATAAACATTTATTAAATACCTGCTATGTATAAAGCTCTGTGCTATATAATGTAGTTACAAACAAATGTGAAATGGTACCTGACCTCAAGGAACTTACATTCTACTCATGAGCTACAATACGTATATGTGTAGATATAAATAAAGCACTGTGAGGAGGGATAAAGATTTCATAGGCATGGAGAGGAAGAGGGATAAAATGGTGACTTAGGGAAGTAAGTTAGAACAGAGACCACCGTATTCACAAAGCTTATGATGTACTGAAATATGGATTATGAAGAATGTCTCTAGATCACAAAAAGTATAAAGAAAGAATAATTGTGAAGGGGTAAGTTAAAGTGTTCCATAGAAAAGTTTTTAAAAAGTGCTCAAATAAGTTGAAAGCCAAAATCATTAAAAAGACATTAAAAAGACAAGAAGCAAGATTTCATATTGAATTTTCTGAACATGGATGTCTTGTTGATAATCCTGAATGCTCTGTATTTAAAAGTCAGGAATACAGGTGATAGTCTTTAGTTCATTATTTTGCTTACCATTCATGCACTGTTCGTATCAAGTGATTGAAATCTGAAGGAACAAAACTGAGATTTTGCACCACTTCAATTTTCTGACTTATCTTAAAGGTCTGAAGGAAGTGGTATTTAAGTTCAACATACATGCTGTATCCCTTGAGGGTAGAGATTCATTCTACTTTGGTTCTGCATCCCCTGAAGGGTGGCACATATTAAGAATTTTTTTTAAATGCTTGAGGACTAATGAAATAAACTGGATCTTGAAGGAAAAGGAAATTTAATAGATAGAGGCAGAAAATCAAAAACAGAGGAAGACATGTTGACAGAACGAACAGAGCCAGGAGAGGAAAGGATAAAAAATGAGTGCTGAAAGTTGAAGGAGCATGAAATAAGGTTCACTTTTGTATTATATAAACTGTTTCATTATTTGAAAATTCTCATTGTTAGAATATTCATCATTATACTTTCTCATTACATACATTTTGTGCTATAGAAAAGCACAATATGTCTGTTTCCTCTTTAGCACGGCAACCTTTCAAATATTTAAAGGCAGCTATGTCCCTCCTTAGTCTTATTGTTATTATAATTAATATTCTCCAGGCTAAATATTGACAATTCTTTCAACTATTTTTCATGTAACAGTCTCAAGTCCCTTTATCCTCTTGGTCACCTTCTTAAAGATACAGGCTTCTTTCTCACTGTCACTTTTAAGATGTAGCATCAAGATCTGAACTTAGCACTCCAAATGTAGTTCTTGGGCCCCAGCTAAGTACTAGAGATTGATGAGACTAGAGTCAAATCTGATCATAATGTTAAAGAAAGTCGAGAAAATCAGGTCCAGAGGTGGCAAAGCTTGTTAGGGAAGCTATAACCCAGGAGCCCCTAAGAGAGCATTGGGAATATACGTTGGAGCTTAACTACTAGAATTCTCCTTTTAAAAGAACTGTAGCAGGAGGACTAGCTGAAAGTGAACAGGGAACTTCTAATTCTGGCATCAACATTGAGATAACATGGGTGACTAGGCTATGCATGAACAAGACCTGTGGTGTTTAAAGGAGGAAAAAGGAAATGGAAAATTCATAATAGAGTATAAAAGTAGTGAAAGTCTAGACTGGCAAGATGATTATTTTCACATGCTATCTACAGTTCTTATAGACCTCTGTGTTCTGTATTACATTATTATGTCATCAGAATATACTTATATTTATAAACGTAACCTATCTCAGACTGAAAGAACTACATGCTAAGGGGTGAATTGCTGCTGGCAGGAATGAAAACATTTGGCTTGGTAAGATGTGCAAATGGATGAGGGCTTATGAATCTTAAAGAAATGTTCATCCTACCCCCCTTTTCATGATAGAGAAAAAACATAATGCATGAAAAATGGGGGAGAGATGAGCTAGGAAAAGAGCAGCAATTTGAACTGAGTGCTGGGCAGCAGCACAGGGAGCTTCATTTTCCATTTCCCTTGTCAGCCAAGAGAGACAACAGGGAGGAGCAAAGCCAATGGCATAGAGATTGCCAGTCCTTGCAGATCACCTCCTCCAGTCAAACCCTAAAGCTGGTGTGTGGCTACAATAGACTAAGGCTTGGGAAATTCTTCTCTCCCAGAGATACGATGAAAGACAGTATTGTGCTCTTTCTCTACTCTTGCTCATGATGGCAGACATTTAATACAAGTGTGGGTTTTTTTTTTCCAATCTTTAAGTATGTTCCAAATTCCCACTCTAGATCAGAAGCTTTCAACCTGGGATCCATGAACTTTTTAAAAAAAAAAATATTTTGACCTCACATAGCTATGGTTTCTAACTTTATGATGATTACAAATGTGTTATCTCAGGTAATGAATTTGTTCTTTTTATTCTGTTTACATTGAAATATTGCAAAGAACAGCTGTTTGTAGAGTTATTTTCCCCAAAAATAAATATTTGTTTAAAGAAAATATGACTTATTTCTGAATAGAAAAACAATATTTTGAAAAGTGTATTTCAAGAGAGATATAGTTCTAAAGCCACTCAGGAACGGAGTTCTGGATGGACTAGACAAGCAAGTTGCTAGCTAAATGTTTTCCTCTGTAATTTATTTCGTACATTTAAAACAAATTTGAGAAGAGGTCAATAGATTTCACCAGACTACCAAAATCATCCAGTTAGTAACCTCTGCTCTACATAAAATGATTAATCATAGCTGTTTTTATATGTTTCATTATTTGTAAATAGGAAACTGTGAGAGTAACAGTGACTCATCTTAGGATAGTCATAAATGAATAATCAATAAACTTGGGCACTAACTAAGGCTCAAGAACAATATAAGAAAATGATTTTGAGTTATTCATTTCAATAATTGTCCACAAATGGGTAAAGGTAGATGCAGGGCTTTTGCTATTAGGCAAAAGCTAATCAAGCATCACTGCTGGAGGCTGGATTGTCAGGTCATGATACTATCTCCACTGACTCCCCCCTGTTCTTTCACCACTCAGGTACACAAAAATCTCTCTGATGAGGTGGTAAGAGAAAGGGATTGTCTAGACCAGGCCAGTAATTCCCATATTCCAAGGGTGGGGGCCCCAGGAGGCAATGACTACCCCCTCAACTACACAACCTCCAAACCTAAAGAACAAAGGCAACATAAGCTCTTTTGGTTAATGGTAACTATAAATGTGATTCCAAAGTTGAAACAGTGGATACTACCAGACCAGAAGCAATCATTAGCGTGATTTGCCTCTGAAAAGGGGGCTTGAATATGATTTTCCCAAAGCTTATTCTCTATCTAAAGAGAAAAGTTAAATACAGAAAATAGTCTCCTTCCTGATGGCTATCTGGCCATAAGGATTTTTAAAATAATAGTTTTGAAATCTTGAATTTCACTTAAAAATCTGTTCACAGCATACATCTAGAAAAATCATAAGAGGAAAAACCAGAAATCTTAATAAAACTAAAAAGAAAAAACTGCTGTCCCCATTAGGATGCCCTTTCTGAATAGCATTCTTCCTGGTCCTTTTTTATTGAAACGGCAAAAATAAATGCCCACTATTTCTCTCTGTGAAAAAATGCTTTTCTGTGACTAAAATCCCAGACATGTGGTGGAAGTGGTTATTTGTTTGTCTGTCTCCTACTGCTAAGAACATAATAGAGGTTCTTCCAAGAGAGATGGGAAAATTTCAGATGGAGTGCAGAGCCTGAGGAGTACGCCTGACCGAGCTTCCCTGGACTTTTTATTCCCCATGGGATCATGTAGCTGCAAAATAAAGCAACTGTGTCAGGAGGGCAACATATATGCCAACTGCAAGGAAGTAGACAGAAGCAGAGCCACATGGGAGAAATGGTAAGGAGTCCCAAAGTTCTAAAGTCACCCAGGAACAGATTTCTGGATGGTCTAGATGAGCAAGTTGCCAGTCAAACTACAAAAAGATAAACCCACAGAACTGTGGCCAATGCCATAGCTGGGGTCTGTCAATGCCATGTAATGCTGCAGCAGGGAGCAAAATGACAATAACGAATTTCAAGTAGCTTACTCAAGGCTCAAGACTTGGTCCATGGAACTTGGAGGGTGGAAGCGTCCTTCCTAGACTATGTAGAGAAACAAGGAAGACAGAATATTCATTTGAAGAATCGATGCTGAGAATGATTCTGTTGTTTTAGATTTCAATTCCTTCTCAATGAAATAAATTTACTGAATCTATGCTGTCATTGTGGCTGGTTTTCCATTAGCATAGTAACAAACAGGATACCCAAACCCCCAATTCCTTTTTGGGGGTGGGAGTTTCAGTCAAGTGAGATATTACCAGACAGCAGATCTTAAAACAGGAATCCAAATCCATGAGTTGCTAATACTAGCTAGCAAAGAGGAAACGATATGGTGTCTTCTTTTGGTTTGTCTACTTGTTTGCCAGAGTCCCTAATAGACACCCTGTGTGAGCTGTTTCGTGCTTACTCCAATCAGCCTTGGCACTCACACCTCATCACCACCCCTGCTCTTCCAATTCGAGGGAAGAGCCACGAACTTCACAACCTTCATTTAAGTAGGGGGCTTGTAACAGACATTCCTTTATTTCCCACCTACCTATACTACTTTGGAACTTCTCTGACTTTTCTACCTTCCCCCTCCCTTTTCAGTTTTGTCTTCTCTCATTAGGTTATAACAGGCCTGCACAACATATGGTCAACCAAAGGATTTCAGATGGCAGTCAAGTGACCCATGGCAATCAATCATCTTCAATCTGAGTAGAGTAGATTGAACTCTACTGAGTTCTGAGTCTGAGTAGAGACAGACTGATGATGGTTGGTTGCCACTAGTCACGTAATAAAATCCTTCCACAAGATGTATATCGTGCTGGCCTGGGTCATAAGCTCCTGAGGGCAGAAAGTGTCTTTCTTTTTCATGCTTGTGTCCCCAATGCTTGATGGTACAGTGGATAGACTGCCAAGCCTAAAATCAGGGAGACTCATCTTCCTGAGTTCAAATCTGGCCTCAGACACTTACTAGCTGTGTAACACTGGGCAAGTCACTTCACCCAGTTTGTCTCAGTTTCCTCATCTGTAAAATGAACTGGAGAAGGAAATGGCAAACCTCTCCAGTATCTTTACCAAGAAAACCCCAAAAGGGTCCATGAAGAGTCAGGCACAAGTGAAACAACTCAACAACAACAATATCCCCAGTGTTTAGCAAGTGCCTAGCATATAACAGGTGCTTAATAAAGGTCAACTGACTACTCTCATTCCAGACAGTAACTCTATTTATATGGTGTAATGGAAATTTGAAGATCTTCCTTGCCCCTTAATAGGCCAAATGTAATCACATGGAGCCCACGGGAAGGGAGGGGGGGGTAGAGTTTGCTGAAAGGGCATAACAGGAAGGGTGGAGCAAGAAGGAGCAGGAGAGAGAGCCAGAACAGCTGGGATCAAGCAACATGGAGGCAGAACAGCTAGCGTGAGTGAGAGAGGGGCATTTTTGCTTAAGGGGGCCTGTTTTGTTTTGAAGGCCTGATGGGGGGGAAGGCTGTTCATTGCATTGGTTATGAGTGCCAACTTCTTGGTTACTATGATGGACTTGGCTTTCTGGTTTGAGGATTCAGCTTTCTGGTATTTCAATAAATGTTTTGGTTCTATCTTCCATGTGGAGAGTCTGTTACATTTTGAGATTCACAACTATACCAGCATATTCATACCCGCCATGGGCACTGTGAATATCACATTGGCATTATATATGGGGAGGATGGTATTGGTAAATTTTGTCTTCTTAGAAATAAAGAATAAAAGGAAAACCAAGAGGTGGGACATATTTCAATAGGTGAAAAGATTTAGAATATGGATACAAAAATATTTCATTATCTAACAGGAGAAGAAGAAAAGCATGCATAAATATTTATTAACTATTTGTCCTGAGTCTAGTCTTTACTAAAGACCCAACAATGGTTAGAAGATAAGATAAATGGAAGAATCAGGAACAATTTAACAGTGGTTGAAAAATTAGCAAAGTCCATTGGGAAGAAATGACCATATCTTACCCACTATCACAACACTAAACTGGTTGCCTCTTTGAACTAGCACTAGTAATGGAAGTAGAGGAGATATAGATGATGTTATATCTAGTGAGATAGTAGCAACAACATTCCTTCAAAGCATGTAAATCAGAGGATCATGGGTGGTTATTGTCTCCCCTATTGGCAAGCTCCTATTCCTGCTAGTTTAGGAAGGCACCCCAAGGGTCACCAAAGAAACCCACAGCAATTTTCTTTTTACCAGAAGTCTTCATCTCTCTTAGAGGTTAAGAAAGGTAAAAGCTGACAATGGAAATCATATGTTCCACCCATAAGCAATGTACCTTTTGTTTTTAAATTATAAACAAATGAACATTTTAATTAGCAACAATATGAAAAGGACTTGAAAGTTAATATAAAGGCAAATGATGGTTGTGTATGACCTAGAGATAGTCTCAATATTTTATATAATGTCTTTAGTGTGTTTAGAGCTTGCTGTAAGTCAACAAATTCAATGAAATAAACATTCCCAGAGTATCTCCAATGTGACAGATGGTTCTCACGTTAAATAAGTGGCCCTTTCAAAAAATCCTCTACATAAAGTGATTTTCTACAGATATGGGGAGGGGAGGGATAAAAAGAAGGAGGCAGGAAGCGCCTGTGAGGGAGGGGGCTGACACAGAATTCAAGGACATGTGGAAGCCTGGCCAGAACGGAGAGGAAGAACATAAAGGGGGCAGACATGTGGGGGCCAGATGGACACAGACAGGAGAGGATGGGTGATACAAAGGGCCTGGGGAAAGACATGTGGTAGCCAGTGTGGACTGACACACAAAGAACAGGATGGGCAGGCTGGTGGGCAGAGTGAGACAAAGGTCTCCTCTCTCCTGTGAGAGGGTAGTAGTTGGTTCTTCTGCTTTCACTTGGGGTTTGGGGGTGAGGTGGCTTTTGGGGGGTTAGGGGAATGGGAAGCTGCAAAGTGTGGAGCCATGGAGCAGGAGAGGAGAGTACAGTACTACAGAGTAAAGTTAACATAGGAATTTGGGAGGAGGGCATAGCACTAGACATGGAAAGTAAATATTATAAAAAATGTTTATTTTAATTTTGTCAGACAGAAAAAAATGTAACAGATCTAACTTGTGCCTCAGCAAAACGTGCCTTTGTAGCATAAGCTCATTAGACTTATTGGTTTGAGCAAGAATCAAAGTAAATACCGAATTATTAAAATGGAAAAAGATATTAAATGACACCATTTCCAAAAATAGCAGCTCCAATCTAATCTATTTAAAAATCAATTAGCAAGCATTTATTACTAAGTTACTACATGCTACTGTGTGCTAAGTACTGGAGATACAAACTAAAAAGTTGAAAGAATCCCTGTCCTCATGAAACTTACATTCTACTAGGGGAACACATTCACAAATAAGTAGATGTAACAAATAAGTAAACATAACAAAGAGAAAAAATAAAACAATCCTTATCCACCAACTAACTTAACACCAGAGGAAACAATACATACATATTAGTATACAAAATATATACAAAATTAATACAATGTAATTTCATAGGGGTAAGGATGGGAAGGAATTAATCAGAAAAGGCTTCACACATGTGATACATGAGTCTTAAAGCATGTTAAGAGTTGGCAGGTGTTGGGCAGCTAGGTGGTGCAGTGAATAGAGCACCAGCCCTGGAGTCAGTAGGACCTGAGTTCAAATCCAGCATGAGACATTTAACATTTACTAGCTATGTGGTCCTGGGCAAGTCACTTAACCACAATTGCCCTGCTTCCAGCCCCCTCAAAAAAAAAAAAAACAAAGAGATGGCAGATGAGAAGGCAGTGGATTATAAGCATAGTAACAGTACAATATCAGGGAAGATGGGAGTGTCATTCAGGAGGAACAATGAGAATGCTAACTTGTCTAGAATGTAGAGTAGATGAAGAAATGTAATATGTAATAAGGCTGAGAAGGTAGGGTGGAGCCAGGTGGTAAAAGGATTTGAATGATAAAAAGCAAAGTTTATATTTAGTGCTAGAACCAATTAGGGAACCAGTGGGGCTTATTAAGTACTAGAGGGACCTGTGCTTTAGGAAAAATCATTTTGGTAACTATTGGGGGAATGGAATGGAAAGGAGACAGAGTTGAGGTAGGGAGATCAATTAGCATTTTATTATAATAGCCCAGGTAAGAAGTAAGAAGGGCCTGAACCAGTGTGGTGGTTGTGTGAGCACAAAGCAGACAGATGCAAGAAATGTTGTGATGATAGAACCAACAAGGGTTGGTTATGTGGGGTAGAGAGTTGGGAGTCCCAGGATTTCACCAAAACTGAGACCTGCCTGATGGAAAAGATGGTGCCCTCAAAAGAAATTTTAAAAAAGTTTGGAAGGGGATTGGCTTGGAAAGGGAAAGTGAATGGATTTTATTTGGGGATGTGTTGAGCTTGAGATGCTTATGAGATATCCAGTTTGAAATGTCTAATGGGCACTTAGCAGTGTAGTATGGTCTACAGAGACTAGAGCTGAACATATAGACTTGGGAAACCAGTTGTATAGAGATAATTATTAAATGTACGTAAACTGATCAGGTCACTCAGGAAAAGCATAAAGAGAAAAGAGAGCTCAAGACAGAGCTTACTTATTGGGAGAAGGATGATTTTATGAGGAATCAATCATCTTATGTGCCCAGCCTATATACTTCTCCTCACTAGCAACCTTGTCCAATACATCCTTCACACACACACACACACACACACACACACACACACACACACACACACACCCCTTACCTCCTATTTAAATTTTGTTTTCTTCTATTAGAATATAAATTCCTTAAAATTAGAGGTTATTTTGTTTTCGTACATTTGTATCCCCAATATTTAGTATGGTTCCAAGTACATATAAAGCACTTACTCTATCAAAAAAATACAATTTGGTTAATCAAGATAATACTGTTATCAGCTATTCCTAAATAAGACTAAGCTAAAAATAGTTGGTGAAATGAACCACATATCTGGAAAATGGATTACAAATTATTTTCCAATCGCAAGCAGTCATATTGTCCTCAAAAAGGGATTTGGTTTGATTTCTGATGATCAAGATTTCTTGGCAAATATCTATTTAAAAAAATCTTTCCTCTGTCTTTGCAGTTCTTGTGGAAGGGCTGAAAAATATGGATCAATAATATACAACGGGTATTCACCTTCTAAGACTGAACTCTGACCATGCAGTACAGAAATCAAGTTGACAAGTAATTTACAGTAACGTATAAGGACACAATCTTAGTCTTTTTGGTATATAAACATGCATTTTGTAAATAAGTTTTTCCAGAGTGCTCAAGGTAGAAAAAGGCTACAACTTGAGGAAGAATAAAAGTGGAAAGAGGCATAAGGTGAATAACCAACAGCAAATTCAAGACCTGGAGAAGTGGTCATCCATCTAAGTGCCTTGAGTCACTGAAGGCAACGTTTGAACATGTACCTGATTGAGGAAAAGCATGGTGTAGGTTTTCCTCCATGAGTAAGACTCCTGACTCATCAAGATGGTGAAGGATTAGAGGACAAGAAGCCCTTTCTGGGTATCATCAGAACTGCACTGTGCCTACTGCACGTATTGTTGTTTCCCAGAAAGCCAAGCTACACCTTAACATATTATGTGGCACGTGTCAAAAGCCTCGGACCCAGAGATTCCACTGCTCCATATATACCTCCAGGGGAGTCGATGATAAAAAGAAATGTGCCACGTAACACAATTATTTATAACAGTACCTTTTGTAGTAGCAAAGAACAGGTTGGTTCTTGTCCTTTATTCTCGAAGAGGACCAAAATGACATCGCTATGTCATAGTCAAGTTACAATGCATCCAACTGTGGTTGTCAGACACTACAAGTTCAGAATGCTCTACCACAGTTTGGGTGCAAATAGTTCATGTGAACATTTGGGGTGGATTCTTTAAATTTGCACAACTCACATTCTTTTGAGCTGTTTCAATTCTGCTTTACTCATAGAGCACAGCACCTTCTCTGATGAGGGCATGCCCTGCTGGGCAGTCCTGACCCAGTGTCTCCCATGTTATACAATCAATTTGAAAGTTCTTAAAAGAAGTCTTAAATGTCCTTGTATCGTTTCTTCTGACCACCATGTGAGTGCTTGCCCTGTGTGAGTTCTCCATAAAACAGCTTTTTTTAGGTACTGGAAACAAAGTAAATGCCCATCAGTTGGGTTATTCTTGTTCAGTTATTTTTCAATTGTGTCTGACTCTTTGTGACAACATTTCAGGGTTTCTTGGCAAAGATAATGGAGTGGTTTTCCATAGCCTTCTCCAGCTCATTTTACAGATAAAGAAAATGAGGCAGAGTTAAGTGACTTGCCCAGGGTCACAAAGCTAGTAAGTGTCTAAGGCCAGATGTGAATTCAGGAAGATGACTCTTTCTGACTCCAGGCCTGGTACTCTATCTACTGCACGACCTTGGTGCCCACATCAGTTGAGTATGAATGGCTAAACAAGTTGTAGCACATGTAAGAGACAACATAACTACAACAGGAATAGAGTAACAACAAAATAAACAAGATGGAATGGTGAGATCTTCCAAATCACTCCACTAATCATTGGTATATCCAAAGGATCTATCCTGGACCATCTTCTCCCTCTGCATACTATCTTGCTTGGTGATTTTATTTTCTCAAATATAATTTCTATATAGATGATTCCCAAATCTATCTATTCAGCTCTGACCTTTCTCCTAACTTCTAATCTACCTACTGGATATCTACCTACTAGCATCTCCAACTGGATGTCCCATAAACATCGCTAATTCAACATGTCCAAAACAGAGCTCATCATCTTTTGAACTTCCCTCTAACCAGTGATGGTTCTGCCATATTCCCAGTCACCCAAGCTCACAACCTTGGTGTCATCCTTGACTTTTCAGCACACTCACCCCATGTCTAATCAGTTGCCAAGTCTTGTCTTTCTATCTTCACAAAATCTCTTGTATACATTCCCATATCCAATTACATAGCTATCACCTGTTAAGGCCCTCATCATCTCACATGAGGACTAGTGCAATAGTCTTCTGGTTCCTCAAGTCAATGCCCACTCTAGTACCATCTTCCATTCAGCTAAGGTGAGCTTTTTTTGACCACGTCACTCCACAGGAAGTCAATAAAATCTATAACCTCTCTATTACCCCTAGAATCAATCTCCACTTAACTCTTAAAGAACCTCACAACCTGATTCCAGCCTAAATTTACAGTTTTCTTACTCCAATAAGTACTTACTGATACTTTTTTTACTTCTCTCCATTTACTCTACAGCCCAGTGACAGTGGCCTTCTTGCTAACTGCTTGCATAAATAGTCTGTATCCTGACTCTGTCTTTTCACTCACTGTCCTCCACGCCTGGAATATTGTCTATCATCTCTGTCTCTTGGCTTTCCTAACTGTCTTCAAGACTCAGCTCAAATCCCACATTCTGCAAGAAGACTTTCCCACTCCCACACCCATAAGTGCCACCCCCCTTAGGATTACCTCCTGTTTACAGTGTATATCTTATGTGTACACAGCTGTTTGCACGTTAACAACTTAATGGTTGTTCACTGTTGGCTAAATGAAATTTTAATGACCAACGCCCAACTTTTGACAGAGAGGCAATGGACACAAGGTGCAATGACACACATTTTTGGATATGGCCACTGTGTGAATCCATTTGCTTTGTTACAAGTTTTGTTTACTTTTAGTTTCTCACAATTTTTAATTGGAGATGGAATGGTTGCTTGGTAATAGTAATGGCACACACCCAAAAAAAGTCCATTGTAATATTTGTAAAAATGTACAGAAGGGAATAAGCAGTACAATTTTGAAAGTAATGCGTAGTGTTTTTCCAGGGGTGGAGAACCAGTGGCCTTGAGGCCACATGTAGCCTTCTAGATCCTTGGGTGAAGTCTTTTGACTGAGTTCAAGTTTTACAGAATAAATTCTCTTATTAAGGGAATTTGTTCTGTGAAGTTTGGATTAAGACAAAGGGCTGCACTTGAGGACCTAAAGGGCCACATGTGATCTTGAGGCCATAGGTTCCCCACTCCTGGAACTTATATCCTTTAAAAAACAAAGCAAGCAATATGAAATGAAGATTCATGATTTGCATATGGCATCTTCTTATGTATATATGAAAAATGTTCATTTGGGAGTATTTCAGTTCAGAATTTTTTTTAAAAAAATTTAAAGACAAAGTATGACCAAAAAAGAGAAATAAAAAGTATCCCAGAGGTAGGGGCCTACATATGTCAAACTTTTTAAATGTGGTTTATTTTGCTGAATCATTTTTTCTCTTTTTATTATTTATTATGAGAAAAAGGATACATTAGAAAATATAGGTGATGCAAAAGAAAAAGATATCAATTAAAAATTTATAAAGAAAAACCAACAACATCAGGGACTAGAGTTCATACATGTGGGAGTCAATGCTAGAATTCCATAAGATGCCATTAGACAAAGTGATGCTTAATTTTAGCTCCCAGATACTGAAGTTTAATTGAAATAAATACTGGGGTGAAATGCTAGGTTTGATCAGCTCTATCGTTATCAAATTTCAACACAAAAATACCTTTTCCTCTCACTAAAAGTTCAAAGTTTAAAGCAGTTAAATGGAAAGGACTATTGAGGTTGAAATTGACAGTCAAAAGAAACTCAAATTCTAATCCCAGATCCATTAACTTGCTGTGTTCACCTTCTATTGGCTTCCAGAAGTTCTAAGGGGAAACTGTAAGTTTGTACAGTCTTTGGTTCCATCTCCACCACAGGTTTATTGGATGATGCAAGTATTGCAAGATGCTTGGGTTTTCTACTCTGTAGTTTATTTAATGTTTGATGCTCTAATATTGAAGTGATAGGAAGAGGAAGGAAGATATGGGATGCTTTTTAATATTGCATATATATTTAAATGTATTTATGATCTCAATGTGGACACTCTTTCCACCAAGACAGATCATAACACATCTGTGCCTTCTTATTCAGCATGATTTGTCTTTCATAAATCTTCCACAAAAGATACATCAGCCCAAAACACTAACGATGATCCTTTTTTCCCTATATTTCACGTAACCAACACAACACTTAAACTGTCATCTCTCATATTTTGTATGTATCCAGTGTATCCAGATGTACAGTGACTGTGTGCAAACAAATGAATGAGGATGAGACAGCATGATCATGCCACTGCCACCATAATTATGCTTTCTCCAATGGAGAATTTACGTGAGTGAAATTGGAACCCACTGTGCTTTTTCCTCCACACTGACCCCTTACTGACTCTGATAACTTCCCTACTATCACCTCCAGCTTTAGAACACTGCTCCCTGACATTATGAGATATGGAATTTGAGTGATGAAATGGACATCAATGGCTAGCTAGTGCAACCTCCACAGCAAAGGAATCTCAACACATGGTCAGTCAGCTAACCTCTGCTTGGAAACCTCCACCTCTCCTGTCTAACCCTTCTAATTTATTATCATCCTAGGTAACTCTGAATGGTCATAGGATGGCATTCATTTCAGAGTGTGACTTGGACCACTCTAATTTATCCCAGATGTATTCTATTCTCTCTCCCCTCCCCACTCCCAGTCTGTTAATTGTACTTAAGCACCAGTCCTAGTCCTGTGGAGGGCAAGGATCTAACAAGGCCCATCTGTGTTCCAATAATATGTCTTTGATACCACATCTTGCATTAAAGTCATGCTTGGTAATATACTGAAGCCTACAAGTGTGCCTTTCCATTGTCTTTAGGGTCATCTGCAATTTAGATTCTTCTAAGGTCATGCTCAGTATTCCATAATTCATAGTCTACAGCACCACTAAGAGACTAATGGCACATTAAAGGGATAGGTTTGTGTAGCAGCAGTTTGGGATCAATGAAAGTACTAAACAATTTCCTAAATTTGAACCAGCCCTACCTCCCCTTTTTTACTTCATTCAAAAGCTATATAATTGTTCATTTGTAGTCCTGGCCCAAGTCATATTAGCGAACTAACTCAAGAATGCATGCTCTCATTTTGGTAATATACAGTCTTCAGTCACTTTTTTTCCCTGGCACAGATGTTTAGACTGCTTTTTTTCTATTAGCATGGATTGATATCACTCAGGAAACTTTGTCATGCTCTGGGGTTTTATGTAATTATTAAAATATCATCTACCAATTGACACATTTAGAAAATCTAGTTATTGAAAAAGGAATCCTTTTGCTTTGACTATACTAGGCATCTTTCTTTCTTTCTTTTTTTTTTGAGAATCTGATAGCCGTGTTAAAGCATTTTATTTTTTATTTTTATTTTTTAATTAATTAATTAATTTTCTTGTTTACATCACTCATTTCCATAAGATTTTGAGTTACAAATTTTCTCCCTGTCTTTCCCCTACCCACCACCCAAAACAGCCATGCCACTGTATAGCCCCTCCCCGAATCTGCTCTCTCCTGTATCCTCCCCCATCGCCCCTCTGACTTTCCAGGAGGGCAGGATGGGTCTCCCTACCCCAGTACCAGGCATCTTTCATGATGTTGGCCATCACCATGGATGAACATATCTCTGTTTGGTGCCTCATCAACAAAGCCTTGATTGCGGACATTTACTAACATCTCTCTAGTCATGCCATTGAACTCTGTATCATTTTTAAATGTGTTGGAAAAACTTCAATATTAATTTTGATAAATGAATACATTTAATAATTAGGTATTTATTTTTACACAGTTGAGTATCTGTGAGATTGAGCTTGACCAGAGGACACAAATGTCTCATTCTGCCTCTGGAGTTAGCAGGAACAGACAAACTCAGGTTAGTCTTTGTTGTGATACATTACAGATCATTCTGGTTTGTACAAAACCTGTGGGCAGAGGTCCAGAAATCCACACAAAAAGGACAGGAATAGAATACAACAGATAACAAAAAACAGTTAGAAATGTTTTGTTTATTACAGTAGCAAAAGAAAAAAAAAATCAAGGCTCAGTATGAAAATGCCAAGACTCAGAAAAACACAAGCCAGAAAAAATCAAGACAAAATCAAGTTCAAGAATGAAGAACTGTTAACAAGGGAAACACATTACATTTCTTTGTGTTGGAATCTTCTGAATTTCAAGAAAACAGAGGAGGTAAGGAATGTATTCTAGCAAACTGATCTCTACACACACACACACACACACACACACACACACACACGCACGCACTAGCAAATAGTATGATGAACTTTGTTTTTTACGGTCTCATGTTAAAGTACATCCTAGTTCCTATGCCCAAGTAAAATAAATGTGTGGACTCTTAATTTAAGATAATAAATCTTCTTCTACATGAGTCATCTGGAAACCTATGCTACATCTTTTCAAAGTGTGTTGCACCCATAAACAGCTCCTACAAGCATGGCTTAAGTAGTGGGCCTATCAAAGGCAGTTCTAAATCTGGTTCTTCACTGTGAATCAAGAACATGACCTAAAGTAGGCACCCAGAAAGTAGAATGTATCCAGGGAAAAAGATGACAGTGACACTGAGTGAGTGGAACCAGTAAATGAATTCATGGAAAAAGAAAAAAGGAACCAAGCAAAGCAGAAGCAAATGAGAAATAGTGACATAAAGAAGAATTAGCAAGGGCAGGCACAAAAATTTTAGGGTGGCAAAGCAAGGACGAACCATGAGAGAATATAAAATGAAGGAACAATAAAAAAAAGATACAACTATCTGTGCTTCACCCTCCTAAAAAGAACACACTAAACTAAAGTATCCTCATTCACTGACCGTGGATCAAATGATCTGTCTTATTTCTCTCTAAGCACTACAAAACATCTACATCACAATTAGATTGTCTTAAAAAATTATTTGCAATCTCATTATTAGTCCCCCCCCTTTGAAAATGTAAATAATACTCATCCTGTAATATCTATATGTAGTCCTGATTTGGATTTATATTTTTAATTGCATGCTTCAAATTTCTTCTGCAAAATACAACTTGACTTTACTGAATTAATTGATTCTGCATTAATTTTTGTTATTCAAGGAAGAAGTAAATTTGATTAGTCATAAAAGAGATTAAACAGTACCAAATAAAAATTGATATTATAGCAAACAGGATTATAAAGCCCTTATCAATTCATATTTCCAAAATATTTGTTGCTTCTATAATAATCTCATGTCTCTTTTATAGTTGAGAAAACTAAGGTAGAGAAAAATTAAATTAGTTCTCCAGAGTGTAAATCTGGTAAGAGCCAAGACAGAATAATTGTGGGACCCAGAATCCCAAGTCTTAGATTGCACACCCTGAACTACTTACTATAATACAAAAGCTCTTCACAGCACATCATTGGTGAATTGGTGAGTTTCTGAAACATGGCAACAAGAGTACACATCCTGAAATAAACCAACATCTAGAAAATAAGAGCAAACAACAATTACAACAAAAAGAAGACTGAATGTCTGGATATAATTTATAATAGCTCAAGTCTGCAAAATTTCCCCAATGTCAATGATTGGTCATTGGGCAGATATGGAAATACAGAGAGATTTTAGTAAATAATAAGTATAAATAACAAATAAAATGAAAAGGTGATTGCTTAAAGATATGTTAGGTTTATATTTTCCTCCACTTGCCTCTAATACTGTATTTTTTTCCCCTTAATTAGACTATTTTTTCTCTTCCCCTGTAAAGACAGCACTTCTCTAGTTATTTTAGCTTAATCTATGTTAAGGCTATTTTAATCTTTTTAACCTATTCTCACCGTTTTTTTTTCTTTCACCTGTAACCCTTCCTCTAATTGGTCACCCTTTTTCCTAGGTTTAGAGTTTTCCTTAATGTATTCATTCCTTTTTCTTTCTTTTTTTTTTCAGCTAATCCAATTCTCCTCTTTTTTCTCAGTCTAATCAAGTAAAATCCTAATTCTCCCATTCAACTTCTTTTGTTTCTTAGTTTTTCATTTTATTTTCTGTACCTTTTTAAAGGATTTCTTTCCCTTTCTGTATTATTTCTCTTTTTTTCCTGTCTATTCTAGTTCTTTTTTAAAATTAACGGTCCCAATAATTATTCCTTTCTCCTTTAGCCTCTGTATTCCTCATGGAATTAAAGCTTCTAAGGTACCACCTGTTTTGAGCTCCTTCTTCTAAACAGTTTTCATTGACCGAGTGCATTCCTTTTAAGTTCCCTTTTTTTCTGCTCTGTCACACTCTCAAAAATACCAATTCCTGCAGGAGATAGTGAAGACTGAATTACTAGCCCATGGTTTTCTATGCCTTTGATTGTATGATATTTCTATTCTTTCTATCTACTGCAAGAATTGCAAATATATAGAAGAGAAGAACAATCTGGAAGAAAAGAAAAAACCCTAAACATTAAAAGAAAACATGATCTCTATGCAAGAAAAATATATTGATCTTGAAGATAAGACACATAGCAGCAACTTAAAGATAATAGGTCCCCCAACAGTTTGAAACTATGCCCAAAGATATATAAAACCATGATCCCTTTGACCTAGCAATACTGTTACCATGTCTAAACCCCAAAGATAACAAAAGAAAAGGACAAGGACGTATATGTACAAAATTATTTATAGTAGCTCTTTTTATGGAGGCATGGAATTAGAAATTGAACAAATTGGGCAATGGCTGAACAAGTTGTGGTATAGGAGCTTGCTGGAATAATTTTTTCCTTTAAGAAATGACAAAGGGGATAGTTTCAGAAAAACCTTGTAGGACACATATGGGATGATGCAAAGTAAAGTAGACCATTGTACACAGTAACAGCAATACCATAACAATAATCAATTATGAAAGACTTAGTTACTCTGCTCAATTCAATGATCCTTGACAATTCCAAAGGACTCATGATTTAAAAGGCTAGTTACCTCCAAAGAAAACTAAGGAACTGTGAATACAGATTGAAGCGTATTTTTCACTTTTTTTGCAATATGTTAACGTGGAAATATATTTTAAATGACTTCATATGTATAATGAATATATTCCCTGCCTTCTCAATGGGTGAGGGAGAGAGGAATTTTTTTAAATTTTTTTAAAAGATTGTAGGTCTCCCAACAGAACAGAACAAATTTAAAAGGAAAAAAAAAAACTTTGAATGACATAATGCAAGAAAAAATACAAGAAATTTGTCCAGAACTTTGGAACTCAAAAAAAAATGCCAATCAAAAGAACCCACAAATTGTTTCTAACGGTCCCCCCTCTAGGGGAGGGGGGTGGTGAAGGAAATCCTAACCTGCAAATTTCAAGAAACAGAGTGGTTAAATTTTAAAATTCCAATGACAAATAATGAATTCTATAAGTAACAGAAAAAACTTTCAAATAAGAAGGGAAGGAAACTCTACTCACATAAGACTATTCTGTATCTACCAGAAACTTAAGAAGAGAATGGAATATTATGTGTTCTGAATAGTAAAAGGAGCTCAAGATGAAACCCAACATGACATTCCTTGAAATCGGAAGCTAATCATCAGTGAAAAAGGATGGTTATTCAATTTTTAAACGCACTGATACAACACTACAAAGAGAACCAGACCTGAGCATATTATTTGGTCTGCAAACACCCACTATACAACAAAAATAAAAAAGGTAAACAAATCTAGCAACCAAAGAAGGCACAGGTAAGAAATCGTCCCAGAAGGAAAAAAGGGGAGGAAGGGACTAGAAAGAGAAAGGACACCTATAGAGTTAACATCAACCTCACAGGTATCCTTTCTCTTTCTAGTTAATATCATCAAAAATGACAAAATGCTAACATAGGAAACATTAAGAGACTTGTAAAAGGACACAAGGAGACAAGTGGAAGCAAAAATTAAATGAAATAATGGTGGGAAGAAAAAGGATTAAAACACCATTCACCTTGCTTAAGGTGAATCAACATTTTATTTTGTTTTTCCTTTACGAGTGCAGAGTAAACTGCAGAATGGGAAGGTGCTTAAAAGGGACTATGAAGGAAGAAGATACAAGGAAATATGTGATATAACCTTATCAAGTCTATAGTTGGCAAAAATCAAAAATAACTCCTGTAGTCTCTCAGGCAGAAAAGGGCCTAGAAGAAAATGTGTAAGGTGTCAAAAGAAAAGATTGAAACAGGGGAAACGAAGGCAATCCAGCCTCTCATGTTTATAGCCTGTATTTCATTTTTTGAAAATTACCTTTTTTCAAACTTTAATGACTCACCTATTGGGGAAAGGTTTTAGTTCTTGTGCATTTGTGCCAATTCCCTATACAGCTTAGATATCAGACCTTCAACAGAAATATTTCCTACGAATTTTTTGTCCCAATTAGCTATTTCTCCAGCTGCACTCATTTTACTTACACAAAATCTTTTTAATTTTATGTAACCAAATTTGTCCATTTTATATTTTATAATGACTTGTATCACTTTTCAAGTTAAGAATTCTGACCCTAGCCAGCTACAAAGGCAACTCATTTGCTTCTTCACTAATATTTTATTATGTGACCTTTAATATTCAGGTTATGTGATCATTTGGAGCTTACTTTCATTTGTGTTATGAGATTTATCTAAATTTAATTTCTGCCAATCTGTCTTTAATCTTTAGATGTGTCTTTTATATGCAGTAAATGGGGAGGAGGAAGCTTATCCATTCTTCCACTCTCACTTAAATGGGTTGTTTAATGCATTCACAATTAAGGTTATAGCTGTTAGGCTTTTGATTTCCTCTTATTTCCACCTCTTGCACTGATTTTTATCTTATTCCTCTTCTGGGACAACACATTTCCTCTGCAATTACTTTCATTTTGCTAGTCTATTCCCATGTGATCTCTGGCCATACCTTTTAGCTGCCTATGTAAGTTTATTAACAACTTTCTTTTTAATTTCTCTAGAAATATTAAGAAATAAATACTATCTTAGTCTGAAAAAACCTTTCTATACTTTTCCCTGTTTGAAAGTGTGTAGAAAGCCAAAAAAAGAAGGCCTTTATTAAGGAAATGGATTAAAGGCAATAGCCAAAGGTTTTTCTTCTCTTGTTCAAATCATTGTCTTTCCTTCTGAAATGACTGGGCTACTGACCCACAGAAAGGCAGCACTCTCTTTCTCCTTCACTGAAGTGAATGGCTCTATGACCCTGCCTTCTCCATTGAGAAAAGATTAAGATAGTGATCACATATTATTTACTACAGGAGAACACTGAAGTAAGTGGTCATAGAAGGTATTCAGAAGTGACTATTGTTTTGGAATGTTAACTCCAAACTGCGTTTTACATATTCTGAAAGATTTTCTTCTTTGGCGTTACCTAAAATCATATTGAGTAGAGACATGTCAGTAGGCATTTACCACTTTGAAGATGCATATTCTCTCTCTGTCTCTCTCTCTCTCTGTCTCTCTCTCTCTCTCTCTCTCTCTGTCTCTCTCTCTGCCCCACCCCGAAAACAGAATACTGATAAATTAATAAAATTGTTCCCAGCAGGCATATCTAAAAGCAAGAGAACAAGAGTATGGTATGAATATTTGTTTCTTTGACAATGCCCTCTCCCAAATTGCCTAACTTTGGAGAAATGATTAATTTCTCTGTCTGTTTTACTTTTGACCCTTCACTTCCTCCGCTTTAAATATGTGGTTCAAAATCATCCTGCCTCCCCCTCCAAACAGTATGTTAGTTTAAGCAGTATTTGGGTGTGGTACCCTTTTCCAACCTTACTTCTCTTTCCCTTGATTCTGAAATGCACTTGTTAATTTTTTACTGTTTCATTGCCTTTCATTAATGTAGACTACAGCTTCTAGAATACCAAAGATGAATTCTCTCCTCTAAGCCTTTTCCTTGTTATTATATTTGCAAGTGCTATCCTCTCTTTTTTTTTCCTTTTGTTTTTTTAGACAGTCTAATTCATTCACTTTTAGACATTCTAATTCATAAAAGAATAGTGCTGCAGAGCAGTAACATGTGATGGGAATCATTCTGTGACGTGTCAGGAAGCCCATTCCTACCCTTTCCCTTTCCCATGATCATATTCCTAAACCAGGTTATCTCATCTCTGATTTTATATCCCTCCTACTACCCTGGATTCTGGCTTAGTGACTCATACTTTCTGAGCTGAAATTAAGTCCTGAGAGGCACAAGTCTTTCTCAGAGAAGGCGATGTCTAATGTATAAATTGCTCCTGCATTATAAAACCCCTGTCTCCTACCATATACCTTCTCTCTCCCCCATGTGAAAATTATTAGTGACATCCTTTCTGCTTAAAGAGTGAGACTCTCTCCTCATTCCAGTCTCTTCCCTCAATTGCGTTATTACTGTTCTCCCTCAGCTCTTGCTATTGATGAATTTCATTGCTAATATGTTGTTTTTTAAAGTTTTATTTCCCTCTTAAAGCATTCTAGAATTTCTTATTGTGCACAGAATTCTTTTTGATCAGGGAGTTCGGGTTCATTTTCCTTCTTAGTATAATGTTTATTGATAGTATGATGGCCTCCCTAAGTTTCTATTCATTCTTCCTTCTATCTTTATAAGCCTCTTTGCTAGTTTATGTGCTTATAAGCTAGGCTTATATTCTTATAACATGCTAGGAGTCTCTGGTATTATCTTCATTTTGTAGATGAAGAAATTGAGGCTGAGAAAGATCAATTTTAAAATCCTAACTCCAAATCTAGCACACTCTCTACTAAACCACCGAGCTTCCTGTAGTGTCCAGAGTTCCCAGGCCCCTATTCCTCAAGCACAGGACCCACCTCTTGCCCTCCCTCCCAAACAGCACTGAACTCTGCTCTGCCTCGTGTTCTCGGAGATCCCCCCTTCCTCTGTTTTCATCTTACCCCTGTGGTTGGGGAAAAGTATCTGCCCTCTCTTCTGAGATGATTGGGAGTTCAGACAGAAAGAGGAGAAGGAAGGAAAAAAAAGGAGAAAGAGGAGGAGGAGAAGAACATTTTCAATGCTTTAAAATATGCAAAGTGCTTTACAAATATTATGTCATTCGATCCTCAAAACAATCCTGTGAGGTAGGTGCTATTATTCTCACGATCATCACTACCATAGTGGGAATTGGGCAGGGTTCCTACACATCCAGAACTTGAACCTCCAGTTCATGAGGTTACGTGCATTCACTGCATTCAATGCTTACAGTAGGTTGAGAGGAAAGGGGAGACGCTGAGTTCAAGTTTTAACTAGTTAAATCATCTGATGCGATTCCATGTTATTTTGTGTGTATGTGTGTTTTTTTTAAAAAACCTTGCATGGTATTGCTGTTCTTTTTGTGTTGGAGGCTCCTTTGTTGTGCTCATTTTTTGAAGGCTTGTCATTTGAAAAAGGTAGGACAATACTGATTTCCACTGCCTATGTTACATGATAGATAATGTCTTTGAAAAAGTGACCTAGGGGTGGGGGGGTCTGTGTATTTTCTGATGATTGAATAGTGAATGATGAAGGATGACTGAATGACTGAGTTGATTGAATGATTGATTGACTAAATGATTGTACTTAGTGATTGATGACTGAATAAGTGACTGATTTGTAAGTTAGTGTGCCCCATGAGTGGAGAACTTTGACTATTATACTTTGTGTTCCTTGAGGAGGCAAACCTCCTTAAGGATGATTGAATGATTGAGCTACTAAATGATTGTTTTTTGTTGAAAACTTTGTGACCACTGTGGTGAAAACTATGTGGCCATTTTCTTCGATAAGTTGTTGTGAATGCTCTATTTTGATTTTCTGTGATAAGCTGTAACATTGTGAATGCTATACCTTGATTTTCTGTGAATGTTTTGCTTTGATTTGTTATGGAATAGAGTGTTCACTATACTGTATAATCAGAACCTTAAAAGCGGTTCACAGCAGCCATCCTCTGGAAAGCTGCTCGTACTTGGCGGTACAGGATTCAACTATAGTTACTCCATATCTGGCTCATAATTTCTTTTTCTGAAGTTTTCCAGTTGGAAAGACTTGAGGAAAATAAATGCTCTGCCATCTTGCCAAACACGTGATCTAGTTTAGATAACTTTCAAAGCATAAGGGTTAGAGGGAGTGGTATAGGCAAGGAACCAAAGAAGCCAGGGGCATCTGTAGAATTCTTATTTTTGACAGCTCCCAAGGTTCAGCTCATTTGTGAATCTGATTTTGTTCTGGGATCAGATATGCTCTGAGGGCATCTCACTAGTTACAAGTATCATCAATCAGTAAATGCTAAATTATGGGAGAACAAAGTACAGTAGGAGGCTCCACTGTTGTGCTCATTTTTTGAAGGCTTGTCATTTGAAAAAGGTAGGACAATAGTGATTTCCATTGCCTATATTACATGATATATAATGTCTTTGAAAAAGTCACGATCTGTCACTTAATGTGAAGTAAAAATAAAGTCCTCTACAGCAAATAGTAATTTGTTTTGCACTTCCTTTAAAGTAAAAGTCAGAAATCAAAATATGTTTAGGATGAAAATTTGTTCCAAAATTTTTGAACATGCAGCTAAATTTTAAAGTATAACATAAACATTATTTAAAATGCAAGTCAATTATTCAAAAGCTAACTTTAAAAATAAGATGGCATAGAAAAACAGGACTATTTTTTAATATTTCACTATAGAACAAAGATGTCAAGTTTTATTTTACTCAATTGTAAAGATTTTGTGTCTAATTTTTTTTTTTCAAATTAAATACCGGCATCCCCTTAATTGGTTAATATGTCCTTTCTAGAAGTCCTAATATGTTGATTATTGTTCTCAGGTATAGAGTTGGAAAGAGGGAAAGTGGGGTACTTTCCTAGCACCAAAGCATGAAGATGGGAGAAAGGATTACAGTAGCATGGAAGGCCTGGATTGAGCCAAAAATGAAGTCAGAAGCCCAGGGACCACAGTGGGAGCTAGAGTCTTATGTTAGAGGTGAAGGTTGAAGCATAGATAGCAAGCAAATGTCCAGTAGTCAAAACCTGATTACTTGTCCTGACCCTTTTCATTTACTAGTCTTGTGACTGAACAAATCCCTTAACTTCCTGGGGCCTCAGTTGCCTCATCTCTTGTTCTTTAAAAAGGAGGAATGATGAGAATAAGACCTTCCCTGATATCCTCCCTAAGTAGTTGGGATTTGTGTGTTATCAATGGAACCCAGCTGGAAGAAACAGAAAAAGAAATTCCTTTCAAAATTACTACAGAATTTATAAAAGATTTGGGATTCTATGTGCCAAAATGCATAATGAAACTATATGAAGGAGCTGCAAAAAATGTTCTTTTCAGAAAGAAAGACATAAATAATTGGAGAAATATTGATTATTCATAAGCAGTATAATAAAAACAATACTACCTAAATTGTTTCACTTATTCAGTATCAGATCAAAGTACCCAAAGATTATCTTATACAACCAGAAAAAAATGTTAATGAAATCAATCTGGAGAAACCCAAAGGCAAGAATATCAACAGAAATAATGAAAAAGGAGAGGGGGTAAAGGGTACAGAAATACTATATCTCAAACTATATTACAAAACAGTAATCATCAAAATGGCTAGGTACTGGTTCAATAGAACAGATTTGGTGAACAATACATAGAAGAAAATGAAGTTTGATAGCCTAATGTTTAATAAACTTAGACTCCAACTTCTAGGGTAAGCATTCATTATTCAATAAAAACCGTTAAGAAAACTGGAAAGCAATCCACCAGAAGTTAGGCATAAACCTATACCCACAAACCTATAAACCATATATCAAAATGAGCTCAAAAGTCACATCATAAACAAACTAAAGGAGCAAAGGAAGTAGGAAGGGGAAAGAGAAAAGGAAACTTTAGAGGGTAATTGAAGTAATGTTTTTAATATAAAGAAGAAAACAAAGGGAAGGTCACTAGAAAAAAGATAAGCTGGAAAACTTTGAAAATAACAATTTACCATAAAATTAGAGGGAGAAGTTATAAGAGATACAGATTCATAGCAGCACGTACAATCCTCTTTTTCTGTTATTTTTTTAATAGAGAAAAACTCATCTTGATTATATTATGTTAAGATCAGAATTTTAAAAAAGAAAATTTAAATTGCATATAAACAGAATACATCAATAAAAATTTGTATTCCAAATAAAGAAAAAAAAGATTATTCCGTCCTTTCAACTATTTCAAGCTGCTGTTCCCTGTCACAAATGTCCATATTTTAATGCCAATATTCTCTAAGTAATGCTATATGGCTGCAAATCATAGAATGCCTTAATCTCAAGAAAATACAAATTGCAGATGACCTAAAAGGGAATGGAAAGAGATGTGTGGGAGGTTAAATTATATTTCTCATGGTGACCTGTATTCAAAAATTGTTGTAAAAATCATCTTCAAGGACACATTCCACTGGAAAAAGTAGAGAACCAATCACTTAAGAAGAATGAATGAAGGCTAATGGATGGATAGCATAAATGATCTATTTGTATCCACAAAATAGTAAAAGAAGGTTTCCAGAGTCTTAGATGGATCTCTTTCAGATAACTCGAGGAACAGCATGGCCAAGAACTGTACAGGATAAAAGACATTAAGAAGTTATGAATTAATTGGTAGTGATAAGAAATATGGTTAAATAATTGCTTTCCAAAGCAGCTAGGTGGTGCAGTGAATAGGGCACTGGCTCTAAAGACAGGAGGACCTGCGTTCAAATCTGGCCTCAGACACTTGACACACTTAACTAGCTTTGTGACTCTGGTTAAGTCACTTAACCCCAATTACCCTCCAAAAAGCAAAAATAATAATAATAACAATAATAATAATTGCTTTTCACAACTTTCTCCAATCAAAAAAACTCAGAAAAAGAAATTATCAGCCACATATTGGATAACTAAGTCTGAATCCACAAGCTAAAAAGGGAACAACCTCATAAAACAATATCTGGCAATTGAAATATTTAAAGTTTCCTCTCAGTATTCCTACCTAAGCCATGTGAGATGTGAAGCTGGTTGCTACTCTGTGTAAGACACTATACTGCTCAGTACTGGTGACTTAAGACAGAAAAGGAAAAAGTTGCTGCCCTCAAGGAACTCATACCCTATTAAAGACCTTACCTTTCCTTGGAGACCCTTGTGATAAGAAACCCACTATCTCTTGAACCAGCCTTTAAGAAATTCTCATTGATTGACTAGACAGTTTTAATTGTTAAAGAGTTTTTTCCTTTCAGATTCCAAGCTTTGAGAAACAGCACAAGGTCTCAAAGAGAAGGCAAGATAGGGAAATATGGATTCAGTCCTGGCACTGATATTAGCCAAGTGACCATTCACAAATCACCACTTTGCAAGACCCAGACAACTTTCTCAGAAACAAGCAGATGTAGTTGCTGCACCAGGACTTCTACACACTAAAGACTCACGGGTCCAGAACAAATTCATTAGGAAAAAAAGGCATTTATTAAGTGTTCACTTTGTGCCAAGCACTGTGCTAAGCACTGGAGATTCAAAATCATGGGGGAAAAAAAACCAATCCTGTTCTCAAGGAATTCACAGTGTAATGGAGGAGAGAGGAGGAGACAAACATGCAAACCTATGTAGGGACAAAAGCATGTACAGGATAAATGGGAGATAACCAGAAATGGGAAAGTACTAGCATTAAAGGTGACAAAAATAGACAAACAAAACCAAAATCTGCCCCTCTCCAAAGTCTGTCTCTTGGTCCTAATTCTGCCTTCTGTACCCAGCAGAGCAAATCTAAGCCCTACCAGAGGATGCCACTTCAAATAACTAAGAACAGTTCTTTTTCCATTCTTCCCCTAATCTTTTCTTTTCTCCAAGCTAAAGAAACTCAATGCCTTCAACTAGACTTCGTATCATATGTCCCATGTTCCAAATGTTCTGGATTTCAAAACGTTTCCCTACAGTAGCAAAGTTATTGGTAGCGGTTGGATTCCAGATCACATAAATTGTCAATTTAATCATGATATACACAAAATATAGGACGAGACCAACAGTGCGACAGAACCTAAGCACTATGGTCCAAACAACTTTCTTGTGGGGAAAAAGACCAAGTTTTGAATATAAAGAACCCTGGATTTTGAGTCAGGAGATCCAGGTTCAAATGCCAGGCTCTGTCCTTTACTATCTGAGTGATTTTGAATAAATTGTTTAATGTTTTTAGGCCTCAGTTTTGTCATCTACAAAATGAGAGTTTTGGCTTAGGTACCATTAAAAGTTTCTTTCAAGTTCTAAATCTAGGATACTACTAACATATCTCCCCTGTGCATCCCTGTCTGCCCCCATCCCTCCAAAAGAAGAGCACTAAGACTGAGGGTTCCTTTCCTTTCTTACCCACACCACTTGCCAGGAAGTAGAAACAAGGACACCCTACCTCTACCCAGCTTCCATAAGCTTCCAAAGGAGATTCCTATTATGGTTTCCCTTAGTACAAAAACGAGGAGTAGTAATAATCTGAGCAAAGAGAATTTGCCTTCAGGAGTTGAGAAGTCTAGCTTCCTTAATGCATATATCTGTGGGGTCAATTCTTAGTCCCCTCAAAAAGACTGTAATTATGATCTTAGCATCTTAGCATTAGCTAGATGCCACAGTGGAAAGGAACTGGAGTGAGGAAGATGTGAGTTCAAATCTAGCCTCAGGCACTTAGTAGATGTGACCATAACCAAATCACTTAATCACTGCTTCAGTTTGCTCATCTGTAAAATAGTGATAACAGCAGCTACCTCCCAGAGTTGTGTGACAACAAAATAAAATATGTGTAACAATCACGGACACATCATATGTGTG
>CM053590.1:184699161-184713646 GCA_028646515.1 Pseudochirops corinnae | reverse complement strand
GCCGTGGCTTCAGGCCAGGCTGGTTTCAGTTCGCAGTGCTGATATGGTTCCTCATAGCCGAGCTGACTTTAGTGGAAAGTATCTTTGTGTGCGATTTGAAGTTCTAGGTTGGTCCAGAGTCCTATTCCATGGGTATTTTGGGGTGGCTATGTGAGAGCTGCGATATATTGCTGCTGCTACGCCGCCATCTTGGCTCCGCCCCCCCTAGATTTTTATTCTTAATGGAGTATGTTATTTCCTCCTTGAACCCAAACCAATGCTAGTAAATTTTATATAGTACTCCTCTCCCTCCCTCTTTTGCCTCTGTTGTTATGAGTTTTTGTGTCTTTTCATGCTAGAATCTAAACTTAACTGTTTATATTGATCCCTCTTTAAATCAGAACCAATGAGAATAACATTCATATGATGCTCATCTCCTTCCTTCCTTCCCCTCCATTTTAGTATGTTTTTATGCCTCTTCATGTGGCATAATTTACCATTTTCTGCCTCAACCTTTCCTTTTCTCCCATTACAATTTCTTTTTTCTCCCTAATATGGTTTATTTTTAATCTTCAGATTAATTCACTTATACCCACATCCTCTATCTATGTACATCCCTTTTAAATGTCACAATACTTATACAAATTTCAATATTGACAGGTATCTGCTTCTCATATAGGGATGTAGTTTGCTCTTATTGAGTCCCAAGTTATGTTCATGTGTGTGTGTGTGTCTGTGTGTGTATGTGTATGTGTGAGTGTGGGTTTTCCTTGTTTACCTTTTTATGTCTTTCTTGGGTCTTGTCAGTGGAGATCACATTTTTCATTGAGCTTTGGCTTTTTCGTCAGGAAAGTCTTTAAGTCCTTTATTTCATTAAATGACCATCTCCTTGCCTGAAAGATTATGCTCAGTCTTGCTGGGTAGTTGATCCTTGGTTGCAGTCCTCGCTCTTTTGTATCAAATTCCAATCCCTCCGATCTTTTAATGTAGCAGCTGCTAAGTCCTGTGTAATCCTGACTGTAGTTCCATGATATGTGAATTGTTTCTTTTTGGCTGCATTCAGTATTTTCTCCTTGACCTTGTAGCTCTGGAATTTGGCTACTACATTTCTTGGAGTTTTCAATTTGGGATCTCTTTCAGGAGAAGATTGATGAGTTCTTTCAATAACTATTTTATGTTCTGATTCTAGGATCTCAGGACAGTTTTCTTTGACAATCTCTTGGAGGATGCTGTCCAGGCTGCTTTTTTCATCATGGGTTTCTGGTAGGCTGATAATTCTTAGGTTATCTCTCCTGGGTCTGTTTTCGAGGTCAGTTGTTTTTCCAGTGAGATATTTTGCACTTTCTTCTAATTTTTTGATCTTTGTGTTTTGTTTGACTGACTCTTGCTGCATCATAGAGTCCTTAGCTTCAATTTGACTGATTCTAATTTTTAGTGAATTATTTTCCTCAATTAGTTAGCTCCTTTTCCATATGTTCAATTTTCATTTATGGGGAGATATTTTCTCCAGTTAGATTTTGGACCTCCTGTCCTAGTTCTCCAATTTTATTTTTTAAAGATTTGTTTTCTTCAGTGAGATTTTTTTTTCCAGTTTGGTCACTGGAGATTTAAACTTGTCTCCTACCTCTCTAATTTGGGTTTTTTAAATCCCTCTTGAGGTCTTCCAAGAATGTTTTTTGGGCTTGAGACCAATTCACATTTCTATGTTGTCTTCTGAATTTGGTTGTTCTTGCTCACTATAGAAAAAGATTTGATAGTCCTAGACTTCGTAGGTTCCTTCTTGTCCATTGTGATTGCCTATGTCCTGGATTTTTAGAGTGGACATCTACTTCTGGGGTGCAGAAGTATTGGGCTTCTTAGCCTGGGAGGTAGGGTTTGGTTGTTCACTTTGTGAGCTGTAACCTCTGAGTGACTAGACTGAGGCAAGGCCAGGACTCTCAGTGTTTACCCTGAGTTTTCCTGAGGCTCACAGAGTAATGGTGGGGGCGAGGTCCTCTGGCCACTTCCAGTTTCCACCTCTGTGTCTCTGGGCTGCAGCTCCTGCAGGCTCAGTACCCGGAGACCAGTAGCAAGGCAGGGCTGTAGTCCGCTGATTGCCCAGGTGGTGCTAAAGCACACCTGGGCTTGTGTTGTTAGTGCTTGCTGGGTCCACCCTCCTGGGCTTAGACTCCATTCTTCCTCACTTCACCCTTCTTCAGTGACTTCCAAGCCTGAGGTTGTTTCCACTAATTCAGAATAGCTATGTTTTATTCCTCCATCTTGACTTCTGGACGTTTGGGTATGTAATTTCTAAACATCCAGACTCTGGGCTGGTAGTCCCAGGAGAAGCTGCTGTCCCTGCTGCGGGCCCTTCACTTTCTCTTACTCAGTTCCGATGATCCTCAGGTCCTGAGGTGAGATGGTTGCAAATCACCCTTGGGATGGGTGAGTCTGCTGGCTGGCTTGGGCTCCTTCTTACTCCTTTGTAGTCTGCTCTCACATCTGTACTAGTGCAGCCCCTGTGTGCTCAGCATGCTCCCTGTCCAGACCTATGTAGGCACTTTCCTAGGCTGAGAATCTGCCACGCTCCGTCTCCCAATGGGTTCTGTCACTCTCAAATCTATTCAAATTCACCTTCTAAAGTTTAGCAACAGAATTCTTGGAGGAGCTTTGAAATGTTACTGCTTCCTTTTCTAAAAGGATTTTTTCTGTAAAACTTGGGCCCAGTCAAAAGGCTACATCCAAGGAAGGACCTAGAAGACCACATGTGGCCTCCAGGCCCACAGGTTTCTCACCCCTGCAGCTAGCCTCTGGCCTTTTTAACCTACTTTCCTAGTTACCTAAGGCATCAAAAGGCTCACCTGCATGAGGTCAGAGCTCTTCAAAATTAGCAGATGTCTCCAGACCACATGAGTCTCCACACCCTTATCTGCTGACTAGACATGTTTTTGCATACCAACAAGAGGAGTGGCCACATCTTCCCAAGCTAAGTACTACTGTATCCTTGTAGAATATCCTTTGAATGATAAAAGCTAAATAAACCTTAAGTAAAACTGTCCAGTGACATTTAAATACCTTATTCCATCCCAACATCAAATCTCAACTAATAATATATCACCCTGAGTCAGGCACACCCCAACAGAACCCAACATAGCATTATATATGTAGTATGTCCTTCTTCCTTGCTCATTTATTTGACAAAACTGACTCCTCTGTGCAGAGCATTAAGCTCAGCACTGTAGGATGTACAAAATTTAGATAAAGCACAATCGCTGCCTTCATGAATGGGGCAATAAAATAGGGGATAAGACACAAAAATACATAATTATAATATACAATACTCTGTGACAAATAAACTATTAAGGTATAAAACAAGTATGATATGAGCTCTGACAAAAGGTTGTTACTAATTGGGAGAGTGGGAAAATTCATAGAAAACAGGGTAGTTTTGAAAAATCCTCTCCACTGGCAGAGGGGTGGGCAGAGAAGTGGCTAACTCTTATTGTGCCATACCATCTCTGCTCTAGACATGTTTTCTTCTGCCTTGCACCCTGACAGCCCACCCCATGCCCACCCTTTATAGAATACTCCATATCTGAAATTTTCTGACTTGAAACTTTAGTACCTCATGGTATAATGAGAGGTTTGCTGAACACTCCCAAAAACCTTCCTGCCTATGACATTAGAGGTAGGAAGCCAATCAATGCATAGCTGCTACAGGGGCCTCTTGCAGGATCAATGATCCCCTTGTTATTCATATTGTGTCCCTCTGGTCATTGAAGCACAGACCCAGAAATATTGCTCCATTGGCTGAGTTGTGGATGCATCCTATCTTGCCAGCTGTGATCCAATTTAATCTGTCTCGCCAATAACTGGTTCAAATTTATTCTCTGCCCAGAACTTCTTCCTTTGCCGCTATCCCTTCAAATATCTTAGATATCTCAGGTTGGTCTTCATGTCATCCATTATGTGAATTAAAATGAGTATGAATGAAATAATAGAATGAAAAAAAAACCTATTGTTTTCCATGAAAACCTCTAAGTCCCCCAAAGCAGTTGCAATGAACTGGGACAACTTTAAGAGGATTGGCATTCAGAAGGTGAAGGAAGACAAGAAAGATATCCTAAACACAATGAGCAATGTGAACAAAGCTAAGGAGGCAGGGAGAATGCACTGTGTCTGAGGCGGAGTGGTCTAGTTTGCCTAGAGTGTAAAGTGAATGAATGAATGTAAGCAATATAACATGCCTGGGGCCAGATGGTGAAAGGCCTTGAATCTCAGTCAAAGAAGTCTGAATTTTACCCAGTAGGCAAGTGGGAACCAGTAAAGAATTTTGAACAGAAGAGTAACAAGACCCAATCTATGCATAAGAGAAATCATTTTGGTTTTAATAGGGAAAAACACGTTAGAGGTGGGTGAATATAGAAGTAGAAAAGTTATTTGCATAGACCTCAGATACTGGATAAGAACTCATCATTCAGCAAAAACTGTTAGGAACACTGGAAAGCAGTTCAGGCAGAAACTAAGCATAGACCAGCATCTTACACTGTATACTAAGAAATGGGTACATAACTTAGATATAGTGACATCATAAACCAATTAGTGGAAGTAAGAAATCACCTTTCAGATCCATGGATATGGAAGAGTTAATGACTAAACCAAGGATGGAGAAGATTATAGAAGATAAAGTGGACAATTTTGATCACGTAAATTTTTTACATTACACAAAAAAACTCAATGCTGTGAAGATTAGAAGGGAAATGGGTAACTAAATGTAAAGCCAAGCATGAGTAGCTCTCCAGAAGACTGCTGCTGTGAATAGCTTTAAGGTTTTAATCACATAGTATAGTGAATTCTCTATTTATTCAGAAATAAATTAAGACAAAACATTCACAGAAACCAAAGTACAGCATTCACAATGTTATAACATAACAACTTATCACTAAAGCGGCCACATAGTTTAAAACAAAAGACAGCATTCAGTAAGTCCTTAACTCAGTCATCCTTAAGGAACAAGTCTCCTTAAGGGACACAAAGTACAAAGGTCAAAATTCTCCACCCCTAGGTCATATTGTCTTAATGTCTCAGTCAAAAAGTCTTCTTTCTTCTTGATTGGAGATTAGTTTCCAATCAGCCTTAAGGGATACAAGGTACAAAGTACAAAGTTCTCCCACCCCCAGGCCACAGTAAATCATGATCTTCTCAGTCAGCACTAAGTACTCAAGGAGAAGTTTTTTCATCTTGGCTTGGGGCTGGCTCCCAGATTCCATGGTTCCTCTTCCATGGGTCTAGCTCTTGCCTGAATCTTCCCAGCTGTCACCTGGATTCACAGGCAGGCAGCTTTCAGCTCCTTGTCCAGTTCCTCATCCAGCTCCCATTCCATATTGAAGCTCACAGTGTCCAGTCCACCTCAAGTCCTTCACAGTTTCTGTTTCTGGGAAGACAAAACTTGACAGAGCCAAAACAACATTCATGCACATTGCCAGGCCCATCATCAATTCACTATCTGCCTGTGAAATCAACACAGACCCACACAAACAAGGTCTGAGAACTCAACACAGATCCATAAACAAGGTCTGAGAACTCAACACAAATCATCAGTATAGTCTCAGGACATCTGAAACCCTCTTCTAGGACTTCTCTAAACAAACAACAAGAAAATCCTCTTTCAGGACTTCCAGTAAGGTCCCAGGGCTTCTGTACAAAGTATCGCAAACACGAATCAATACAGGCAGAGCAGACAAAGAGAATGCCAGACACCACAAGTTTTCCCCTCTTCAGCTCTGCTCCGTCCCAACTGTGCTCAGCTTTTTATTTGATCTTTAGCTCTTCCCTGTTCTGCCCACCTCTTACATCCTTCCTGTTCCTGTTTTTGGCAAGTCCTTCCCCCTGTGGAATTCACAGGTTCTGTTTCTTAACAAAGACTTGATATAATCAGTTCAAAGCTCAAAGACACTTGAACTGAAATAAGGTGCTAAATAAATAACTGAAACAAGGTGCTAAGTATTCATTTGCCTGTCATTACACTAATTCAGAAATTTTTGCAGCAAACTTCTCTGATAAAGGTCTCATTACCAAGATATATAAAGAACTAGTTAAAATTTATGAAAATAAGAGCCATTCCTTAATAGAAAAAGGGTCAAAATATAACAACAGACAGTTTTCTAAGGAAGAAGTTCAAGCTATCAATAGTCATATGGAAAAAAAAGACATATTCCAAATCACTAATAATAGAGAAATGCAAATTAAAGCAGCTCTGAGATTCTGTCTCACAACTATCCAATGAGCAAAGAGGAAAATGACAAATACTGGAAGGCTTATGAAAAAAGAGGCACATTAATGTACTGTTGGTAGACCTGTGTATTGGTCTAGCCATTCTGAAAAGCAATTTGGAACTATGACCCAAAAGTTACTAAATTGTAAATACCCTCTGACCCAACAATACTACCACTAAACCTATGTCCAAAAGAGACTGAAAAAAGAAGGAAATTACCCATAGGAACAAAAGTCATTGGAAAATAAAGGGATGCCCATCATCTAGGACACAGATAACCAAATTAGTAGATATGAATGTAGTGGGATACTCTTGTGTGGCAAGAAATGATGGAGACAACAGTTTCAGAGAAACCTGGAAAGACCCACATGAACTGATGAATTAAGTGAACAGGACCAAGAGAACAATTTATGCAATAACTTTAGTTGTAAAGACAGATAACTTTGAAAGACTTAGGAACTCTGATCAGTGTAATGATCAACCACGATCCCAGAGGTCTGATGATGAAGCACTTAACCCAACATCCAGAAAAAAGGTGACATACTCAGGAAGATTGGTACATTTTTTTCCACATGGCCAACGCAAGAATTGTTTTGTTTAACTATCATATTTGTTATGTGGTTTTTTTTTCTTTTTTTCAATGTGGGAAGCAAGGTAGGAGGGAAAATTAGATTTTACCTAAATTTTTAAATAAAGTTATTTTTTTAAGAAGACAATAAGGGGCAGAGTAAAAGTAGGGATTTGCTTGAGCCCTCCTCCTAGCCCTTCTAAATACCTGTAAAAGATGACAAATTCTAGAGCAGAGGAGCCCACAAAATGACAAAGTAAAACAGATTTCCAGTCCAAGACAACCTGGAAGGTCGACAGGAGAGGTCTGCTGCACTGAGATGGGAGAGGAGTGCAGTTCAGAATGGTTCATCTCAACACAGATGTGCCTTGCAAACTTGGAGCAGGCCTCAGGGGACTGAATTGCTGGAAGCTGTGGTGGTTTCCAGACTTCTCAACCCACAAACTACAAAGACAACTTAGAAGGTGAATAGGACCTGGATGAGAGAAGACCACTGTCCAGCCCCAGCCCTGAGCAGTGGCTGTTGTGGCAGAAGCTACTTCTGGAGTCCTCAACCCACAGACAATGGGGGGATTGAGCAGATGATTGGAGGAGAATTGCAGGGATCTCTTTGCTGGCACTGAAGCAGGATTCCCTTGCTTTGCCCGTGCTTGGATCTGGGTCATAGTCCTGGATGGCGGTTCTGCGGCAAGGAGTGGTCCTTGTGTGGCAGAGCTTGTGGTAGAGGTAGAAAAAGAGTCCTCCTCACAGTTTCAAGGCAGAAAAGAGTGCTTATGGTCACTCACAGACCAGAGCACAGGTCAGAAGAGAAGTAAACACTTCTCCTTTGATCATACCACCTTGGAAGAAATGAAAATTTACAGGTCCCTGGAAGGATCTCTGAAAACAGCTGCATAGAACCCCTGAAGCTTAGGACAGTACACCCTCCACATTGGAAGCAGAGTTCAACCTTAAGAAATAGTTTTTAAAAATCAAGTAATTGACTGGGGAAATGAGCAAATAGTGAAGAAAAATCAGACTATAGAATCTTACTTTGGTGACAAAGGAGATCAAAACATACAACCAGAAGAAGACAACAAAATCAAAACTCCTACATCTCCAAGAAAAATATGAATTGGTTGCAGGCCATGGAACAGTTCAGAAAGGATTTTTAAAATCAAGTAAAGGAAGTAGAGGAAAAATTGGGAAGAGAAATGAGAATGATGCAAGGAAATCATGATAAACGAGTCAATAGCTTGCTAAAGAAAACCCAAAAATACTGAAGAAAAAAGACAATAAAAAGAAGCTATTGCCATAACCCAGACAAGAGGTGATGACGACTTGTACTGGAGTGGGGGCCATGGGTATGGAAAAGAGAAGATGAATATAATAGATGTTATACAGATGAAATCAAAATGACTTGGTAATCAATTATCATAAGAAATTAGGGAAAGGAATTAGTCAAAGAGAAGAGAATGAATTGTGAATTAGTAGAGGTAACTTTTCCCACTAAATTTAGCAGGGATGAGATAGTGGCCAAGTAGGATAGTGGGCTCAAGAGAAAAATTTCTGATCATTGGGGAAATGTAAGAATGTTTGTAAGTAGATGGGGAAAAAAGAGTAGAGATTGAAGACATAAAAAAGGCATTAGGAATCATCTTACTAATCCATCCTTGGTAAAATTGTAATTTTTCAACTGAAATTGAGTTGCCTTCCAGATGTTTGGAGTGGGG
Source organism: Pseudochirops corinnae (assembly GCA_028646515.1). Lineage (NCBI taxonomy): Eukaryota > Metazoa > Chordata > Mammalia > Diprotodontia > Pseudocheiridae > Pseudochirops > Pseudochirops corinnae. The sequence goes on along the minus strand of CM053590.1, from coordinate 184,705,134 downwards.
AAGTATGATGACTAATGATTTGTCCCACCTAGACTGCAAGCAGATGCAAAGTAACTTGGGGGAGAAATCTCTAGCAATAGGAGATCAGGAAATACTTCATGTAAAAGGTGTTGCTTTAGCTGTACCTTAAAGTGAGGCAGAGATTCCAGGAAGTGGTAGTGAAGAAGGAAAGCATCCTAGGCACATGGGTACCAATCTGTTCAAAGGCACTAAAGTCAGAAATGGAATGTATTGTCTGGGAAAAGGCAAGTAGGCCAGTTCAGCTGGGATGAAGAGAAAGAGACAGACACAGACACAGAGATAGAAAGATAGAGACAGAAAGAAACAAAGAGAGTATAATGTGTAATAAGTCTGGCAAAATGGATTGTAATCTCATAGTAAAAGGTTTTAATGCTGAGCAAAGGAGTTTCTATTTATCCTAAGGGCAGGAGGAAACAAACAAAGCTTCTTAAGCAGGGGAGTGAAATGATTATAATTGTTTTGTTTTGTTTTTTTTTAAGAATTTCAGTGTAGCAGCTGTTTAGACTGAGGATGGATTGAAGATATGTATGTTTGTGGCAGAGTGAGCCCCAGTTTTATAGAGGTGGTGTTTTGTAGCAGTTATTCTTACCTTGTCATCTTTGTAAATGCCTTTGTTAATAGTTAATGAAGTCTACTGATTGATTGTTAAAAGGAGGCATTTCCCTTGGAGATGGCTATGCACTCTGATTCTTTCCAGTGGAATATGTGGTCTTCTGACCCCTTGCTGAAGGATGTACATGGACATAGCATCTCTTGGTCTCTTGTGACTGAACTGTTGGGTCAAAGATGATTGACAACTGAGCCAGAGAGAAACATTCTCTTGGTAGGCTAGAAACTCTGTATAAAGTCTCCACCCTATGTCTCTGAGACCATCTTCTCTTGGGATAGATCCAAGATCAGTTCTCACTTGGACTTCCAGCAAGCAGGAAAAAGGATGTCTCTCTCCTCACTCCAGGAATTGAAGGACTAAGTGTCATGTACTCAAGTCATAGTCACCATTGGACTGGGAAAGGGGGAAGGATAGGTTGGTATGAAGAGATCTACTTGTTCATGTGTTATTTCTTCTAGAGGTCTCTGTGTTCTCCAATTTTGTATATTCCAAAACCCAGCATTGAACAAGTCTTCAGTATCTGTACAACTACCTTATTCAGTGACCTCCCATTTTCTGTACCAGCAGAGATGAAATCAGTAGCCACAGTTGAAGCTACCTATAAAAACTGCATGCTTTCCAAGCCTTGTGCTAAAATAAATCATGACTAGAACTGGATGATTTTGTTTTGCTGTTTTTCTTTGTCATAGAAAAGGTTAAGCTGAGAGAGGTGAAGACATTTGTAGAAATGACTCCATTATGAAGACAAAAGGCAAGAATGTAATTCATTTTTTAAATTTCATGAATATAGCAACATCATAATATGTCATATTCAGACATCTAAGGTATGATCCTATGTATCAAACTGTTCCAATCACTGTTTTACCACAATTGCTTGAATAAAGGTATTTATTATTAGTCAAAAAAAATGTGTATATTCCCCTAGAGATTTGTACATGGGCCATGCTTCAAACTGGCCAGTCATAAGGACAATGATGATTCTGCGTATTTCAGTTCATAGATTTAGAGCTAGAAGTGACCTTACAGGTCATGCAAAATTTCTTCACTTTGAAGATGAGGACACTAGAGCCCAGAAATTTTACATGATTTACTCAAGGTCAACTGGTTGTAAGTGATAGACTGGATTTGAAGCCAGCTGTTTTGACATCAAATCCAGTTTTCTTCCTACTCTACCATGAATCTGTGTCCTTGGTAATGCCTTCTGAGCTCTGTACCATTCTCTCGGGTGTTCCTGTGTCAGAGATCTCAGAGGCATGGCACAAATAAAAGTCTTGGTATAGATGGCACCTCAGATACCTTGTGGCTGAAAGATAATCAATGAAAGGCACTCCTTCCAGGATATAAGCACTACAGGAAGGATCAGTTTAGGGAGGGAGGGCATAAGGTTGTACATGAGGAACAACAAAGAGTTAGAGGATAAAAATATTTTTGGAAAAGGGAAATGCTATGGAAGCTAAGTGGAAATTCCATACTCATGATAATAAAAAGTTAACAATAGAAATGTGGTAGAGACTGACTGACTAGGATGATGAGGAAGAAACAGAGACATTAAATGCAATTAAAGAAGCCACAAAATTAGACCAGATAATAATAATAGGGAACTTTAATCACTCCAGCATAGATTAGCTGAATGTTTCATTAGAATGAGAGATAAAGGTAAGGTTTTTTTTTTAGATAGACTGAAGGACTGTTCCATATAAAAAGTAGTTCAAGAAACCATGAAGATGTTTCTGTGTATTGAACTTAGCCCTGACTAGTGAATAAGAGCTAGTCCTGGATGCAATGGTAAGTGAGGCATTTCGTAATGAAGAGCACAATACAAACTGCTTGAGCTCAGTGGGAAAGGGGACCCTCCAGAAGTCCACTATACATTCAGTGTTTGAAAAGAGAACCCTGATGGACAGGAGGGAGGAATTAAGTAGAGAAGAAAGTGAAAGGTAGAATTTTTAAGTCAATAACCTGCTATGGGCCCAGAGACTATTTAAAAATACTTTATTTAAGTGCACAGCAGAGAACAGAAGAAAACCTACAAGGAAGCAAAGAAAAGCTGGACAGCTTTGAAAACAATGTGTACTATTTATCACATAGACTTTCTTGAAAGGGAAATTTATTGCTTTATATTGAATTCTAGCATATGTTCTGTTGTGTACATGGCAATTTTTTTTTGTTCTTTTCTCATTTTGTATTTAAGTTTAAAATAAAATTTAAAATTATTTTTTAAAAAACACCTTTTTTGGAAGCTCAGAGAAAGAAAATAAACATCTATGCTGAAGCTCAAATGTAACAGTCTCTCAAAAAAAATCCCTGCATGGTACTGACAGAGTCAGGGAGGTTAGTGCAGGGGAAAAAAAATTATTATTTGAAAAATAGAATGCCAGTCCAAGGGAAAACAGGAAAGCTAAGTTCACATGTTAGGCATAAGCCAAAAATTAGGTAGGTTCCAAAAAGACTCTCAAAACACCTTGCAAGGGTATAAGGGGAAAAAGAAACAACAAAATGTGTGATAGATAGATACATAGATACATGAAGAGATATCAAATAGCTTTCTTGCTAAGAATGCTACCAAAGGAATACTCAAAGACAAAAAGGAAATAGCTGAAGGACTTAATGGTCTCTTCATCTCAGAAAATGAGGAAGACACCAGGAAGATTCTCTCTCACAAATTATCCACTGAAATGCTCAAGTTTGAGGGAACCAGATCAAATAATGGTTGATATTCAGGATTCTCTAAGGCAAATTAACAAAATAAATATACATAAAACGCCAGGACCAGGTGGTACCCACCTGAGAGTTTTGAAGGAGATCAAGGAAGAAATGAGCTAACCATTGGCCAAAATGTATACCCTATTATTACAGCTTACCACTGTACCAGAGGACTATTTGGCTGCCAATGTGACCCTTGATCATAAGAACTCCAGAGAGGATCTGGGAGATTACAAAACAGGGAGGTACTGAGCAAGCTGAGGAAATCTATAATAAAGTATCAGATCATTGAATGGGAATGAATGAATTGACTGCTGAATGAATGAATGAGAAAACATTTTTTAAAACATCATTGGTGTTATGTGCAAAGCACTGTGCTGAGTGCTGAGGATACTGGTAGGGAAAGAAGATAATCCCTGCTCTCAAAGAGCACAATGGGCAATTGAATAGAAACAGAGGAACACAATGTCACAATCAGAGAAAATAACAAAAGCTCAGGCATCTGGTTGCCTAGTGGGGTAGGGAACCTGAGAAGGATAGACCCACCACCATAGGGAAAGATTGTTGTTGTTGTTTGTCTTTCATTCTTAAAGAGGACCAGCAATATCAGAAGGGTGATGCCATGACTTGCAAGTGAATTGGAGTTAAGTGAGGCGGAGCTGTGTAGTCAGCAGCTTCACTCTCTCCTCCAGTCATCAGAGTCCAGTGGTGAGACATAATGAAGAATACTGGCAATGGCCCCAGATGCAGTGGTGTAATGGCAATCAAAGTAGGACTTTTTGTTGCTTTTCTGGATTGAGCTTTAGCAAATCAAGTGCCTTTGAGCCTCACTTTTGATTGTACCAAGAATCTTTGCTTGGAAACAGTATATATTGTATTGCTTGGAGGGAGAGGACAGAGTAGAGAGAGGAGCAGAGCTGAGAGACAGAGGCGAGCATGAGTGGGTTAGGGGAATTTGCCTGTGGGGAGGACTAACAAAGAATGTTTGTGATGTCAGCTCTCTGTCTATCAATTTGTGTTAATTTCTCAGAAAAAGGCCCTGTCTGTCTGTGATAATTTTTCAGACCAAAGCTTTGTTTGTTGTTCTCTGTTAATTTTTCAGACAGAATCCCCATCTGTTTGACTGCATTGATTTCCCAGACAAAAGCACCATCTGTTGATCTGTGTTGATTTCTCAGATGGAAGCCTTGGTAATGTGTATAAATATCACTGTAGTCCTGTTAAGCTTTGTTTTCCTAGAAATAGAAGCTGCAGGCAGGAGCCCCTGGAGCCTGCTGTCAAGCATGGAGAGCTTGGAATGGAGAAGTCCCTGTGAGCTGAGACATGGAGCAGAGAGCTGCCTATGTGTGAACCCAGACAAGTGCCAGGAGCTGTTGGCCCATGGAGGAGGAGCCATGGGATTTGGAAGTCAGTCTTGAGTCAAGATGAGAGAGGACTTTACTTGAACACTGTGTATTGATTGAGGAGATTGTGACTTACTGTGACCTGGGATGGATGGTGTTTGTATTTTCTGCTACCCCTTAAGGATGATATGTTGTGCTAAGGAAGACCCTGGTCTGCTTGTGTAAAGAAGTATTTTGGGGAATGCTACTAAATGCAACAATAAATGCCGTTTGGGGATTCTGAGGAATGCTATAAGATATACTTAATGGTATGTTTTGTTTAAGACTATGTGGTCACCTTAGTAATAAGTTGTAATGTTATGTTGCTGTGAATGTTATGCTCTAGTTAATTGTTGGATGAGTAGAGAGTTCATTATGCTATGTGATTAGACACTTGAAATTATTCATAGCAACAGTCCTCAGGTGTGCTGCCATCATTAGTTTTACAAGTGGGAGGCCTTGGCCTTTCTCACCCAAGGTCTTTCCCTGGTCTCAGTTTGTCTGAGGCAATGCCCATTCAGTAATTAAAGGCTAGAAGAATACGGGCAAAAGATGGCCTTGTTTGTCTTCACAAAAGAAGCTGTCTGGGAGGGGAAGTTCCAAAAATTTCTCCATAGGGAAAGCAGGAGAGACCAAAAGTCAGCCTAGAACCTGTACCTTTGAAACATGTTGTAATGCCAAACAAAGGCAACTTCCAAGGTTTGGATTACCACCATAGTAAACTCCATTTATTCAGCAAACATTCACAGAACAGAGAAAGTCAAAATATAGTGTAACTTGTTCCTTTAGCAAGTAAGTTCTCAATTCAATCCAGGTACTACTCCACCCCTAGACAGTACATTCATTTAGTCAGTAACACAAAAGGCCATTATCCACCCTTAAGTTACAATAAGGTTAAAATATCATCTCAACATTGAATACCCAAGGAAAGGGCCTTCTTTCATCTTCGCTCGAGGCAAGCCCTCAGCAATCTCAGTTCCTGGGGAGACAAGGCTCAACAAAGCCATAGCCAGTGTCCTCATCAAGTCACTCTCTGCCTGTAGAACAGTCCCAGAAACCCTGAAAACATCAGCAAGGCCCTCTTCCAGGATTTCTGTGCAGGTACCACAAGAAAATCCTCCTTCAGGGCTTCTGAACCAACAGCCAGGTTCCAGGACCTCTACAACAGCAGCACTGTCCTTCACCATCAGATGAATCTGGCAAAACAACATCAAAACAGACAGACAAAATACCAGCATCACAGCCATGCCTCCTCAG
>CM053590.1:184624869-184699061 GCA_028646515.1 Pseudochirops corinnae | reverse complement strand
CTCCAAGTGGCAGTTCTTAAAAGTCCTGGGCAGCTCCAACAGGCTCTTAGCAGTCTTTTTCTCAGCAACTCAGGCTCCATGATACTGGATACTGCTCTCCCAAAGTCCTTCTGGCCTTCATGGCTCCTCCCAGTTCATCCCTCTCTCTTCACGTCAACAAATCCATCCCATAAGTGAGATTCACAAGCTCTGGGTTTTAACACTCAACCCAAAAACCAAGCCAATACAGGGGCATCTCCAAATTCCATTACCATTACACATGTATACGTGTGTGTATGTATGTATATATGTATGTAGTCATAGATAGAATTGTAAGAGACCTGGGAAGTTGTCTAGACCAATCTCTTTGATTTTTCAGATGAAAAAACTGAAGCTGGGAATAAGGAATACAGACCTGCCTAAGATCACACAGAGGCTGAGATTTGAACCCAGGTCTTCTAGTTCTAACCTGCTCTATCTGCTATAGCACTCTGTCTCCAGATTTTGCCATATCACTATCTGAAGAAATTTATACTGACTGTACCATATTGTTCTACTGAGTTTATGGAGTTGCAAGTCTGAAAAGTAATATAAAAATCAAGATAATAGATGGACTTTTTAATATATTTTTGAGAGGGTAAATGGTTATGTAGATAAAGTGCAATGATGGAAATAATCTATTTAGACTTTCAAAAAACCTTTGACAGGATTCTACACTAAAGGATATTTTTTTAAAAATGAGTCAGCATGGGATTGGGGGCAGGGAAAGGTGGAGGATTGTTTTGTCATGACTTTTAAAGACTAAGAATCAAGGTTGTGGGAAATGGACCCTTCTGTGGGCATTTAAAGAGCAGGATTGTTTTGGAATCCATGCTAGGGCTGGTCTTAATATCTTTATGAATGATCAATGGAGTTAGTACACAGTGAAATCTTCCGGTTTTCAGGTGACACTGAAGACATCCAGGAAGTGCAGAGCTAAGTGGATAAGGACTGACAACAGGAAGATCTTATCTGTGCAAGTGGGCAGAAAAGTGCTAGGTGAGTTTTAATGTGGGCAAGTGCAAGGTAATACATTTAGGGAAATGGGAATGATGGTGGATTGTTCCCTGTGGATGTCAGCTCTGTGTGCTGCTGCAGCCAAGAAGGACCGCAGAGTGTTGAGATCCATCAAGAAAGATATTAATAAAACAGAAAGCATCATCCCATTGTTACAAAATCGTGGAGTTACTTCTGCAGCTATGACTCTGTAGGCATGGCTTCAGATATTAGAATAAGTTACTTTCATAGAGATCACTGGGATCTAAAAAGCAAGGATGTGATTCAATGGAAAAAGGACTGCCTTCAGAATCAGAAACTGCATTCAAATTCTGTTTCTGTCAATCATTACCTGTGTGATGTTGGATAAGTCACCAGACCCTCGTCTGAAGTGGTGGGGACAGGGTGGGGAGGGAAGCTGCCCTAGATGAATTCTAAGGTCCTTTCTGGTTCTCAACCCTTACAACAACCCTTTGAGGATGCCTTTCAGGTATTATTATCGCCCTGCATAGATTCTCATGAAACTCAAAGAGGGAAGGAAGGTGATTTGTCCGCTATCACACAAAAAATCATTATGGAGTCAAACCTTGGAGTTTTTTCTGCCAATTCCAGTATTGCTGCTTTTTCACCACAGGAGTATTCTTAATAGATTGGGTGAGGTAAAGTCAGGACAAATCTATTTTTCACACATTGGGTAGTAAAATTTTGCTAGAGTATTTTGAATGTGTATTTTCCCCCTTCACTTTCTTCTTGCATTATATTTTGTGAATATGACTTATCCCTCACCAGCAGTCTGTAAATTTCTTGAAGACAAGGAGAGTTATTTTTAATCTTTGCCCCACAGAGGTAGTACAGTGCCTTGCATGCAGAAAGTAATCAATAAATGTTTGTTTTGTTGAATTGGATCCCCCATGTTCTGGTATTATGGGATAGCCAAAGATTCTCAATGGAAACCATTAGATATTTGGGGGAAATTCAAATGATGGAGGGGTTCTTAACCTAGTATCCATAAACTCTCCAAATGGATAACTAGTACAATTTGATTGGCTGATTTTGGATTCCTATATATTTTAAAACATTGAGAAGGAAGGCAAGAAGCATTTATATTGCATTTACCGCATGCCAGGCACTGCGCTAAATGCTTTCTAAACATCTAATTTGATCCTCACAATAACCCTATGAGGAAGATACTCTTAATTTTCACATTTTATGATTGAGGAAACTGAGGCAACTGAGCAACTTTGCCCAGGGTCACACAGCTAGGACATGTATGGGATCACATTGGAACTGAGGTTGTGCCACCTAGCTACCTCCATAGACTTCACCAGACTGACAAAGGGGTGTAAAACAGAGCAAAGGTTAAGAATTTGAGAGATAGCATGACTTTTCATGATCTATCCTCTCTAATTCTCCTTTTCTATATTTGCTTAAAAAGTTTAATTTATAATTATAGTATCAAACATGCCCGTAAAACACACAGAGGGGATGAGAAGGGTGGAAGAATTTTTTTTTCTCTTTGTCAGTTTCTGATTTTGTTTTGTTTTTTTACCCTCATCCTTCAAGTTGTAGCAACTATATCTGTAACCAAGCCCAGTTGAGTGTGATGATACCCAGTTTGAAAATGACCAGATGAGGGGTGTGAGCAATAGTGGTCTCTAAATGGTAGGCCATCTGGCCTACTCAAGTGTTAATGGCATTGTTACTCCCCAGAGGCTAACAGATAGAGAGGATAAAAGCCTAAATGCTCCTATCCCTTACCAAGATTCTTTTAAGTTCTAATATTATGTGACTGGGTGTTTCCTCCTCCCCCCTCCCTTAATCCTTGAATGATATAACTCAACCCCTTATTCTTGTGTTTCTCCATGTGAACCACCAGTGTTTAGGCTAAGCTAGCTACGATGTCTAGCTTCTATGATCTGCACTTTATTTCTAAGCTCCAATTTCCCTCTTGTCCAAAATCATGGTTCCAGGACATCATCTGGACATGTAGGGGGTGATTTCTTAACCAGGTGATTGTCCCAAAAGAGCTCATACTGCCTTTCCCTTCTTTTCTATCCTTGTGCAAGGCTGAGTTTAAGAGGAAAGCAGACAGGAAAGCTGACTTACCTTCCAGACAGTGTTCTTTGTCATCCCAATAAATACATTTCATTGGGGAAAACATTCTAAATATGATATTCCCATGAGTCACAAACAGCTGTTCTAGTTTCACAGCGTCAATCTGCTCCACATTACTAATAACGATTGGAAGAGAATGGAGCAATATTATGTTTCAGAACAGGAAGTCCCAGGAGAAACAGTAAGGAGTGACCTCAGAGCACTTCTGGGGGAGTCTTACGATTGCTTTGGAGATCCTATTAGCTGGAGGAATAACTGATACATCAAATGAAATTTTACAGGTGCCATGGAGCTCAAATGAGGAAAGGGAGAATGGGGCAGAGATAGAGAATCTGGCCAGATCAATGATTTTGTCTTCTTAAACTTTGTTTTCTATGATGTCGTCTTATTTTTTGTCTTTCATTTTTTTGAATATTTTATTTTCCCAATTACATGTAAAAAAAATTTTAACATTCTTTTTTTTTAAATTTTGATTTCCAAATTCTTTATATCCCTCCTCTCTGCCTTCCTTGAAATGGTAAGCAATTTGATATAGGTTCTATATGTGCAATCATGCAAAACATATTTTCATATTAGCCATGTTGTGGAAAAAAAAATTCTCCCCCCAAAAAATCTACTGCAAAAAAGTGAAATATAATGTGCTTTGATCTGCATTCAGACTCCATCATTTCTGATGATTTCCTTAAAAGAAGGAGGAGGAGGAAGAAGAAGAAAAAAAAGAAGAAAGAGAGAGAGAGAGAACATTTAACAAAACTTTTGCTCATTGAGGTCTGATTTTAAATTCACACACATGAAAAACTAGAGTGATGACCTTCTCCATGGTGCTTGATCTGACTGTGTCACTGGGGTATTAATGGACTTCGAAGGTAGACTTGGAGAGCTTCACTGCTTTTGCTCAGAAATAAGAATGAAGGGCTACTTCTAGGAAAGGGTCAACTCCAGGTTTCTTTGCCTTTAGAAGTTGAAGAGAAAGGTTTCAATGGGTGGTTTTTAATGTGATCACGTTCACAGTATTCAAAAGGCAGAGAGAATGAACTGGACGAAATCACTTTACTTAGTCATAAAAGTCTTTTTATTTTGCATTATCCTAATCTAATGTGAGATCACCCCACCTCACAGCTCTCAGAGTGTTTATTGTGACCTTACCATATTGTCCTGCTGGGTCTTAGGGAGTTTTTACATTTTAGAGAAGATACAAAAATCAAGATAACAGATTGACTTTTTTTTTTCCTTTTTTGACATTCATTCTTTGAAAACATTTGAGAATCTCCAGGAGAGAAACAACAGGCATTGGTTATAATGATTCTATTCCATACAGGTTTATATGGTGTAAAGGGAGCTGATCTTAACAGGGCATGAGTTCAAACAATAATCCATTTGGACCTGCATCCATCAGCTATACTCACTACCCTTTCATGACAGTGAGGCTGCCTCAGGCAAAAGTGGCCTGAGGCTCCTCCAGCCAGAACAGATGATAAAGAAAACAAGTAAAATATGCCGAAAATAGTGCAGTCCTTTGTTAAGTTCTTGGCCACTGCAGTCACCTCCTTGATTTATATAAATGGCATAGTTTTGAACCTGGAGTCAAGTAGCCCTGCATTCAAATCCTGCCTCAGACAATTTGTAGCTGTGTAACCCTGGGCAAGTCATTTAAGATGTTTCCCTCATCTGTAAAATGGGAACAAGGAAATGGCAAACCACAGAAGACAATGAAGGAGAAGAAGAAAGAGAAGGAGGAGGAGGAGGAGGAGAAAGAGAAGAAGAAAAGAACAAGGACGAGAGAGACGCTGGCAATTCACATAACCTGTTTCATCATCTGTAAAATGGAGATAAGGAAATGGCAAACCCTCCAGTATATTGCAAGAAAACCCCAAACGGGATCGAGTAGAGTGGGACACCACTAAAACTCTGAACAACAACAGTAACAAAAACCCTAGGCAAGTCACTTTACTTGTCACTAACAAGAGCTATAAGGATCAAATGCAATAGAGTATGTAAAGCACTTTACAGAGCATTCAACGCTATATAAATGTTATCATTATTAATAACAATAATTTTTCACTGAGTATGAATTTCTTAAACTGTCAATATCATAATAAAAGTCAAATTTAAATGAGTAATGCAAATTAAAACAACTCTAAATTTTCATCTAATTGGCAGAGGTAAGAAAAAATAGAAATAAGTTTGGAAGTAGTGAAAAGTAGTGGAAATGTTGAACTGATTTAACTTCTGGGGAAAACATTGGAACTTTTTTTTAAAGTGAATAAGCTGTTTATGCCCTTTGACACAAGGATGGTGCCACTGGGCATATACCCATAGTCAGTCAAAGATAAAGGGAAAGATGTTATATAAACTAAAATATTTATAGCAGGAATTTTTTTTGTATTAGCAAAATAACTGGAAACAGGCTACGTGACCCCTAACTGAAAAATGATTGAACGTATTGAAAATATAATAGAAAATTATTATGCAATAAGAGAGAAGAAAAGAGCAATTATGAAGAATACAGAGAAATTTGGGCAGACTTATCAAATTGATACAAACAGAAGTAGGTGGAGTCAAGAAAGCAACATACCCAATAACCACAACCCCAAGATCACAATTCGAAATTTCCTTCTAGAAAGATAAGGAATAGTAATAAAACATACTATGTAATAAAAACTTAAAATTTTATAGATAGATATACACAATGACTACAACAATGTAAAAAGCAAACACTAAAAATATCAGAACTTTAGTGAATCTTGACTCCATGGGACTGTTGATGAAACACAATTTCCTTTTCTCAGAGAAGAGATAGTGTTCTACAAATACAGAATGGAACATAAACTGTTACACATGGTTAGTAGATTGGTTCTTTTGCTCAACTATATTTCTTTTTCATATGGGAGCATCTTATTGGGGAGCTTTGGAGAAAACGACAATGACTTAAAATAAACAAGAATAAAATATTTTGGAAAAAATGTGGAATTCAAAACCTTTTAATAAAAACATACTAAATCATTGTGCCTTTGGTATCTCAAAGACAATTGCCTCTTCAATGATCTAGATACCACTACTTTTAATCTTTGAAGAAAAATGAAAAAAAAACCAACAAAACCACTGAGCTAATATACCTTAACATACTTTCAGGGGACTATACTGTAAGAAATATCTTTGTTAATGTAATTAATTTAATTGAAATGTGCCTCCAAACAAATCATTTAATTCCATTGCTTTTTGAATTAGTTGATATGATTATAATGAACTACCATTCTTTTTAAAAATCATATTTACTGCCAGGTGATAGAAATTGAAAGAGGGATGAAAACAATTACCAGGAGGGCTTGAACAATCACAATTTACTGTGCAGAGATAAAAACCAAACACCTCAGCTGTATTATCCTCATAATTGTCTGCAGTTTACCCATCTTGTAAAATAAACGGATCATGAAATGAGAGAGAGCACGTTTCAAAACATACATCCCGGGTGTTAAAGTGATTATGCATAGACTGCCTGACTTAACTGTAAATTGTTTTGCTTTCAGTAGGATGTGAAAAAGGTATTAATTAGTAGTGATTTAGGTGAAGATTTTAATCCAATGGAATTTGCCAGTTTGCTGATTTAAGCAAAGCCAGTAGCCCTGCTCCTGTAGTAGTGTGGGTCTTTGAAGGCTGTGTTGTGGTTCGCTAATTTTTGATGTGGGCACAAATTTGCAGATTCTGAGATCTGATGAATTTATAAGTGGTTTACAAGTTGCATCAGTGTGCTGTCCTCTTTTAGTATCTCCAGGTGGCCAAGACAAAAGCTGGACTATATCATGTGGCTCCAGAAACTTAAAGATAGAGGATTAAAGGGACCAGTCAACTTGCCAGCTGTCTCTTGCAACTTCTGAGGTGTTGGCATGAAATTTAAGTCTTTTTCTCTCTCTTTGTTTTTATTTTCCCCCCTCCCAGTCACTTGCTTCCAAGGTTCCTCACCAACAGGTTCTTATCCTTAGCAACCAAAATAATTTATTTGTTGCCACGGTTCTCCTTGGCTGAATCCTTGTGTACATCAACTCAACCTTTCTCTAGTCTGGCTCTCCATAATTCAGCTGGAATCTAATCAGAACTCATACTGCTTTTCAATCCTTGCCTTTCCGAGGGCCATGATTCTTTCTTCCTTGTGAAGTTATTCATTGAAGGTGATCAGAAGCAAATAACACAGATCCTTGAATGGAGTTCCATCTAAACTGGAAGGATAAAGAACTCTAAAATATTTTATTTTGACCTTTGTTGAAATAAGTTTATTATCTTACACGTAGAATAGAAATATTGTACTAGAATTGTGTAGAATATTGTATAGCATAAAAATAGTGTACAGAAATCAGAAGTCAGAGAAGTCGTATGACAGGGTGGATAGAAAGCTAGTCTCAGAGTCAGGAAGACACGTTCAAGTCCTGTTTCTTTTTTGTTTGTTTGTTTTTTGTCTTTTTGGAGTGGGGGAAGGCAAAGCAATTGGAGTTAAGTGACTTACCCAAGGTCACACAGCTAGTAAGTGTTATGTGTCTGAGGCTGGATTTGAACTCAGGTCCTCCTGACTCTAGGGCCTGTGCTCTATTCATGTCCTGTTTCAGACATAAATAGGCTAGATGACACCTGGCAAGTCAATTAACGCCTTGGTTCACCAGTCAGTTCACCATAAATTACAAAGCAGGTGCACATCTGCATTGGCAGAGGAGTTTTCCTTACTGGGAATTCTCTATACAATGTAGTTGACAGGTTTGATACAAAAAAAACCCCAAAACCTAGCTACCAGTCAGGTTGTACATTGCTTCCAGCATATGAAATAGTTCACCTCCTGTTTCCTAACTGAGCGTTCTATCCTGCTGCTTTTATGTGTATTAAGTGATTAACAAATATTTGTTGAATGAATAAGTGCATGAAGTCAGAAAAGCAAGAAATACTGTCTTGCACCATCATTGGTGTCCCAATTAGGCATTTCCCACTCAGGGAAGCAATTTTTAAACCTACGCCTTCCAGGACTTCTTCCTGTTTTTCATATGGCCCTGTTTTACCTCGTTAATTATAGTGCTCCTCTTAGACAGTGCCTGACCATTAGTGGATGACTTTTCAGGTAAGCTGGGGATGAGATTTAAATGGGCAGTAAAATTGGCCTAGAAGGACATGCTTGATTCAAATGCAGACTGTCAACTTTCAGCAGTAAACAGGGACTCAGATACATTTTTCCCTGAGAAAGCAATAGAGAATATATGCAGTTCTTATTAACTTTAACTGGCAGCAGGATGTTCCAATTGCTTCACACAGATGCAGATGAAACAAAATGGTAATATCGAAGTTAAAAAATGAATCCTTTAAAGTATAATTCCAATTTAAAGCCTTGTGGTTGCTCATTATAGAGCCTCATGATAATATATGCTAAATTCTAGATGTGTATGTGTGTGTGTTTAAGGCCAGATTCTGCTATCAGTTATGGGCTTGTAACTCTCATTGATTTCAGGGACTGGCTTGGTGAGTCACGTGCAACTGGTGGAAGAATTCAGCTTCGTGTCATAGCTGGTACAGGACCCAGGTCAGCCTTTGAACATCCACATGTCAGGGACAGGGTAAGAGGATATAGTACACCAGAATAAGGTATACAAGAAAAATATGCTAGCAGGAAATATTTTAAATACTTACAAACCCTGGCTCCAGCTGAGCAAACCCACCAATGTGTGTCCACACAGGCTTTTGCTCAGTACATTAACAATTCCCCTCATTTCCTCTCATGATTCAAAGTTTTTTTAATGAAAGTAACACACAGTCATGAAAGTGAGAAAAAGCTAAGTCCAAGTGGACTGGAAGTAAATGAAGAACTCAAATGAAGGGCACTTAAGAGAGGTGATCCTTGGACTTTCAGTTATGCGCAGATCTAAAAATAATCCTAACACCTCCCTATTCCACTCTAATTATGCTAACACCCCTAGTGAGCTGTCCAGGGGCACAGAGATAAGCTTTGTGAGAGTTAATTTATGGGAACCCAGATATTCCTGAAAAAATTTTTAAGTCTGGGTTTCCCCATCCTGCCTAGGGTGAAAATTCAGGGCTACTTATGGGTCTAATCACATTATTGATCATCACCTCTTCCGTATCTACTCTAAGCACCTCTTTAGGTAACTGAAGATACCACTCCTCTTCCTGCTTCACTCCTGAGGACTCATAACACTGGTGGTGCTGGACTTAATGTAGATACTTTATGGGTATAGCTCATTGCAACTGGGAACTCCTGAGCTCAAGAGATCTACCAGCCTCCCACTCCCCAGTAGCTGGGATTATAGGTATGTGCCACCACACCTGCCTACTCCTGGCTTCTAATTTCATACTCAATGCAAGGCGGTACAGTGGATAAAGTAGTACATTTGGAGTCAGGAAGTTGTTCAGGTGTATTTCAGTCATGTCCAACTCTTGGTGACCCCAGTTGGGGTTTTCTTGATGAAAACACTGGAGTGGCTTGCCATTTCCTTCTCCAACTTATTTTACAGATGAGGAAAGGGAGACAAATAGGGTTAAGTGACTTGCCCAGGGTCACATAACTAGTAAGTTTCTAAGGTTAGATTTGAACTCAGGAAAGTTCCTGACTTCAGAACCAATGTTCCACTGTGTCACCAAATTGTTCCTATATGAAACCACGTAGAATGTCTTATATTGGGAGACAATTATTAAATTGTTTCTGAACTTTCACATTTAAATTCTCTTTATGAGTGATAGCACCTTGGTAAAATGGTCTACTGTGCAATACATTGCCCATAGCATTCTCAATACTGTTTATAATGAAGAGATAATCTGTCATACTATAGGTCTTGAAACTAAATTGGAAGGGATGAATAGTCCCTGGGACCCCACTGCCTACTGACTAAAATCCATTTCTTCTTTCCCCTTTTCCCTAAAAAAAACTCAATAAAATAAAATTCACCCAAGTTCTTAAAATATAGAGGATAATGGTGTAAGAAATTATACCAAATAATATAGAAATGAGAAATTAAAGTGATAGGAAATCAAAAACAAAGAACCCGCCCCAATGAGCTTACAGTGTGAACCTATGTTCCTATTTCTTCTGCATGATTTCACACAGTCTTCTTGTTTCTCTTTAAACCTCCTGTATTCTATCATGTTCACATCTCTCAAAGTCCTTTCACTGAAATTAGTTACAAGGGACTTTAGTGAGGGCTTAGACTTTCTTGGGAACAAAGTCATGTTAGGAGCATTTCCCTTTGATCATAAAATTTCATACTCTGTGAAGACACATTCACTAGAAATGTAAAATTTTAGAAGTCGAGTCACTGTGGGAGTCATAGAGTGTCAGCACTAGAAGGCAGTGGAGAGATCTTGTTCCCAACCCAGACTAGTTTACCTCAAGCCAGTCAGATAGGAAATTTCTTCTATTCAAGCTGTTTCTCTTAAGAAACATAGCAACTTATCATAAAAAAGGGAAAAGGACCCACATGTACAAAAATATTTATAGCAGTTCTTTTGGTGGTGGCAAAGAATTGGAAATTGAGAGGATGCCCATCAACTGGGGAATTACTAAACAAATTGTACTATATGAATGTAATGAACACTCTTGTGCTATAAGAAATTATTAGCAAACAGACTTCAGAAAAACTTCGGAAAGACATATGAACTGATGCTGAGTGAAGTGAGCAGAACCAGGAGAACATTGTGCACAGTAACAGCAACATTGTGTGATTATCAACTATGATTGACTTAACTCTTCTCAACAATATAAGAACCAAGACAATTCCAAAAGACTCGTGACAAAAAATGCTATCCACATCCTGAGAAAGAACTATATAGCCTGAATGCATATAAAAACATGCTATTTTCAGTTTTCTTGTTTTTTGTGGCTTTTCCCTTTTGTTTGTTTCTTCTTTCATAACATGACTAATGTGAAAATATGTTTAACATCGCTGCAAATGCAGAACCTGTATCAGATTGCTTGCCATATTTTGGAGGGGGTTGGGAGAAAGAGAGGGAAAAAAAATGGAACTCAAAATTTTATAACAAATGAATGTTGAAAACTATCTTTACAAATAACTGGAAAAAATAAAATACTATTTCCCACTCAAAAAAGAAATGTAGTAGCTATTGGGAGCTACAAATGGGGAAATGTGGCTGAAAGTAGAAAGTTACAAAGAGAATAGGATTATAAATTCAGAGCTAGAAGGGACCATAGAAACCATTTATTCCAGGATCTTTATTTTACAGATGAAAAAACCAAGGCCCAGAGAAGTTAAGTGACTTGCCTGAGGTCACACAGGTAGTTAGTGGTAGAGCAGGGACTTGAACTTATACATTTATTCCAACCTGAACACTCAGTTTACTGCGTTATCTTGGCTCCTAAGAAAAAGTATGTGATATAAGGAAAAGAGCAGCAGCCCTAAAACCAGAGAACATGGGTTGGAATTCTGCCTTGGACACATTATTTGTGTGATCCTGGGCAAGTCACTGCCTGGCTTCAGTACCCTCATCAGTAAAGTGAGTTGGACTAGATCACTCCTAAGGTTTTAGACCTATACAGAATCAGGTGGTTGTTGTTGTTTTAATTTACAGGGTTTTTTATAGTACTCTGTTATGGAAATTCTTATTTTATTCCAAAAATACGTATTAATATTTTTTAAAAGGGAAAAATATTTTTTAAAAAAGAATGACTTTTTGGTTGTAAAAAAAAAAATGTGCATAGATAAAAATTTTCAGCAAACCAGTAGCAAAGAAGTCCAAGCTATTTATTATCAGGAATACAACTTGTAGTTTTCAGTTAGGAAAAATTAGTTCCTATTCCATCTTCTTAATTTAAGGGAATACTTGCTAAAATGGTTAGTCAATGGTATCCTCAACACTTTATTTTGGAGACCAAATCATGTTCAGAAATAAATAGTATTGGGAGAGATGAATAGTTCTTATCCCATCCCCATCATTCTCATTTTACAAATGAGGAATCTAAGGTCCACTGAGGTCATGACTTACCCAAGGTCACAAAGATAGGTAGCCACAGAACCAGAACTGGAACTGAAGTATTCTGACTGTCTAGTTTAATACTCAATCCTCTGTACTACAGTTCTGAGCATAAATGAAGTGCTGACTTTGTCACTGGTTTCTAAATGGACTAAGAGGCATCATCCTGGTTGCTCCTTTGGGGAATAGGATCTCCCCATGCAACAATTACATTCAAATGCAAGTTGCAAAGAGATGCACCATGCCTAATACAATATTTAGCAATCATCACTGTGGCCTTGCTGAGTGGCAGTGCTGAAGTTAATATAGAATGCAGAGAGATCTAGGTGATGGTAGAGTATTAGAAATCCATTTGGATTTTCTAGGAAACACATCTGGTAAAGAGACAGGAGACTCTGGTGCTAATAATACAGGAGATATTTGAGAAATTGTCCCAATGGAGTAATAACGTACTTTAATTTCTTCATTTATAAAATGTATAAGATGAGGGTAATCAACAGGGCTTGGAAAGATGCACAGCCTTCCCTATTTAAAAAGCTTTTTTTTAAAAAAAAGTCACCCATCAGAGAACATTGCAAAGAATCATTAGCAAAGTCCTTGCTTTGCTCCCCAACTCTCAAACTTAACTCACTATAGGAAAGTGGCCAAGAGCCATTTTTTTACCTACTGGTTAGAGTTCTCAGCTTACAGGAATGTAGAAGTTCTGGGGTAAAAGAAAGATGGGTATATGGAAATAGCTCTGAATTTGGAGTCAAAAAGACCCAGATTCAAGTTTTTCTGTGCTTCTTGATAGCTCTGTGATCTGGGACAAATAGCTTAGAGGACTCAATATTGTAATTTGCAATAATGAGGGGACTGGAAAATGAAGAATGGAAAAATGGAAGAATGATAGGAATGGACAATAAAAGTGTTTTGTGTTTCATCCTTTGTTTTCTAAGAGGAGCAGTGATGTCATGGGTTATGTCTTGACTTGCCTATGAACTGGATTTAAGTGAGGAAGATGTGCGCAAAGTCATCAACCTCACTCTCTACCTGAGTCCTCAAAGTCCAGTTAGGGAGACATGTGTATATATATTTGTTGTTATTGTTGAGTTATTTCAGTCATGTCCAGCTCTTTGTGACCTCATCTAGGATTTTCTTGGCAAAAATACTGAAGTCAACTGTTTCTACTCTAGCTCATTTTACAAATGAGGAAACTGAGGCAAAGTTAAGTGACCTGCTCAGGGTCACACAGCTAGTGTCTGAGGCCAGATTTGAACTTAGGAAGAGAGTCTTCCTGACTCCAGGTATAAATTTTATATATACATGCATACATATATGTATTATTTATGTGTATGTGTGTACATGCATATACACACATATGAATATGCAAATACATGTGTACATATGTATGTATATTTATATGTATATTACAAGGAAATATCAGAGGAGGAAGAAGGAAGGCCCAAGCAATTATGTAGAACAGGAATTTGCTTCATGCTGAAGGTGGTGGAAGAAGAAACAAGATTTGCAAAGTGATGGTCTATGAACGGCACAAGAAAGTAAAGAGTCCAGGATAATACCAAGATGATTCAATAATTAAAAGAATGATGGTGCTTTCAACAGAAATCAGGAAGTTTGAAAGTGAGATAGATTTTGGGGGAAAAGATAATGGGTTTAGTTTTTCTTCTTGTTGTTGGGTTGTTTTTTCAGACATGCCCAACTCTTCATAACCCCATTGAGGGGGTTCTGGAAAAAAATATTACAGTGGTTTACCATTTCCTTCTCCAATTCATTTTATAGATGAGGAAACTGAGGCAAACAGGGATAAGTGACTTGCCCAGGGTCACACAGCTAGTAAGTGCCTGAGACAGGTTTTGAACTCACAAAGATGAGTCTTCCTGACTCCAGGCCCAATGCCCTATGCACTAGTTGACCAAGTTCAGGTTTAGACATGTTGAATTTGAAATGCCCATAGGCCATCCAGTTTGAAATGTCCAATAAACAATTGGTGATATGGGACTAGAACTCAGGAGAGAAATTAGGTCTGGATATAAAGATTTGTGAGTTATTTGTGTAGAGATAATAATCAAACCCATGAGATCTGATGAGGTCACCAAGAGAATGGAAAGAAGAGGATAGCCCAAGACAGAGGCTTGGGGTACACCCATAGCTAGAATTATGATGTGGATTATAATCCATCAAAGAAAACTGAGAAAGAGCCGACAGACAAGTGTGAAGAGAAGCAAGATAGAGTAGTGTCAGAAAAGCACAGAGAAGAGAGAGTTTCCAAGAGAAAAGGATGATCAACCCTATCAGAGGCTACAGAGAGGCCAAGAAGGATGAGAATTGAGAGAAGCCATCAGATTTGATGACAAGAAGATTAAGAAAGAGTAGTCTTATTTGAACAATAAGGTCAGAAAACTGATAGCACTGACTGTCCAGACTTTAACATCTCTGTCTCATCTATCTTCTCACCTTGAAGATGCCTCCACCCAAGCAACCACTCCACCCTCCTCCCTTTGGTGAGTTCCTGCCCAGAACTTCCATGTAAAGTTCCATGTAAAGAAATGTTGGGCCCAACCATGGCTTTTTTCTCTCCTGTATCTTCTCTTGACTTTCCTGACTTACCTCTAATTTCAACCCCCTTAGAATATAAGCTCTTTGAAGGACTGTCTTTCTTTATCTTGTATTAGTATTCCTAGTATAGTGCCTGGCACATAGTAAGTACTTCCTTCCTTCCTTCCTTCCTTTCTTTCTTCCTTCCTTCCTTCCCTCCTTTCTTCCTTCCTTCCTTCCTTCTTTCCTTCCTTCTTTTCTTCCTTTTTTCCTTCCTTCCTTTTTCCCTTCTCTCCTTCCTTTCTTTCTTTCTTTCCATCTGTCCATCTGTCCATTCATCTATACATTGATCCATCCATCTAGCTATCTATCTAGCCATCTCAAGGAGGTCAGAGTATCCACTTGACGTGTGCCCACAAGTAATTCCATTTTATCTCCAAAACAATAGAAGAGCTGGTGAAAAGAAGGAGGTTGAAACAGCCCAAAATACCAAAGCCTAGGGCCAGCTTCATCCATTGGAAGGGTAAGTAGCTGCCTACCTAATGTTATTTGAGAGATGCCTAAGAGTCACTCCTCACATCCAGCCCAAAGCTAATGTATACAGAAGTTCGAAAAAATATTTTCCCAGACTCTATAAGAAAAGTTCTTACTCAAATTATCCTTCCATCAGCTGTGATGACTATTCATAAACATGGAAGTAAACAAAGAAAGATCTTACTCCAAGTATCAGTATAAATGCAGGGAGAACCTATTTGCCAAAGGAAAAGAAGAAAATCAGTATCTGAAAAGAAAATTATTTTCCCAGCTCCAAAGTAGGTTTACCCAACAAAGAAGAGGCTTTTTATTTCCTTATAGAGGAAAAAAAGCTATAATAAAAATACTTTGTAGAGATCTTTTAATGCTGATATAGGACAAGAATGGCTTTACTGTTCAGTTAGTTGTTCATGCCGAATCCTCTGATCAGTGAGACACCATCCTGGTGATTTTTGAGAGACTTTTCTCCACTTTAGTCTCCCCCAAGAAAGGATTTGCCCAGTAGCTTTCGATGTCTTTCAAGCAAAGATTAATAAAAAAATAAGGGATTGGCCTTGAAGGTTGGCAAAACTTGAAACCATATGTTCAGAGAGTTGCTTCATTCGCTGGTAATTAAGTTTTTACAAAATGAGTCTTTTTTGGCCCAAGCAAATAGCTTTAAGCATTTGGGCATCTTGATGAAGCCTGCTTTCCTCTCTTCTGAGGATCAGATCCTGGCTAGGGTTATTTGAAGAGCCTTGTCTAGAGTTGGAGGTGTTTTATTAAAATAGGAAAGTGCATTGGGAGCTGTTCTACACTCTAAACTATCCGTCCCAAGAGAGAGTTGCAATGGCTTTGTCCCTTTATTTAGAAATGCTAGAACATCTCAAAGTAACACGAAGATTCTGTAACCACATGTCATCCTTCTTTCCCTTACCAACTATCCAGGAAACCTGGGCATGGGATATTCTAGGGCACTGGCTGACTAGCTCAGATATTCAGTCAACTACCATGTGGGCTGTAGCAATCACTGCTCACCCTGGCATCCTCAGCTCTTATTTTGTTTTGTTTTTACATTCATTAGTGTGGCTTAAGAACAGATCTTTTCATTTTAATCCTATTTGCTTTTGGGGATAGTCACACTCTTGCCATTTGGCTAACAGATTCTTCAGTAGGAACAATCCTGAAAAAGAAATATGAATCTCCAACATGAATCCAGTGTGACTCACTGTCTTCTCTGTAGTTAAGTATAGTTAATTTATGTGGACTGGATGGGTTATAATGGTGAAGATTAATGTAACTTGGAAGTCAGCTGGATAGAATGTAGTCATCAAACACTGCAAGGTGAGTTTATGACTTCACATGATGTACTTGAGATATTCATAACAGTGGAGGAATTTGGAAAGAGATCGCCTGACTTAAAATAAGAGTGATGCTTACCGTAGTACTTGACTTTAGGGAGATCAGAACATCAAACGAGTTTTGATCTACAATGAACTTGCTTATTAGGAAAGTCTAAAGCCAGCACCATCCTTTGGAAGGGTAGGTAGCTGCCTACCTAATGTGATTTGAAGAGATGCCTAAGAGTCACTCCCCACGTCCAACCCAAAATATTTCCCCCATTGGATCTGTCACAGATGACAGCATCTCCCCCGTATATACACCTTATAGTTAAGATATTGAAGACTTAAAATCATGCAATAAACATTTATTAAGAGTTTACTATGTGCCAGGAACCACACTAAGTACTGGAAATACTCAGATAAACCACTCACAAAAAAGGGTCCCTGCCCTCAAAGAGCTTACATTCTTTTTCAAAAATTAGTTATTTTCAATTAGAAAGTATTCATTTTAGGGGTGTCTGGGTGGCGCAGTGAATAGAGCACTGGCCCTGGAGTCAGGCCCAGGAATTCAAATCCGACGTCATACACTTAACGCTTACTAGCTGTAACTCTTGGGTAAGTCATTTAACCCCAATTGCCCTGCCTTCCCCCTCCAAAAAGAAAAAAAAAAAGCATTCATTTTCTCTCCCTCCTGCACCTTCCCCCACACCCTTGCAATGAACAAAAAAAGAAATACAATGTCTTATAACAAAGGTGCATAGTCAAGCCAGACAAATTCCCACACTGGCCAAATTAAAAAATGTGTGTCTCATTCTGTATATCTAAGTCCATGGTCTCATCAAGTGATGGGTAGTATTCTACATCGTTGATCAGAATTCTTAAGTCTCTCAAAGTTGTCTTTTTAAACAATATTGTTATCATAGTATAAATTATTTCCCAGGTTTTGCTTATTTCATTCTGCATCAGTTCATGTAGCTTTTTGTGAAACAGTCCATGTCATTCTTTCGTATTGCACAGCAACATTTCATTCCATACCATACCTTATTCAGCTATTCCCCTACCAATGAATGCCTCATTAATTTCCATTTCCTTGCCACCACAAAAAGAGAGGCTATAAATAATTTTGTACATATAGATCCTTTTCTTCTTTCCTGGATCCCTTTGGGATATAGGACTAGTAATGGTATTTCTGAGTTAAAGGATATGAACAGTTTAGTAACCTTTGGAGAATAGTTCCAAATTGCCTTCAAGAGTGTCTGGACCAGTCATAGTTCCATTAACAGTGAATTAGTATCTTTTCCCATAGCCCCTCCAACGTATCTCATTTTTCTTTGTTGACAATTGCATCAACCTGAAGGGTACAAGGTGGAACCTCAGAGTTGTTTTAATTTGGATTTCTTTTATTATTAGCAGTTTAGAGCATTTTAACACATTGGTAGCTTAGAAGGAGCTTACCATCTAAAGGAGGAGGCACTGAAATAAAATTCCATATTGGAAGTAGACAGAAGTTAACTTTAGAGAGAAGGTTCTACCAGCTGAGGAAACTGAGAAAGTCCTCCAAGAGAGATACGATTTGAGCTGTCTTGAAGGAACCCAGAGAATGTAAAGGGCAGAGGTGAGAGTGGAGAGTATTACTGTATTTTCTAATTGGTAATTTACCAAGTCATTATGAAGTATTAATACCTTAGCTAATACTGAAAAACATATTATAGTGGGGATTTCTTTTAGGTTTCAACTGATCTAAAGTCACTTCAACTCTCAAATTCTGGGATTCTGTGATCATTTAGTTTATCAGATTAGCTCCAATGAGAGATGAAGAACCTAATGAAACAGGAGTGAGCAAAAGTAAAAATTTGATGAGGAGATTGAGGTCCAGAAAACTCAATGAGCAAGCACTTCTTAGATATCAGCTATGCTCTAGGCACTATGTTAGGTGCTGGGGATAAAGTATAAGTAAAAGAAGAAACAATTGCTACTCACAAGCAGCTAAGATTCTAACACAGAAAACAAGAAGAATCTATGAAAATATGATACCACAGGGAGGAGTCTTGAGCAACCAGGTAACTACAGAATGGCTCTTAGCACCTACAGGCCTTAAGGAAGGAGGAGGAAGAGATGAAGAGGAAGGACGAATAAATATAAGAGCTTCTTCCTTAAAAAGTTTTGCTAAAGGTTGATCCTGTGAATAGTTCCTGAATAGATGGCCTCTGCATTATACATCTAGGTTTTAAATTTTTCTACCTCCATGTGGAGTAGGTCTGGAGAGGAGTTATTTGCTTATTGGCTTGGGTGCAAATCCCAAACCTATTGTGGATTTGGTAGTTTTATTAACATTGCATCATTGAGTCAACAACACTGCCATTCTTGATCATGTCTAGGTTGGCTGTAGTCACATTAGGCAGTCCAAGAACATTCCTCAGGATGGGTGTCATTTTTATTATATTCCAAATGGTAATCAGCTAGGATTCCTAGCTCATTAACTCTCCATCCTGGCCAAGTTCTGATAAATTAGGACCAGACAGAGGGATCGTTTGACATCAGTTAAAGCATTTACGGCTCAGCAAGGATAACTAAATCCTGTGCCTCAAAGTGCAAACCCAGCGATCAGAGTGGACTCCTTCACTAAGTTCTGCCACACACTTGAATGAGAAAAGTTGGGTAATTATACACCTTTCATTTGACCACTACACATTCAGTGTCCTACAGTCTAATTTAGGATCATAATAGTTAGAGTTGGAAGGGATCTTACAGATCATCTAATCCAACTCCCTCTTTTTTTATAGATGTACAGAATAAGGCCTAGTTTAGGTGACTTGTGTAAGGTCCCTCAGCAAGTCACATTCTCTGATGGAGAACTCAGGGATCATGCTCATAAAAAATTGAAGTTTCCTCCTCTCTAAAGGCTATGACTCTTACAGGGCTGCTTACCTCCAGAGATTGAGGAGGCAGTATAGCATAGTAGAAAGAACACCAGACTGAGATTTTGGAGATCAGTGCTGCCAACTTGGCTGTGCCACCTTGGATATGTCACTTCTCTTTTCTGAGCTCCAGTTTCCTCATCTGTAAAATGAGTAGATTGAACTAGATAATCTCTAAGGTCCTTTCTAGCACTTAACAGTCTATGATTCTGGGATTTGGGCCAAAATGAACCCTGGGAGAATGAACAGGTCCAAAGAAGCTGTAGGACAATCACAGTTTGGCCGCCAAGAGTTTGGCACGGGATGTCCTTTAGCCTCTTTGCTCAGCTGTTTTCAGCAGGCATCAGAATAACCCTAAACTCCCACTGCAGGGAGAAGAGGCCATACACATTGACTTCTCCCCATATGGCAAATCCTACACTCCTAAAGAAGGACCGCTGGGACCTGCCCACACACTAAAAAGGATGGCTCACCACACTGTTTATACATGCCAAGTGAAGCAGAGAACTGAGCAATTATCTAGTGGATTCAGTCACTGGAGCCAGCCAAACGGGAGAAGCCAAGCCAAAATAAATTGCCTTTTCCTTAGGAACAAGGACTTTTGTCCCAATGGTTGTTAGCTTGGGGTTTGGAGGTATTTGGGTTTGGTTTTCTTTTCCCCAGAATGATATGAATAATGGTTTCAATTCTCCCTTGCTCTTTCTCTGTGCAAAATATATAGTTTCCTTGCCATTGTGTGTGTACATGTATGTGTGAGTATGTATGTGTATGTTTTGCACCGTGCTTTCCAAACTCAATTTTTGACAGCCAAAAATTAACAGGGGCATGTTTTGAAAGAGTCCTCCATGGTGGGTGGGGTAAGGATAATAAACCGTTGTTAAGAGTTTCAAGGTCAAACATCGTACATTCTATGAAAATAAAAGATAGCCGTACATTACATTGTCAAGTTAATGTAGTATGATAGAGCATCTCCAGACTGCACATCCTGAAAGACTGTAAAAGTCTAATAGATTTAGGGAAACTATACCTCAGGGAGCATATTAGACAGGACTCCTCGATGGATCAGAACTGTCTTAAAGCCTCACTTATTGGGGACCTGGCTGCCTTGAAATGATTGCTTCCCTTTCAAAAGCCTAGAGACAAATTGTACCTCTTAGATTAACTTTACAAGAATGGGTCAATCATTGTGAATGGAGGGTATTCCTTCTTTTTACGTGGGAATGAAAAATGGATAATGTAAACCATATAATTCCATATTCTTTTAAATTACCTTTAAAATGCCTTAATGTCCTATTGATTCCCACTTAGGTGATTTTAGATATATTTGTAAAGTCTCTTAGCACCACATACATCTGTAATGGAAAGGCATCTTTAATTATGAAAGATGTTTTGGTGAATTTTGCATTGATCAGGCATAAAATTAACAAAGTGTAATGTTTCCTACATATTAACGGGGAGGGATGGCATCAACATGCTTTCACCCTGGGAAGAAATAACACTTTAAAATGAAATTTTAAGAAGGAAAAAAAGGAGCCCACAGAAGTGAACCACATGTCCACTTGAATATATGCCTCATTCATTTGTCAATTTATTTTCTCTCTTTTACATAGCCCTCAAGTTGCACATGATTTCAGAGTTTGAATGAACTACCTGATAAGCTTCATTCCTCTAGGTTAAGGTTGAATGAATAAAGACTATTATTAGACAGAGTCTTTCTTCCTCCATTCCAATACATCTCCCAGTGATCTGGGATTTATTCCCTTTTCTCTTCCATTGGAAAGATTGTGCATGTTGTATAATTTAAATATACCAAGTTAATAGGCAATTCATCTTGGTTGCATTCCTGGGTCTAGAATATATATTAACCCATCATTGAATATTTAGACATCAGGGACCAATTTACACATGTCAGAAAAGGAGAATTAGGCCACTTCTGCTTTACTCCATAGATCCTTATTCTGATGCTTCATCAGGTATGGAGGTTACTCTACGTTTTTGAATGAAAGGGTTAGTCAATGAAAATGCATTTATTAAGTGCTTACTGTATGCTCAACACTGTGCCAAGTGCTGGGGATACAAATACAAAAGAAAAATAGTACCTGCTTTTAAGAAGTTTATATTCTAATGGAGGAAACAACACACATAGGAAAGTGATAGCCAGATAAGAGTACTTCGGTCCAGGAAGTTACAGGGAAGGCAAATGGGACCATAGGGAAAGAGAGGGGCACATCTTATCTAGGGGCAATAGCAGGACTGATTTAATCATGGCTTATTGTTCTAGAACTGGGAAGAGACAGGAAAAAGATTTGGTCTCTTGGGAATGCAAACAGGTAAGGCGGTATGCAGAGAGGAGGGAAGAAAAGAAATGGAGCATGGTCAGGGCTTCCTAAAATAGTGTTCTCAAAGAGGCAGTCACAATCAAAGTGGGGTTCCAAGGGAGAACTTCTTGTAGGGGTCCTTAACCTAGGGTCCATGTATGCTCAAGGGGTCAGTAGATAAATTTCAGAGAAAATATAAATTTGTACTAGAAAAAAAATATTTGTGTGTGTGTGGAGGAGGGATCCCACATGTAGCATGGCCTCATATGTAGCAAAGGCTCACATGTAGTGAGGACACCACTGACATGTCACATGGGAATATTGCTACGTAGCTCAAAAGAAGGCAGAATTGACATCTCTAGCCTATTCTCTCCCCAGCCTTCTTCAAGAAAGACTTTAATTCTTGTCAAGAGAGGAAGCAGGAGGTTGGGGCCAGAGGCCACCATGCTACTTTCCAGAGAGGGAGGGTAATGGGCTAGAATTATATCTATCTGATCCCTTCAATATTGTTAATCTAAGAAGGGGATATAATCAGGTTCAAGCTAATTTCTGATCACAGTTTCATTGGGAGTGGTGCAGAGAGCACGACTGAGCTTTATATCCAAGGCTTGACCCCTTTCCCACTAAATACTAATTCCACAATGAACGCGTATAACACTTAGAAAAAGGAAGAAAAAAAACTTATTTGCAAAAAAGAAGTCAGAAAAGGTATACATTGGAGATTATACACCAGACAATAGAGAATGAAGGAGGTCCCCCCCCCCCCAGAAGTGTGGTAACTCAGCTCAACCAAGAGAGAAAGTCCTAGACTCAAACAAAGGGGAAATTCTCTGAAGTCTCCAAAGTAGCAAAGTAGAAGTAAAGACATAATGGAGGCTACCAGCTCCTCTCATGTCTTCCCAGAGTCAGCAACCTGAAGTGGGGTTGACCTTGTCCATCTTCCCTTTAGAAACTGGAAGTCAGGAGTGACTGAAGCAACTGCATTGCCCAAAGAAACCCAAAGACTAGATGAAAACTAAAGAATTCTCCTCTCTCCAGCCCTTGACAATTCTACCCCACTCCTCATGCAAGGCAGGGCATTCATTTCCACTGGTAAAGAGACTACCATACCAAAGGTCTTTGGGGCTGGGGATACACACAAACATACATGTATATATACATTTATGTATAGGGTATACATATATACATCTTTTAAAAAAATATAACTGATTTCCTTTGTAATCTCATTACTTTATTTTACACATTTGAAAACATTATTCTGAGAAAGGGTTCATAGGCTTCATTGTCAGAGGAGTCCATGATACAAAAAGAAGGTTAAGAACTGCTGTTCTAAGACATGATGTCTGGGTATGAGAAGCTGATGAGAAGATTAAGGAGGGAGCTCAGAGAGATAGGAGGGAAGTAGGGTGTGGCCAGGGCTTCCTTACCAAATATTCTGATGGTACAGCTACATCATTCCAAGATCCTTAACAACAGAGTATATGTAAGGTCTGGAAGATTCTACAATGCTGGGAAATGCTGAGGACAGTGCGAGCATCAGACTATATCTTCTTTCTGAAGACTAGCCCAATGGAGTGCAATGATACTCATTAGGCATAAACTAGGAGACTTCTGGGGGCACAGCCAAGATGGAAGAGTAGAGAAAACACTCAGCTGAGCTCTCCCAACATTCCCCTCCAAACAATCATAAAATTATGCCTCAAATTGAATTCTGGAGTGGCAGAGCCAATAGAAGGTCAGAATGAGAAATTCTTCCAAACTAAGGCAATGCAGAAGGTCAGAAAGAGAAATTCCTGATGGTGGGAAGGAGGATAGCCTAGAAACTAACAAGAGCAACAACAGTGGTGGAACTAGGTGGTGGTGACAGAATCAGCAGCAGCAATGGAGAAATCTCAAGCCAGAGATAATAAGGGGACTTGGCAACTAGTAAGAAAGAGATTTCATGGTACCATCATACTAGCACTGGATGCAGGACCAGATGTTATTTGGCAACTCCATTACATATACCCACTTTTAGGTCATAGTTCAAGGGCAGAAAGAAGCACTTTTGGTCAAGAGGAAAAAGAAGCCCTGAAGGACAGTATCATTTCTGACCCTAAGGGATCAGGGACCCTGATAAATAGTACTGTTTTTGGTCCCAGGGAGCATGTGCCTTTCCTGGGTAAGAATGAGAGTGCAGACCAAGAGAGCAGTGACCATAACTCTCCCCAGATCATACCACCTTGGAAGCACAAAAAGTTTGCAAACCAAAACTAATTCTGAAAACAGCAGTACAAAAAAAAAGAAAAGAAAATGCTGAAGCTTTAACAGTGCCACTCTCCTTTTCCAGCCTCGCTCCCATGCCAGGAACACAACTCAACATTAATATAAAGTTCAAGATCAAAAAATAGTGTGGAAAAATGAGTAAAAAATGAATAAATAACCTGACTATAAAAAAGCTACTATGGTGAAAGGGATGATCAAAACACAAACTCAGAAGACTATGAAGTAAAGACAGCAACAAGCAAGGCCTCAAAGAAAAACTCTGATTTGGTCACAAGCCCAGCAAGAATTCCTGGAAGAGCTAAAAAATATTTTCAAAATAAAATAAGAGTGGTAGAAAGAAAATTGGAAAAAGAAATGAAAATGAAGGAAGGAAATTATGAAAAGACAATGAACTGCTTGGTTAAAAAAAAAGACACAAAAAATACTGAAGTAAATGAGACTTTTAAAAGCAGAATTGATCAAATGAAAAAAGAGATACCAAATCTCACTGAAGAAAATAATTGCTTAAAAATTAGAATTGAGGGGCAGTGAGGTGGTGCAGTGAATAGAGCACTGGTCCTAGAGTCAAGAGGACCTGAGTTCTAATCTGGTCTCAGACACTTAACACTTTCTAGCTGTGTGACCTTGGACAAGTCACTTATCCCCTATTGCCCTGCCTTCCCCCCTCCAAAAAGCAAAAAAAAAAAAAAATTAGAGTTGGGCAACTAAAAGTTAATGATCCCATGAGACATCAAGAAACAATAAGACAAAGTCAAAAGAATGAAAAACTAGAGGAAAAGTGGGAAATATCACATATCAAAACAACTCACCAGGAAAATAGATCAAGGAGAGGTAATTTAGGAATTATTGGATTACTTGAAAACCATGATGAAAGAAAAAGCCTAGAGATCATGTTTTGAAAAATTATTAAGGAAAATTGCCCTGCTAGAACCAGAGGGCAAAACAGAAATTGAAAGAATCTGTCGATCACACTCTCAAAGAAATCTTAAAAGAAAAACTCCCAGAAATACTGTAGCCAAATTCCAGAACTCCCAGGTCAAAATGAAAATACCTCAAACAGTCAGAAAGAAACCATTTGAATGCCATGGAGTCATGGTCAGGATCACACAAGATTTAGCAGCTACCACATTAAAGGAGTGGAGGGCTTTGAATGTGATTTTAGGGAAGACAAAAGAGTTGGGATCACAACCAAGAAAAGCTTACATAGCAAAACTAAGTATAATCCTTATAGGAAAAAAAGGATATTTAACTAAATAGAAGACTTTAGAGCATTTTTGATGAAAAGACCAGAGTTGAATAGAAAATTTTAAATATAAGACCCAAGGGAAGTATAAAAAAATAAATGTGAAAGAGAAATAATTAGGGATTCAACAAGGTTAAATTTCTATGTGGGAAGAAGATATATTTATTTTCAAATATCATTATTAGGGCAGTTAGAAAGATTCTACATAGAAAAAAGATATGAGAGTGAGCTGATTATTTTGGGATTTTGTAAAAATGGATAGGCTAGAAAGAGGGATGCACTAGAAAAAGGGGAAAGGGAGAGGAAGAATGGGAGAAATTATCTCACATGAAAAAGCACACAAGGAAAAACTTTTAGAGGAAGGGAAAGGGGGAGTAATGCTCAAACCTCATTCACATCTAAATTATTTCAAGGAGGGAAATTATGTGCATGTATAAGATTTATATATATATATATATATATATATATGCACACCTAATATAGATAGATATAGAGAGATATTCAATTAGTAGTAGAAACCTATCTTGCCCAACAAAGAAGTAGGATTGGAGGGAGATAAAAAGAGAGAGGGGATAAAAGGAAGGGCATATAAAGAAAGCAGTGGTCAGAAGCAAAACAGACTTTAGAGGAGGGATGAGAGAGAGAGAGAAAGAGGGAAAGAGAGAGAGAGTGAGAGAGAGAGAGAAAGAGAGAAAGAGAGAGAGGATAGAGGGAAATGCACAGTTAGTATTCATAACTGTGAATGTGAATGGGATCATCCATAAAATGGAAATAGATAACAGAATGGATTAGAAACCAGAATCAAACAATATGTTCTTTACCAGAGACACATTTGAAACAGAGAAACACATGCAGAGAGAAAAAATAAGTGGTTGGTGCAAAATCAAAAGGCAGAAGTAGTCATCATGATCTCAGACAAAGCAAAAGCAAAAATAGAGCTAATTAATAGGGATAAGCAAGAAAGCTACATTTTGTTAAAAGAAACCATAGACAATGCAGTAATATCAATACTGAACATATATGCATCAAATGCATAGTATCCAAATTCTAAAAGGAAAAATTAAATGAGTTACAGGAGAAATTGAAAATAAAACTATTTTAGTGGGGGACCTCAACATTCCCCTCTCAGAATTAGATAAAACTAGCCATAAGGTAAATAAGAAAGAAGTCAAGAAGATTAATAGGATCATAGAAAAGTTGGATATTATAGACCTCTGAAGAAAACTGAAGTGGAACAGAAAGGAGTATGCCCTTTTCTCTGCTATACAGGGCAGTTTCACAAAAATTGACCAGGGCATAAAAACTTCACAAAACAAATGCAGAAAAACAGAAATATTAAATACACCCATTTCAGACCACAATGTGATAGGAAAAAAAGCATTAGTAAAGGGTTGTGGAAGCAGAAATTAAAAATTAATTTGAAATCAAATAATCTAATCCTAAAGAATGAATGGGTCAAAGGAAAAATCATAAAAATAATCAATAATTTCGTTAACAAGAATGGCAAAAATAAGAAAATGTTCCACATGTTCCACAGAAGTACTTAGGGAAAAATTTCTATCATTAAATGTGTACCTCAGTAGAGAAAGAGCAGATCAATGAGTTGAGCATGCAACTAAAAAAAACTAGAAAAAGAACAAATTTAAAATGCACAATTAAACGTCAAAATGAAAATCCTGAAAATCAAAGGAGATTAATATAATTAAAAGGTTTTTTTAAATGAACTAGTACATAAAGCTAGAATTGGGTTTATGAAAAAACAATAAAACAGATAAACCATTGGTTAATTTGATTTTTTAAAAGGAAGAAAAACAAAGTACTACTATAAAAATGAAAAGCATGAATGTATCACCAATGAAGATGAAATTAAAGCAATTATTAGGAATTATTTTGCCCAATTATATGCTAATAAAACTGACAGTCTAAGTTAAATGGATGAATATTTACAAAAATATAAACTGTCCATATTAACAGGAGAGGAAACAGAATATTTAAATAACCCTATCTTAGAAAAAGAAATTGAACAAGCCAACAATGACCTCCCTAAGGAAAAATACACAGGACCAGATGGATTCACAAGTGAATTATACAAAACATTTAGGGAACAATTAATTCCAATACTATGTAAACTAGTTGGGGAAAAAAGTAAAAAGGGGTCCTATAAAATTGTTTTTATGACACAAATATCATTTTGATGCCTAAACCAAGAAGAGGAAAAAACAGAGAAAGAAAACTATAGATCCACTTTCTTAATGAATATCAATGCAAAAATTTTATACACTGTGATCAGGTGGGATTTATACTAGGAATGTAGGGCTGGTTCAATACTAGGAAAACTGTAAGAATAATTGGTCATATCAATAACAAAAACCACAAAAATCATGTGATTATATAAATAGATGCAGAAAAAAGCCTTTGATAAAATATAACACGCATTCCTTCTAAAAACATTAGAAAGCATTGGAATCAAAGGAGCCTTTCTTAAAATAAGCATCTATCTAAAACTAAAAGCAAGCGTTATCTATTATGGGGATGAAAACTTGAAACCTTCCCAATAAGATCAGGAGGGAAGTAAAGATGTTCATTATTGTAACTATTGCTCAACATTATCCTAGAAATGCTATCTACAGCAATAAGATAAGAAAAAGTAATTAAGGGAATAAAAATATTCAATGAGCAAACAAAACTATCACTCTTTGCAGATGATTTTCTGGTATACTTACAGAACCCTAGAGAATCAAATAAAAAAAACTAGTCGAAACAATTAGCAACTTCAGCAAATTTTCAGGATATAAAACAAATCCACATAAATCATCAGAATTCCTACATACTGCCAACAAAACCCAGCAAGAAGACATAGAAAGAGAAATTCTAAAATAACTACAGGCAATATAAAATGTTTTGGAGTCTACCTGCCAAGACAAATCCAGGAAGTTTATAAACAGAATTACAAAATACTTTTCACATAAATAAAGAGAACTAAACAATTAGAAAAATATTAATTTCTCATGGGTAGACTGAGTCAACATAAATTAAATTAACTTAAATTAAATTAACTTACTGATGCAGTGCCATACCAATCAAACTAACAAAGAATTGTCTTATACAGGTAGAAAAAACAGAAATAAAATTCATCTGTGAGAATATCAAGGCAATCAGTGTTGGAGGAGGATGTTAAGAAAGGTGGCTTAGGAGGTCCAGATTCAAATTATATTACAAAGTGTTAATCAGCAAAGAACTATCTGGTACTGGTTAAGAAATAGAGTGATAGATCACTGGAACAGATTAGGTACATAATACATACTAGTAAATGACCATAATAACTTAGTGTTTTATAAATCCAAAGATATAAACTTTTGGGGTAAGAACTCAACATTCAACAAAAATTGTTGGGAAAACTGGAAAGCAGTTGAAAGAAACTAGGCATAGACCAATATCTCACACCAAATACCGAGATAAGGTCAAAATGGATAATGACTTAGACGTAAAGGATGATATCATAAGTAAACTGGGGGGACGTAGAAAAATTTACCTGTCAGATGTATGGATAATGGAAGAGTTTATAAACAAACAACAGAGAGGGGGGTGATCATGGGAAGTAAAATAGATAATTTTGATTACATGAAATTAAAAAGGTTTTGCACAAATAAAACTAATACACCCAAATTTAGAAAGAAAACAGGAAACTGGCAGGAGACAGAGGGATTTAGAGCAAGTTTCTCTAATAAAGTCCTCATTTTTTAAATATTTAAGGAGCTGATCCAAATTTACAAAAATAAGTTATTCCTTAGTTGATAAATGATAAAAGGATACAGGTGATTTTCAGAATAAGAAATCAAAGCTATCAATTGTCATAGGAAAAAATGCTCTAAATCACTACTGATTACAGAAATGCAAATTAAAACAACTCTGAGATATCACTTCATGCTAACATCACAGAATAGTAAAATGACAAATGCTGGAGAGGATGTGCAAAAACTGGGACATTAAAGGCACTGTTGGTGGAGTTTTGAACTAGTCCAACATTCTGGAGAATAATGTGGAACTGCGCCCAAAATATAACACTGTGCATACCCTTTGACCCAGCATAGTCTATATGACTATGAGATCAAAGAGATCAAAGAAAAGGGAAAAGCATCTATTTGTATGAAACTTTTTACATCAGCTCTCTTTGTGGTGGCAAAGAATTGGTAACTGAGGGGATACTCATCAGTGGCTGAACAAGTTGAGATATAGAGTTGTGATGAAATACTGTTATTCTATCAGAAATGATGAGTAGTATGGTTTTAGAAAAACTTGGGAATCCTTCTCCTAACTCATGTAAAATGAAATGAACAAAACCAGGATCATATCATACTTAGTAACAGCAATACTGTAAGAATGATCAATATGAAAGACTTAGCTACTCTTATCTGAGACAATTCCTAAGGATCCACCTCCAGATAGAGAACCAATGAACTCTGAATAGGTATTGAAGTACTCGTTTTTTAAACTTTATTTTTGTTGTTTCATTTTGTTTATTTTCTTTTGCAACATGGCTAGTATGGAAATAAGTTTTGAATGAACTCACGTGTATAGTCAGTGTCAAATTGCTTACCTTTCAAGGAGTGGGGTTGGGGCAGGAGGAAGAGAATTTGGAACTCAAAAATTTTAAAAATAAATTGGGAAGCATTTAATAAAATAAATTAAAATAATGTTGTTGTTTTTTTAAGAGGAGTAAGCTAGTCACTTGACAATGAACACTTTGGCCATGAAACAAAGAAAAATATAGGCAGGCATGAATGGGTGATGATTGGCATTGTGGAGGAGGCAAAATAATCAATAGACGATATCATAAATTCATTGGCTTACCTTTGCCACCGTTGGTGCTGATGAGAACAAGGTCACAGATTCATTCAGAAATATTTGATGTTTAACTTTCTTCTGTTCCAGGCTAAGATAACCCTAACCCTACCTTACAAATTGCATAGAGTGTTGGACTTGGGGGTAGGAAGAGGTTGGTTCAAACCTTGCCTCTGATGTCTACTAGCGATGTGACCCTTAACTAAGTGACCAGTCACTTTACCTCTCTGAGCCTCAGTTTCCTCTCCTTTAATATGAGGAGATCAGACCAAATGGCCTCTAAGGCCTCGCTCTGAGACTATGATCTATAATTACCAAATATGGGATGGGACTTGGTGAAAAATTACGGGTAAGTCAGTGTACACATAGCCCCATAGGTAAAGTCCTCATTTTTTGAAATATACAAGGGAACCAAGTCAAATTTACAAAAATAAGAGCTATTCCTAAGATGATAAATGATAAAAGGATACAGGCTTTTATCATGACTTTTTATTTTTTTAGTATTTTGATAACTGTATTTCAGTACAGTGGATCTCCTTTATAATCCTATGCATTTTGTTTTATCTATATACCTATGTACATTTTACATATATATGTTGATATATATATATATATATATATATATATATACATATATAGATTCTTATGTATTTTATTTGACCCATTTAAAAACATTTTTCTGAGACGGGATCCATTAGATTTCCAGAGGTTCAACACACACAAAAAAATGTTTAGAACTCTAGATTTCTTAAATGTATGTATGTGGGGGAAGAGAAGAAGAAAGAGGAAGAGAGGAAAGGGGGGAAGAAAGAGGGCAGAGAAGAGAAGAGGAGACAAGTTTGATGACCTCTAGTAAGCACTGCCATCTTTTTATGTGAAAGATTTATGTTCTCATTTAGGATAGTTTGTTAGAATTATTGTTTAAATTATGTCAAAGGAAACAGAAAGTGGTTTTATTTTTTCAGTTGAATATGCAGTTAAGCTAGTAACAATTGAAGTTGAGTACCTGTTCCTTTCCCTCCCAACATGTTCTCCATAAAATTTCCTGTTAACTTACTTTCTAAGAGTAGAGAGGTGTAGTCTTTAATTTTAAAATTTCAAGATGAAGTAATTAAGTTGCTATTCCAAATAGCTTTTTTTAAAGCTATCATATTTTATGATATTTGTTATTATATTCTTCAATGGCACTTTCCCTTCATTATAATTGTGTCACTAAAAGGCTGTTTGTGTTGGCACTCAACTCTGCTAACGATGTTACATTCATTCCATTTAAAATCATGATGTGCTATGGTACACAAGTCTTGGGGGATGGGGAAGGAGAAAAGGAAGCCTTATCCACTATGAATCCATATGATTAAGTAAATGGGCCTATAGTTCTTGTGAATTTGCTGATTCTAGAGGCTGAATGGCCATCTTGCTATAGCATTATTGAAAAATTGGCTTCATTATCTCAAACCCTGCCTTTCTTTGCACTGTGGCTTTGTACTTTTTAATTAGCTCATAGTAGGCATTCTTCTCACTAACAGAACTGGACACAGGCCATACCAGTCCTGCTTTGGGAATATGATTTTAAAATGTTTTAAAATTTTTTTTCTCAGTAAGAAACATTAAATTGTTAAATTACATGTTTCAGGTACACATTAACTCATGTTACAAGGGGAAGGAGACATCGACACTCTGACTGTCATTGAACTTCCTGCTTCAATGCACAATTATAGTATTTTTTTTTTTTTTTTGCAAAGCCACAAAGGAAGAGAAAGAGATGCTATATTTTCTCTCTTAAAGGAAATTTTCTCCAGCAAAAGCTCAAGCCTGTAATCTCAACGGCCAAGCACTATTTCTGCTACCTGTTGATTTTTATTGTTGTGGGCATTCAGTCTAGGTGATCAACCCAAATGTGTTTGGGCAAAAATAGCAATTTTCCTCCGCTCTCCCCTCCTTTTTTTTCATCACGGCTCCAATTTGGCCATAATTGTACAGTTCCCATAACAACAGCCAAATAACTGAATCTCTATGGAGGGGTTATAACAGGCCTGTCCACAAAGCCAACAGCTGGATTATACAGCTCCTACTTCCCTCCCTCCTTTGAAAAAAGAGAGCTACATGAAGGAACAGTCCTTTTTTATGCTCTTCTCTTCAATTCAGACTTGTAGCTAATTACTGCCACCAGATTTCCTAACTCAGGAGAAACAGAAAAAAAGTATCCTTGGACTCGAATTTCTCTTACATACTTCAAATTCACTACCTACTGACATCACCATTCCCTAGTGAGTTGCTGGAGATATTAAAAAAAATACACACACCTACATATTTTTTTACCCCAAAATCATAACAGAAAAGAAAGAGAAGAATTTTTCACTCTATATTGAATGCACTTCAGATTCTATGGCATGACAACACCATCACTGAAAATCAGAAAACCTTTACTTTTTTTTTTTCATTTTGTTTTTTGATGAGCTGCTGTGTGATTTCAGGAAGCAAATTTGTTTATGAGGGAACAAGTGCTGCCAGGCTGGGAATCGTGGTTTCTGTTGCAGCTTGCAAGTTATGTCAAGCTAAGTTAGATGTCGTCTACCAACAGCTGTTTTGATCTGCAGACAATAAAACAGACAGGCACATTCAGTAAACTTGATGCAGGATTCTGGGGTCCGTTTGAATTTAGAACTGGAATGAAGCAAATTGTCAGGTTTCATACCCTCACTGGTGTGTTGACTGATTGGCTCCATCCTGAATGTTTTTTGGAGGGACAAAGAATGGAAAGGAAAGGAAGGGCTGAGAATCATGGGATTGCTTATTCCACTAGTGCTTGAACTGATTATAAGCTGCATTTTCACACCCAGAACTGTAGTGATAAAAAGCATCTGAACTACCTGTGAAAACAGACTATCACCTGAGGGGGAAAAATACATCCTATATAATCATGTATAAGATACCTGAGGGCGGGACTAACCCAGTGGCCTTGATTAGAGTGTGGAGAGTCTGGATCCAGGAAAGTTTAAGAAATTTAACTTACATTCATCAGAATAAGACATCAGGTTATTGTTAATGAAGTCATTAGACAATCTTAATAATTCCCATTTGTATAAGGCTTTCAAATCTGCAAAATAGTTAATATCTATTCTCTCATTTGAACTTTACAACAGCTTTATAAAGTAGGTGGTCTATGTATCATTCTTACTACTTTACAAATAAGGCAACTAAAGCTCTCTGAGGTTAAGTGACTTGCCCAGGGTCACGTAGTATCAGAGGAAGGATTTGAACTCAGTTCTTCCTGACCCCAAATCCTATATTCTGTCTACAATATCATACTGCCTCTGATGCGGAACTACCTGCTTTAAAAATTAACCCTAACATTTGATATCTAATATAGAGAAATTGCTAATGGGTGGTCTGGCATACTGTGCCATTTTCTGCTTCACTAAGAAGTCCCTCTGGTTTAGACCAAGTATGTTGTTTAGGTGGGGTTCAGTCCTAAGATTGCCTGGCTTCTAGTCAGAGGAGTTGGGTTCCCTTTTATCATATTCTTCAACCAGTTAGACCCCCATCTCCAAATCCTGGGGAAATTTTTGCTTAAAATTGAGTTTATGGCAAGATTCTAGCATTTTCCCAAATGGAGAATAGAAAGATTTTCACTATACAGTAGGAACTAGGTATAGGACAGGTATTTATTTCCTATGCACAAAAGGAACACTAAACATAAAGGAGTCTTAAGTGTTTGTTATAAAAAATAAAACAAAGTACTGAAAGAGGATTCAGTAATCTAACAGATAATTACTGTTACAATCTATTGGGACATTGATACTTAAGCCTCCTCAGAACACAAAGCTTTTTGTAAAACTGCTAATTAGGCACTTTACATTTCACCTCAGCTCTGTAGTTGCCAAACAACTCTCAGTACATGTCAGTTAGTTAAATGGCCAGGTTGGGGCCAATCCTCTCATCAGTTGTCATCCTCGCCAAGAGCACTAAAGTTGTTACCAGGGACTTCTCCCCTGCTGCCATTTAGTTCCAGCCCATTGGGACTAATGATCTCCAAACCTCACAAATTCACAGAATTACTTCCAAAGTTGGGACGTTTCTATCTTGGGATAAATCAGGAAAGAATAAATAAAAAAGAGACATCTCAAATCCAGGCTCAGTATTGCATAGATAGGACACATACCTTTAGATAGCATATGCTTATGATTACACAGAAGCCAGGAGGGAAAAATGATCCCTTTACTTATCCTATTCTAAGAAAGCTGCTCAAAGCAGTTTCTAATGCAATTTGCAGCCAGAAAAGAAGAAAGATAAGGGTGGAGTCACCTTTGAAATATACATTGAGTTATCAGTTCTTGACTCCCCAAATAATAAGGGGCCTCAGTCATTTTAAAGTAGAGGTCCCTGAGTAATATATAATCAGAAGCAAGCTCTAAAGTTACCACATTGTCAACTGGAACCAGAAATGGCAACTGAGCATGTTCCATGGGATAGCCCTCATTACACAAATAGGTGAGGGCGGGGAAGGGGGAAGAGAATTAAAACTGAGTTTTCAATATAACCAAAAAATACCTCCAATATTTCAGATATATACATCTACTGCTTTTCTATTTAAAAGTGGTGCAGAGTAGTAAAAAGAACACAGAATTTGAAGTTAGGGTTTAAATTCTGGTTTTGACACTTGCTAGTTATATGACATTTAGTGAGTCCTTGGTTTCATAGGATTTAGAGGAAGGGGGCCATATCAATCGTTTAGGCTAGCCCCCCTCTGCTTATTTTATAGATGACTTAACTGAGGTGATGTCCAGCATCACACAACTAGTAAGTGTTTGAGACCAGATTTGAACTCATGTCTTTCTGACACCAGGTCCAACACTCTATCTACTGAGCCACCTAGCTCCTTCATGTAGCACTGCACAGACACTATTTTATTTGGCCCTCACAATAAACCTGTGTGATAGGTGATATTATTAAACCTATCAGTGAGATAGGAGGATGGCTACCCCAAGCACATGAAGACCTCCCCCAGCAGAATGGGCAGATGAGAACAATTTGTTCCAACGGCCACTAAGGTGGCTGAAGCAGACTCTGAGAAGTGCTTGGAACTTGGTCAGACATGGAAGACCCCAAAGTCATCCACTGCACCCCAGGCCATCTCCAGTCTTCCTGACTTTCATCTTGCACTGGACTTCAATGACTCTGGAAGAGAGATCAAGACTGACAACTCTGGGCAAACTCTGCCTCGCTTAAATCCAAAGTCAATATATCAGCTGTGATGTCATTAGTCTTCTTCAAAAACAAAGGACAAACAACAATTATCATCCCCATTTTGCATATGAAAAAAGTGAGGCTCAGAAATGTTATGTGTCTTACCCATCATTAAGAATTGTCAAGGGTTGAGATTCAAACCTGTGTTGCTCCTCATTCCAAGGCCATTGCAATACTATATTTCAATTCAATTCACCTAGCATAATAAAGGGGAAGTATAGCTTCATAGACAGAGCACTGGACTTAGAATCAGGGAGCCCTGGGATCACATCTCTCCTTTGACCCCAGTTGGGTGACCATAGGCTAATCTTTCTCTGATTCTTAGTTTCTTCCTCCATAAAATGAAGAAACCTGTAGTGCTAACATAATAAAGCTGTTGGGAAGCTCAAATGATATAATGTATGTAAAGTGCTTTGTGAACCATTAAATTGCCATATGAATCAGTCACTATTTATTAAGTGAAAGGCAACATACAGTTGTGGATAGAAAATCAGCCTAGGAATCAGGAAGGCCTAAACTGGGCTTTGGCCTCTGACACAAATTGGCTATATGACCCTGGGCAAGTCATTTAATCTCCCCTGGACCAGTTTCTTCCTCTGTAAAATGGGTGGTGAAGGTGGATGAAAGGGTCACTAAGGTTCCTTCCAGCTCTAGGTTTATAATCCTCTCAGTGGCTCCAGGCAATTTTCTAAGATTATAAATTTCAGAATAGATACAGATTTGTTTAGGAAGAAGGAATTTCCTCATTAAGTTGCTTCCCATGACAGAATCATAGGCTTAGCCAGAGACATCAAACTCATCGGCAAAACTTCTTAGTGCCACCTGAACCAGATTAAAATGTAATTGGGAAATGTTTAACAAATTTTTTTTAAAAATTACAACATAAATAATGCTAATCTATGGTTTTCTAAGCCTATATGTGGCAGCAGGGATCTATTTCCTTTCTTTTTTCTCCATCTCTTTTTACCCTATCCCTTCTTAGATATCTAGTTTACTTTGGACTCTGCTTCCTTAATCTGCACCCCTTCTAAGAATCCCTCCCCTTTCCTCTCCACTTGCCCTCTGATTTCTCTGTAGGTTAAGAAGATCTTTATACCCTGATCCTCTCTATCACCATAGTAGCTGTCTATGGTTGGGTTCTTCCTCTTTCGCTTACTCATTTATTTTTTAGCTGCTTATTTCTTGGTTCTTAACTTTATGCTAGAATTGGACTCCAGTTCCAAGGTATGGGGAATACTGTCTCAGGCTTCAGATTTTTGTGCTGCTGTTTTCTAAGCTCCACTGGGAGGTCTGACCTCAGGTACTCCTCCACCCCTGAGCCCAAGTGGGGCCCCCAAAAATGCTGTCACCACAAATATTCTTACTCCTTAAGGTCCCTTCCAATGCTGCAAGCCTCGGCTCACCCCTCTGCCCTGCAACCAAAACCAGGGACTTGCCCCACCTAAGAGTGACCACAGCCAGCAGGGCCCCTGGCCCTCTGTGACCACACTTACTGGTGTGTACTTTCTCCTCTTCCCCCACAACCATAGCCCAAGACCACACATGGGCCCCATGGATGGTGTCAGCCAGCAGGGCTACAATCTTCCCTGATCAAAAGCCTAATCCTCACACTTTCCATGGAGCAAAAGTTCTTGAAACTGGGATTGTCTCGCACAAAGTTACCCCCAGAGCTCATTGTTCATTGATTTGGAGGTATCAGTCCCAGGGTATCTGCACTTCGATCAAGGCAGACAACCACTTTGGGAGGTCAGATCTTTTCTAACTTCCTCCCAAGTTGTCTTAAGCTAGACAACTGCTTTAGCCCAACTTTAGTTATCTCTGTTGCTCCAAAATTGACCTTGAGACATTATTTTAAGTTATCTATGGGGAAATTTGGGAGAGCTGGCAATTTCCTGTCTTATTCCACTATCTTCCCAGAATCCAAGGACCTGTATCTATTGGAGTTTGATACCACTAACCTATAATTTTCTGGAAAGGAGGGGAGACAAGACAAAATTTTTAAAATGGTTCCTTTCCTCAAAGAGCTTACAATCCACTTGCAAAATAGAACAGATAAATAAATAAATAAACAGATAAATAAATAAGGCAGATAAACAGATGAATTAATATACTAGAATTTAAATAGAATTGACGACTGAGCTGCCCAAAGTCACATAGCTAACCAGTACATGAGAGATAATTTAAACCCGTATTTCATGATTTGTAGTATAAGTTTATTCCTCTGTAGCAGCATTTCTCAAACTTTTTGTTCTCAGGACCCTCTTTACCCTCTTAAAAATGATTGAGGACACCAGAGAAATTTTGCTTACTTTGGTTATATCTGTCAATAGCTTTGTTCTATTAGAAATTAAAACTGATAAAATTTTAAATATTCATTCATTTTAAAATAATAATAAACCCATTACGTTAACACAAATAACACATTTTTATGAAAAATAACTATTTTCTGAAATAAAAAAACATTTAGTGAGAAGAATGACATTGTTTTATATATTCCTATAACTCTAATGTCTGGCTTAATAAAAGACAGCTGGATTCTCGTATCTATGTCTGCATTCAATCTATTATGATAGCTGTTTTGGTTGAAGTATATAAAGAAAATCCCAGCCCCAGATAGACATGTAGTTGGAAAAGAGAGGATTATTTTAATGGGGAAATAACATCTTAGGATAATTATGACAATAGTTTTGCCCTTGGAGGTCTCCTGAAAGCATCTTGAAGGTCTGAGGGCCATATCAGAGAACTAGTGTTTCATACCACCCAGCCTCCCTTCCATTTCTCTTCCAACATTAGACAATTATATTGTAATTGTGCTAGTCTGGGGAAAGATTAAGAATGGAGCATCTATTTATAGAAGAAAAAAGCCTTTTCCAGCAGCAGCACATTTTTTAGGGCTGGTCATTTTAGCTGGCCATTTATAAATGCTTTTGGCTGAGACCTATACAGATTCATATGCATAATGCATGCCTGCTCAGTGAGGGGAGCTGCCTTAACTTAGATTTACATATTTAAAAGACCCATTAATTGTATTGGATTTATTGGATTAACCAAAGAGGACAAGAAAGGTTTCCTCGTAAGTATTAAGTAATAGCCATAATTTTGTATGATTTTGTCAGGATACAAAAGCAGTTCTTATTGACACGATCTTGTCAGGGTAACATGGCAAACACCCTTGTCTACTCAACTACAGCATGACAAAGAAATTATTGTTCAGGCTACGGAACAGTCTGTTTTTCCAATGCTTTGTTTCTAATTTTTTT
Organism: Pseudochirops corinnae; assembly: GCA_028646515.1. Taxonomy (NCBI): domain Eukaryota; kingdom Metazoa; phylum Chordata; class Mammalia; order Diprotodontia; family Pseudocheiridae; genus Pseudochirops; species Pseudochirops corinnae. Next base: position 184,660,472 of record CM053590.1, on the reverse strand, counting down.
GTCCTAGTACCAGACAAAATGAAGACATGCATACTGTAAGCAATGGTGACATCTGTCTGAATACAGGGAGGAGAATCTCCTATTCCTATAAACCAAAAAAACCCCCAAACCCTAAGAACCATAGGGAAAGATACCACAAATAAATAAAATACCTCAAATTCATATTGTCCGAAATACCTCATTTATGATATTGTCCCACTTACAGAATGTCAGAGCTATAAGGAATCTCAGAAGTCATCCAGTCTAATTCCTCTCCTTTTACATGGTAGGTGCTTGATTCATACCTGTTGAATGTAATTGAATTTTACAGATGAGAAAATAGTCTGAGAGGAGCAGTAGCTTTCTTGCCCAAGATCTGGGATACTACTGTTTGAGATCTGATTCTAATACAGTATGCAGAGGCTTCATGATTCAAAAATCATGCCTAAGACTGTACATCTCCCGAGTCATCACGGAATTATGGGACACAAGAGCTAATGGGATTATAAGATCATGGGTCTCCCTTGTTGGGACCTCAGAAATCGTCTCTCCAACACTTCATTTTGTAGCAGGGGAATCTGAGGCCTGAGAAATGAAGAGATTTATCTATGTTCATACAGTATTAAATGTCAGAGTCAGGGACTCAATCCCAGTACTTCTAATTACAAATCCAATGCTCAGACATTATACCATGCCTGTAAGACTCTTGAAAAGCATCCGATTGGATACCCTGATTTGAATTATAGTAGTCACAAGCATTTATATAACACTTCCAGGTTTTCAAAGTACTTTACAAATACTATTTATAGTAGCCTCATAACCTTGGGAGATAGGGACTATTATGATCCCCATTTTAAAGGTGGGGAAAATAGAGGTTACAACTGACTTGTCCAGAGTCACAGAGTTAGTAAGTCTCTGAGGCTAGATTTAAACTCAGGACTTCCTGCCTCCAGGAACAATACACTACCCAGTGTGCCACCTAAGTGTCTTGAGGCAAAAAAAGGGCCATAGAGGAGTGATGTGCTTAAACTGTCTCAGTTAACACAAGTTGTAAATAGCAGTGGCAGAATTTGAACCCAGATCTTGTGAATCCAAATCTATTGCTCATTCCAAGAAATCTGATGCCCCCATCACTACCTCTCCACGAGACGTAAAGAGAACGTTAACCATTGCTTTCCCCCTTTCTCTTTTAATCCAAGAAGTCTCTGTGGTTGGTTCTTTTTTTTCTGCAACAGTTCAGTTTACAGTAATTGATAAATGAACGACCTTAGTCCATAAAACAGCAGAATAAAAGCTGCAGCTGTGGGCCACTTGTGAAGGGCTCTTTAAAGTTCATTGAAAAGTCTTGGGAAAGGAATGTTGACGGCGCACCTGTCTCTTTCAACTGATATGGGAATAATTAATTTCACAAAAATGGCTTCTATTGGAGGTTAATTTATTTTGGCTGACAGTCACATACATTAGCAGACATGTCTAATGCTGCAGTCAAGCTGAGCTTTATTTGGAACATTTTATTTATATCTTTGGGTGATTTCATTCCTAAGAAATTGAGGAAGAAAAGGAGGTGACGGTGCAGGAATGCATGAAGAGAAAATTTGTCACCAGGTTACAGGAGAGAGGGGAGGGGAACTAGGAAAAATACCACAGCCCTGGACTTCTGGTAATGTGAATCTACCTCTGGGTGGCATAAAATTCCTGTCTTTTTTACTCAGTCAGGTGAAATTCTGATTCTATAGCAAGGTGGCATCCTGGGCTCTGGGGTGTGTGTGTCTGCATTAAGTAAAGGATTTTTGAGCAAGGATTGGCAGTCTTGCATAAATGGTATGCCTGATCATTAATTTTTCTCTCCCTCCCCATCAGACAAGCTTTAGGGGAAAGATGCAAGAGGTAAGATGTGTGTCTAGTGCATCATCCACCCGCCAAAACCTGCTGCAAAATGAGGTAGCCAACAAAGAGCGAAGAATGATCAGGAATACCCAAAGGGAGCATTTCCCTGAATCTCAGTAGAGGCATCATGATATCCTGGAATTGAAGAATGGGATCTGAATGCTGGCTCTACCACTTCAATCAATCAATAATCTATTATTAATGTTGTTTAATCATTTCAGTCAGGTCTGACTTTTCATGGCCCCATTTGGGGTTTTCTTGGCAGAGATACTAGAGTGGTTTGCAACTTCTTTCTCCAGCTCATTTTACAGATGAGGAAACTGAGTTAAACACGGTTAAATGACTTGCCCAAGGTCACACAGCTAGGCAATGTCTGAGACCAGATTTGACCTCAGGAAGATGAATCTTCTTGACTCCAGGCCCAGCACTCTATCAACTGCACTATCTAAACTCTTATTATTTATTATAGACTACTGTATATTAAACATTGTGCCACGTTCTGTGGAAAGATAAATGAAAAATTTCTGCCTTCCCAGAATTTGCATTCCATAGGAAGAGAAAAAAAAGGTATACATCAAAATATAAGCAAAACAAATGTAAGATAAGAAAGGCTTTTTGTAGGAAGTTGGGTTAGAGAGGAAGTTTCAAGGAAGTTAGGGATTGTAAGAAGCAAAAGCAAGCAGGGAGAGAAATCCAGAGATGAACATATGAAAGGCACAAAGACAGAAGATGAAATGTAGTGTGTAAAGAACAGTAAATAGGCCACTTTAGCTGAACTAAAAGGTGCATAAAGGGGAGTAATAGAAAATAAGCCTGAAAAAGTAGATAGGAACCAGACGGAAAAGACTTTAAATACCTAACAGAAGAATTTGTTTCTTAGTTTAGAGGCAATAGAGAGCCACTGAATTTTATTGCATAGGGGAGTTATATGGTCACTTTGCTTTAGGATTAAGGTTTCCCAGTTATAGGAGGAAGATGGATTGGAGTATGGAGAAGCTTGATGCAGAAAGATCAATTAAGAGGTTATTGCAACAGTCCATGGATCATGTGATAAGGGCCTAAACTGGGGCAAATTGAGACAAGGAGAAAGATGAGATGTTGTAGAAGCAGAATCCACAAGATGGTCATGAATTATCAATGTAGGGAGAGGGAAGAATCAAGAATGACTTGCAAACCTCAGCGATTAGAAGGATTATGGTCTTCTTTATTTAAAAAAAAAAAAAGGATCTTTGGGAAAGGGATGGGTTTGTGGGAGAGTGGAAGATAATTAGTTTTGTTTTGTTTTGTTAGGAGGCAATCAGTGTTAAGTGACTTGCCCAGGGTCACACAGTTAGTAAGTGTCAAGTCTGAAGCAAGATTTGAACCCAGGGCTCTATCCACTGTGCCACCTAGCTGCCCCCTAACTAGTTCTCTATTTATTGTACTTTATAACTGTGTGACCTGGCGGTAAGTTCCTTAGTCTCTTTGGGTCTCATTCTCCTTCATTTTAATTAGATTAGATTGGACCATGTGATGTGTAAGGTTTTTTCTAGCTCTCAATACTATGATCTATGTGCATAGTAGAGTGATGGGAGAGGATGACGTGACAAGTTCCCTCCCCCACCAACTCCCTTTTGCACATCTCAAATTGAATGGCATCTGAAACTTCTCAAATATGCCTTAAACTCATTACGTTTCTTGGTTTTCTTTTTCAATTTGGCATGTTAAATTCCAAAATCTCAAAGGCTCTACTTAATTTTTAAAATAAAATTTAATTGATATATTTTGATTTTACATTGTCAAAATTTCTCCCAGGGAGCCATATAACAAATACCTTTTAAGGAAGAAAAGAAAGGAAAAGAGGAGAAGAAGGAAAAATAGGCAAAATCGATCAAAAAAAAAATCTTTCTCTTCAAAGGAGTCAGGTAGGGATATCTTCTCATATTTCTTTTTTTGGAGCCTTATTTATTCTTTGTAATTTTGCAACATTCGTTTCTGATATGTGGTTGTAATCTTTCTCTAAAACATTTACACACACACACACACACAAAATGTTGTCTTGGCTCTGTTAACTTCACTCTGCCTCAGTTCATGTGTAATTTTCCATGTTTCCTAAATTCATTATGCTTATTATTTCTTAGAGCATAGTAATATTCCATTACATTCATGTACCATAATTTGTTTAGCCGTTCCCCAATGAATTTACCCTAAGTGAATGGACATCTACTTTTTTTTCAGATACTGATAAAAAAAAAGTGGCACTCTAAATATTTTGATGTATATAGGAACTCTGTTCTCACCAATGACCTCCTTGCAATATGTGCTTAATAGAGGAATTTCTGAGTCAAATATAGGAACATTTTGGATACTTTGTAATTCCAAATTGCTTTCCAGATCAATGAGGCACTAATGCGCCTATCTTCCCACAATTCTTCCAACATTTTCTATTTCCAGTTTGTGTGACCCTTGCCAATGTTCTGGGTATGAGGTAAAACCTCAGGGTTGTCTTGATTGGCCTTTCTCTTATTACCAGTGATTTGGAGCATTCTTTCACATGGTTATTAGTAGTTTATCCTTCTTCTTTTGAGAACTCTATTCATATCCATTGATCGCTTATCTGTTGAGGAATAGTTTTTGCATATATAATATATATTCATATGTACATTAGCTATCTATATGTCTTAAAAATCATCTTTCACCCCCAAACTCATCTCTTTTTCAGTCTTACTTATCACTGTTGATGGTACCACTGTCTTCCCAGTCACTCGGGCTCACAACCTTGGTGTCAACTTTGTCTCTTCTCTCTGCACTCACGCTATACATTCAGTCTGTTGCCATATCTTATTGTTTCTATCATCACTACATCTCTGTATACATCCATATCTCTAAACTCACATTATGGCACAGACCATAATTATATCTTGTCTGGACTATTACAATAGTCTACTGGTTGGTCTCATTCCCTCAATTCTCTCCCCCCACTCCAATCCATCTGCTATTTAGCTGCCAAAGCACATTTCCCAAAAGCTCTGGTCAAATCACATCACCCCAGTACTCAGTGAACTCCAATGGTTGCTATTACCTCTAAAATCAAATATAGAATTCTTTATTCATCATTCAAAACCCTTTCCTACCTTTCCAGTCTTTTTATACTTGACTCCACCTTTCCATTGCATAGCTACACTGGCAATTTCCTCCCACATAGGACTCCATCTCCCTCTTCTGTGACTTTTTTTTTTTAATCTCTACTTTTTTATTTCAAAACTGGTTTTGAACTCCTACAAGGGAGTAGGAGAGGGGAAGTTACTGGAACAAGATTTTTTGTGCTTTTCTTTTTTGATTATAGACTTAATAGACATCAACAAACATGCGTATTTCAATATGGAAATAATAGAAAATAGAATTGTATACAAAACTATGAATTTCTGTTATATGTTTTAAAGTCTCTATTAAATGTTACATTGTACTAACAAAACTGCCCTGAACTTCTTTCTGTTATAATCCTGGTTTTCAACTCCACCAATCAGGAGAGTATTGTGCAGATGTTGAAACCTGAGTTATATTGCTATTTTCTGTATCTTTTTATTTTATTCTGAACTTAAGAAACATAGTAGAATACAAAAAAACAGATGATTGCCCATGAAACTACAAATCTATTACGTACAACTTGCTATCTCTTTTAAATATATAATAAACTTATAACGCAACTTCCTTTTTTTCTTCCTTCCCCAAACCCCACCCTAGAAATGGCTACCATTGCAACATAAATATGTGTGTGTGCATGTCTGTGCTTGTGTGCTCATGTTGTGTACGTGTATAAAACCATTCTATATGTACTTCTATTTATCAGTTCTTCCTCTGGATGCAGATAGTATCTTCCTTTATAGGTCTTTTGTAATTAATTTGGGGATTCATAATAGCCAAAAATACTTGGTCCTTAAAATTGTTCTTAAAATAATATTGTTGTTACTGTATACAAAATTTTCTTGGTTCTGCTCATTTGGTCTTCATTATTTACTGCAACTCTATCCCTGTTTTTCTAAGATCGCCAAGCTCATTATTTCTTATAGCACAGTAGTATCCCATCCATTCCCCAATGGACTGGCATCCCCACAATTTCCAGTTTTTTGCTACCACAAAAAGAACTGCTATAAATATTTGAGAACATATGAGCTCTTTTCCTCTTCTGCCAATCATCTTGGGAAACAGATCTAGTAGTGGTATTGCTGGGTCAAAGGTAAAGGCAGTTTGATAGCTATTTGGACATAATTCCAGATTGTTCTCCAAAATGCTAGCATTTGTTCACTTCCACCAACAGTGTATTAGTGACTCAATTTTTCCACATTCCCTCTAACATTTCTTGCTTTTCCCTTCAATCATTTTAGCCAACCTAATAAGTGTAAAATGACATCTCAAGGTTGTTTTAATTTGCATTTTTCTAATTGATAATGATTTGGAGCACTTTTTCATAGGACTATAAATTATTTTTATTTTTTCATCAGAAAACTGCCTGTTCATATCCTTTGGCTCTTTGTCAATTGGGGAATGACTCATATTCTTATAGATTTGACAAAGTTCTTCACATATTTCAGATGTGAGACCTTTATCTGAGAAACTACCTAAATTTTTTCCCCAATTTTCTGCTTTTGTTCTGATCTTGGCTACATTTGTTTTACTTGTACAAAAACTTTTTAAATTAATGTAATCAAAATTATCCATTTCACACCTCATATTGCTCTCTCTCTCTTGTTTATTCATAAATTGTTTGCCTATCCATGAATCTGTTAGGTAATTTGTTGCACGTTATTCCAATTTTCTTGTAATTTCTCTCTTTATATCTAGTCCAAGGATCCATTTTGACCTTATCTTGGAAATGGTGTAAGATATTGGTTTATGCCCAATTGCTGCTAGACTGCTTTCCTGCTTTCCCAACAATTTTTACCAAATAATGAATTCTTACTCCCAAAACTTAAGTCTTTACACATAGATCAAGCATAAGATTATTATAGTCTTTTGCTGCTGTAAATTGTATGTCTACTCATTTTCACTGATCTCACTTTCTATTTCTTAGCCAGTACCAGATAGTTTTGATAATTGCTGCCAGTTTCAGATCTGGTACTGCTAAACCTTATTCCTTTTTTTTAATTAGTTCCTTTGGTATCTTTGACCTTTTGTTCTTCCAAATGCATTTTATTATTATTTTTTCTAACTCAATAAAATAATTTTTGGTAGTTTAATTGGGATGGCATTGAATATATAAATTAGTTTAGGTAAAATTGTCACTTTTATTATGTTGATCCTGCCTACCCATGAACAATATTTCTCTTATTATTTAAATTTTATTTTATATAACAAGTTTTTTAAAATAATAATTTTGTTCATGTAGTACCTGGGTTTGTTTTTACAGGTGCATTCCAGTTATTTTGTACTGTCTGGAGTTATTTTAAAAGGGGTATCTCTTATCTCTTCTTGTAGAGTTTTGTTGATGATACATAAATAATGATGATTTATGTGGATTTACTTTATATCCTGCTACTTTGCTAAAATTATTGTTTCAACTAACTTTTTAGCTGAGTCTTTGGGATTTTTCAAGTATAGCATCATATCATCTGCAAAAAGAAATAGTTTTATTACCTCATTTCCCATTCTGATTCCTTCTATTTCTTTTTCTTCTCTTATTGCTATTACTAGGAATTCCATTATAATATTGAATAATATTGGTGACAGTGGGCATCACTGTTTCACATCTGATCTTACTGGGAAGAGTTCCAGTTTATCTGCATTACAAATAATGCTGATGGTTTTAAGTAAATGCATTTTTATCAATTTAAGGAAAAAATCCATTTATACCTATACTTTCAAGTGTTTTTTTTAATAGAAACTGTGACTTTTACTGGATACCCTTCATGCCTGGAATACTCTCCATCTCCTTTCAAGTTTTCCTGGCTCTTTCAAGACTCAGTGTTAATCCTGCCTTCCAGAGGAGTCCTTTCCCAATTGTCCTCCCTTCCCTCTTTCCCCACCATTGCTGTTATCTTTCCTCTGAGATTATCTTCCATCTACTCTTTTTTTTTTTGCTATTTTTTTTTGCTTTTTATTTTTTTGGAAGGGTAATTGGGGTTAAGTGACTTGCCCAAGGTCACACAGCTAGTAAGTAAGTGTTAAGTGTCTGAGGTCTGATTTGAACTCAGGACTTCCTTACTCCAGGGCTGGTGCTCTACTCACTGCGCCACCTAGCTGCCCTTCTTCCATCTACTCTTGCAAGTACATGTTTGCACATCACAATGTGAACTCCTTGAAGTCCAAGACTGCTTTTGTTTTTCTTTGTTTCCTCAGCATTTAGCACAGTGCCTGTCACACAGTAGGTGCCTAATAAATGCTTGTTAACTGATTGATATATCAGGCATATGTCCACTTATGCCTCTCTCTCCAAACCTAGTCATTATGGCCAGAGTTGATCTTATTGAATAATTCTTTCAGTTCTACCACTAGCCATTGCATAGCTTCATTTCTTTAGTTTGGAGATGCTTTTCTGTATTTATTAGTTTCCCTTTAAAAAGAAAAACATTTATTTCATATACTTCTTGCAGCAACCACTGGCTCTTTGACCTGCTGTTATTTTAGCTAACACAAAACAATGAGTATTTACCTGTGTGACTCCTCTCAACAGCAGGCCAATGTGTTAGCATTATGATTAATGAATCATTACCCTTGGTACCACCAGCCTCTCAACCCTCCACACACACACACACACACACACACACACACACACACTATTCAGAGAACAAAGATTCAACTGGAGGTGCTCCTCTTGTTTCTTCTACCCTTAATCATTGCTCCCATTTGACAACTCCCAGTTATGTTCCATCCAAGCTTGCTACTGTGTTCTCCACCATCTCCTGTCTCTTATTTCTATTGCTCTTCCCTCCTTGCCTTCCTTTCACGTATCTTATTCTTTTGGAGACAGGTTTTCCCTGCCTTCCAAGGTAACAGTTTCCTAATCTTATAAATTAATCTTACTCAAGTGCTAGTGGAAAAGTCTATAGGAACTATTCAATGTTCTCTCTCTAATTCCTGGACTACACATGTATATTATAAAAATAGGAGAATAGAGCCAAGAAGGTGGATAAGAAGCAATAACTAACCTGAACTCTTTCAACATTCTCCTCTAAATACCCTTAAAATAATCCCTCGAATCAAATTTTGGACTGGCAAAGTCAATAAAAAAAAAACAAAACAGCTCAACAAAAAGTCAGAGTGAGCTGAAACAAGAAGCTAAATAATTAAACAGCTGAAACAAGGTACTAAGTACTTCTTCACTTGCCATTACAGGGATTTAGAGGAATGCACTAGCTGTGCCTATCTTGATTGACTCCATCAAGATTTAAGAGTGGTTGCCCTCTCTTCTTGCTGGCCCCTTCAAGAAGGGTGATTAGGGAATACTGTAGGAGCTAATTCTCCCATTAGTGGCAACCTTTCTGAGAGGATTAGACTAGAATAAAGCTGATTATTAATCCTTCTGAAGGTGTCTGCTTGTCTGATGAGATCAAGAGTGAACCTGTTAGAGGCTGGAGTCTGGAAATTCTAATGCCTCCTGTGTGTTATCTGCGAAACAGAGTGGTAGAGGAAAAACTAGTAAATGAAATGAGTGATGCAAGAAAATTATGGAAAGAGAATTAACACATTGGTAAAAGAGACACAAAAGAAAAATTAAAGAAAATAGCACTTTAAAAAATTGAATTGAACTAATGGTAAAAGGGCACAAAAATTCGCTGAACTCCTTAAAAAGCATAATTGATCAAATGGGAAAAGACATAAGAAAATTCACTGAAGAAAATAATTCCTTAAAAATTAGAATTGGGCAACTGGAATCTAATGATTCCATGAGACTGTAAGAGGCAATAAAACAAAGTCAAAGGAATAAAAAATGAAAGAAAATGTGAAATAGCTAATCAGAACAATAATTTACCTGGAAAATATTATGAAGAGAGATAATTTAAGAACTATTGGACCCTATAAAGCCATGATAAAAAAAAAGTCTAGCCATCATGTTTCGAGAGCTATCAAGGAAACTGCTCTCAATATCTTTGATCCAGACAGTAAAATTGAAATTGAAAGAATCCACTGATCACCTCCTGAAAGTGATCTCAAAATGAAAACTCCCAGGAATATTGTAGCCAAATAACAGAGCTTTCAGGTAAAGTAAAAATGTTTTGAGCATCCAGAAAGAAACAATTCAAATATCGTGGAGTCACAGTCAGGATCACAAAAGATTTAGTGGCTTCCATATTAAAGGAACAGAGGGCTTGGAATATGATTTTCCAGAAGGCAAAGGAGCTAGATCACAATGACAAATGACTTACCCAGGAAAACTGAGCATAATACTTCAGTAGGAAAAAAATGAGTATTTAATGAAACTGAGGACTTTCAAACATTCCAGACAAAAAGACCAGAACTGAATAGAAAATCTGACATTCAAACATGACACTATCTTCATCCAGAAAAAGAACTGATAAATATAAAAGTAAATATATAAATTATATAATAGTAATAATTAAGTAATAATAATAGTAAATTATATAAATATAAAATGTAAAAAGTATGTATAGAGTATTTTTATACACACACACACACACACACATTGTTTACAAGAGACATTGTGTGGTTTGTCCTTCATTCTCAAAGAGGACCATGACATCAGGGAGATGCTGACATGACTTGCAATTGACTTTGATTTGAGGGAGGGAGGGCTGTGCAAGGTCACCAGCCTCACTTTCTCCTCCAGAGCCATCTGGGTCCAGTGGCCTGATATTCATCAGAAGGACTGGAGATAGCCCAAGATGCAGTGGTAGACCTTGACCCTTTTAAACTAAGTTCTTTTCAAGTTCTCACTTGGGGTGAGACAACATCCATTCAATGAATAGGCCTCTTTAAGAAGTGAGTCTAATGATGACCCCTTTAATCAAAAAAAGGAAAAAAAAATCAAATTGAGAGGGGAAGACCCTCAGAGTTGCTGGTCAAAAGAGAAATAATTACTATTTACAAACACTCTGAGCCAGGAGGGCCCAGAAAATAATCATTAAGTGGTGCATGGGCAGGGACCTATTGTAGTCCAGTCCATGAGATGCAGAGTGAATTGTGTTTGAGGCTAAGCCAGTAAACTTCAAGTTAACTAGGTAGCTTTGAGCCATCAAAATTCACCTTCCTTTGGGCAGAACACCCTCTAGTGAGCCGGGGAGGGAAGGGGAAGGGAGGGGAGAGAAGAGGACGGATAGGGAGGAGAGACTAGCTGAGTTGCCCAACTGGAACTGGCCAGCTGAGTCCTCATTCAGACAGCTTGGCACTACTCTCACGTTGTGGTTTTTCCTTCCTTCTTGAAGAGGACTGTGACATCAGGGAGATGATGACATGACTTGCAATTGTCTTTGATTTGAGTAAAGACAGGTTGTACCTGTAAAATAAAGGACAGGAGCAAAATCTAATATGCTTCAGCTGAAGTAAAAAAAATAAGCAGTGATCGCAATCATGATCTCAGACAAACCAAAAGCAAAAATAGACCCAATTAAAAGAGATAATGAGGGAAACTACATTTTGCTAAGAGGAACTATAAACAATGAAATAATAGCAAAAGTTTTATAAGTTTCTCTGAAAAAAATGGTAAATGGACAAAGTTGGTGAACAGTTTTCAGAAGAAGAAATCAAAGCTATCTATAGTCATATTGAAAAGATGTTCTAAATCACTATTGATCAGAAAAATGGAAATTAAAACAGCTCTAAGGTACTACCTCACACTTATCAGAAATGACAAATGCTGGTGTGGATGACAGAAAATAGGTACAAATTGTTGATAGAATAATAAGCTGGTCCAATCATTATGGAGAACAATTTGGAACTATGCTCAAAAGGCTATAAAGCTGTGCATACCCATTTTACCCAGCAATACTACTACTAAATCTGTATCCCAAAGAGATCAAAGAAAAAGGAAAAGGACCTATTGTTCAAAAATATTTATGTCAGCTCTTTTGTGGTGGCAAAGATTTGGAAGTCAAGCAGATGCTCATCAATTGGGGAATGTTTGGACATTTGATTGTGATGGAATACTACTGCCCTGACAAGGGAGTGGTTTCAGAAAAACATGACAAGACTTAACGTGAACCGAAACAAAGTTAGAAGAACTAGGAGATAATTGTGCACAGTATGAGCAATGTTGTAATAATGATGAACTGTGAAAGACTTTGCCACTCTGAACAATACAAATGACTCAAGACAACTCCAAAAGATTCACCTCTAGAGAGAGAACTGATGAACTCTGCAAATGAAAGTATCATTTTCTCACTTTATTTATTTTTGCATTATGGCTAATTTGGAAATATGTTTTACATGATTTCACATGTATAATTGATACCATATTGTTTGCCTTCTCAGATGATGTGCAAGGGAGATAGAATTCGAAATTCAAAATTTTAAAAGAAAAATGTTAAAAAATAATAATTTTTAATTCTTAAAAATAAAAGGATCTTCTGGAGACAATAAAAAATTATTGTACTGGTGGGGGGATGAGTTAGGCAAGGAAATCCTACTGAGGAAACTTTATCTATTTGTACAGATTGATACCAACTCTGAAACTTAAAGTATGAATTAAAGCAGGGCTTCTTAAACAGTGCAAATTGAAGTTGAGAACCAAGGCTACAGTGAAGTTGAGCGATACAACATGGGCAAGCATTGCCAGAAACACCTCGGATTCCTTCTGTGTTTGATTTTGAATTAATTTTTGGTACTTGCATGTTCAGAAGCCTTTTACTGTTGTCAAATTTTCACAACCCCAACCCATAGTTTAAGAAGCACTCAATTAGAGAAATCTTTGGTCACAGAGAAGTTAAGGGATCTGCTTAGGATCACACAACTAATTTGTATTAGAGTAAGACTTGAACTCAGATCTTCCTAACTTTAAGGTAAGGTGAGCTCTCTATCCACTATGCCATATAAACTCTCAAATAATTATCATATGGTCTTTATATTGTGTAACTTGTATTAATTAAATATGCTTTAATACTTCAGTGTCTCTACAATTGTAACTATCTAGGTATTCTTTCCATTGTTCCAGAAAAACCCATACATGAACTCTTATCCTAACTTATTCTTGTTGTCTTCCTCTTCCTCCTCCCCACTCCCACTAAAGGATCAATCCAACATGCTAGGGAGCTTCCATTAAGGAACACACAATCAGTCCATGTATTATCCTTCACTCTCACTTCACAATTAACCTCTCCCCTCTTTTTTCTGCTTAGTCATCTCTTTGATCATCTTTAACACCACTTCTTGTTCATAAGTCACCATTGGTCATATGCTGAAGCATAGGAATACCCATCATACATCTCTGAGTTGCTATTTGGGTGACCTACAACTTTGAGTCTTCAGAATACATAATGTTCCATGATTCACAACCATATAGGAAGCTAGTTCTAGCCACATTGGGAGAATATTGGTTTTTGAAAGATAGGTTTTTGTTTTAGGGAAAAGCCTAGGATTGCTGAGACAGCTGAACAATTTCCCAAAGGCAATCCGTCTCCCTTCCTTCTTCCTATTCAATTTTGGGTCCAACTCATTGTCCATCTTCTATGTCTGTCCAAGGCATATAGAATGTACTGATTTATCAATGGGCTATCCTTCTGACTGAACATCACAGTCTAGACAAGAATTATTCTTCCTCTACTTGCCTTTTCCCATATGTATTATTAGGATGAATTTCTTTGAGTAATTGTGAATCTCATCCAGAGCGTGCTGTAGAGTTTTGAGGCCTGATACAAACAACACAATGTCATCTACAAAGATTAACATCTGGAGGTCCTTATCATCTTCCTTTTGGACTTTGCTCTGGACATCCTCCGCAACAGGGAGAATGACTATATGTCTCCTTGTGTCATCTTATTAATCACTTGATGTTAATAGTTAGAAGATATTGAACAAATTTCTTTGTTGTAGTGATGAAAGAATCACATGTGATAACACTATATGTGATGGGAATATTTTTGTTTAAAAAGAACCTTTAAGTGTGTGTTGTACTGCATTGAATCAAATGCTTTTTTATAGCTAACAAATAATACAGTGGGATCTAGTATTCTTGGTACTTTTCAATAAATTATATGAATATGAAGATGTGGTATGTTGTAGAACTATTGTCTATGCAGGTCTGATTGTTCCCATCACGTATTTTAATCAATCATAACTTTGAAAAATGCATAGATAATGCTCAAAGACCTATAAAATTGTGCACACCTTTGATCTAGCAATACCATTACTAGGTCTGTATTCCAAAGAGATCATAAAAAAGGGAAAAGGACCTACATGTACAAAAATATTTATAGCAGCTCTTTTGTGGTGACAAAGAATTGGGAATTGAGAGAATGCTTATCAGTTGGTGAATGGTTGAACAAGTTGTAGTATATGAATGTAATGGAATACTATTGTTCCATAAGAAATGATAAACAGGTGGATTTCAGAAAAACCTGGAAAGACTTACATGAACTGATGCTGAGTGAAGAGAGCAGAACCAGAAGAACGTTGTACACAATAACAGCCACAGTGTGCAATCACCAACTTTGATAGACTTAGCTCATCTTATCAATACAATGATCTAAGATTCTAAGACAGTTCCAAAAAACTCATGATGAAAAATGGTAACCACATCCAAAGAAAAAACTATGGAGTCTGAATAGAGATCAAAGCATACGATTTTCTCTTTTTCGTTGTTTTTACTTTCTTGTGGTGTGTCCCTTTTGCCCTGATTCTTCTTTCATAACACAACTAATGTCAAAATATGTTTAATATGATTGTACATGTATAGCCTATATCAGATTGTTCGCCATCTTGGAGAGGGGCAAGTGGAGGAGAGAGGAAGAAAAAATGTTTGAAACTCATAATGTTATACAAGTGAATGCTGAAAACTTACGATGTAATTGAAAAAAATACTATTAAGTGGGAGGGAAAAAGAAAAGTGCAAAGGTAGTTCAAATAAGGACTTTCTAGAAATGAGGAAGTAGGCAAATAGGGCAGTAGTTATTCATGTCCTCTCAATCACCTTTCTTTTCTGTAGTACCACTACCGTCATTAATTTTTTTTATGCAGTATCTTGCCATCTTTCAGATACCCTGAGCATTGACCACCCAGTGCTCTCATCACTGTGTCACCTCTGACATGGATATCTTCTGTGTAGTTATCGTCTGGCCCCATTATTCTCCATCTTCATTTTTTTTAAACTGTTATTTCTACGTCTGCATGCAATATAATATATCTGGTACTTAAGTATCAGTCTCCTAATGTAATGTCTTCACTATCACTGAAGGAGAAAATATCTCATAGTAGAAATGTTGACACATCTGTATGATTTCAAATCTGTTTATTACCCTACCTTCAGCTTCCTTTTTAAATACTCGGGATGTTTCATCTTACTTGGCCTCAGAGAAAGCTTATTTTTCCCCTTTATCACAGCTGACTTTTATGAAATGAAGGGCTTATAATCTCTCATCTTCCCTATCCATAAGGTTTCAGAAATAAGTTTCTTTCTATAATACTGCTGCCCTTGGCTGATGTGATTCTTCATTTGACAAGGAGATAAACTATTTACTGGCTGAGATGATTCTGGGGTTCTTTTATCCTCCTTATTGTGGCAATTGCTTTATGTTGCTTCAGTTAAATTGAACAAACTTTAATTGAGTGCCTACTACATGCCAGGCACTCTGCTAATTAAGTACTTCATTATTTGATTTGTGTTTTCTCAATGGTCTGTAAAGATATGATAGCACAGTGAAATTGGGGCTCAAGCTATATCTCAATTAACAAGCATTTATAAAGAGCTTACTCTGTGCATGACATTGTACACACTTTTTGAGTAGCTTGGGGATGTAAGACAAGCATTAAGTAGTCATCCTTGAGGATCTTACATTCTACCAGGGGCAATATATTTCATCATTAGTCCTCTGGAACCATTCTCACTCATTGCATTGATTAGAGTTCCTAAGTCTTTCAGAGTTTTTGTCTTTATAATATTGTCGGTATAGTCATTGTTTTCTTGGTTCTGCTCATTTCTCTCTGCCTCAGTTCATGCAAGACTTCCCAGATTTTTCTGAGACTAGGAAATGAAACCATCTGCCTCCATCATTTCTTATAGCACAATAGTATTCCATCATATTCCAACATTCAGCCATTTCCCTATTTATCAGCAACCACTCAGATTCCCATTCTCTGACACCTCAAAAATGGTTTATAAATTTTGTATTTTGTGCATCCTTAGAGTTTGTTCTGCTTAGGACTAGTCTCTCCCTTACTCCACCCTCCCTCTAATGCTTCCTTCCCTTGTGTTCCCTTTCCCTTCTATTTCACTAAGTGAAATGTATTTTTGTTTCTAGCTACATACGTGTGTATATATTCTTCTTCCTTTTCAGATGAAAGTAAGGTTCAAGTGTCAGTTGCATTCTGCTACCCATTTGTCCTTGTTTGTATACACTTCCACTTGAGTCCCCTAATTATGGGAGAGAATTTTTCCTAACCTTCCTTTCCTTTCCTGCCACCCTTCCCCAAATCCTCGTACATTCTTCTTTCTCTTCCTTTCCAATCTTCTCTTAAGACCATCAAGATGTAACAGAATCACTCCCAAGTCTTCTCTAATTAGACTTTCATGGTTAGATGCCACAGAGCAGGTGGCAATGCCTTAATGTGTTGTAAAGGCAATAGGACCCCTGGCATCCTTATCAAAAGGAGTGCTAACCTTCCCTTAGGAGGATTAGTATCTCTGATATCAAGGGTTACAAAACCCTTTTCAGGGCTGCTCATTCACTTTTGGTGTCCACCTGGCACCCAGCTCTCACTTGTGGCTCCAAGAAGCTGTAGCAAGTGTAGCAGCCACACCCCAGTAAAACTGTCTCAGAAGATAGGCTATACCGGGTTGAGGGTAACCAAAAGATCTCAAACCTGTGAGGTTGGGAGATATCTAACCCAAGTATGTGACAATTTTCCCTAGTGCAGTGGTTCTCCACCTTCCTAATGCCATGACCCTTTTATACTCATATGTGGGTGTATCTGCATGTGGGCGGACCCACCTGGAGATGGATAGAGGAGCCATGTCTCGGTTCCTAAGACTATCAGAAATATGTGTTTTCCGATGGTCTTAGGTGACCCCTGTGGCCCCTGTAAAAGGGTCTTTCAACCCCCAAAGGGGTCGCGACTCACAGTTTGAGAACCACTGCCCTAGCAGAATAGGCAGATGAATGAGAACAATGTATTCCAACAGTTATGAAGGCAGGTGAAGCAGACACTGTAGAATGCTGGAGTTTGGTCAGACATCAGAGATGCCAAGATCATCCACTGCATCCCAGTTCATTATCCTTGTCTTGGCTTTTGTCCTGCCACTGGACTTTGGTGACTCTGAAAGAGAGAGTGAAGTTGATGATTTTGTGCAACTCTACCTCACTTAAATCCAATTCACACACAAGTCAAGACATCACCCATGATACCATTGGTCTTCTTCAGAAACAAAGAATGAACAATAACTAATCTTATCTTCAAAGATCTTACATTCTACTGGGGGAATTCAGTATGTACTCAAATGGGTTACTTTAGCATCTACAAACAGAGTCATTTCAGGAGAAAACTCTAGCAACTAAGAGGCTGCCAAAAGACTTTTCACTGGAAGTGACAACTGAGTTCATCCTCAGAGAAAGTTGGGGATTCTTAGAGGCAAAGAGCTATGAGGAGGGAATACATTCCAGATGTGGGAGACAGCCTGTACAGAGGCATGGAGATAGGTGATGACATGAGGAATTTAGGAAACAGTTATTTGTTCAGTTTTTCTGGAAGATAGAGTGTGTGAAGAAGAGTAACATGAAATAACTCTAGAGAGGTAGCTGAGAAATGGTTTGTGGAAACTGAAGGGTTTGAATTTTACTTTAGGTAGGTGGTAGGGAGCTAATGACCCATTTAAGGTTTTCTTGGCAAAGATACTGAAGTGGTTTGCTATTTCTTTCTCTAGCTTTTTTTACAGATGAGGAAACTGAGGCAAACAGTGCTAAGTGACTTTCCCAGGGTCACACAGCTAATAAGTGTCCAAGGCTAGATTTGAATTCAGATCTTCCTGACTCTAAGCCCAGCACTCTATACACTCTACCACCTACCTGCCCCTACCTGGCACATAGCATGTGCTTAATAAATCTTTGTTGACTGACTTATCAATGAAACCATAGCTCTCTGAAGTTATAGTCTAAGACTACTACCCACCAATAGGCTATTCTTTAAAACAGTGCTAACACTTGCATTAGTTGATGAAGATGGGGGCATTGGCCCCAAAAGACCCCAGTCAAAAAACAGATGTTCACTAGGAACAAATCTCTAGCCCTCTTCTGTAAAATATTAATAGTAATTTATTCATTGCATTAGCATGGTCTCTGAGAGTCTGAAATATATGGGCTTGGAAACTGTCAATGTGAATGAATATTGAAAGTACAAAAATTTAGTGGGAAAAGGAACACAAATGGGAGTTGGGGGCTGAAGATAAATTATTCTCTTCACAATTTTGCCAGAAATTGACCCCCAAATGTGGCATTTGATTAGCACATGGTATCAGGATTGTTCAGAAAACCTGTGTCTCCTTAACTCTCCAAAGCATTAGAACCAGGTGCAAGTGCTCTGCCTAACAATGGAATAGGGAACAGACCCTTGGACTTAGAATCATAGGGCAGGGATTCAAAGCTCAATTCTAGCATTTACTAGATGCATGACTCTGAAGGAATCACTTCCTCTGGATTATCCTCAGTTTCAACATACACAAAATGGGAAGAGTAATCCCAGGAAGGAGAAAAGAATTTTGTAAGCCTCAAAGCATGATAAAAATGTGATCTGTTTGTATTAACTGTGCTAGCAGATATTGGAACTTCCTCATGTTTCAAAGTCATGTTTTGTTTATGCAGAGGTCCATAACCTTTTTCATGTGATGGGCCCCTTTGGCAATTTGGAGTGAAGTCTGCGGCTCCTTTCTCAGAGCAATGTTCTTAAATGCACAAAATAATACGTGTAAGATTTCAAAGGAAATCAATTAGATTGAAAAAGTTATCAAAATATTTTAAAAAACAATTTCACAGATTCTAGGTCCAGGCTAAGACCTCTGGTCTAAGGAGACCTCAAGTTTGGAAAATACAGTTTATTCCATGCCCAGACTTTCTAAAAAATCCTAAATGTCATTCTGGGTTTCTGCTTAGGTACTGAACTTAGCCAACTGTTAGCATGTGTCTAGCAGGTGCTTTCAATATACCAGAATCTCTCAGTTAACGTCATCCTGCTTTCTCCACCCCTGAATACAACGGCAATTAGCAATGATATGAAATTTTGCCTTTTGCTTACAGTAAAATCTGCTTCATCAGCATATAATGTGAGTCAAATGAGTTGCTGGAGGAAGTTGCTTTTTTTGGTAATTTTCTTACAAA
Source organism: Pseudochirops corinnae (assembly GCA_028646515.1). NCBI lineage: Eukaryota > Metazoa > Chordata > Mammalia > Diprotodontia > Pseudocheiridae > Pseudochirops > Pseudochirops corinnae. The sequence goes on along the minus strand of CM053590.1, from coordinate 184,641,156 downwards.
TATTGTCATTATTACCATATGAATAATAAGCCCAATGGTCACATGATCCTCAGGATGTGGGAGGTTAAATTCTTGAGTTGTAAACCAGGACCCTGGGATAGTCCGCCTGTGGTTTAGACTCCATTGTTCCTTTGTGCCCGGAGCTGACCTCCTAGGCTTTTTCCAAATAGGTGAGAACTAAGGGCAGTGACAATAACAGTGACATTCTAGGAGCTAGAAGCTAGATTTAGAGGAATTAAGGAGAGACTGGTAAATGGCCTGTGTATACATGATAACCAAATCAATAGAAGTCTTTGCTAAAACAGGTGCTTGTAAATATGCTGTCCAACCAGACTGTCCAGTTTTCTTGTGTAACAGATATCTTAATGAAATCTCAAGTTCATTAACTCTGTGGCCCTTTTAGAAGGGAAAAGCACATGTTTTTCTATCCTCCTTTAGTAATACTGCATCTGAGACGATTAAATGCTTCTCTTAACAATCGGCCTTTTAAATCAGGTGTAAGAATGGGTATAGGCAGCAGTGTGCTGGAGCCAGCTAGAACAGACTCAGGAGAGCTGATTGTGAAATTTTCAGTGTAAACATTTACACCTCAGAAATCAGAAACTTGGCAAATGCTTGATTTATCATTTTGTTCATTGTCTAGACTTAAGGAAGTAAAAGAGAAAATTGTAATAATGTAGATTAAATTTAAAAGTGTTTTGTACATGCTTCCGAAGTGGCCCACACCCCCCAGAAAACTGATCGTTAGACATTTACAAGCATACATTTGGGTACAAACAGGTGTATATTTCCACTTACATTTGAAGCTAGGAAGAATAATTACCAAATATAGAAATACAAACAGGATTTACACTTCTGTCATCAAGACTGACCTGACAATAGTTGCTTATACTTCTGTGGTCAAAAATCACTGTTCGTATGAAGCAAAATGTTCTATCCTTGATCAAAGATGTGTTCACGCATAAATGAAAATATCTTTTAATTTATACAAACACATTCAAATTTCGCACATCTTTCATTTTGTTTTAATGACCAGACTCAACCAGCATTTTTACGGTCTCACATGGGTAATCAAAGCATTGTCCTAATGTGCAGCAGAACACTTCGACTAAGCTAGTGTATATAATGGTACAGAGGGAAAATAAGAAGAAGTGGGGAAAGGAGCTAAGAATAAGTGTGGTCCAGCTACCAGTCAGAGCCAGAAGCTCTGTCATGTCACTTCACTTACCTGGGACTCAGTTTCCTCATCTGTAAAATGACGGAGTTGGCTTGTGAGCTCCCTTTCCACTCTAGATCTGTCATTCTATGCCGTCTAGGAGATCCAAATTCTATAAAAGCCAAAGATCAATGAAGCAAAGATGCAAAGGAACCTAAGCAAAGATCAAGGACAAAAACCTTTTCACGTTTTAAGCACTCTAACTGGAACATTGTTATTGTTGTGCACTCATGTCTGACTCTTCCTGATTCCATTGTGGGATATTCTTGGCAAAGATACTGCAGTGGTTTGCTATTTCCTTCTCTGACTTTTTCTACAGATGAGGAAACTGAGGGAAACAGAGTTAAGCAACTTGCCCAAAGTCACTCAGTTAAGTGTCTGAGGCCAGATTTGAACTGAGGAAGATGAGTCTTCTTGACTCCAGGACCAATATTCTATCCTGTGCCAACTCACTGCCCTGTGAAAGGAACACTGGAAATGCTTAATGTCTCTGTCTCTGTCTCTCTCTCTCTCTCTTTCTCTTTCTCTTTCTCTCTTCCTGTCATTCTGTCTTTCTAGGTAATCCCATTCCATTTTTCACAGAAGCTCTGGCAAGTTCCATTTCCAAACTAGTCTAGTTCTCTCTCCCTTAGGCTACTTGGTAGTCTCCTACTCCCGGAGACTCATCAAATCAATGGACTTAGTTTGTACACCCCACCATAATAACCTACAGCGTCAGAACTCCAGAGCTCTGGATATCCACCAGTCTCCTCCCTCTCTGCTAGCTGGGCTTACATGCATTTTCCATCACTCCTATCTGGACCCTTACCCAAACCTGAGATCCCTTCGATCATAGCTGTCTCCCTACATATTTCCTTGAGTGTGTGTGTGTGTGTGTGTGTTTGTATTTTGCTTTAGGACTTCACTATGGGACTTTAGGACCTAGAATGACTTAGTACCTCCTCTCCATCCTCTCCCACCATTTTTTATCATTAATAAATGAAAACGTTCTGTCTCTGAGTACTTTCTGAAGGTGATACATGTGTTGCAAAGGTGTACGGCACAAGCATAGAGATTGGACATATGATTTCATAAGGAACTCCTAGATAAGAGAATTCCCTTTACCAACTTGGGTCAGCAACTTTCCTTAAACTTACAGTCAAGACAGTCGCCTAGCAGAAGTGTCAAACATGTGGCCTGCTACAAAAAAGTATTGGCAGGCAATCCTGTTGCTCGTTGTTGTTGGGAAGTCCATCATGCACTGGCAGGAGTATGTGCATATAATGACTTGATTACAATACAATACAATACAATACAATACAATACAATACAATACAATACAATACAATACAATACAATACAATGACACTCTCAAGTCATCAAAATCTCAATGCAGGGAAAAAACCCACAAATTTACAATAAATTATGAAATTTAAGATCTGTCATTTTTGAAATGACACAAATTTCCAAAAGAAAAAAAAAGTTAAAAGATTTAAAAAAGGTGGATTTCCAGGGGAGCAGTGAGTAATTTTTTTAAAGGGGCAGTAAGCCAAATAAGTTTGGGAACCTCTGGCCTAGAGCACTGAGAGGTTCCATGATTTCCCCAGGATCATATAGTCAGTATATATCACAGGTAAGGCTTCCTGACCATAAAACCAGCCCTCTCTTACTGCCACCTGCCTTTGATCCAAGTTAGATAACAATAGGAGTGTATGGGATAAGTGAAAACTTCTCCATTTGCGGTTGTTAACTCCCTTCCTCCCTCTTCCTCCATTGCTGCTGTCAATCACTTGTATCTTCCTTTGTCTGTTTTCCCCCCTGGGTGGGACCCGGTGGGACCCTCCCCCCCTCTTTCCTAGCTGTCCCAGTTGGGGAAAAATTTGGTGAAGTCTGCCTCTCCACCAATGAGAGAGGAGACAGTCGGGAAGGGGGCTTGACTAAGTTAGGTTATAAATTCTTGCCCCGTCACTTGCCTCTTCTCCATGATGAGTCACGGGGAAGACCGCCCTCATCTCCCTGGGAAGAGAATAAACTCCTGTTCTTATCCTAAGAGATCTCTGTGTTTATTTTTTACTAAATTAAGGATGAAGGGTATTTTTCATCCCAAACAGGGGTAACAACATTACAGATCACCAGGAAAAAAGCTCATTTATGAATGTTAGAAGAAACTGGGAGCCTCCATATAATTGTTTTCTAAAGCCAATTAGATTCCCCAGTTGCATTTGTGGGTGTCAGAGGGTAATGAGCATACAAAAGATACACCACGGGGAGCAGGAGGAAGGAAGATGGGGAAAGTTAGCAACATGACTTCCGTAATCTAGACAAGATTTGCTCATTGAATGTAGGGTACCCTTGGGTCCTGCAGGAGTATCACCCCATGACCTGTTCGTGCAAAGTTCCAGAGAGAGCCATTAGGAAACTGGCCAGCCTTCCTCCCTTAGTTATTACATCAGCTGGTATTGGGTTACAGCATAAACTACACATGACTACAGAGTTACCTCTGGGGAAATAGTGAAAAGGGTTGATTGCTTTGTGAGACCCTGTGCTGCTGGCAGGGGAGAGCAGTGACTAAGGGAGGTAGCCATGGGGTGGAGAGAGAGGTAGCTCTGCCAGCTGGGAATGAGAACAAGACCCTTAAGGCTTCTATGATTACTATTCACTCCTCTTAATTCCATCTCCACCCACCCCCATCCCCAGAGGGAAGCACCACACCCTCAGGCTGCCTTTTTTTTCCAAATTTATTTTCCTAGGTTGCCCTTTGAGACACTTTGAAGACTGAGTTCACCTGCACAATGATGTTGGAGGGAGTGGAGCGGAAAGGGGGTGGGGCGGAGAAGGGTAAGTGTGATTTTCCCTAGGGCAAAGCCTTGGATCTCCCAGCTTCTGAAAGAAAAGTGTTCAAAGTAACTTCCCTGGTTGCCACTCAAAACCAGACTTGAATTGGGAAAGACGAAAGCTGAAGAATTCCAGATGCAATCATAGCAACTGAATGGCCCCAGGAAGGGATTTTCAGAAGATTAAAGTAGGGTTAGCTCTTGCACAATTCCAGCCTGCCTAATCTACTCATGGAATCATAACATTTTTCAAGGCAGAAAGGAAACTCTGAGAGCATAAGCCACAAGGTAGTGTAGTAGAAGGAGATCCGGCTCAGGAATCCAGAGATAATAACAGCTTACCTTTATAGGGGACCTTAAGCATCATTAGATCATAGATTTTGAGTTAGAGGGGACCATGAGGGCACTGATATAAATCTCTAATTTTATAGATGAGAAAACTGAGAAAGAAATGAGCTTATTTGTATAAATCAAAGATACTAAGAGACTTACTAAGCTATCAAGTGTTTGAGGCAGAATTTGAATGCAGGGCCATAGGAAGGAGAGAAACAAACCTTTTTTGAGCACTTACTATGTACCAAACATTTAAAAAAGCTTTTTTCATTTGAGCCTCACAACAGCCATAGGAAATCGGTGCTATTATTATCTCTATTTTACAGCTGATGCAGAAAGAGGTGTGACTTGCCCAGGGCCACACAGCTAATAACTGTCTGAGGTCTGATTTAAACTCAGGTCTTCCTGACTCCAGGCCCTACTCCCTATCCAGAGTCACCCAGATGATTCTATCCACAAAGTGCCCTTCTCAGAACAACCCCATAAAATAGATAGTAAAAGTATTATTCACTACATTTTACAAATGAAGAAATTGTAAATACTGTAAAATAAAAATTGTAAAGAAAATACACAGTCTGTGGTCACACAACCAATCAGTGTCTGAGGCAGGATTTGGACCCTAAATCTTCTGTATCTAAGTCCAAGACTCTTTCCACTCTACCCTGTTAGGTCTCACAGTCTCTAAGGTCTCTTCCAACCAGAATTAAAACCTCAGTCTCCTAGCATCTCATTTAATGCTCTTTCTACTGCAACATCTGTCTCTCCTGGTGTTCCTGTGGAGGTAGCTGGAGCCCAAGCCCAAGCAAGTTCCTACTCTGCCATCTTGTCTCTGCCCCCTCCCAGTGTTCCTATGGAGGTGATTGGAGCCCAAGCCTAAGCAAGTTCCTACTCTGCCATCTTGTCTCTGCCCCCTCCTAGTGTTCCTGTGGAGGTGGTTGGAGCCCAAGCTCAAGCAAGTTCCTACTCTGCCATCTTGGCTCTACTCCCTCCTAGTGTTCCTATGGAGGTAGTTCGAGCCCAAGCTCAAGCAAATTCCTACTTTTACTCTGCCATCTTGGTTCTGCCCCCTCCTAGTGTTCCTGTGAGTATGTTCAAACAAATGGAAGAGACTATAGGGAATTGTGCCTGAGTGCTGGCATACTTAAGCTCTGGAAGTCGTGGGCAGGTGAAAGAAGTCATTTTCAAAATGGTGTTTCAACAAGACCCCAAGTGGAGCAGATCTCAATGGCAAGGCTCTGCTTGTAAAATCATAGAATAGATCCATGAGATGGATTTTAGAAGCAGTCCAGTGGAAACCCTTCATTTTTTAAAATAGAGAAATTGAGACCCCAAAAAGTATAATGAGATCAAACAGATAAATAAGGAGCAAGATCAATATTCAAACCCATATCTTCTGACTCCAGACATAGTGTTGTTGTGGTCCTGGACTGAAAGGATTTGAGGGATCTGAAAGGACTGAACAGACTCCATGAAGCATGCTCAAATTTCCTGTGCTGCCATTAACTCTGTTGAAGAACCCACAAAAAAAGAGTTAGGTTCACAGTCTCTGTGCCAGTTGTTCTCAATGTTCCTAATGCTGCAACCCTTTAATACAGTTCCTCATGTTGTGGTGACCCCCCAAACATAAAATTATTTTCATTGCTACTTCATAACTGTAATTTTGCTACTGTTATGAATCTATCTGATATGCAGGATGTATTTAAATTGAACACAACCCACAGGTTGAGAACTGCTGTAAGTCTATGCAGTCATGCCCATTCTCTGAATCATCAAGACCAGGAAATGTCTTTTTGCCTTTCTTTAGATCCCCAACACTTAGCACCATACTTGGCACATGGTAGGTATTTGATAAATGCTTAACTGACTCACTGTCTCTCATCAATGAAGGCTTCAATGAGGTTGGCAATGAGCATGGATGGGATAGTCAGTCCCTTATAAGGTGTGATTTGAAGAATAAAGAAAGGAACCATCTCATCCAAAAACATTCCCATAGCCCTACCACAGTGGGTGAACATGATCCATTAAATCAGTTGAGTGATGAAGACCATCATCAAGATTACCTGCCATTAACATCTTAGTTCAGATTAGTTTATCATCCTAGTTTCTTATATGATCATAGTGGGCCTTCAGCTAGTAAATATCTGAGTTAGATTTTGAACTCAGATCTTCATGGCTCCATGCTAGAAGTCTATCCACTGTCCTACCTAAGTGACCAGGATAGGCATTGGATCTTTGGAAGTCCCAGATGAAGAAACTCCTTCTATCAGTGCTGGTTGGCCCTTTCTCTTCAAGGCAGCTAGGTGGCTCAGTGGATACAGCACTGAGCTGCATTCAGGAAGACTGGAGGTCAAATCTGGCCTTAGACATTTATGAGCTGTGTCCCTGGGAAACTCACTTCACCTGTTTTCCTTAATCCACTAGAGAAGGAAATGGCAAACCACTCCAGTATTTGCTGAGAAAACTTCATGGACAGTGTGGTCCATGGGATCCTGAAGAGTTGAACACAACTGACCAACAATACCTTCTCTTCAACTTGGAGTCTTGAAGAGCTGCCTGATACATTTAGAAATGGAAGTGATTTGCCCAACATCACATAACCAGGAAGCATGTATGAGTAATGAAGACCAAATGAGATGCAAAACTGTAGAATGCTATATAAATATGAGTTATTGTTACAAGGCACTATCCTAGGCGCCATGGATGATCCTAAGGAATGTAAGATATAGTCTTTTCTCACAAGAAATCTGAACTCAATTTGGAAAATAAGATATGAAACACATGCAAAATTAAAAGGAATATAAATACCTATTGATCCAGAAATCCTACTGAGGGGCAGATCCCAAAGAGGTCAAAGACAGAAAGAAAGATACCACATATACCAAAATATCCATAAAAGGACTTCTTGTAGTAGCAAAGAACAGAAAACAAAGTGTGTGCCCATATTATAGTCAAAGCCTGGACTTAAACAGGTCTATCTGGTTTTGAGGTGGAGTCTTTATCCACTGAACCATGTTACTTCTCAGGGGGAGGTCTGGAAAACTCCACTCCAGTGGAGTACCACAGTAGAACTTCTGGGACACTAAGGATGCTGAGGGAGCATGAGGGTGCTGCTGTTTGTCCTTTGTTTGCTGGTACTGGTGGCTACTCCAGAAATGACCCTTGGGTAGATGCTAAAGGAACTCATTTGAATACATGTTACATTCCCCCAGCAGAATGTAAGATCCTTGAGGATAAGAACAATCTTCATTTTCACTAATTCATCCTTCATCTTCAAAGAGGACCAGTGACATCATGGGGTGATGTCTTGACATGAGCATGAATTGGATTCACCTGAGACAGAGTTGCCCAAAGTTGTCAGTCTCACTATCTTTTCTAGAGTCATCAAAGTCCAGTGGCAGGACAATAGTCAAAACAACCTATGACCCAGGAGGTAGTGGATGACCTTGGCATCTCTGATGTCTGTTCAGGTTCTAAGTACTCCAGCTGCCTTCATGGTCATTAGAACAAAATTTTCTCTTCTACCCCTTCTGCCAAGGGAAGTCTTCACATGCTTGGGTTAGGCAGCCCCCTACCTCACCAGCAGGTCTGAAGCCTGTAGATGACCCTCCCCTTGGTTTAGCCCATCTGCCCAGATGGTTTCACTGGGATGTGGCCCCTGCACATGCTATAGCTTCTTGGGGCCACAGGTGAGAGTTGAGTGAAGGTGGACACTGAAGGTAGAGGAATAGCCCTGAAAAGGCCTCACACCAGAGATGCTAGTCCTCCCTGAATACTCCCCACACCCCACGAGGGTACTAGTTATGTGGGAGCAATCGAGAAGATGCCAGAGTAAAGGAGGGGGCACAAAAAGGGAGAAGAGCACCAGGGACAAACAACCAGTTTCACAGTTTTGCTTTCATTTCAATAATACAAGTTTTTTAAGAGCATCTTGTGTTTGAAGCTTGGCCTCCCAAATTTGTGGATCCTCTCCCGACCTATTGACTGAAAAAAGGGTCATTGCTGACTGTCCTAAGGTTCCAGACAGGAACAACAGATCAGCTCAATGTTAGTTTTATAACTGGATTTGCTCTACCTTAGGTCAGGCATCATTTTCTCCTTAGTGATTGTTTCTGAGAGGTGACACTGAGATGTTCCCATTGCCCCAGTCACAATTCTTACAACATTCAATTACCCGGGTTTATTAGGCCCTTTGCAGCTACTTTATTGCTCTCTCCCCATAGTGACCCTAATCTTCAGCTCTCCTCCTCCTGCTTTCTCCAGGGTTATTGCTCGTCAGAGAAAAGGTCACTACCGATTCAAGCCGAAAATAAGAGAGAGGAGGCAGAAGACCAAGTTCGGGTTCTAAAATCCATTCCCATCAGTCACCTCACTTAAATGTAAATGAAGATGGATGAGAGGGGCTGCTGTACTGGCTGTTCCTATAACCTCTTTCTTGTCCCTCCTGCCAAACTGCCTGTTTCTAAATCCAATTGTCCAGAAAAGCAATCAATCATTCCACAAATATGCCTTGAACTCTGTCTTAGGGCAGTGTAGCATAGTGCATGGCATACTGTACTTGGAGTGGGGGAGACATGGATTCAGATCCTACCTCTCACATTTACTAACTCTGTAACCCTATTTTTGTTGTATTTCAGTGATTTTTCAGTCTTCTCTGATTCTTCATGACCCCATTTAGGATTTTCGTGGAGTGGTCTGCCATTTTCTTCTCCAATTCATTTTACAGATGAGGAAACTGAGGCAAATGGGGTTAACAGACTTGCCTAGGGCCACACAGCTAGTAAGTATCTGAAGCTAGATTTGAACTCAAGTCTTCCTCACTCAGGCCCAATGCTCCATCTACTGCCCAAGGAACCATATGCAACTATTTAAACTCTGAGCCTTAGTTCCTCATCTGTAAAATGGGGTGACCCCTTTTGCAGTTTTCTTGGCAAAGATACTAGAGTAGTTCGCCATTTCCTGCTCCAGTTCATTTTACAGATGAGGAAACTAAGCCAACAAAGTTAAGTGACTTGTCCAAGGCTCACACAGCTAGTATGTATACATGTGTATACATATATATATGTATGTGTATGTGTGTATATATGCGGGTGTGGGTGTATGTGTGTATGTATTTATGTATGTATGTATGTATATGTGTGTATGCATGCATGAGTGTGTAAGCTATTTTTACAGGGCACTGTCCTAGGTACCACGTTGTGGTTGCTGTTTAGTTTTCTCTCTGTGATCCCTTTTGTGGTTTTCTTGGCAAAGATACTAGAGCAGTTCGCCATTTCCTGCTCCAGCTCATTTTACAGATGAGGAAACTGAGGCAAACAAAGTTAAGTGACTTGTCCAAGGCTCACACAGCTAGTAAGTATCTGAGGCTGGATTTGAACTTCGCCACCTAGCTGCCCATCCTAAGCAGCGTGGATGATGCTAAAAGGTATAGGACATGGTCCATGCCCACAAGAATCTAAAATTCAATTTGGAAGACAAGATATAAAATACACATAAAATATAAAAGCTATATAAATGCCCTTTGATACAGAGATGCTACTGAGGGTCATATACCCCAAGGAGGTCAAAAACAGAAAAAAGATATCATGTATACCAAAATAGCCATAACAGGACTTTTTGTAGTGGGGAAAAACTAAAAACAAAGTGGGTGCTCATGGAGTAAAGAATGGCTCAACAAACTCTTGTATATAAATATAATGGAATATTATTCCATCATGAGAAAAAATGAACATGAGGAAGTCAGAGAAAAATGGAAAAACTTATGGGAAATGATGTAGAATGAAGCACCAGGAAAACGATTCCTGCAAGAATTCAGATGAACGGAAAATTAAAAGGAAGTGACTAATGAGGATTCTAATAATGCTGAAGGCTGGGTAATTTTGATGACCCTTTTGGTCCTGGAGAAGAGTCAAAAAGATCCACCCCTTTTATTTCTTGAGAGAGAGAAGAGGTTGGGGGCTGTCTTTGGGTGAGAAATGTTGCACTTGCTGTGAATGGTCCCTCTGTTAGTCAGTTTTGCTTACCTGTTTTTCCTTTTCAGAAGGAAAAGTTCACAAGGGTGTGAGGTGCCCTGTCTGGAAAGGACTGATTTAAAACCAAAAGATAGCAATAAAACTTAAGAACTTTAAAGAAAAAGAAACAGGGGGTGGCTAGGTGGTGTAGTGAATAGAGCATCAGACCTGGAGTCAGGAGAACCTGAGTTCAAATCCCACCTCTGACACTTAACACTAGCCATGTGACCTTGGGCAAGTCACTTAACCCCAATTGCCCTGCTTTCTCCCCTCCAAAAAAGCAAAAAAAGAAAAGAAAAGAAAAAGAAACAGTCTGTGTTACCCTCACATTAGAGACTTTCTCAGGATACAAGTGGCTTATCAAAAATTAGCCCCCCAAAATCAGGGGATTTTCTCCATTTCTTGACTCATAGCCCCTAAGCTAGAAAATATGAGTCTTTGCCTGATATCACTTCATGATCCATGTTGCAGTTTTATTAAAGTGATAAAAATGAAACAGAAATCCTTCAGTGAGTTGTTGGGAACCAAAGCTACCCTTTGCCAAGTAACACTCTCCCAAAGATCAGACTAGTTCAGGCCCTGGACAAGGGAATCTTCTTCTAGGGTTCTTCAAAGCTCCCAGGAGGCACCATCAGTTTTCACTCCCCATCACATATCCTCCTGTAGGTTATTCTCAGAAGGCAGTGTCAGATACTGTTCATCCAAAATAAGCTGCCACTGGTTTGTCGTCTTTACCCAATACAATGGGGAATACCACTAGAATCTGATAGAACATACAGTCATAGTGAACCAATGCCTGACTTGAGATCTCTTCTGGACAAGAATAATTCCTTTTGTCACTGTCCTCTTGACTCCTGCCTCAAAAAAATCTGATCCAAGGAGCAGTTATCCCACCCAATTCTGTCTCTATGGGAGTCCTAGTCTCCCACACCAGACTCAAATATAATGACTAAAAAAATCTCAATGTTCTTTCCCTCTCAGACAGCAGGAAGGTGTGTCCTCTGTCCAAAAGAGTAATTCTCACTTAGGATGTGACAAAATATGCCAACTTTAATTCATTTAGTAAACTTTTATTAAACATCTATTACATGCAAGGCACTGGAGACAAAAGTATGAAAATAAACTAATTCTCTCTCTATAGGAGCTTTATACTCTCCTGGGGGGTGGGGGTGGGGGTTAGAAGGGTAGAAGTAGTTAATAACATGCATGAAGAATTAGAAGAACCTCGGAGGTCATCTAATATATCCTCCTTTATTTTACAGATTACATAACTTATCTGAGGACTAGGGACAGTAACTTGTCTAAGGTCAAACATGTAGTAGCATTAGTAAGAGTAATAGCTAATATTTTAATACTTTAGCTAATAGCTAATACTTTACATATGTTTACTTACAAAGTATTTTACATACATGAACTCATTTGATCCTCATAACAAACCTAGAAGGTAAGTCTATTATTATCCCCATTTTACAGATGAGGAAACTAAGGCAGAGGTTAAATGACTTGCCCAGGGTCATATAGCCAGTACATGACTTGAACTCAAATCTTCTTGACAAAAAGTTCTGAACTTTCTCCATTCAAATAAGTACAGTATGAAGAAACTTGGGAAGGCTGAAAGATATAACAACAAGAATTAGGAAAAACTTGGTGGAGGAGGTGGGGATGAGGAACAGGGACATTCCACACTTCTCCAAATGTCAGTGGCAGAATATGAAGGGTCACATTCAAGGGAAGATTACCCATCCAGCTTGGCTAGAATGTTGAATATGAAGGAGAACAGAATGAAAGGCAATAGGGAGCCACTGAAAGTTTTTGATCAAGTTTCTGAAATGTGTTTCTTTGGAGGATCCTTCTGGTAGTTGTAGATTTGGTAAGTGGTTCCTTCCCCACCCACACCCCACAGCAGGGGAACCAATTAGGAAGCTCTTGCAGGTGGCAGTCAATTAGGACCTGCACTAGGGTGATGACCGGACGTGAATGGAGAGAAGGGGATAAATGTGAGAGACATCACGAGAGAAAAGCTGCTAGGGACCTTAGGGCTCATGTACTCCATCCCCCTCTTGTTTTACTGAAGACTGAGGTCCACTCCTTCTTTGCCCATTCCTAGAATCCTTGGTTTTCTTCCAAGGTAAGTTCAAACTCTACTTCCTACTTTAGATCTCAAATGCCCCAAATGACAAATGCCTATCCTCACCCTGAAGTTACCCGTATACATACATACATACACACATACACACACACATACATATATACATACATATATAATACATGCTTTATGCCTACTTACAGGTGTACATGTTGATTCCCACAAAGAGAATGTAATTCCCTGATTGTTGGTACTCTTTCATTTTGTGTTTACATTCTCAGCATCACACATAGTGCCTGGCACATGGACATTCAGTCATTTTCAGTCAAGTCCTACCCTTGATGATCCCTTTTGGGGTTTTCTTGGCAAAGATACTAAAGTAGTTTGCCATTTCCTTCCCCAGTTCATTTTACAGACAAGAAAATTGAGACAAACATTAAGTCATTAAGTGACTTGCCCAGGGTCACACAGCTAGTAAGTATCTGAGGCCAGGTTTGAACTCAGGAAGATGAGTCTTCCCAACTCCAGACCCAGCATTTTGTCCGCTGAGCCACCCAGCTGCCATACTTGGCACATAGTAAGTATAAATAAATAATAATAATAAAGGTTATTTATAAAATAAAAGCTTGTTGATTGATTCATTGTCCAAGGGGACATAGATAGTATCAGAGTTAGAATTTAAGACCAGATCCTCAAAGCCAGGAATATCTCCACCGAACCTCAGAAAGTTTCTATAGCAGGGTAATAGAAGAATGGATGAATGAATGAATGAGTGAAAAGCATTCATTAAACTTTATTACTATGTGCCAGGTTTGAGGCAGCTGGGTGGCTCAGTGGATAGAGCATGGGTCCTGGAGTCAGGAAGACCTGAGTTCAAGTGTAACTTCAGATACTTAGTAGCTGTGTGATCCTGGAGGAGGAAATGGCAAAACCATTCCAGTGTCTCTGCCAAGAAAAGCCCTTGGACAGCATTGGCACGCTATGGTCCGTGAGGTCACAAAGAGTCAGACGGAGCTGAATGACTGAACATGTATCAGGTGCTATGCTAAGAATGATCCAAATACAAAAGTGGAACTGTTTCTGCCTTCAAAGAATTTGCCTTCCGACAGGGGAAGGAAACACATGAGGCGAGTGGTGGCCAGAGAAGGGCCCTTTGGGCTAGGAAATCGCGGGGATGAGTGTGGCCATGGGCAGTTTACTGATGCTCCTTTTCCAGAAACAATGGTAATACTGATCTGATTAACGTTCTCAGAGCAAGAAGTGGAAACCTTGAAAGTGAAGTGAGTAAGAGTGAGGGAAATAGCAAGAGGATGGCCGGGGTAGATAGTTGGATTGGATGGGAAGTAGGACTTGGTCTGAGACTAACTAAAGACAGTCTGCTTATGGGAGCTTGCACAGACTCCCTCACTCTCACACCCTCACTTACTCCCAGGACAGGAAGCCTAAAGTGCATAAACTCTTGTAGTGTAGGATCCCTGGCAGTCTAGCATTGGGGTGGGGAAGGTGGATAGCAGCTGGACAGATGACAAAATAGTTGTGATGGGTAACTAGGTGGCACGTGAAGTCTAGAGAGGTAGAATGAGGACAAATTACAGAGGATCTTGAGTGACAGAAAAAAAGTAAGATAACAATGAGAACCATCATGGTCTCTGTAGTTTTTGCTCCAACTCAAACAATTAATTGTGATTTAAGAAGCAACTTCTGAATTTGTGTGGAGAATTACCAAGTGTGATGTCACCTGGGCCTCCTTGTTTCTGGCAAAGAGAAACACCAAGACTGTAGGCGTGACTGATTTGGACAAAGCAGGAAAAATGTCTCTAAGTCAAGAGTTCTTATCTTGGGGTCTGCTAACTTTTTAAAAAATGTTTTGATAACTATATTTCAACATAATTGATTCCTTTTGTAATTCTATGGTTTTTTTATTTTATGCATTTAAAAACATCATTCTGAAAAGGAATCCATAAGCTTTACTAGACTGCCAAAGGGATCCAGGACCCCTCCAAGAAACACAAATTCCTGCTTTAAGACTAATCTTGCTTTGAATATGTGGCTTGCTGCCAGTGAAATGCTATGAAATGTTATTTTCTCTCAAGTGTAAGGTAAAAATTTTTTAAGTCTCTTCTCCCTGGCCCAGTTCCCTTCCTTACTCTCTACCTCACCTCAAAACTAAACTAACATCTGGTTGCTGCTGGCTGGATACCAGACAAACTGAGAGCTGTTATCAGTCAACAACATCACTTATATATCTATATATCTGTATCTATATATGTATATGTATATACATATATATTCCCAAACTCATGTCTCTGTATGTAAGGATGCAGGGATGCCTATGATTTAGATATAATAGGACTGTAGATTCAAAGCTGAGAGGGACCTTATAGGCTATCTACTCCAACTTTCTATCTTAAAGATGAGGAAATTAAGACCCAAATGTGATTTGAATCAGATTTGGCCCCTAAAACACCTTTTCTACTGCCCTCTACTCATAACCACTGACGTTTTTACTGGTGTCTTGAAAGTCTTAGTGAAGCTTTAAGCATCTTCAATGGCACTAAGACTTTTGGGACACCTCAATTAATACTTTAAATTTTACATAGTGTTTCACACCTATTACCTCATTTAAACCTTATAGCAATCCTATGAGTTAGGTGCTCCAGTATTATTATCCCCACTTTATAGATGAAGAAACTGAGGATTATAGGCATTAAATAACTTCCCCAGGTTATAGAATAATTGCACTTAGCACAGTGCTTGGCACATGATAGGCTTTTAATAAATGTTTATCATTTGATTGACTGTTAGAAGCAGAATTCAAAACTAGCTCTTTTCCTCATCCTAAGTCCAGCCTTCTTTCCAGTATTACTCTATCACCTGCATGGGTCTCACTTACTATAGAACCTGGTCACTGCATTGATGACAATTTTTTTTCCTTATAGGCATTCATCTTCCTATATTTTTAAACTCTTTGATGCATTCTCATCCAACTTGTAATAACGCTAACTCTTCTTTATGTGAGACTGAGAGGATGAAGATAACAGAAAAAAAAACCACACATAGTACCTAAATCCCTCACACATAACTACACACACACACACACACACACACACACACACACACACACAAAACAAAAAGGTAAAGACCTTCACTTCAGACTTTTCATTCAACTTCCTTCCTCAGCTTCCTCCCACCGCCACTACCAGAAAAGGTGGCCAATTGGCTAATTGGGTTCCATTTCCTATAGCAAGCCTTGTCCTCTTCAGTTAGGTATCAAGAAATAATGGAAGGCCTCCAGGGCAAGGCATTGAGATAGAAAGAAAAAAGGAGAGCCTTGATAATGAACTTAACTAAATAATCATTTCCTGAAGAACTGAAAGTGGACTGCTTTTTCCCAACTAAACTATGTAGCTAAACTATCCAGAATCTCTCAAGGACTTATGGATTTCCCTTGGAACAACAAAATGATAGCACAGTGTTGTGGAATGTGGCTTGGCTTTGGAATCTGGAGACCTACATTCTAGTCCAGATCTGCTGTTCAGGGGCTGTATGACCTTGGGTTAATCATTTACTCTCTTTAGGCATCAATTTCCTCATCTATAGACTAAAATTGATGGACTAGGGGGCGGAGCCAAGATGGCGGCATAGCAGCAGCAACATATCGCAGCTCTCACATAGCCACCCCAAAATACCCATAAAATATGACTGTAAACTAATCCTAGAACTCCAAAACGCACACAAATATACTTTCCACTAAAGTCAGCTCGGCTACAAGGAACCATATCAGCACTGCAAACCGAAACCAGCCTGGCCTGAAGCCCTGGCTGAGCCTGG
>CM053590.1:184565412-184624369 GCA_028646515.1 Pseudochirops corinnae | reverse complement strand
ATATGCAATTATTATTATTATTATTGACTACACCCAACTGGAACTTGAGATACACAGGCACTGTGGTTTGGAGATCCATCCTGCCCTACCGAGAAGTGACATAGGGGAGAATAGACTAGGGGAGGGGGGACACACTGGGTTGGCTGTTTTGGGGCGGTGGGTGGGGGAAAGAGGGGGAGAAAATATGTAACTCAAAATCTTGTGGAAATGAATGATGCAAACTAAAATAAAATAAAATAAAAATAAATAAATAAAATGGATGGACTAGGGTTTCTTACCTGGGGTCTATGAGCTCTCTCTCTCTCTCTCTCTCTTTTCCTGAATATATACACATGTATATGTGTACACATGATTGATAACTATTTCAATAGAATTGGTTTCCTTTGTAATCCTGTGTGTTTTATTCTATGCATTGAAAAACATTATTCTGAGGATGTTTTACTAGATGGCCAAAAGGGTCAGTGACACAAAAAATTTAGATCTTCTAGATTAGAGGATCTTTAAGGGCCCTTCTGATTCCAAATCTTATTATTTTGTTCAATCTCTATTCATTTATAATCAACAAGCATTTATTAAGTGCCTTCTATGTTCCAGGAACTGTGCTAAGTGCTAGGGATACAAAGAAAAAGCAAAAGATAATCTGTGCTCTCAAGGACAGCTAGTGGGGGGAGACAAAAACAACTCTGTAACAAACAAGTTATATACAGGCTTATTATATATAATCAATATAGTATATGTATATAGATATAGCTATAGGTAGAATATAGGTATAGATATAGATATGGACATAGACATAGATAGAGATAAAGATGGAGACAGAGATAAAGAGAGAGATAAAGAGATAGGGATAGAGATAGGGATAGGGATAGAGATAGAGATAGAGATAGAGATAGAGATACAGATAGAGATAGAGATAGAGATAAAGATAGAGACAGAGAAAGAGACAGAGACAGAGATAGAGACAGAGATAGAGATAGAGATAGAGATAGAGATAGAGATAGAAATAGAGATAGAGATAGAGATAGAGATAGAGATAGAGATAGAGATAGGTAGGGCCACTAGGTGGCACAGTCTATCGATTTCCAGGCCTGGAGAAATGAAAACTCATCTTCCTGAGTTCAAATTTGGCTTAAGATACTTAGTAGTCGTGTGACCCTGGGCAAGTCACTTAACCCTGTTTACTTCAGTTTCTTTATTTATAAAAAAGCTGGAGAAGGAAATGTCAAACCGCTCCAGTATCCTTGCCAAGAAAACCACAAATGGGATCATGAGGAGTCAGACATGACTGGAAAATATCTGAGCAACAATGAGAGAAAGATAGAGATAGAGAGAGAGAGAAAGAGAAAGAGAGAGAGAAAGGGAGAGACAGAGAGAGAGAGAGACAGAGAGACAGAGAGAGATTAGTTTTGGGGACCAGCTAAGGGTTCAGATCTTAAAGGGACACCCCAGAATCCAGTCATCACTCACCCACAATATCCCATGGAATCTGAGCAAGTTCTATATTTATTTTGTGTATTTTTTGTGTTCTTACATAGATATAGGGACAGCTAGGTGGCACAGTAGAGAGAGCACTGGGCTTAGAATCCGCAAAGCTCATCTTCCTGAGTTCAAATCAGATCTCAGGCACTTACTAGCTGTGGGACTCTGGACAAGTCACTTAACCCTGTTTGTCTCAATTTCCTCATTTGTAAAATTTATAAGCTGGAGAAGGAAATAGCAAACCATTCTAGTGTCTTTCCCAAGAAAACTCCATATGGGGCCGTGAAGAATCGGATGGAGCCAAACAACACCAAAGCATGTTGACTCCTCCTTGGCCTGGGAGCTACTCGAGATCAGGGAGTGCTTCTCTTTGACTTCATATCCCAACGGTCTATTGCCAGGATTCAAGCTGAGGACAAAGGCTCAAACAAGATGTATCTTAGATCGAAAATCAGCTTTCTTTTGTAGAAATCAAATGATTCTTGTCTTTTGTTTTCAGAGAAAGGCAAAGTCCTTGAGGTGGCATCAGGATTTCACATTTACTAAATGCTTTTTGCTTGATTGACAGAATTGTCATTTGTTAGCCAGGAATCTGGTTGAGGGGGGGAATGGGGGGGGGGGGGGCATAATTAAATCCAGCTCTGATAAAGGCCTCTGTCCATCCCCACCTTCCCGGACTGGGCTGGTAACAACTCCAGCTGCATTTATGTCCTCAGGGCTGAAACAGACTCTCTAACCTCTACTGTTAAGAGAAATGCGCAGTCCTTTGCTGTCTTCCCATTCCCAGGGGGACATCATGACCATTCCTACTCCTCGAGCAGCAAGATTAAGTTGCTTGAGAAAATCAAGTGCTTCAGATTTTTTTTTTTAAAGAAGGACAGAAAGGAAAAAAAAACCAAAACGTGTACCTAGGAAAGGTTCTGTGCTCCCGTTAGTGAATGTAAACCAATCCTCTAGTGGAAGGCCTGCCTGCCTTTCTCTCAGAACAAAGGAGAAAAATCATTCAATTTCTATAAAAGAAAGGTGACTTTTGATCTGAGATACATTGCATGTGGGGCTCCCAGTGTCTTGTCTGTGCCTTTGTCCTTAAGCTGAAGGCAGCTCCCCCTTATTTTCTAGGAAACAGCTTGCTTTCCTGTAGAGTCAAACTAGCCAGTCTTAACAGAAAGAACGCGTTCCCTGCGGGTTAAGGCTCACATAGATACAGCCCACGGGGCCTACTGGAATATCTGTCTGCCTTCAAAAGAAAGGGTTATGCAAAGACCATCCAAACCAGAATGGGTCTTAAATAGCAAAGGAAGCCTTGATTAAACTGTAGCCTTAGAACTTAGGAGACAGGTTAACGTTCTTTTCCACACAGAGGAAGATTAGCATCAGCAGTTAGTCTGATTCCCAGGGTTTCTGCCTTGGGGAAGGAGAGGGAGTTTATTGTGTGAAAAGGGAGATATGAAAAGAGGAGACTGGTATGGAATGAGGAGTATAATGGAGAGAATGATGCACTTGGAGTCACAAGACCTGAGTTTGAATCCTTGTTCCCATACTGCTGTGTGATCCTGGGGAAGAAAGTTAACTTCTCTGTGCCTTATTGTCCTCATCTATAAAATGAGAGGGCCAGACTCAATGATCTCTAGGTCTCTTCCGGCTCTAAACCTATGATCCTATCGCCTATTTGGGCTTCATTTGTAAAACAAGGTGATCAGATGAGTTGTCCAGGTCTAAATCTACTATTTATGGGAACTAAATTCACATGTAGATTTTCCACTAACTAGCTGTGTGACTAGGGCCTAGCTCCTTAATCTCTCAAGGTCTTGGTTGCTTCATTTGTAAAATGAGAGCATTCGACTAAATGATCTCTAAGGCCTCTTCCAGCCCTAATAATCTGGTCATAGGTTTCAGAGTAGGAGAACCTATGTTCCAATTCTGATTCCACTACCTAGAACCTGTGTGACCTTGGTAAGTCATCAAACCTCAGTTTCCTGAGCTGTAAAATAAAGTTTGGACCAGACAACTTTTAAGTTCATGGACAGCTTTAAAGCTATGCTATGCTGTGCTCTAGGATTGAACTAGAATAAATGTTCAGAGTCTCAGATCACACCCTGTCTACTATACCAAAGTGGCTCAAATGATCTCTATGGTCTTTTCTGACTCCAAACACTATGATCCTGTATCACAGAATCATAAATTTAAAGTCTGATAGGAATTTGGAAATCTTCTAATCTAAGGAGTCATTAACCTGGGATAGATTTCAAGGGATCTATGAACTTGGATGGGAAAAAAAAATTACATCCTGATTTTAATATAATTGGTCTTCTTTGTAGTTATTTGCATTTTTAATTTATGTATTATATTTGTATTATGTTTACTCATGTATTTTTATGCATTTAAAAGCATTATTCTGAGAAGAGGTCCATAGGCTTCCCTCTACAACCAAAGAAATTCAGGACACAAAAAAGTTATATCTGAGGAAACTGAGGCCCAAGGTCACATGAGTACTAAGTTGTTAAGAAAAGATTTTAACCTAGGCCTTCTGATTCTAAACCAGCACTCTTGCCACAGAATATTTGTGACTTAGGTCAGGGTTTGATAAAATTTTCTCTGGCTCTAGATATCAGCCCCTAGCTTTAAAAACCAATCTGTTGCTGATTAGCCAATCAGTTGTGTCTGACTCTTTATTTGGGGTTTTCTTGGCAGAGATACAAGAGTGGTTTGCCATTTCCTTCTCCAGTTCATTTTTACAGATGAGGAAACTGAGGGAAAGAGGATTAAGTGACTTGTCCAGGGTCACATAGCTAGTAGGCATCTTAGGTCGGAATTGAACTGAGGAAGATGAGTCTTCCTGACTCCAGGCCTGAAATTCTATCCACTTCAACACCTAGCTGCCCATTTTTTTTTTAAAGCTAAGTATTCACTAGTATAAAATAAACCTTTCTTTGATCTCACTGCTCTTTACAACTAGTATTCTAAGACACTTTTTCCTTTTACCAGTAAACTTCTGGAAGAAGTCTACACTCCTTGTCTATCCCTCCTTACTATTCATGCATGCACTCTTTAAATTACCTACATCTACTCTTCGATCCTACTAATGCTTTTTTTTTTAAACAGGGCTCTGATATCATTTTGGGTTCAGCAAATTATGAGTGAGGGTCTAAGCTTTTCTATGTCCTGTGAGCTAAGAGTAGTTTTTTTTTTTACATTTTTAAATACAAAAAAACTTCATTTATACCAATTACTGGTATAGGGACCTCTTAGGGAAGAAACTCCCTCTGTTCTGCAACTTACAGACTTAAAAAGCTGCCTTAGACGTTGAAACATCAGCTTACTGGTCTGGGTTATTTTATACCAGAGTCTGTCAGGGACAGGATTTGAACCTAGCTTGTCTTCATTCTAAGGCCAGTCTCTAACCACTACTCTATGCTGCCTTTCTCCCAGCATAATTCTGAAGTTATTTCTTCTCAAGTTGTCAATGATATTCTAATTCCTTGTCCTCCTCTTGTATCTCTAGCACTTAGTACCATGTCTGACATGTAATAAACACTTAATAAATGTTTTTTGATGAATTGTTTCAGATGTGAGCTTAGTGGGTTAGGGATTTGAATAGAAGGGTCTACCAGCTCAGAGTTGAAGTGATACTAGCAGGATTTAAGCAAGAGACATAATCAGATGTTGTTGTTCAGTCGAGTCTGATTCTTGGTGACCCCATTTAGGGTTTTCTTGGCAAAGAAATCAGAGTGGTTTGCTGTTTCCTTCTCCAGCTCATTTTTTAGATGAGGAAACTGAGGCAGAGAGGGCTAAGTGACTTGCCCAGGGTCACACAGCTAGTAAGAGTCTGAGGCCAGATTTGAACTCACAAAGATGAGTCTTTTTCACTCCAGGTATGGCACTCTATCCACTTTGCCACCTAGCTGTCCCCAAGATTACATGATCAGGAAAAAGTCACCAGCAAAACTAAAGATAAAGAATGGGCTGTTGGGGATGTTGGGGGAAACCAGATTAGTAGGAAGTTGGGTCAGAAGACAAAGGTGACGATCAAAAAATCATATCAAATCAATGTTTGGTGCAAGTTGTAAGCACCAGAGATCATTTCCAGTTGGTGTCCCTGCTTTAGTGAAAATTGGAGGTCCTTCTGGGCCCTAAAGGGTCCAGCCTTCTCACAGCAAGTGCTGAAGCCCCCTGGTAAGCTGCTGTGTCCCACAAAAATTCTCCACATCCATGTGATATGATCCTGTAGCATATTGGGAATGCAGTAGGAGGGGGTTAATCCTTCTGCTAACTGGCTGGAGCCAGATTTCTACAAGTTTCTGACGTGTTTGTTTTTGTCAGATTCTTCCTCTGGGCTGGAACCCTGAAAGCCGAGTTTTGAAAGGAGGTCTTGACATACATTTTCAGTGTCCCTGAGGCAGTTAGGTGATGCAGTAGATGCCTAGGCTCAGAAACTTCAAATCTGGCCTCAGGTACTTACTAGTTGTATGGCCCTGGGAAAGTCACTTAACCTCTATCTGACTGTTTCCTCAACTGTAAATGGAGATGATGAAACTCCTAGGGTTGTGAAGATCAAATGAGATATTTTTAAAGTGCTTAGTACTGAAGCTGGCACAGTGGAGGTGCTTAAAAAAATGCTTGTTTCCTTCCTACTTAACCTTTTTCTTCCTTGGTTTCCTCATCTGTATATTGAGTATAATAAATAATAATAATAATAATAATAATAATAATACCTACCTCCCAGGGCTGGTGTGAGGATCAAACGAGATCATATTTGGAAAGCACTCGGCAAACCTTAAAATGTTACAAAAAATGTTAGTTACTACTATTATCATTCCTCATCTTCCTTAACTCTCATCTAAACTATTTGACACAGGTGACCATCTCTTCCTTCTAGATATCTCCCCCTCCCCCCCCTTTACTATGTGAAACATTATTTCCTGGTATCCCTCCTACTTCTCCAACGGCTGCTACCCAGATCACTGACCTTAACAATCTTAGCCTTGAACTAAATTATGTTCTCAACGGACATGTGACTACCTGCTTTGGCCAGCTTAAGATGTCAAGTCCTAATTTCTAGTATAATATCTCTTTATTTATGCCATCATATCATATAAGTAAGGGGTTAGTCAGATCACTTTAAATTAATTGCTTTTGTTCTTGCTAAAGTTCCTGTAGACTGATTTTGCCTTGAATGGTGGGGAAAAAAATAATCCTTTTTGCATTTGGATCTCTAGACAAATCTGAGTATTTTAGGGGTACCCCTTTAAGGAACAGGTCAATTTTAAATCAAGAAGGTCCAACCCTATTAACAACAGAAAGCTGTAGTCCCAATTAATCCCATGACTCATTCCTACTCCCTTTTCTCAATATCTGTCTCTCTAGAGGGTCTCAAGGCAGGATAGCAGGGCATTATTATATTATCAATGCATAATTGTGACATTGCCAAGGGTAGCTAGAAAGGTAGGCTCAGAAAGATGTCTTTGCCAAAAGAGGTCATCCAAGGGTAGCATGGGAAAAAGCTAAGATGTGAGACTGCTGGGGAATTAATAAATGAAAAAAGTATTTATTAATTGCTTATTCTGTGCCAAGCACTGTGCTGAGTGCTGGGGTTACAAATGCAAAGATAAACCCTGAAGGAAAAATCAAAAGATCACCGAATAAGCGAGTCAGGATCAAGAAATATTAGGTTGAGTTACTGAGATGCAAGAAGAGTGATCACTGGGGATGCTTGGCAGTTGCTTTTGGAGACAGGATTGCCGTTCGCCTTGTGGGCAAAATATAGCAGACTCTGTAATTGAGATTGCTGAACTACAAGGACCACTCCCAGCCACAGCAAAACTCAGTTCACGAGTTAGGGCCAGAGGGATTGGTGCTAAAGGCACAACCACCACCTCCCTGATCCACAGTGAGATTCAAAGGGCCAAGACTGGTGAAGCAGGGGTCCCTGGCAGCTATTGAAAATCCCATTGGCTGGTGAGATGGAAGAAAAGAAAGGTCTCTCCCACTGATGTTGTCTTACTTCCTTCTTGGATATTCCTTATCCCTGAAAGGGGTCCCAGGCATACAATACCTTTCTTAATCCTTCCCATGACTTGTGGGAGCAGATACTGTTTCAGAACAGTCTGACCTCCCTAAACACCCCAAAGATCTAGGAAAGTAAGTGGAAGCCATTTGGGCAGATAGTTGGAGTTAAAGGATTCCATGTAAGAGAGCTTGACATTTTTCCTTTTATTTTCTTTGTGTACCATAAACTATTTGGCTATAGTAAATTCAAGCTGCAATGCCTGAGTTTGAGAATATGGAGTTTGTTGATTAAGAAAGGAAATTCTGGTGGGAACTCATGAGTCATATTTCCCACTTTTAATCATTATAAGCAATATTTCATGTTTTTCTCTAGTTCAAAAATTTAACCCAGACAATAACTATTTTTGAAGCCATGATCTTGGTGGAAGTAGTGAAATCTAGGCACGTGCTGGCTGAGAATCCTCTGGCGGCCAATGGGGACTCTGCAGCATTTGGGGATGCTGTACAAGAAATGCACTGGAGACAAACTGAGGCAGCATCTAGAATGGTGATTCAAAGAAATCACCGCCTGGTGAACAAATCACACATGGTACTTCCTGGCTGGATAATTTGTATAAGGACACACTGCTTTTCTATAGACTTAAGGAAGGCAGCACACGAACCAATTTGGACTGTTTATATTACTTCTATACTGCAAATAGCACATAGTGTACACACAAAGATTCATACATAGTCCATAGATATTACACATTCATCTTAAAGCCAATGAGTTTATCAGATCTTTTCTCTTTGATAGGAGGTACTGAGTCAACATGAAGACCATGGTTGAGGAGGAACATTAAAACAGGAGAAATAGAGAGATAAAGTGGAAACTGGGAAGGGACATCAAAGATTTACTATATAAACCTCCTAATTATGCTTGTGGACAGCTCTGTTTTAACACTGGAGGTCAGGGAAAGGGAGTTTAGTGCAATACCAGATGGATATGAGTCAGTAGTATGACATGGCAGCCAAAAAAAAGTGAATGTGATCTTAGGTTGCCATGAGAAGTATAGTCCTGAGAACCCCTTCCTCCCTCTGATTGGAGAGGATGGAGGGTGGCTGTTGGATACCTCCTCCCTAATCTTCCATAGCATAAGTGGGACTTTCTATGAATTCGCCTCATAATTTCTTACCCTGCTACCTTCCTGGATTTCATGGTCTCCAGAAACTCATCATTTTGTAAGATGAAATCATCTCTGATATTCCCTCTTCTTTAGATCATCTCCATCCCCAGCAACAGGACTTCACCATGCCCCTGCTCTATGTGTTGTCTTTCCCACGTGAGTTCTTTGAGAGCAGGGACTGTCTTTTGCCTCTCTGTGTATTCTCCAGCACTTAGCACAATTTCTGGCACATGGTAGGTATTAACCCTACTACATTCTTTGCAACTTCTACCCAATGACCCTGATTCTGCCCTCTGAGACCAAACAGGAAAAAAAAAATCTAGGGTAGGTAGGGTAATATCTTCGTATTAAACATTAGTCAAGTTGATACATCAATTTTTTAAAAAGAAATGTTTATTAACTCAGACACTCTTCTGGAAATAAGATATCAATAGCCCTGTTCTACTCGGCTCTGTTCAACCATATATTGGAATTTTGTATTCCGTTCTGGTTGTCCCCATTTAAGCAGGACAGGGATAAACTGGCAGACATCCCAAGGAAGATAACCAGGATGGCAAAGAGCTTTGAAATAATCTCAAGTGAACATTGGTTGAAAAAACTGGAGAAATTCAGTCAAATAAGAAATGAACAAACATTTAGTAAATGCCTGGAACCATACTAAGTGCTGGTACCTGACGAAAAGAAGATTCGGATACTGCGATAGTAGTAAGTCTTTCCTGATCACACTTAATGCTAGTAACCTTCCCTCTGCTGGTGATCTCCGCTTCATCCTGTCTACAACTTGCACATAGCTGTTTGCATGCTCTCTCCCCCAATAAGACTGTAAGCTCCTTGAGGGCAGGGCCTGAATTTTTACCTTTTTTTTGTATACCCAACACTTAAAACAGTGTATGGCACATAGTAGGCAGTTAATAAGTGTTTACTGATTATGATATGGAGGTAGGATTAGATTTTTTTTTTCCTGTTTGGTCTCAGAGGGCAGAATCAGGGTCATTGGGTAGAAGTTGCAAAGAATGTAGTAGGGTTAAAACCAGAAGAAACAACCCATCGATTAAAACTGTCCAAAAGTGGAATGGACTGCCTTGAGTGGTAGCAGGTCCCCTCACCTTGGGGGTCTTCAAGCAGAGGCTGGATGGTGACTTGGTGAGTATGTTATAGTGAGGATTCCTTACATGCACAGGTTGGATTGGGTGGCTGCCATGGTCCCTTCCAACTTCCATACTCTGATTCTGTGATTCTGTGATTATTGGGGGCCACTTGGGTACCAGCCCCAAGGGTGAGCAGAGATGTGAAAAGAGAGAAAGAGAGGGGGAGAGAGAAAGAGAGAGAGGGAGAGAGAAAGAGAGAGAGGGAGAGAGAGAGAGAGGGAGGGAGGGAGAGGGGGCAAAAACAGCCAGATAAGGTGGGTAGTTCAAGGAAGAACCATGAACTCCCTTTAATGATGATTTGAGCAAGGTTTTTAAAGATCCAAAGGACAAAGATTCAAGTATTCTCATCAATAGACTTAGTTTTTCACATCCTGGGATATTATCATAGTTTTATCCTCGCAATAGTCTACTCCATCCTGGAAGTAATACTCAAATAAAATCAAAATTTCTGTTTTCTAGTCTCTGCAAGTCTGGGAGCATTCATCAGGTCTTTGGGAAGTCAATTAACATTTTTAAAGGCATTAACAAAGAGGATCCAAAGGCCAGAGCTGGCCTTCAAACATCTAGGTTTTATAAATCATTGTCTTGAATCTTCTATACCTTGGGACCTAAACAGGAAAGACTTGTCTTAACAGAAGCTTTGAGAAATCTAGGCACCAAAAGTCTTTGGAAATGCAACAGGTCTTTGGAAGTCGGTTAACATTTTACAGGATGAGAGCAGGTTTCAAAGCCTTTAGATTTATATAACACAAATCTATGCCAAAACCGCGTCTCAAGAGCATCTGTATGTGAACTGACCCCCCCAAGATGAAATGATTTGGCTTGCTTCATGTGATGAAGCCCGAATCCAGATTGCAGGTTCCCAGGTCCATCCTCTTTCTACTAGTCATTCATGTGACTTCGAAGGTCCTTTCTAACTCTAAATCCTACAATTCTACACATCAAAAGATCCCAAAAGCAGAGATTAAGATCCAGAAAGGAACTTAAAGATTGTCTACTCCAATCCCCTCATTTTATAGTTAAGGAATCAAGGGCCCAGATAACTCAAGTGACTTTCACAAAGTCAAACCAGAGGCAAGTTGTAGAGAAGAGATTTGAAACCAACAACTCAGTTCAAATCCAGTTCTCTTTCCACTGTACGGATGCGACTTAGGTCAGGCCTTTTCAGATATTCTTTGGAGCTAGATATCAGCTTCCAGATTTAAAAGCCAGGAGAAATTTTTAAGTTTTTAAAGAATGAAAAATAAAGGCAGACAAAGTATGGAAACCACACGTTGTTACAAGAAATTGGGTCCCATTCTTGTGTCTAGAGTAGATTTAGGGTCATTGACCAGGTATAGATGTCTTAACAAAGTCCCTCCCAACTTTAAATACCAGAGATTCACAGAAGACAGAAACAGAAACAGAGACAGAGAGACAAAGAGAGACAGAGGCAGAGAGACAGAGACAGAGAGACAGAGGCAGACAGAGACAGAGAGACACAGAGAGAGACAGACAGAGACAGAGAGACAGAGGCAGAGAGACAGAAACAGACAGAGACAGAGGCAGAGAGTCAGAGACAAAGAAAGACTCTGTGTGTGTGTGTGTGTGTGTGTGTGTGTGTGTGTGTGTGTGTTGCTGAGCCATTTGTATTATTTGTATTCTTGGGATTTGATAGAATGAGTACCCAATCTGAGATAAATATATATTTGGCTTAATGATTCTGACATTACATGATTTCAGAGTACTCTGCACTATTCATGTGTCCCAGTTTGTCACGAAAAATACTGTAGCTTAATTTAACAAAGCAGAAAGCAGGAGGGTGGGGGAGAGGTCAGGCATGAGGACTGATTAAGCCATAAAAATGCTATGGCATTAAAGTTCTGAGTGAGATTAACCAAAGAGGTGGAGAGAGAGCTTGCTGAAACACTGGGCTTTCTTCAGGGGCTCTGATAGCAGAGAGCACTGTTGGAGGGAGAGTGCTCTGAATCTACATTGAGATGGTCAGTTATTCGCCTTTCCTGGTCAAGAGCTCTTCAGCTGGAGTTTCTCTAGAGCCTTGAAGATGTTTTCTGCAGCTGGTTTGTGCAGCTGAAGAGGAAAAGATTAACATGGTTTTCAGTCATGAGATGGGGGATGACCAATGGGACCAAAGTGATGGGAGTATTTCACAGAATCACAGAATGCTGGATCTGAAATATATCACCCAGCTTTCTCACTTTAGAGATTAGGTCCAGAAGCTTTGTGACTTGTTATAGGTCGAGGCAGAAATGGGAGTAGATCCCTAACCCCTGGTCTTCTTTCCACTATATTATGCCATAGTGCTGTAATTCTCCACCAGGGCAAAAACATTTGAGGAGGAGAGGTAGCAATCACCAACAGGACAGAGGACAGTTGTACCAGAGGTGGAAAGAAGGTGGTTAGATCCTCCCTTGTGGAAAAATCGTGCGAGGAGACAAGATTCCTTGAGACAGAACTCTGTGAAGGAGGAGTCAAGGAACAGTTAGTTACACAATGAGGTGTCACTGGCTGGCAAGGGACTATGAGGCAGGGCACAGAAAAAGTGATTGCAACAAAAGATGAAATGTGCTGTTCTTCATAGACACACAGCACCCTCAGCCCCAACACCATGTAGATGCCTAGGACAAAGCCCCATTTGCCTTGTGCCAGTTATACCTCTGTTATACAGACAAATGATCCAATATTACCAATTTCCTACTCCCCAGGGGTTGACCAATATTGTAAATAAATTATAATATTAATGGAGCCATCATCTTCTTTTTTCTCCCATCCTAGAAAAGAATGAATAAGCATATGATAGGAGATATTTATTACAAACTTTAAACTTTACCAAGTATCTAAAGTGTTATATGGTGCAAATATTATTATACCAATTTTACAGATGAGGAAATTGAGGCTCAAATGTTAAGTGCCTTCCATAAGGTCATATAATTAGCGGTCATGCTGGGGTTTAAAACTGTCTTCTGACTCTAGGAGCAGCTAAGCAATATAGTGTACAAAGTAACTGACCTGGAGTCAGGAAGACTCATCTTTGTCGGTTCAAATCTAATCTGAGACACTTACTGGCTGTGTGACCCTGGGCAAGTCACATAATCCTATATGCTTCAATTACTCATCTATAAAATGAACTGGAGAAGGAAATGGTAATAAACCACTCCAGTCTCTTTGCCAAGAAAACCTCAAATGGGATCATGTAGAGTCAGATACAAGATACAACAACTTCTAACTCTAGAGATCATGATCATTGTACTGTATCGTAACTACCTTGAGGACAAAAGGATAGAAAGGTCAAAGAAGTGCCCAAAAACAGACAAGATGGAGAATCAGAATTGGATTATTTGAGTCATGGTCTGAGAATCAAGGCTGCTATTTCTCTTGTTTTCGTCTAGAAGAGTGAGCATCACTCTTTAAAGTGCTTACAAAGAACCTGGTGCGCAGGCGGCACCATATAAATGCTTAGCTCCTTCTCTTCTCCCCTTCTCTCTGGACCAAGCACCAACATTGTGGAAATGGCCACCTCATATAAAGCAGCGGTTCTCAACCTTCCTAATGCTGCGACCCTTTAATACTTGTATGTGGATGGACCTGCCTGGAGATGGATAGAGGAGCGGTGTCTCAGTTCCTAAGACCATTGGAAATATGTGTTTTCTGGTGGTCTTAGGTGACCCCTGTGACCCCTGTGAAAGGGTGGTTCGACCCCCAAAGGGGTCACAACCCACAGGTTGAGAAACACTGATATAAAGTCAAGTGCCAACTTACACTAGGTGAAAAGACATCCCATGTCATTTATTTTGCTATAAATGCCATGCTCTGGAGGAGAGTGAACTAGAATAAAATGAAAAGAAATTATGTGAGCTGGGGAAAAACAACAACATGCCTTTGTCTTTAGTTATTAAACTGCCCATCACTCTCATTTCAGATAACTGGTGTCTGATCCACCAAGGAAGGGAGAAGTAAAAAACAGAAAACACAGTTTGTCCAAGAGCTCTGAGGAAAAAAAGGCTGTATCATGCCTCCATTGAAGACAGGAAGAGGGCCAGGTGGCAGCTGGAGATCCAGGTGATAAATGGAGCAAAGACATCTGATTTATAATATTCCTGCTGTCCATGAAAGCCCTAGGCCATCAGAAACACCTGGACAGTGAAGGGAGGGAGCAGGATAGTTTCAGGCTCTGCTTGTGTTAGGAAGGAATTTCCCTCTCTCAGCTTGCAAACCAAATCATTGGTTTGGGCAGATCTCAGTATTTATATGACCATCACTGGAGAGCTCTGGTCTCACTCATTCAATCACCACTAATTGAGGGGCCACCATGCACAAGGCACTCTGTTAATTATTGCCTTCTATCTAAACCAGCTTTCCTTTGGGATGCTGTGTGGTACAGCAGAAAGAACCAAGAATTTAGAATCACAGAGCCAAAGTTCAAATCTTTACTCTGCCACTTTCTACCTGGGAGACCTTCAGCAATTTCCTTTCCTTCTCCTGTCTGCCCCTGTGAAATAAGAGGATTAGACTAAATGAACTCTAAGGACCCTTCCTACTCTAAATCTACGATCCTCGACAGGTCAGGGAAAAATGCTCTTGGCTCCAACTGGACTTTGAGTCGGGCCACATGGTAGCCTCCCCCTTCCACTATCCCTTAATTTTATCTAAGTAGGAAATTTCCTTTCCTATGTAAGTTCAGTCTAATTCACCTTTCCCAAGACTCCAACAGGAAAGCATGAATGATTCCATGGTACCTGCAGCCTTCCCAAATATTTCATGCCTGACAGAAACACTACAATAGATTTTTCAGCCTTCAAAGGTCACAAAAACAACAGCAACCTCTTTCCCAAACTGCCTTGGGACAGTGTTTTGTTGTAGTTACTATTGTCTTTCTGCACCATGGGGAATCAGCCCTGTTACAGACTAGAGGCAAGATTTGGGGAAGGAGAGTGAGCAGCCAAAGCCAAGGTATGGCCCCAAAACAACTAAAATCCACTTGCCAGGTTTCAATTTGTAAATGAAAAAGGTGAAGGGTGGGGTGGGGGAGCTTCCATTGTCTAAAGGACAACCCTGGCATCCCCCCACTCCCTGAATCCCCAGACCCCATCCCCTAAACCCAAGGACATTTTTCCACTGGGCAAGTAAATCAAAGAAGGAAGGACTCTGGTTCTGCCCTTACAAGGCTAGCTCGAATTTCACCTGGCCCTGAAAATTTAGCAGTGCTGAAACTGGAGAATCCATGCTTTAAAAAGAAAAAAAAAAAAGCACTGCCATGATAACCAGCCCCTGTAACTTCAATGGAGGGAAGGGGCTGATGATCCTTACACCTTTTGCAAATTGCAATCACTGGAACTTTCTGGCTTGTTTGTTCATTATTTGATTCTATACAGATAAAAGGGAGAGTGTGCATTATTCACTAAGCTGTGTACCCAGCTTGTAAGCCAGCTGCCCTGATGGATGAAAAGGTTCTAGTCAGATCAGCTATACAACAGAGCCAGCTCCCTCTTTTACTGCAGCAAGACTGGAAAATTGCCTAGTCGTTATTTTATCCCTTTCTAGAGGCCCCTGGCTCCCCACATAAATTTTCCCTGCTTTTCATCAGTGCCTGCCAGCTTTGAAGAGCATCTTACAATGTGTAGGTCCGGCTGAAGAGGTGAAAGTTTCTCCCGCTTCCTTACGTCCTCCCCTCACTCTGTTTTGCCCCTCATCCAGAAGGCTGAACAGAATTTTACAGCCCCTCAGGATCCTACGAGGGAGCTCCATTTCAGGATGCAGTGGAATGAGTTTTTGCTTTGGAGAGAGAAGTCCTAGGCTCTGCCGTTTACTACTTATGTGACTTTAGGCAGGTCACTCGACCCCTCTGGGCCTTGGCTTCCTCATCTATAAAATGAGGGTGTTGGATCAGGTCCAATCCATCAGCAAGCGTTTATTAAACAAACACCTGCTCTGAGCCAGATACAGGGATTCAAAGAAAAAATGTCTAGTATTTGCCCTCTAGGAGTATGCATTCTAACAAGGAAAGAGAATAATACATGGACACATAACTTCTAGACACACAAAAGTCATTTCTACTCAAGACAGTAAGTAACTTGAGGAGAGCAGCAAAGAGGTGACATGGGAACAGAGCTTGAGAGGAACTTAGGTATTCTGAGAGGTAAAGAGGAGGGACTCTGAAACTCACAGCACCCCCTGCCCTCAACCGGTTACAAATGAAACCAATTATTGTTGAAATAATTGTCAAAATAGTTTTTAAGTTCATGGACCCCAGGTTAAGAAGCCCCGTTTTCCAGCATTCTCAGTACTCATCCAACCTCTGCTTAAAGACTTCCATTGACATGAAAACCATGACCTCCCAAAGAAGCTAATTCTAAATGTGGTTTGTTTTTTTTCTTATACTAAGTCAAATTTCCTTCTTAGTAATCCCACCTCTTGCTCCTAATTCTGTTCTCTGGGACCAAGCAGAAACAAGTCTAATACCATTTTTCACATGGAAGCAGCATAAGTGGGAATCTCAGGACCAAATATATTTATACAGAGAGCTATAGGATTTGTAAAGTATACATTATCTCGTTTGATCCTCATGACAACCTTGTGAAGTATGGGCTAGTATTATCCCAGTTTTGTCAATGAGGAAACCATGACTCAGAGAAGTTAAAAGATTTGCCCAACATTATTACATAACTAGTGAGTGTCTCTAGGTGAAATTTGAATCCAGGACCTAAAAAGCAGCATGGCACCACGGAAAAAGTCTTGGATTTATAATGAGATGATCTGGGTTAAAAACCTACCTCTGAGATTTAGTGCCTGTGTATTCTTAATTAATTCATTTCACACCTCAGTTTCCCCATCTGTAAAAAGAGGCAGTTGGCTTAGATGACCTCAAAGGTCCTTTCAACCTCTAAAGCTCTAATACCATAATCCTTAATCCAAGTCTCTCCACTATACCAGGCTGACACCTTTCTATCATTAGATCTGGTTCCCATTTTGGACGTACTTGGGGAAAAAAATGCCCCTGAAATGGGGCTTGGGGTGGCCCTGGAGATGAAAAAAGCATGAGTCCCTTCATATTTCTTTCAATAGACACTTGCTGTGGGCAAGACCCTGTGAGTTTATTTCAACCCACCTCTTAGCCCTGCATGTAAGCAGTCTCACTGACATATGGGACTAGTTCCTTGGACCAATGAGAGGGATGATGAATTGGTGTAGGAGGTGTTCTTCTCACTTGTACAATTTCCTTCTATTGGTTCAAAACAACCTATAATTTACTCCAAAGCTTGCAAATAGCATCACCATTTTTTTTTTTGGAGGGCAACTGGGGTTAAGCGACTTGCCCAAAGTCACACGGTTAGTAATTGTGTCAAGTGTCTGAGGCCAGATTTGAACTCATGTCTTCCTGACTCCGGGCCAGTGCCCTGTTCACTGTGCCACCTAGCTGCCCCAACATCACCAAATTAAAAGTGGAGATAAGAAGTTCAGCTAGCCTTATAAATGGCTCAAGAACATGATACTCCTGCCTGGTATTCCTTTACATTAGCCTGTCCAGTTTACATGGGCCCCACACCTCTCTGCCTCCTCTACAGAGCTCCTAAAAATGGCCTGGGACAACAAGCAAAAGCAAGATTATTTTTCCCTTTTCCCTTCTTCTATTCCATTTTTTGCTCTTCTTGGCCCAATATTCTAATTTATCCTGGCCAAAAAGCTTATTTGGCCCCAAGTCAATAAATGACTGAACATTTTAAGAAATGAGTTCAATTATTCGCTCAACAATGATAATAATGGCTGGCATTAATATAGCGATTTATACTTCATGGATAATTTTCTCATGACTGGCTCCATGGGAAACCAGGGGTCTGTTGAAAAGCAAGACATAGTCCCCAGATGTGAGAGCCCAATTTTCCCCTTTAAAACATTTCCCCTCCTAATTCATAGCCTCCCCTAGAGGAAGACAGAGGAGGGGGAAAAAAATGGAAAAAAGAAGAAGAAAAGAATAAAAGTTTCCCCTCAGGAGGAATTGTCTTTCTGGTGGCCAGAAATGCCTCCTGATAAAACAGCTCAGAGAGAGAACTCAAAATTAAGTCCAGTAAATATCCCTTCACTTGGCATTTCATCATTTTTTCCAATTTCCCTTTATGGAGATGGGGCTATTTTGAAGAGCTCCTGGTGCCGTTAAAATAAAGCAGAGGCCACGTATCTGGCCAGGGCTTTCTTGGAGGCTGCCATGGGAAATGTAGAACAGAAAAGCTATTTATATGGTGAGAGAGCGTTTCAGCAAGAAACGTACAACGGGTGTTTAGAATTAATTTAGTCACTTGTCTGCTTCAAGGACATATGCTATATGTCTGGAATTGTGACATCTTCAACACCATGTGTGACTATTTGACGTAGCCAGGAAAGATCCTGGCACTTTCTAGCACACAGGCATGTGCTATGTGTCAGGGATTATCACACCTCTTGATCCCTATGAATTTGGGCTATGTGTCTAGAATCCTAGCATCTTCAGAAATAAGTGGGCATCTGGCATGTGTCTGTACTCTGGCACCATGCACAGAAAAATAAATGATCACTAAACATCCTGTGAGGAGGCTGGGGATGACCTCATCCATCTTTGCCATCTCTTCTATCCATGTTCCTGGACTGGGCTCCTGACTCAGGACAGGTGAGTCATCAAAGCAAGATGGCGGCCATCCTCTGGGGTTTGCTCTTCTTTTTCTGTAGGCTGAACATACCGGAGTTGGAAGAAGCTGGTGGGGGAGAGGAGTGGCTGGGAGGGTGCCTTGGCATGAAACCCAGGGATTTGCTCACATTCCTCAACTTGACAGCACTCAGTATTTTTTTTTACCTTTGAAATCTTTAAAAAAGGACCTGATTAAGTCTCATGACAGAATGAGGAAGGTATATTGTCCTTGGGTTACAAACAGAAAAAGAAAAAGAGGTTAAGGAATTGCCCAAGGAGGCAGAGGAGAGACAGAATTGTAGCTGGAGACACATAGTCATGTGCTTCAATTCCTTAAGTAGTGTGGAAGGTGAGAGCAAATGAGAATCATGATCAATAAACTTGTATTTAGTACCTCAAGGTACAAAACACTACAATGAAGCCTTGAGTTGATTCTCTTACAGAGAAATAGGAAGCTCTGAAGGCCAGTGCATCTGAGACTCGGTCTTTACTTTTATTTGGAAGTGCATGAAATCTGATTCAATACCTTCCAGGGCTCTAGTTGGGGTTAGAAGCCAAGAGACCTGGATGCTATTCCTCTTACCATCTGTGTAACCTCAGAGGAGGCACTCGGCCATGCTACACCTCAGTTCTTTCATCTATCAAGTGGGGCACCCATACTTACTATTTCATAGACATTAAGTCTAACGAACAAGTATGACTCTCAAAGTGCTTCGAAAGGAAAAGCTCTATATTAATATGATCTAGTCATATCATGAGAGTCAGTACTTCCCTGCTTTTTGTCCTCATTGATACTCCACAACCCACACTGTCATGGAAGGCCTTGAAAGGGGTAAATTACTTGTGTAGACCACTTGCCTTCCTCTGAGACCTGGAAAGGGAAGACGTGGTCACTGTGCTAAGAAGAATTTGGGAGGGAGGAAGAAAATGACATTAAGCACCTACTATGTGTCAGGTCCAATGCCAAGAGCTTTACAAACATCTCATTTTTTCCTCACAGCTCTGAGAGGTAGGTGTTACTACTAGTATCTCCATTTTACGTTTGAGGAAAGTGAGGTAGACGGAGGTCAAGTGATTCGCCCAGTGTCTGAGGATAGATTTGAACTCATCATCTTGACCCCAGGTCTAGCAAGCTATCCATTATATCCGATGCACTCCCTAGCTGTGTCTACCTCTGGCAGCATCACACAATTGAAAGAAACCAAATAAAAGTCACAATTTCTTTGACATTAGAGTAGAAAGAAGTTGTGACTCTGAATACTCAGTATTAGGAAGCTAGATAAGTGACATGAAAGAATCTTCATCACAGAGGAATGCAAATTTATTTTAAAACCTCCCCCAAAAACAAACAAACCAGAAAGATGACAAGCATCTAACTTCTTAGAGCTGATTAACCTCTAGGTTATTTTCCTCTCTTCTCACCTAACCATCACCAAATATATTTGTTTTCAAAATGTGAAAGCTAAAAATTAGATCATGGCCTGAGAATTACATTTCCAACTTTCCTCTAGGTATTTTTTTATATATAGCTGAGTTAAACAAGGCTAATAATAGAAATTCTAATAGGCTCTTTACTACTGCACCATCACTATAAACCTCTGCTAGCTGTTTTATAAGATACTGCTGATCTTAAAAGGCAGCAATTCCCTTCCATGCTCCGTAAGTCAGCAGGCATTCCATAAGAGTCATTCTGGCCTGTGTCTCCTGTGGCCAAGTTCCCTCAGGACCAAGACATTTGCAAGGGTTTCCAGAATGTGGTCTTTTAAATTTCATTCATCACGAGAAGAGGATTTACACATTCTGAAGAGCTGGGCCATCCAACTTTGTCAAATACTAAAGATACAGAAAACCATTAGCTAGCCTGATGAGAGTCCTGCCAAGCTAACAATGGCCAGGAAAGATTTTTGAGAATGTTAACTAGATTTGGGGAGGAAAAAGTAAAAATTCTAGTCCCCCTTCTTTCCAGAGAGTGTCTTCTCCCTCCCTTTCAGTGGCTGGCAAAGCAAAATCATAGAAATGCCTAAGAGTCCAGGTAAAATCTCCACGAGTCCAAAGCTATAATCTGTCAGAAAGATCAATAGCAAAGGGACAGGCCAGGAACCTCTAGGGAACATGGGAGAATGGCTTTGACTCTCTCAGCATCTCTCTCTGTTTCCTACTTTCCATTCATTACTGCCAATGGGGGCAAAAATTATACAGAGATAGAGTAGTTATTAGGATAGGAGAACGGCCATGCATCATTCATCAACACCAGCCCTCCTTGTAGAAAACAAGGGTGTTGGCAACCTCTGCAAGACACCTCTTAGCTTGCTAAACTAGAAAGATGATAACTGGGACTGAGGGGGGTGGGGAGAAGGACACGGAATAAAAACAGGAAAAATTAGAGCCTCTTCAGGGCTCTGACAGAGATGTAGAGAACCTCTGGGTCCAATCGATGAAATATGTAATGGACTGAGGAGGTTTGCTTTGGGAAATTTTCCCTTCTGCTCTATCCAATTATCCCATTGCACAATGAGGATACTAAGTATTTTGCCCAGTTTAACCGATATTTAAAGATAAGCATTTGGGTAGAGGGAGGGGGCAGGCTCACCAGTAAATACCACTTGAAGTGGAGAAAACAAAAATGTTTTGCACAATTCTTGATTTATTGACTTTCTTCTCCTACTCAATTTCCCACCGGAGAGTAGAATGGGACCAAAAAAGCACGAGGTGAACAGATTGGAAGTAGTGTGAAAATCATGATGCTCAGAAAAGAGGGTGTCATCACATGCATATATCTCCCAACCCCTTTCCAAGTCTGCCTGTTGAAAATCAGAAGACTTAGCAGTAAATATAACGCACCACGCTGTGTACTATGTCAGCCCATGATGCCAAGTGCAGCAGGACGTGCCCAGTTGGTGTTCAACAAACAGGAATAAGCAAAATAATAAATAAACATTGTCCAGACATTTGGAGTTTTGATCGTCATTCATTCATTAGGCCATTTACTCAATAAACCTGTATGGTGTGTCCACTGCTGGGGACTTTGTCGCTGTGGGAAATCTCCCAGCTTGATGAAGCTGGCTCCTGCCTTTGAGAAGCTTGCAATCTAAAGATTCAGAAAGGAGTCAGTGGGGGAAACAGTAAGAGGAAGGAAACACCAATCTACCCCCTCCTACTCTATGTCAGTCAAGGGCACATTTTTTCCACGCCAGTCTCTGCTCTTGTGGGATCTCATTGAATTTAAGAACCATTCCCTACTGACTCCCCCCTTCTTCCTTCATGACAGTTTTAATTTCTTTCTCATTCTGGTATCCATTTCTCCCTTTTGCCTACATTCATATGGATTCCATACTTCCCCATCTGACATTTATCAATTGCTCTGCCCCCTTCTGCCACACCCATATCCAATTTTTCTCCCAAGATCTCCCAAGATCACCATTGATTCCAAATCCACCTCTTTCCCTTGGATTCTTTTCGCCATCTCCTTTGAACCCACATAAATTACCCAATTACCTCTTACATCTTAACCAGATCTTCTTGTATTCATTTTCATCCCCTGACATGTCTCCTCCCCATTACTGACCCTAGAATCACTGTTTCCCTCCCCAATTTTACTCCCTGTTTCTCCTTGTCTAATGATTCTTGGCCAGTATTTCCCTTCTGGCTGGAGTTTCCACTGTCTAGTTTACAGTAATGAATGCATAAGCTATTTGCAAATGCATTATTCATACATGAAATATACATGGGGTAAGTTTCCATATTGTGCTTTGGTGACCTTTGATGCCAAGATCTGGTGCCCAACAAAGCCTGGGCCTTTATGGAACAGACACAACCTTGTGTGGCAGAATGAATTTGTTGCCAGTGGCAAATTTTGTTAACTGTGACCATTTTTTGACTGCATTTGTTAACATATTAATGACAGGAAGGGGCTGCTTTACACAAATGACTCATCCCCTTTGTTCTCCTCCCATATTCCCTAAAAGAGAGGAATAGAGAAGGAGAAACAAAGAAAAATTAAAAGAAGAAGCAACATAGGGAACTTCAAAAAGAATGACCTTCAGGTACCATCTTCTGCCTTAGAGTATAAGCTCTTTGAGGACAAGGACCTTCTGCTGAGTACTCACTTTGTTCATTCATAATTACACATTGAACCACATGCCATGTGAAAATCCTAAGCACCTTGGGGACATCAGATGTGGCTCCTGACCTCTCACTGGAGAAATAGGACACACAGATAAATTCCTACCCCCACAAGACTATATGTGATAAGCATCAAGTAGAACATCAGTGGTAGAGATGATAAGTGCTCTAAGAGTCAGGTGGAAGAAGAGATTGACTTTGGTCCCATAAATAATAATTGAGAAAAAAGATAAAGTGATGCTTCAGTGCTTGGAGTCTTGTTCCTAATTCTTGAAGCAGCTGGTAATGTTCATGTTATTGATTCCTCTGACGTGAGATGGGCTGGTAAGATTTCGGTGACTTCTGAGGACATGATGTTTTCTACTCAATGAACAATACACCCCCTGCCTCCTCCAGGGTTCTCTGGTGCAATTCATGGAATATGCTTATGAAGGCTGGGTGTGTTATGAACAGAGTGTTTGTGCGTTCATAATGGACTGCACTGACTCTAGGAAGTCAGGGGGGTGAGGCAGGAAAAGGGGACACTTAGGACTGGCTTCTAAGAATCTCTTTGCCGGGTACTTTCTGTAGAGCAGAGACTCATTCCACTTTTATGTGAAAATCTAACTTGAACAACAAGATAATCCAGAGTGAAAAAACCTAAACCATTCAAATGGAGCAATTAGTTGGTTTTTTCCTCCCTCGTGAGATACCCCCATGACTCAATGAGAGTTTTCTTTAATAAACTCCAGATATTAAGGTCCAGGGAAGCAAAGCAGTCAACCACGTTAAAAATAATAATAATAATAATAACACCAAAAAGAAATGAGGGTGGGGAGAGTCATGAGTCGATGTTAAAAATGAACCAGTTTTCAGTTTATCCGTTGGAAAAAAGCATCAGGCATTTCCACTTGATTTCGGGGCTAATGGGCCAAATGAGAGCTGATTTGTTTTCCCTTTCAGGAAAGCCGCCTCCCTGCTCTTGGGAGATGCCCTCCTTGACACAGCTGAGAGCTGGCATAACTCACGACAGCACTCTCTCCCTGGGGGGCCAAGCTGGGGTCTCTACTGCAGAGCTTCCCCTGCCGCATCTTCCTGCAATTCTAATGCAACATTAGCCAGGAACACTTAAAGCCCAGGACAGTTGCAAACGCCTTTCTTCATTATGATTTTTTTTCCTGGAGATTGCTAATTAAATCATTAAAATTTTATCTTCGCTTAACCATGGATAAAAACCATTTGAAACATTTAATTAGTATGCTGCAAGAGGTACACAGGAAACCAGGAGTCTTTGTAGGTTGCTTATGTATAGAAGGGGAGAGAGAGAGAGGGAGAGAGAGAGAGACAGAGAGAGAAAGAGAGAGACAGAGAGAGAGAGAGAGAGAGACAGAGAGAGAGAGAGAGAGAGAGAGAGAAACAGAGAGAGAGACAGAGGGAGAGAGGGAGAGAGAGAATGTGGTTGTGTTTTTACAAAGGAATCCAAAATCTTCCCCATCTCTTTGAAGTAACCTACAAGACTCATTCATGGAGATAGCTGAGAACTCTGCAGCTTGTACACCTTTACTGGGGCCTCCAGGTAGGTTCTTTGGCCAACCTTTACTCTGCCTGAGTGCCAGAGTATTTATAGCAAATATCACAGGATCAAGAAAAGCAGCCTGGCGTGGTAGATGGAAGGATCACCTTAGGGCCTGGTTTCAATTTTTCTCTCTGATACAGAGACAGAACTTGTTAGTCATCCCAAGTCTGCTTTGGGATGACTAACAAGTCATTTAATCTCCTTCCCACCCCCCCACCCCCAAATCCCCAACCCCTCCCTCCCAGGCAATTCTCTCAGATTGTAATTTTAGGGATGTGTTGCAGACCTATATCATTCAATTAATCAATAAGCATTTGTTAAGCATTTACTATATGCTGGGCACTGTGCTAAGTGCCAGGGATACCAAAAAAAAAAAAGGCAAAAGACAGTCCCTACCCTCAAGGAGCTTGCTGTTTGTCCTTTGTTTTCAAAGAGCAGCAATGATATCATGGGGCAATCTCTTGACTGCATGAAATGGATTTAAGTGAGGTAGAGTTGCACAAAGTCACCAGCCTCTTCCACAGTCATCAAAATCCAATGGCGAGACAAAAGTCAGGACGACTCTTGATGGCCCAGGTTGTAGGGGGTGACCTTGGTATCTCCAATGGCTGACCAAGCTCTGAGCACTACACAGCACCTGCTTCAGCCACCTTCATGGCTCTTGGAACAAATTGTTCTCATCTTCCCAGTCCACCAGAGAAAGTCTTCACATGCTTGAAGTAGACACCCCACTAACTAACCAATGAGTTTGAGGAAAGCAGGTGGTTTAACCCATCTGCCAAGACAGTTTTCCTGAAATGTGGCTGCTCTCTACGCTACAACTTCTTAGAGCCCCAGGTGAGAGTCAGGTGAAAGGGGGACACCAAAGGTGGATGAGCGGTCCTGAGAAGGGCTTGGCAAGGCCTCACACTACAGGGGCTATGCCTCCTTGAATGTCCCAGACACTCTTCAAAGAGCCTGCAATTTAATGGGGGAAACAACATGCAAACAAACATAAACAAAGCAAGCCATACACAGGATAAAAGAGATAATTAACCGGGAGGGTACCGGAATCAAGAGGGGTTGGGGAAGGTTCCTGTAGAAGGCGGGATTTTAGTTGGGACTTAAAAGAAGGTGGGGGAGTTAATAGGTAGAGTTGAGTAGGGAAAGCATTCTGGGTTTGGGGGGCAGCAAGAGACAAGCCACAGACAAGAGAGGCCGTGTCTTGTTCATAGAACAAGGTCACCTGTCAGCAGAGGGAGCTCCCTGTGTATGAAATAATAAGTCAGGACTTAAAACAACAACAAAAACAAAGAGTTGTAGTTGCGAGAGCTGGACAAGACCCTAGACGTCATCTAGTCCAACCTCTTCATTTAACAGAAAAGGAGCCCCAGAGAAGCAGAGAAAGAGGCAGTCTGGTGTAAACCACTGGATTTGGAGTCAATGTCCTGGGTTCAAATCCTACCCCCAGACACTTACTACCTATGTGACTTGGGGCAAGTTCCTCAGCCTCAGTTCCCTCATCTTTTTAATGAAGGGGTTGGGATTGTTGGATTCTAAGGTCTTTTTCAGCTCTAGAGACATGGTTCCATGTCCAAAGCTCCACATGGCCAAGGGTTCTGATTTTAAATCTAGCCTTTCTTCCATGTCTTCAGAGTTCCTTGGATGGCAGCTACTTTAGCCACAGGCAGGGTTCTACTGAGCACTGTAGGCCTATAATTGCGATATTAAGAGTCAGGTGTCTCAGTTCCACAGAGGAATTTACACTTTG
This sequence comes from Pseudochirops corinnae, assembly GCA_028646515.1. NCBI lineage: Eukaryota > Metazoa > Chordata > Mammalia > Diprotodontia > Pseudocheiridae > Pseudochirops > Pseudochirops corinnae. The sequence goes on along the minus strand of CM053590.1, from coordinate 184,598,487 downwards.
TTTAATTACACATCAGCGTGGACCAATCATGACTTCTCTCTCTCCATTCTGAAAACAGAAAAATAAAACAGGGAATAAAATGAAAATAGTTCAACATTACGTAACTGGGATTGTCAAACCCAGTATTCAGCGGCTAAAGGAAGACGTGGACAGAATGCAGAAAGTTCAGCAGCTTGGCATAGACTGCATACTAGATGCAGGGGCATTCCTGACACCTCGCTTCCCTCCTTCCCTCCTTGATCAGCCTCAGCAAACTATCAATCGACAAGCATTTCACAAAAAAATGAGGCAGTCCCTTGCACTCCAGGAGTTTACGTTCTAATGGGAAAGACAAGAACAAAGAAAAACATATACAGCATCAATGTAAAGTGAACAAATCCAAGGATATAACAAAGCAGTTCAAGACAGGAGAGTGTGGAAAGGAAGGTGCTAATTAGCAGGTGAGGGATCAGGAAATTCTTCATGTACAAGGTGGTGCTTGAACTGTATCTTAAGACAAAAGAGATACAGGGCCAAGGTAAGGAGGGAGCATCTAGCAGGCAGGTAGAGTGGCTGATGCAAAGGCTTGGAGATGGGAAAGAGAGTGTTGGGTGTGAGGAAAAGAGAGAAGGCCCGATTGGCTGGATCCCAGTCTGGGAGGGAAAATAATGAGCAATGAGGCTGAAGATAGGTTGGGATCAGGTTATATAGGCCTTTAAAAGCTAAAAAAGAGGAGTTTATATTTTATCCCAGACATAATAGGAAGCCACTGGAATTGATCAAATAGAGCAGTCACATGGTTGAATCTGTACTTAAGGAAAATTAGTTTGGCAGCAATGTGTAAGATAGACTGGAGTAAGGAAAGACAAAGAGTGGTCACTCTTGGCCTCTCCCTAGTGTTCTACTTCCAAACTTAGGCAGGCTCAAAGGTTTCATTCTAGCACTGGCTCACAATCCAGACATCCCTGACTGGTTCTGGGGATAGCTAATAATTCATTTCTACTCCAAATCATGTCTAGAGGTGTCAATGAGCCCAGAACTGTTGGGCTTGTCTGATCTAGGACAAGCCCAAATCGCCATGGCTTCCCTAGAACCAGCTATTGAATTCTACAAACTCATGAACCAGAGGCATGACCTCAGGGTGAATTTGTATCATGCAGTATAGCAGAGTTTTAAATAGAAATTCTGATGTCCGGGGCAAATTCAGTCATGGAAGAATCAGGGGGTACTATAGTGAAGAAAGATAGTGATGGGATGGTCATGGTGCTGCATGGCACAGAACCATCAGGGGACCATGAGGAGAAGGCAATGAGCCACAGGTCTGACATGGGAAGGAAGCATGTCTCCCCTGCAACCACCCCAGATGTAGACCCCAGGATCAAAGCCCCAATTGCTCTACCATAGTGATAGCTCTTCAGTACAGACATATTCCAGTCTGCTATAGGATCCAAAGGAAATACAAAACCCTGGCCATCCCTAAAGGAATGCAAAGACTAGTGCAAATAATACTTTGTGTCCTATCCTGAACGTTTATATTCTGGTTTTATTGCATTAAAATGAAATCCAAGAGCAGTCTTGAAGTAGAAAAGAAGTCACAAAAAAGCTCCAAGGAACACAGGCTGAGGAGTATGTGTGTATAAAAAGGTAGAAAGGTAGTCCCTTTTCCTTTGCCTTGGTAGTCTTACAGCATTTACAAGAGGATGAATGTATGTATAGGCCACTAGGATCTTATTTTAAGGTCACCTAGAGGGCTCCCTCCTTCAACTCAGCCTGCTGCCTACTTGAATAATATAGAGTTTAAAATCATCCAATCCTCAAGAAAAACCACTGAGGCAGAGTTTGGAGTCAATGGCACTTTATTAAAGGGTTCATGGTCTCCTCTAATGACGTGTACCTCAGATCTTCCTGATGATCTGAAATGCCCCTTTCCTCTAGAGCCTTATTTTTATAAGGTTCCATACCTGAACACTCTAGAGGAGCTACACAAAAATACAGAATTATTATTTTTGGCCTTGCTTCAAAGGCCCAAAATGATGTATCAAACAAAAAAAAAAAAATGGCCTATCAACAGTGGGGTCTCAAGTTCAGCGAAGCTTGGGGCATCTCCACTAAGTGGTCACCTGCTCATATTGGACAAGAGAGAGGGGCCCAGAGGTACAAAAATAAGTTGGGGGACTTTCCATATAATTGAGTCACCGCCACCATACTGGGCTTGATCACCATAATAAGGAAAAACAAGGGTCTCTAGTTGGCTTCCTATGCTTAAGCAAGTGAATTTACAATCTGTAGTTCACAGCTCTGGGGCCTAATAGAGAGAACTTATAACCACTAATCCTATGGAATCATATTAAATCAGTTAATACTGATTGGAATAGAGTGGGGGCCCAAATAAATCATTTCTCACAATAGTCGTTAATTCTTATAGTAAGGAGCATATTTCTATGAGTGAGTGGGGGAGGGAGGTGAGTGCAGGGAGGGAAGATAGAAAAGCGTGAAGCTCTAAGTGATTGCTTACATGTGCAATAGTATAGGGCAATAGGGCAGCTTTATGTCCTGGTAGATAGGGTCCTGGATGTGGAGTCTGGAAACTGCGAATTCAAATCCTGTCTCAGACAGTAGCTATGTGTCCCTGGGAAAATCCCTGTTTTTCTGTATTCTATTTTCTTCATCTGTATAATGGGGATAATAATAGCCCCTACGTTGCAAGGTTGTTGTAAGAATCAAATGAGATCATACTCAGAAAGTGCTTCGCAAACTTTAAAGTGCTGTCTACATATTAGTTAGTTCTACCATTATTGCCATCCTCTAGGGCTGACTCTGCCCAAAACTCTTTGGATTGGGGCCAGAATCCCTAGGACCACATAACAGGGACTTCTAAATACATCAGGTCTGAATCAGAACCAGACTTCAAGTATGTTTTCACATTTCCCGCACAATTCACTATATTCAAAGCCCTCCCGAATCGTGGTCTCCTTGTAGTGTTCTCAGATCCTTGAGCATCTCTGGAGGAGAGAATAGGGTCAGAGGAAATGGAACATATCCAGACGAAAGGCCAGCAGGTGAGGACAACAGATGGGCAGAAAGAGCAGCGGAAATCAGAGGTACAGTACAGGAAAAGGGATGGACTGGGAGATGTAGGAAGCCAGGGCATTACTTTATCATTTCCTTGCAGCTCATATCAAGTGAAGGGGGTCACTTTGGAAACCCACACCTTCATCCTAGTCATAAATAAATCTTTTAATGGCTGCCTTGTAGAGACTCTGAGAGCCCTTAGGCAAATCCTGTGCATTAACTGGGCTTTCTGCAGAAAGGATTAAAGGGATGGGGTGGGGAAGAGGACTTCCTTGTTAAATACTGTAATTACTAAAAATCCTATGCAAAAAAAGAAAAATGAATATGCAAAACATTTTTGAGGCAACGTATTGTACATACTGCTATTATCGTGCTAGGTAGAGTGCAGTAGAAACGTACAAATGTCAGCGTTAACAACACATAATGATGTATGGTTATATTTGAAAATGACATCCGCGGCTATTAACCTGATCTGTTTGTTATGGCGTAAGAAGAGTGTAGAATCTTGATTTTATAACTATAGGCATAATTTAACCCCTTCTTTTTTATTTACCCTTAAAAGGAAAAAAAAACGACAGCAGGCACCGTTTTGCTATGTTTGCTGTCCAAGGTAACACTTATTTTTGTCTGACTGAATGGCTGGGAGTTTTTTGGGAAGCAGTAGTGGCAGACGAGCAGGATTTGTGCCCTGGGAGCTAAGAAGGCTGCTATGGAAAAATGGCAACTGACTTACAGAGCCTGACCTATGGACCTATGGAGCTGCCCTTAAAGTAACTGGGGCAATTGATGAGTGAGGACTTAAATACTACTGGTGGCCAGGTAGACTGGGGAAGGAAGAAGGTCGCTGCCAAATTCCTCTGCCTATTTTAATCAGCCATGTTCTAAATCTTTCTCCATTTTTTTTTCTGGTTCAAGAAGGAGGGAGGGAGAAAAAATGAGCCAGAGCTCCCTACTATAGCAGCACTTTGACTCTGCATCACCCCAGATGATGGATGGATGGATTCTACAGAGCAAGCCAGGTAAGGTCTCATGCTGGGTCATGCAGTAGTTTTTAGGGGCGTCAGTCTACCAAATTGAGGCTTCTCCAGCTGGCCCCAGAATGCCAGGCCACCTAATTTAACCCTACCCCAACAGGTTTTACATTTTCCACACATGGGCTGATGAAAAAACCTCACAGTCACCACCATAATTAAATTCCATGGTTTTTACTTTGTCTTCTCTTCCATTCTTTTCAATTTGCACTGAGTAGAAAAGTAACTTGGTAGTAGTGACCTTCTAAGGTTGTCATTTTTTGAGTCACGTCTAACTCTTCATGACCCCATTTGGGGTTTTCTTGACAAAAACACTAAAGTGGGTTGCTATTTCCTTCTCCAGCTCACTTTACAGATAAGGAAACTGAGGCCAACAGGGTGAAGTGACTTGCCCAGGGTCACACAGCTAGTAAGTGCCTGATACTGGATTTGAACTCAGGAAGATGTGTCTTCCAGACTTCAGGTGAGGAGCCACCTAGCTGCCTTACCTTCTAAGGTAACTTGACTCATACAATCCCACGAAGATACTTCTTGGCCCAACACAGACCCCCCCCCAAACAGAAGGTTCTTCTTTTATTTCTAGACTAAAATATGTCATCCACAATTGGAGAGAAATCCAGCCTCACGAGCCATCTAGCCAGTCACTGAGCATCTGTGACGTGATTTCTGTGTGCTGAGCAGTAAGGACACAAATGCTACTAAAAAGAAACGTGGTCCCAGTCTTCCACTCTAAGGGGAGAAGACAACACATAAAAGGAAATGGAAAAGTCGTGGGGAGGAGGGGTACACAAGGTCCAGACAGAAAAAAGAGGAGCTGGAGATGAATGGGTGGAACACAGCTGGCCTGGGCACTTTTCAGGAGGAAGCGCTTCATCAGAGGAGATCAGTCTTCTACTCTATTAGTAACCACAATAAAAGCTAGAAGTTACATAGAGACTTAAGGTTTGCAGACCACTTTAAAGGTAATCTCATTTTGTCTTTATTTATATTATCTAGTTTGTCTTGTTGTTTTTTTTTTATAACCCTGGGAATTGGTGTTAGTATTATGTCTGTTTGAAGATGAAGGAACTAAGGCATCCAGAGGTCAAGTGACTTGCCCAAGGTCAGTGAATGTCCGAGGCTGGATTTGAACTCAGGTCTTCTTGACCCTAGGTCCAGAGTTCTATCTACTACTTTACCTAGATGCCTTTTGGGGCTCTTGCAGGAGCTGGAGAGATCTGATCACATGAGGGACAATCAGCAAACAAAGTGACAGACAATATCTATTCCCCCATAGAGTCATAACTAGTGTAAGGTAAATGAGATGCTGACATATGAGGAAACAAAGAGGGAAGGGCACTGAGGACCACTATACACACGCCCTGTCTTGTACCACATGGTTCAAGCATTCCTAAGCCCCCTGCAGGAGTCTGCTGTCACGAACCCCTCTCCTTGGGCCCGCTTTACCCAGCCATCTCAAGGGTGAGGTGGTGAAAGGAGGGCCAGACTGACCCAGCTCCCAGAACAACGATACCCACACTTGCCAAGTCCAGCCAAGTCCCCACAAATTTTTTTTGCCCCAGGTGTAGCCATTCCTACACATAACTCTGCTCCCCTGCCCTGCCCCACAAAATAAATCCATGTGGTTCAGAGACACATTCCCCTCACTTGGATTATGTGAGCATCTCATTAGATGGAGTGTGTTAGAAACATTAGAGGGTTGAAGCAGAGAGAAAGAAGCAGCCTAATAGGAACTCTGAAAGACAGGCCACATTACATAGGTCTAGGTAAAAATTCACCCCTTCTAGATAACCTAGAGCAAGCTAGGGAACTCTGTCTGTGAGGGGGAGAGAGGGGAGCCGGAAGAAGGTGTATGGGAACCTGTCGTTCTTTTCCCTAGCACGGAATCAGATCTGCTCATATTGTATTTATGTCGGGTCCTTCTTTGGGTCTAAGCTGTTATTGCACTTCAATGGTCACAGACCTGCTCCCGAATCAGAAATTGCTTCAGGTGCTGAATGCAGGCAGGCAGCCAGTGACTGAGGCCTATCTGCCTGTTTATAGATGGTTCCCCCAGCAGCCTCTCCCTCAGAAACTGGCTGGCTTCCAAGAAAGAAGCCAAAGGCACATTGACTCCCACTGAGATCTTGGTTACAGCTGTGTGGGATAAGGAGGGCTCAGAAATAGCCTTGGCTCAGAGGTTGCAGGGATGACCAGACCTTCCTGGAGGTATTTTGTATTCAATGATTTATCTCATTCACATATTTCCTTACCACCACTATTCTGCTCCAGGATAAACAGAATTCCATGCCTCTGAGGTAGGTTTAATCACCTCTCAATGACCTGCTGGAAGTCAGATAATATGTGGTAGTTAACTTCTACCAGGACTAAGTTCTTAAATTCTTATATAAGGGGAAGGGTCCAGAGGAACACATGCTATGGTTAGTTTTGAAACTACATTCCCTAGAAGCCTGTGTGTCAACTCTGGAGCTTTTAGTGCACCCATGTTAAATCACCCTGTAGGAGTTAGGGAGATGGTAAGATATGGGAGGGCAGTTGCTGAGAAGAAGAATGATGAAGGAAGGGGGGAGGCAAAAATCAATTATTAAGCACCTATTGTGTGCTAGTTACTATAATAAGTGCTTTATAAATATCATGTCATTTGATTCTCACAATAGGCCTAGGAGGTAGCTGCTACTAATATCCCCCTTTTACAGATGAGGTCAAGGGACTTATCCAGAGTCACATAGCTAGGTAGTGCCTGAGGTTGAATTTGCATTCAGGTCTGCCCAGTTTCCCTGGGCTGGACTGCATCCTTCTCTCCAGGGGCTAGGGTGTCTGGAGCTTTTGTTGGACTGTAATTCACCAGTTATCTTGGGGACATAGAGGAGTGACTGCCATCTGAGTGTGGATGTGATCTAGATCTATGCACCAGCTATCTGATTCACTTCCTTTCTTATTTATCTCGCTTCATGTATCAATGAAAACACTTTCTTGGATTGATTAAACGCTATATTTGTAAGGTACTTAGGGTATTCTATCAAGAGTGATCATGGAGTAGGTGTTAATTATTTGAACACCCAAATAGAACCCAGGAAATACTGAGTGGTCCCCAACCATAGGCAACTCCACTTAAAAAGAAAATCTTCTCATCAGAATATTGGAAGAAATTAAAAAATAAAAAGCTACAGGTATTAATTGTATACAAGGAAGTCATCCCTGTCATGGGCAGATCTCTTTCAACTTTCCTTCCTAAATAATAAGATTTAGAATTGGGAAAAAAAAACCGTTAGAGATTGTCTAGTACCACCTCCTGGTTTTACAGATGAAGAAGCCAAGGCCCAGAGTGGAGAAGGAACTTGTCCAAAGTTATATAGGTAGGGTTGGGGAAGTAGTGTGGCTCCAGGGCCAATGGTTTCAAATTTCACCTTGAAACTTACTGTCTGTGTAACCTTGAGAAAGTCACTGGGCCTCAGTTTCCTTATCTATAAAAGAGGAGGTTGCACTAGATGGCCTCTGATACGCTTCTAGCCCTATATGTATCATCCAGTAATAACTATGATCTGATTGCAGGCCTCCTGATTTCAAATCCTGTATTCTTTTCAATACACACCACCCGGTCTCCATTAAAATGTATCATTCAGTACCGCAGGAGATCAAGATCCAGATCCAAATCTCTAACACAGAACTTTTCTGAGCATGAACTACACATTCCCCTCCCCCTCCAACTCCAACAGGCTTAGTTCCATCTTAACAAAAACTCTTTTTCCCTTTTACTTTCTAAGTCACCTTCATTTGGAAGTGAAGTGTGCTCTTGGCCCTTGAAGGTTTTCCATATGTCTAGCCACTGTGCAGTAAGGATAGCTAGTGTTAGCTACCAGGTTGCCCAGAGACCTCTAATATTGTTTTGTTTAGGGCTGGGGATTTCCTCCCCTACCCACAACTGACTCATTTTCTCTTGAGTCTTTTCTTTTCAAGGGGGAAATCAATTCAGTATCTGAAGTAAACCCTCATCTGTTCTAGCCCCCTTTGCCCTAAGACTCTCATTGCCTTCCCTAGGAGAAAAAAAGAGTTGGGGAATTATCTCCCCATTGCAGGAGTAAGTGAGTCCTGATTTAATGCACTCGCCTTCCATCTCAGGCAGGCTTGAGCTCCAGCTGCAATGATTACTGTCTCCAATCGGCCCCTCTCCAACCCCATGCAAGCTCTTCATCAGCATGGCAACCCATAACTCGGGGTCTTGGCAGGGAGTCTGGCCAGGGGCTTTGCATGTCAAGTCTTCAGAGGTTCCATTCGGAAAATACAAGGGCTTGAGGACCATTTGTGGAAATGAAGTCATTAGGGGAAAGCCAAGATTAGCCACAGAGAGACGGTGATGAAAGCATGCAGAGCCTGGGAGGTTCCAAAGGAGAGGGTGAGCCAGGCTGGCTCTTACACCATTACTGAATTTGGGTCAGAGGAAAACAAAGAGAGCAAAAGCCCAGGGATGAAGCTGAATTTGTTCACTGGAAGGCAGCCCTGAATTCTCCCCAGGAAATTCTTTGTAAAAGAGATTTTTACCTATAAGAATTTCAATGATCATGTTCTTTAGTACATTTTGCTACCTTGGAACAAAAGCCTTATGATCCCTTCATGCAAAGATGGATCCCTTTATGCTTTTCAAGGTGCTTTTGCCCACATTTCATCCTCACAGCAACCCTAGCAGGTCAGTATGTCAGGTAATAGGAATAATGTTAAAGGTATTATATCCATTTTGCAGGTGAGAAAACTGACATTCAGAGATGACAAATTATTTGCCCAAGACCACCCAGCTGATTAGTAGCAGAGCCAGGACCAGAACTCAAACCTTCTCACTAGTAGTTCAGTGACACTTGAATCTATTTTTCTCTGTGATTTGATGAAAAGGATTAAGTTCTATAGAGCAAGGAGTCATGAATTAGGAATGAGATCCATAAAATGATAGATTAGAGATCACTCATTATTTTACAGGTCCTATTCCGAATTAATGAGTTGGCTTTAGGTGACACTCTAGTAGGGGCAGCTATGTGGATAGAGTATCCCACCTGAAGTCAGGAAGACTCATTTTTATGAGTTCAAATCTGATCTCAGACACTTTCTAGCTGTGTGGCCCTGGGAAAGTCACTTCACCCTGTTTGCCTCAGTTTCCTTATCTATAAAATGAGTTGGAGAAAGAAATGGCAGACCACTCCATTAGGAAGAGTAACACACCACTGAAAAGTGACTGAACAATAACATAGGTGATCTCTAGGCTTCCTCCTGGCTTTAAAACTTCACTGTATAACTCAGAGACCCTTCCCAGGGTTTGTCTAATCTAATTACCACAGTTTTTCCTGTTTTGACCTGTAGTCATTCAGGATCAGTTGAGTATTTCTGAAACATGCTGATTAAGAGAAGAGAGGAGAGAGAGAGAGAGGGAAAGAGAAAGAGAAAGACAGAGACAGAGACAGAGAGACAGAGAAGTGAGAGTGTGTGCTCCTTTACTAAGGATATTCAATTTTTTGCCCTTATTAACTCAGTTTACTTCCTACTTCTTGTTTCTCCCTCTTTGCCCATTTTCTACCTTCTGAAAGATGTTTCATCTCCCACCAAAATCAAAATGTCTCCCATTGATTGCAGAGATCTGGCTGGATGACTGAAGCTTCAATCACACCTGTGACATCTCTTCTAGATCTACCCAGCACTCTCCTTGGTCACTAATGAGCTCCAGCAATGGATCAAGTTCACATAGGCTTTGATTTGTCTTCTGGGGAAAAAATAATCAGAGTACCTAACTGTGATTCCCAAGGTCACCCCTAGCCAGTGGAATAAGCAGCTCCCAGAACAAGTCTGTTGAAACCAGCTTCATCCACATCATTTAAATGCCCCCTGCAGTAGGACTCTTCTGGTTGGATGGAAAAAACAAAACAAGAAAAAAAACAAGGCTTTGGTTGGTATCCAACAGGCTGCAGGGAAAGTTGATGGCAGCTTCCTATAGTTGTAAATCCTGGGATCACTGAGCTCCAAATGGATTATTCATAGACCAAGTTGGAGTATGTTGAGAAAGCTTTGGAGCACAGCTGGGCTATGAGAAGGACCAAGACCCTTTCGGGGCTTATGGCAAGAAGCCTGTCTCATCCCTTTGCTTTGGGAAATGTCCTGTGTTTGATCCAGTCACTGATTTAGCACTCTAAGGGAAGAAACACAAACAAGCAACTCTGTGCTCAGGGAATTGTTATTTCCAGATTCCCGTTCCCTACCTCATGAAAACACAGATGCTCCCCTGATCCGACTGGAGTTTGCATTGGCCAGCATAGCCAATCTCTTAAGCACAGCCCTATCTACACAGCCCTATCTAAGAAAAGAAATTTCTTTTCTTTGCCTCTGCCTCAAGCCCTCCCAGGACTGTGGCTGCTGCAAAATGGTGAGATGTTTGACTAATGAGTGTCTACTTTAAGTAAAATTTCTGCCTCCGTTTCCAAGATCCACAGATATATGCAGATCCTTCTGTTGGTCTCCATTCAGGGGAGGGGGAGAGGGATATGGGAGGTGAATTATTTACAGGTTAGGAAACCAGAGTAGAAAGAGGGAAAGGAGGATTTCCAAGCTTTCTTCCTCTTTTGATCAGTTATCTCTAAAAAGATTTAATTTAATTTTTTTTTTTTTTACACAGCAAATTTCATTTATAGCATGTCACCAGAGGAAACTTCTATTGATTTGTTTAAAGCATTCATGCTGGATTACAGCACTAATATATACACATGCATTAGCAGGAGCTTTTTCAAACAATGTGTCCAGGAAGTTTATTTCTGAGCAGAAAGTTGGAAAGTCTGTGTCTACAAACATCAAATGACTCATTCTCTGCTAATTACTGACACCTGCAGCGGAAATTGCTCTCTACTAAAAACCAAGCATTTCACTTAATTTCTGTTCTAATTAGTCAAGTAACAAATGTGCCTTCTAGTTGATATCAAAATGCAGGAGTTGCATAACACCAGGGCTGGAAACGTTCGTTCTCCCTCTTAGCACGAGGCAAGATTTATAATAAGAGTGAGCTCGAACAGTCTAGCAATGGCAATGCTCAATTTTCACATGATGACGTTGGTACCCACTGGGCACTGGATCATTAATATAGAGCAGGAAGTAACCCTTAAGAGACATTGGGTCCAATTCCCTTATTTCAAAGATACAAAAACTGAGGCAAAAAGAGTTTAACTAATTTGCCCTGTGGCTGGCAAGTGTCTGAGGTGGGCTTTGGACTCAACTTTTCCTAGTTTCAAGTTCAGTACCCACTGAAGAAGATGAGGAATGCTCATTTTTATATCTCTTGGACTTTTCTTCCCTTTTAAGCAAGTGTTCATTTATAGAGCATCCTAGAACCGTCAGAGTTATTATCAGCCTCGGTACAGAAAAGGAAAAAAATAGAATGTCAGAATGTCTCCTGATCAGAATATCTTACGTGAGAAGAGCTCTTCTTTCATCATAGACCAACCAAGGGGTAGAATTGGCTCTAGCTGAAAGCACAGTTGGGAGACAATGGAAAGGATTATAAAAAGAAGGGATTAGATTAGACGGTCTCCAATGTCCCTTCAAGCATTGAGTATGAGCTACTTAAATCTATGAACAATATCTGATGTTTTCTGCTCCTTAACTCCATATCTCTAATCTGCTATCAGGTCCTACCTATTCTTTCTCTGAAATATCTATCAGTTTTATCCCTTCTTCAATTTCTGTCGCCAACATCCTAAATGCTCACTTCCCTCCAATCCTTCTGGCACACCCAGCTGATCTTCCTAAAACACCATGTTCATCAGTATCTATCTAGGACCTATAATGATTCTACATAGAGACCCAGGATTTAGGTAGTATGTGGAAATTCTGGTGTGGAAACTCCCTGTGCTAATTATAATGACCTAAGCACCCCCACTGCACCTAGGGCACTGATTTTTTAAAAGAACTCAAGTAATAATTGATTTATCCTTGTTTAAAATTTGAAGGAAAATGTGGAAATACGTTCTGCATGACTGCATGTATATGACCTCTATCACATTGTTTGCCTTCTTGATCAGGGGGGATAGAGGGAATTTGGAAGTCAAAATTTTTTTAAAATTGGTTTTACATGTAATTGGGGAAATGAAATATTAAATCACCAAAAAAGGATCTAGGTAATAATAATAACAACATTTGTATAGTACTTTAAGATTTGCAAAGCACGTTACAAGCGTCTCATTTATCACGACAATATTCCTGGAAGGTAGATGTTATTATCCCCATTTTGTAGATGAGGAAGCTAAGGAAGATAGAGGTTAAGTGACTTCCACAGGGTAATATAGCTATTGAGGGTCTGATGCGAGATCGGAACTCAGATCCTCCAAAGTCTGGGTCTAGGCTTTATCTGCTGCATCACTTGGCTGCGTGGCTAGTTAACTCATTGGCCCACCGTTACACAACTAGTATGTGTTAGAGGAAAGATTTGAATACAGGTCTGCCTCCAAGACTAGTCCTCAATCCACTACCACAAGCTCTCTCTTTATTACTTATCAGAGCAGATTCAAGCTTGTTAACCAAACCTAGTGCTTGATAAACAAGTCTTATTCCAGTTTATTTCTAACTAGTCCCTCAAATAAACCATCTATTCTAGCTGTCAGTTCCCATACAAAGCATCCCTGTATCCCTGCTATCCTCCTGCATTCTAGGACCTGCCAATCCACATACTTCAGGACCCAGAAAAAAGGCTCACCATGAAGACCTCCCAAGGTAGCCCCAACCTACAACCATTTTTCACAGAGCAACTTGGAATCATTGAAAATGATACACAATTAATTTCCTGAAAGCAATCCAGACGACTCTCTTCTCTTTTGAAATTGTGGCCTTAACTCATTGTCAAGCTGCAGTATCAATAAGATATGTGTACTGATGAACTCAGTAAGTTAAGCTATCTAACTAAATATCATAGTCTGACAATGGTCACTTTGTTTTTATTTTTGTTTTTTTGCGTAGATTATTATACTAAACTCCTTTGGATGGTTTTTAATCTCATTAAGAAAGCTCTATAAGTTCTGGGACTTGAAACAATCAATAAAGAGCTTGAACTAGGACAGGCAACTTGGACTTTGCACAAGTGGGCCAAAATGAGAGAATGCTAAGAACAGTTACACTCCTTCATCATTGAAATAAACTTAGCACCTAGTCAACAAAAAGAATTAAATTGGCGAAGCATCACATACTTTCTCTCTTTTGTTTTGCATATCCCAAGTGAACTCCTCTCTCTTCCTTTCACTCCTAGCCCCAAAAGTGAGTCAGATGTTTTTTATAATCTACAAATGGACTAGAGCATTATATTCTCTGCATCTTTCGGTCAACTGGGTGACTATGAAGAAGCAGTCTACTGTAAAAAAAAAACAAAACCACACTTATGAAAGCCTACCTCTTCCCTTCTCATATTTCTATCAAGGATACCTTTAACACTTAGGTGCATCATTCTCATAAAGGTTGAGTACAATCAGAAAAGATGAAATAGAAAACTTTGATAACACAAAATTGAAAAAATTTGCCCAAACAAAATTCATGAGTCTAAGAAGGAAAGTGTTTGACTTGGTAAAAATATTTATGTCAAAAGGATCTAATTTTCAAAGGTCCATAGGCATCTAACAATATTATGTAAATCTTAAGTCATTCTCCCCAAAAATAAACAGTCAAAGCATGTGAACAAACAATTTTCAAAGAATTGAAAACTATTAACAACATATGAAATAATACTCCAAATCATTAATGATAAAATGCAAATTAAAGCCGTTGTGATGTCTTATCTCACACCCAGCCAACTAGTAAAGAGGACAAAAGATGGGAATAATCAGCATTGGTAAGTCAGTAAAAAGACAAGCACCCTAATGTGCTCTTGGTCGAGATGTAAATTGGTGAGATCATTCTGGAAAATAATTTGGAATTATGGTAATAAAGGGACTAAAATACCCATTCTCTTTGATGCAGAAATCCAGCTGCTAGTCAACAGGTTCGGTGATAAAAAGAAAAGGCCCATACAAACTGAGACATATAACACAGCACTTTTTGTAGTAGCAAAGTAGATGCTTATTGATTAAGGGGCTGGCTAAACAAGTGCGGTACGTGAATGTAAAAAATGATGGAAATCAAATTCTGAAATAGCAGAGCCAACAAAAGGTCAAGGTGAGATGCTTTTCCAGCCCAAGACAGCCTAAGAGGTTGGAAGGAGAGATCTCTGATACCACGTTAGGTCTGGCCCAGAGCCTACGTGGCAACAACAACCACTGTGGACCTTGGAGGCAGCAACAGCAAGAGCAGCTTTAGGAACTCTCAAGCCAGAGACCATAAGGTATCTGGCAACTGGTCAGAAAGAAATTGCAAGGGACCCCTGTGCTAGCACTGGGCACAGGACAGCGCACTGGCAACACCATTGCCTATACCACTTGTTATTCAGTCATTCGGTCAAGTCTGACTCTTCATGTCCCAATGGACTATAGCATTCCAGGTCGTTCTAGCCTCCACTATCCCCCAAAGTCTGTTCAAGTTCATGCTCAGGGGCAGCTGGGTGGAGCAATGGTAGACCACCCACACTGGAATCAAGAGGCCTGAGTTAAAATTTAGCCTTAAACACTTACTAGCTATGTGACCCTGGGCAAGTCACTTAACTCCAATTGTCTCAAAAAAAACTCAACAACTAAGTTTGTGTTCATTACTTCCATGACACTATTTATCCATCTCATCCTCTAACCATCCCCTTCTCCTTTTGCTTTCAATCTTTCCCAACATCAGGGGCCTTTCTAATTAGTTCTTTTTTTTCTCATTATGTGACCAAAGTATTTAAGTTTCAGTTTCAGTATCTGACCTTTCAGTGAACAGTGCAAATTAATTTATTTAAGTATTGATTGATTTGATCTCTTTGTTGTGCAAGGGACCCTCAAAAGTCTTCTCCAGCATCACAATTCAGAAGTGTTGATTCTGCAGCACTCAGCTTTCCATAAAGTCTAGCTCTCATAGTCATATGTTGCTACTGGAAAAACCATATCTTTGACTATAAAAATTGGGAAAAGAAATGAGAGCAATGCAAGAAAATTATGAAGACAATTATTCTATATGAAGATAAATATTCTATACTTACTACTAGGTCCCAGTTCCAGGGTGGAAAGAAGTGCCTGCAGTCACAAAGGAGCAAGTTCCCTGAGGAGCTGTTTACTTCGCAGTTGTTTAATGCATCAGGTTCCTTCCTACTAAGGACCAGACTAGAGATCAGGAGATTGGTGACCACTCCTCTCCATGGATCACAACACATTGGAAGTACAAAAAATTTACAGACCCCCAGAACTAGTTATAAAAACAGCAGCATGAAAAAGTCTAAAGTTTGGGACAGTGCTTCACCACCCCAAGGTGAGCAGAACCCAACTTTAACGTAAAGTTCAAAGTCAAGAAATAGGCTGGAAAACAGGAAAACAACAACAATAACAAAAAAAAAAATGTGACCATAAAAAACTACTATGGTGACTGGGAAGATCAAGACACAAACTCAGAAGAAGACAAAGATGTTGAAATAGCTACAAGCAATGCCTCAAGGGAAAAAAGGTCAATTGGTCACAAGTCCAACAAAAATTCCTGGAAGGAATAAATTTTTAAAAAAAAATCAGAGTGACAGAGAAAAAAAATGGGAAAAGAAATGAAAGTAATGCAAAAAAAAATTATGAAAAGAAGATTAACAGCTTGGTAAAGGAGACGCAAGAAATACTGAAGAAAATAATACCTTAAAAACCAGAATTGGTCAAATGGAAAAAGAAGTACAAAATATCTCTGATGAGAAGAACTTCTTAAAAAGTAGAATAGGTCAAATGGAAAAAAGAAGTATAAAAAGCTTACTGAAGAAAATAATTCCTTAAAAATTCAAATTGGGTAACTGAAAGTCAATGATTCTATGAGACAACAAGAAACGAAGAAACAAAGTCAAAAGAATGAAAAACAAGAAAATGTGGAATATCTCATTGGAAAAGCAACTGACCTGGAGAATAGATCAAGGAGAAATAACGTAAGAATTATTGGACTACCTGAAAACTATGATAAAAATAGAAAGAGAAATTATCAAGGAAAACTGTCCCAATATCCTAGAACAAGAAAGAAAATTAGATATTGAAAGAACCTACTTATTGATCACCTTATGAAAGATATTCTAAAGTGGAAATTCCCAGGAATATGATGGTCAAATTCCAGAGCTCTCAAGCTGAAGAGAAAATACTTTGAGCAGATAGAAAGAAACCACTTAAATTCCACTGAGCACAGTTAGGATCACATAAGATGTAGCAGCATTTGTATTAAAGGAATAGAGGATTTGGAACATGATAATCTGGAAGGCAAAGGAGCAAGGATTACAACCAAGAATTACCTACCCAACAAAACTGAATATAATCTTTTAGGAGGGAAAATGTATATTTAATGAAATGGAAGACTTTCAAGCATTTTTGATGAATAGAATATAGTTGAATAAAAAATTCGACTTTCAAATAAGACTCAAGAGAAGCATAAAAAGGTAAACATGAAAGAGAAATTGTAAAAAATTCAATAAAATTAAACTGTTTTCATTCCTATATGAGAAGATGAAACATGTAATTCCTAAGAACATTACCATTATTAAGACAGTTGGAAAGATTCTACATAGAGGACATGGGAGTGAGTCAAGTATGTTGAGATGATCTAAAAAAATAAATGAATGAGTGAGAAAGAAGAATGAATAGGAGAAGGGGAAAGGAAATAAGATTTGAGTAAATTATTTCACATTAAAGAAGCATGCAAGGAAGGGCTTTTAGAGTAGAAGGGGAAATGGGGGGTAGCAGGTCGAACTTTTGAACATCACTCACATTTAAATTGACTCAAAATGGGAAGAACACACACATACACACACACACACACACACACACACAGAATTGATTATAGAAATCTGTCTTACCCAACAGTGAGTAGGAAGGAAAAAGGATAAGAGAAAAGTGAATGATAAGCACAGATTAAGAAAAATCATGGTCAGAAGCAAAATGGAATTTAGAGGAGGGGCCAGATAAAAAGAAAGAGAGAGAAGAAGAAACAGAAGAAAATAGGATGGATGGAAATGCAGAGCTAGTAATTAAAACTGTGAATGTGAATGGGATAAAATCACCCATAAAACAAAATGAATAGCAGAATAAATTATAAACCAGAATTAAACAATCTTTCTGTTTTTTTTAAATAAGAAACACCGTTGAAACAAAGAGACATACACAGAGTTAAAATAAGGAGCTGGAGCAGAATCTATACTGCTTCAGCTGAAGTAAAAAAGGCAGGGGTAGCAACAATGATCTCAAACAAATCAAGAGCAAAAACAGATCTAATTAAAAGGGATAAGGAGGGAAATTACGTTTTATTAAAAGGAACCATGCACAATGAAGTAATATCAATACTAAACATATATGCACCAAATGGCATCCCATCCAAATTCTTAAAGGAAAAGTTAAATGAGTTAGAGGAGGAAATGTACAGTAAAACTATACTAGTGATGGGTTTTAACTTTCCCCTCTCAGAGGTGGTTAGATCGAACCATTCAAAGGAAGTTAAAGAGATAAATAGAATTTTAGAAAAGTTAGATATGATAGACCTCTACAGAAAATTGAATGATAATAGAAAGGAGTACATCTTTTTCTCAATTGTGCATAGCCTTTCACAAAAACTAACTATATATTAGGGCAAAAAAAAAAACCCCTCAAAAATAAATGCAGAGGGGCAGCTAGGTGGCACAGTGAATAGAGCACGAGCCCTGGAGTCAGAAGGACCTGAGTTCAAATCCAGTCTCAGACACTTGACACACTTACTAGCCGTGTGACTTTGGGCAAGTCATTTAACCCCACTTGCCCTCCAAAAAGCAAAATATAAATGAATGAATGAATGCAGAAAAGCAAAAATATTAAATGCATCCTTTTTAGACCATAATACAATTACAATTTCATTCAATAAGGCACTGTGTAAGCATAGATTAAAAATTCATTGGAAGCTAAATAATCTAATCCTAAATTGATCAAGAAAAACTATAGAAACAATCAAGAATTTTATTAAAGAGAATGACAATAATGAGACAATATATCAATATTTCTGGGATACAGCTAATGCAATATTTAGGGGAAAATCTATATCTCTAAACACATATATCAATACAAGAGAGAAAGAGCAGGAAAATTAATTGAATGTAAAACTTTTTTTAAAAAACCTTAAAAAAAAGAACAAATTGAAAATCCCCAATTAAACACCAACATCAAGATTCTGAAAATCAAAGGAGGGATTAATAAAATTGAAAGTTAAACAACAGCAACAACAACAAAAACACTGAACTGATAAAACTAGTTGCTGGTTTTATGGGGGAGGGGACAATAAAATAATAAGCTATTGACTAATTTTACTAAAAAAGGAGAAAGAAGAACACCATATTACCAGAAACAAAAATGAAGGGGTGAATGCACCACCAGTAAGGATAAAAATAAAGCAATTATTAGGAGCTATTTTGCCCAATTATATTGTGGTAAAACTGATTATCTTAGTAAAATAGATGAATATTTATAAAAATGTGAATTGCTCAGATTTATAGAAGATGAAACAGAATACATAACCCTATCCTAGAAAAAGAAATTAAACAAGTCATCAATGAGCTCCTTAAGAAAAAATCCCCATGACCAGAAGGATTTACAAATGAATTCTAACAAACATTTAAAAAACAACTAAGCCTAATACTATATCAACTATTTGAAAAAAATAGGTAAAGAAGGAGTCCTACCAAATTTCTTTTATGACACAAATATAGTTTTGATACCTAAGCCAGGAAGATCAAAAACAAGAAAAAGATAATTAATGGCAAATTTCCCTCATGAATATAAATTCAAAAAATTTAAATAAAATACTAATAAGGAGATTACAGCACTATATCACAAAGATCATATACTACAACCAGGTGGAATTTGTACCAGAATTACATGTCTTATCCAATATTAGGAAAACCACAAGCATAATTTGCCATATCAATAACTAAAAGAACCAAAATGATGTTATTTTTATGAATAGATAAAAGGTTTTTGACAAAATACAACACCTATTCCTATTTATTAAAAAAAAAAGCATAGAAAGCATAGTAATAAATGGAGCCTTTCTTTAAATGACAAGTAATATCTACCTAAAACCAAGAACAAGCATTATCTATAACAGGGATAAACTGGAGACCTCCCCAATAAGATAAATGGTGAAGCAAGGGTGTCCATTATCAGCAATATTATTCAATATTGTATTTGAAATGCTTGCTATAGCAATAAGACAAGAAAAAGAAATTGAAGGTATACAAATAGGCAATGAGGAAAAAAAATTATCACTCTTTGAAGATAATATGATGGTATACTTAGAGAATCCTAGAGAATCAAATAAAAAAAATTAGTTGAAACAATTTATTTTAATGATGTTACAAGATACAAAATAAATCCACATAAATCATCAGCATTTCTATATACTAAGGAAAAAATAACAGTAGGAAAAGACAGAATGAGAAATTCCACTTAAAATAACTGTACACAATATAAAATATTTGGGAGTCTACCTGTCAAGACAAACCCAGAGATTATATGAACACAGTTACAAAATATGTCTCACACAAATAAAGACAGCTCTAAACAATTGGAAAAACATGCATTGCTTATGGATAGGCTAAACCAACATAATAAAACCGACAGTTCTATTTAAGCTAATTTACTTATTCAGTGCCATAGTAATCAAACTGTCAAAGAATTATTTTATATAACTAGAGAAAAATAATAAAATTCACCTGGGGGAACAAAAGGTCAAGAATATCAAGAAAATCAATGAAAAAAAATGCAAAGACAGTGACCCAGCAGGACGAGATTTCAAACTATATTAGAAAGTGCTAATCATCAAAATAATCTGGTATGGCTAAGAAATAGAATCAAAATAGATCATTGGACTAGATTAGTTACACAATATACAGTGGTAAGTTACCATGGTAATCTAGGGGTTGATAAACCCAAAGACTCAAGTTTTGGAGATAGGAACTCAATATTTGGCAAAAATCGCTGGGAAAACTGAAAAGCATTTTGACAGAAACTAGGCATAGACCAACAACTCACAACAAATACCAAAATAAGGTCTGGGTAAATGGTTTAGACATAGAGGGTTATATCATAAGTAAATTGGGGAAACACAAAAAAATGTACTGTCAGATCTATGGATAAGGGAAGAGTTAATGATCAAACAAGAGAGAGAGGGCATCACAGGATGCTAAGTAGATAACTTTGATGCATGAAATTTAAAAGGTCTAAAACGGATGTAGCCAAAATTAGAACGCAAGCAGGAAACAGGAGGAGGAGTTTGGGTTATATTGTTGTGTTGTTGTTTTTTTGATAGAAAGTCTCTCTAATAAAGGTCTCATTTCTTAAATATATGGGGAACTGAGCCAAATTCATAAAAATAAGAGCCATTCCCCAATTTATAAATCATCCAAGGATATAAACAGGCAGTTTTCGGAAGAAAAAAATCAAAGCTATCAATAGTCACGTGGAAAGATCTTCTAAATCAGTATTGATTAGAAAAATGCAAGCTAAAACAACTCTGAGGTACCAACTCACTCTTATCATATTGGTTAACATGATAGAAAAGTTAAATGATAAATGCTGGAGGACATGTTGAAAAATAGATACACTGATGCACTGTTTGTGGAGTTGTGAACTGATCCAACCATTCCGAAGAGTAATTTGGAACTATGGCCAAAGGGCTATAAAACTGCATACTCTTTAACCAAGCAATACCACTACTAGCTCTGTTTTCAAAAGAGATTAAAGAAAAGGGAAAAGAACTTATGTGCACAAAAATATTTAAAGTAGCTCTTTTTGTGGTGGCAAAGAATTGGAAAGTAAGGGGATGGCCATCAACTGGAAGATGACTGAACAAGTTGTCTTGTATAAGTGTGATGGAATACTACCGTGATATAAGAAATGATGAATAGGATGATTTCAGAAAAATCTCGGAAGACATATGAACTGATGGAAAGTGTTGTGAGCAGAACCAGAAAAACATTGTATACAGGTAATAGCTATATTTTAATGATGATCAACTATGAAAGACTTGGCTATTCTGATCAATATATGATTCAAGATATTTCTTGAAGAACTCAAATAGAAAATGTTATCCATCTCCAGAGAGAGAATGGATGAATTTTGAGTGCAGATTGAAGCATATTTTTTTCACTTTCTTTATGCTTCTTGCTTATTATTATTATTATTATTTTCAGCATAGCTAATAGGGAAAATGTTTTTATGATTTCATATGTATCATTGATATTGCATTGCTTATCTTTTCAATGGGTGAGGTAGGAACAAGAGGGAGAGAGAGAATTTGGACATTAATATTTAGAAAAAAAATAACAAAGACTATTAAGAAATAAATCAATATTTAAGAGAGAAAGTAATGATTATGATGAGTACAGAGAAGACATATGAACTGATGCAGTTCATTAAACAGAACCAGGAAAAGAACATGTACAATTACTGCAACAATGAAGCTGGAAAATACAACCAAACAATTAAAACTGAAATACTAAAACTGCCCTGAAATTGCAATAACCAAGCTTGACTCCAAAGAAGAGATATGAGCAGGGTTTACTCCCTCCACTTTGGGTGAGGAACACTGCATGTATGTAATCTAAGGTTTTTTTCAATATGTTATATTTACAGAATTAGATTCCCCCCACCCCCCACCTTTTTAAACCTTGTTGGGAGGAATATCTAGGAGGGGAGAAGGACATAATGGGAGATGTAGATGATGTCAAAACAAAATCTATAGAAATTCATTTTTAAATGATATCAGCACTTAAAGGGAAGTAGCATAAATGATACAGTGGAAATAATGTTTGATTTGGAGTCAGCTGCCTTGTGTTAGAATCTTGGCTAGATCACACAGTAGCTAAGTGAATATGGGCAGGCTACTTAATCTCTGGACTGTGAATTCCCCCTTGCTGACATCAAATTAAAAGTATTTTGAACACCTCTAATATTACTCTCATAGCCATAATGGATCGATTTTCCATGAATTTATCAAAAGCCTTCTTGAATTAATTTATATTTTTGGCCTAAACAACCTCTTAGGGTAACAATTTGCAGCAGTTTGCTGCATTAAGGCTCAGATCTTCTCCATGTGGGACTCTCCTTTTAAACCTTATTCTTTTAATTATAAATTGCATTTCCCATTCCAGAGTGGGTTTGAATTGATATTCTTTTCTAGTGTATGCAAACCTATTCCTTCCACCTCCTCCTCATACAAATAGTTTCAGACCCTGATTCCACACAAATCGCAAATTGATTTTCATAACTGAAGCTCATCTTTCCTCCCCCAACCCCAGTTTGCAAAGGCTCCCTTGTTGAATGATTATAAAGTAGATTGAGATCCTCTGTATAAAAGATGTTACATAAAAGAAATTGTAACACTATTTACCCTTCTCATTTCTCTTCGGCATTTTAGATGTTTCATCATCTTAAAGACCTCTTTTGTTTGACAGTTAAGTACATTAGTGCAGGCCACTGTGATATGTCTTCTCTGTTGTAATTATTTTCTCTTGTAGTTTCTGAATTATATCATAGTTTCTAATGTTATTCCCCCATACCCTGAATATATGGATTTCCATCATACCTTTATATCTTTGCCATCATGCTCCAGGGCAAAAGAGGTGACTTCAGCTAATCTAAGCCTCCTCATCCAGAGAGTTTATAGCAATGAAACAAATACATAGGCAGCTAACTAAGCAGGTCAAGTATCGCCTTGCAAGATAAATATGATACGTTGGAAAGTGCATTCACAAAGGAAATGAGCACCAAAGTTTAGAGTGGCTCCCATCAATATTAATTATCATGCAATTTTTGAGGGAAGTAACCTTACCGTCACATTTAAAATATTTGCTTATCCAATGGGAGAAGGGGCCACCAAAGAATTCTTTGTACAAGTATTCCCTTTAATGTTACTAGTGAGACTGAACACTTCATAAAAAGGGGAAATAAAATTCATAACAAAGAACTTAACTCTACTCCCTTCACTTGAGGGGAGGCTTCTCTTATCTCGCTAGGTGTCATAAATGTGTATTTTGCTTTCAGACCATGAGGTGGTGTCATTGGGCTATTGATCGTACCCAGGTGAGCCATGAAATGATTTGTGGGGCCAAGACAACAGGTGATGATGGATTATACCTCCCTTTAGTTTACAGGGACCATAAGGCCATATATCTAGAAATGGAAGAAATGACTTTAGAGGTCATTGAGCTCAACCCCCTTATTTTACAGATATAGAAACTGAGGCACAGGGAAACAAACTCAAGCCTTTCCCTTGAGCTACAAAACCACAGGGTTTTTAGAAAAAAAAATAATATTACTATTAATAACTAATTTATATTGCCTACTCTGTGCAAAACACTGGGTTAAGTGCTTTACCATTATGATCTCATTTGGTCCCAGCCTGGGGAGGTAGGTGCCCAGCACTCTATCCGCTCTGCCACCAGCTGCCTGTAACTGGGTAGGACATAGAGGGAGCACAGAGGAGTACTGTAAAACAAGACTAGAAAGGGAGCAAAAGATTATGTGGAACCTCAAATGCCAAACTAATGAGTCTATTTAATTTGGAAGGCAATGGGGAACCACTGAAGGCTCTGGAGCAGAAGAGCAGTGTGATCAGAGAGGTACAATAGGAAGATTTCTCTGGGAGAAATATGAAAGATGGATGGTGGAGAAATGTCAGCAGCAAAAGCAAACTTTGGAGGTGATGGAGCAGTTCAAAAGGGTCTGGATTTAGAGAAGGTGGGTTCAAATCCTAGTTCTGCCACTTACTACTTATTTGACCTTGGGTAAATCATCTCACCTCTTTGGCCTCAATTTCCTCATCGGTAAAATGAGGTTGGTTGTTAGATTCAAGGGTCTCTAAAGCCCCATCCAGTTCCCTATCGATGATCCTATGGTCTTTTGGGGCCTTGCTTTCCTTATCTATAAAGTGGGAGAGGGTGTGCTAAGTGACTCTTAAGGTCCATTTCAGGTTTTAGATCTAGGGGAGAAGAGATAAGATTCTGAAATTATTCTCCTGGCAACGGGAGCAGGAGGGGTGGGGGTGGTGGATAGGTTCCAAAGACATTATGGAGGTAAATTTGAGTGTTGGACTATGATCTCTATGGTTCCTCCTAGCTCTAAAATTCTATCATTTTTTGATGTGGGAGAACTAATTGAAGTCAGAGGCTTCATGGAAAGGACATTGTTAAGAAGACTTAGGCTGAAATTCTTTTCACCTTATAATTCTTACATTCTGGAATCTCACTCTAATAGGTTTCTCGATGTTATGAAATCACCATGTGTCCATGGGCAAATCATTCATCCCCTCTACCTTTGTCACCTTGTATTGAAAATTGGACTAATGACATAAACCAGCCTCACCAGGATATTGTAAAGAGTGGCTTTTTAAAAGAAAAGAAGTATCCTCGGGCATGTGGCAAATATTCAGGGTTATAGGAATATTCAGTAATAGTGAATGACCCATTAAGGTTCTCCAGATTTTAAATCTAAGTTTGAAAAAAGAGAGAAAGTAAGCGAGCAGGGGAGCTATTTTTAATTTCTTGCCAAGAAATGATGTTTAAAATCCCCAACACCGCTATGGGCTCCGCCTGCTCCTGCAATGAATTCTGCTTTCATAATTGTCCTGTCTGTGGCAGTACTGAATGATAAAGCAAAGGGACCTGCCATGTTCATTTCAGTTTCATTAGAAACACAGGATGGGGTAAGGGAAGGGGCTGAGAAAAATCAAACTGAATCTGAAAGAGGCACCTATGGGTAAGAAATAGTTGGACTGCTCTTGTAGCAAAGCCAAAGGAATAAAGATTCACATTAAGACCAATTCTTAGAAATGGTTGACAGCCTCCTTAAGGAACAGGCAATCATCTAAGGTCAGGAAGGGAGAAAATGCATTTATTTATTGATTTTCTTTTTCTTCTCATCCCTATTAGTGTCTCCGCACATGTTAATCAATATTGCCCACAATGGACAAAAGAAAAAAATTTTCCTGAATACTGCCATGTGTGTAGTCAATTCTTAATTATCCGTGCTAACAGGGCATACAAATAGAACGTACATTAAATCCAGTGGCGATCCAAGCCCTGACTTTAGCCAAGTTTCCATTTCTGTTCACACCAAACCTGTCACTAGAGCCGTTCACTATTAACTGAATTAACTGGTTAGAATTCCTAAGATTTCAAAGGCATCTGGTCCCTACCCCATCTCCTTTTACAGATGAAGAGCTGAGATCCATAGAGGTTAAATCACCATCCAAGATCACAAGTGGTAGAGTCAGCCATATGTGCAAAAATATTTATAGCACCTCGTTTTTTGTAGTAGCAAAGAATTGGAAATTAAGAGAGTATCCATCAACTGGGGAATAGAGGAGTAAATGGTGGTCTCTGAATGTAACGAAATACTACTATGCAATAAAAATTATGAAAGTTACTGTTTCAGTAAAACCTGGGAAAACTGGTGTGAATTGATTTAAAGCAAAGGAAATAGAGCCAGGAGAACAATAAAAACAATACAGAAAAAAATAACAACTTTAAGATATTTAGGAACTCTGATCAATACAATAATCAATCATCCTTCCAGAGGAGCAACTGATGCTTTTCACCCCCTGACAGAGAGAAGATGGAGTCAGGGTACAGAACGGGACATACATTTTGAGACACAGAAAATTCTGGAATTTGTTTTGACTATGAATATTTGTTATAACATTTTTTTTTAATAGTGAGGGAGAGGTGAAAGGGAGAGAAAATTGATCTTTGCTAAGTGAAATTTTTTTTTAATTTAATTTTAAAAAAAATATATGGTAAAGTCAGGATTCAAACCCAGCCTGTTTGACTTTAAATCCATTTTGCTCTGTACCACACTGCCCTCTAGCTAGCTACGCTATATAAAGCCAACGTGTGATTAAATCAATTTCTATTCCTTCCTTTCTCTGCTTGATGAGAAGCAGTAGAGGGAATTCTTGCTTCAGTATAGGTTAGAGATCCCTTCCTGCTGTGAGATTCTGTACTATCTGGAAGTTCTAAGGAGCAATGAAAAACCTAGAAAGTAGACCAAGGAAAAATGAACTCATACTCATGTAGTACTTTCCCCATAATCATTGGCAGTGGAAAGTTTTTGTAAATTTCTTTTTGCAGAAAGAGAAATTGAGGCACTTATATCTCCAAAGAGATCTGAGGAAAAGGAAAAGGACCCCATGTACAAAGATATTTATAACAGATCTTTTCATAGTAGCCCCAAATTAGAAACCAAAAGGAGCCCACCTATTGGGGCGCTGCTAAACAAATTGTGGTATTTTGGTGTAATGGAATATTTTTGTACCATAAAAAGGAACTGAGAAGACCTCTATCAACTGATGAAGAATGATGTGAGTAGAACAAGCAGAACAATTTTCATGAAAACATTATAGAGAAAAACACCTTTAATAGACTTTAAACTCTGATGCAATGCTAAACTATAAATGTAGACAACTGAAGAGGAATCATGCCACCTATCTCCTGCCAGAAAGGAGATGGACTTAAAATACAGAATGAGAAATACATTTTCAGACCCAGCCAGCAAGAAGATTTGTTTCTCTGGACTATGTGTAGTTCTTGTGAAGCTATCAATATTATTATTGTTGTTGTATTCACTGTTATTATTATCGTTACTGTTGCTGTTCCATTTCAGGTTAGGCAATAGAAAGGAGAGATAATTTTTTGAAATCTAAAATAAAATTTTTTTAAGAAACTGAATAACATGATTAAGTGACCCAAGGTCTCACAGCTAGGGAATATCCAAGCTGGGTTTCGAATTTAGGTCTTCTGATTCCAAGATCAGTGTTCTAGCCACCATCATGTCACTTCTCAGCACCACCAAAGAATGAAGAGGAGGGTACTTGAACAACAATAAAGTCTGGATCAGAGCAATAGTTTGTTATACCTAAAAGTTTTGGATTGGAATTCTTGTTGTGCCATTCACTACTATGAGGTCTCAAGTAAGTCACTCCTCATCTCTGGGCATCTGCAAAATGAACCAGTTTACCTCCAAAGTTCCTTCCAGTTCTGATTCCATGATCCTATGAAATTAATTTTTCTCTCATCAATCCACAACCAATTGAAGAGAGGGTCATTCTGTGAACTAAGGCACCCTATTTAGGAAATTTGGTTTCTGAAACAACAGCATGAGAAGAAAAGTGTCATAGATAGAACCCATTGGAAGTATCTCCAGCGCTTCCTCTGAAGTATCTCCTTCTTGAGACAACCTCTCCTTCTCCATGTTTAGGAAGTGGACAGCATGCTGAGTTCTTACTCCAGAAGTGGGATGCACAGTTGGTCATGCCGTTGATGCGTTCTCATGATTCTGAGCTCCAAAGGTGGAAGCAGTCCTGATTCAATTCCACAAATATTTACTGAGTGCCCACCCATGTGAGAATAGATGTGGGAGGGAAAGTGATTAAGGGGAAGAAACTTCTATGATCATTGAAAGGATGAGAGAAATAAGACAGCAAATTGAGTTTGGCTGCAGCACCAAATCTGTTACAGATATTGGCATCAACCAACATCAATTTTCTCCTCTTCTGAGGTTTTTCTCTTCTATACATGTTGAATAGTAATAAATCTCTCTTTTCTGACTTGGTTTATTTTTCAGAGCACTTTTATGAGAAGTAAGTAATACTTCCCACTCCCACCCACCTACATGTTTTAATGCATGATGCAAAATACCCAAAAAACACTTGTAAACTTTTTTATTAATTAAAAAATATTGGTCTTAGATTGATTACAGGGCCAGTTTATCTGGGATATGTATCAGGAGGCAGACAATGCTTGAAAAATCTCACGCCCCACCCCCTTCAGCTCTTTCCTTGAGATGGATCCAAAGGAGATTCTTTTTTGGCCATAAATCCAAATATATATTCATGCCTATCTGCTTTTTTGATGCTGGAATTAGATGCTCTGCATGTGCGGATGCTGGAATATTTATTGATATTTAAAATTTCACGTTCCCTGGATTGATGTTTGTGCACAGGAACAAATGACTAGTGTCTTGCAGGTAGTTTCAGCAAGTGTCATGTGAAGATTATTTAACATGAGTCCTGTTTTCTGTCTTTAGATTTTTCTGAGAAATGAGAGCCCACATCTCCAGAGGCCAGTGGGGAACCCAGGTGGGGAATGGAAATAAATGATAAACATAGAGATGACTTGGCTCTGCTTCTCATTGGTTGGGGTTTGGATTTCTCCCCTCTACACCAAAATGTTCTTTTTATTTTTCCAAAACCTATGGATTTTTCTAAAAATGTAAAAAAGTATTTGAAACATTAAAATTCATTTTTAAAGAATCCTGTCTAGGAAATAGGGCTTTTATCTGATAACATCCAAAGACACTTTCATAGTTGCAAGCTACATAAAAGCTGTTGGCAATGCGCCCCTCAATGATAGTGGTCTGGCTGCTGAATTGCAGGAAGGACTTCAAGCTGAACAAAGGAAAGGATCAATAAACATGAAAGAGCTGTCACTGGGTGTTCCATGATTACCTTTCTCTTTCTCTCTCCTTTCAACTTGAAAGCAAAAAGCAGCAATGAGTATTTTCCTTTAAGGAAAGACATCACAATAAGGAGTTAATGTCCAGGGTTTTTGATCTTGGATAAATCCCTTATTCACCTCTTTGTGTCTTCAACTCTCAATTAAGAAGGTTGGACTGGATCAGGGACCATTAGCCTTTTTGGTGCCCCTTTGACAGTCTGATGAAGCCAATGGGCCATCTTTCAGAATAATGGCTCAAACACGTAAAAAAAAAAAAATACATAGAATTACATAATAAGCCAATTGTATTTTATAATCGAATGTCACCAAAGACTCAGGAGCAGTTTTAAGCTTCAATGAGTCTTTTAGGACATTCTACACAGCTATCAAAAAGAATTTTTTTTTTTTACTTTACAGATCCAAGTTCAAAACCTCTGAATAGAGGATCTCTAAAACCCCTTCCATTTCTAAATCCTATGACCCTATGAAATTATTCCTTTCACATTCCTTCAATTCAAACATTTATTAAATACCTTCTATATTCAAGCCACTGTACTAGGCACTGAAGATAAAAAGAAAATAGAAATAAAATCATTTCTGGCTTCAAAGATCTTGTACCATACTCTTTGTGAGAATAGAGTTGGCTAAATGTGATTTCCTACCCTGAGCAAAAAGGATGCTAGTTTATTCAAATAAAGTCAGTACAGTTCAAATTTAAAAAGTAAAACAGTTAACTGGGGGGTTGGGGTAATTTGTGGCAAATTTCTCTAATAAAATATGTTGTAATATATTATATAATAATATAATAAGACATATATCCAAAGCACATAAGGAATTTGTTAGAATGAGTCACTCCCCAAATGATAAATGGTCAAAAAATATAAACAGGAACTTTTCAAAGCAAGAAATCTTAGCTATCAACAGCTATAAATGGAAAAAAAACGATCCCAAACACTAAAATTAGAGAAATCAAACCTAAGCAACTCCACCTTACACCCATCAGATGAAAAAAGATGACAATAAAGAAAAATGATAGTTGTTGGAGGGACTGTGGGGAAATACTAATATGACTACACTATTGGAAAAGGTGAGAATTGGTCTAGTCATTCTGGAAAGCAATTTGAAACTGTGCCAGAAAGTCACTAAAATGTGTATATTGCTTGACCCAGGAATACCGCTATACCCCAAAAAGACAAAATAAAGAGGAGAAAGCCACACATGAAAACAATATTTGTAGCACCTTTTTTTTTTTTTGTTATGACAAAGCACTGGTAAAGAACTGAGAGAAACCTAGGGAGAAGTGTATGAATTGATGCAGAGTGCAGAAGCAGGAAAATAACGTATGCAGTAACAGCAATATTATAAACAAAAACAACTATGTAAGACAAGACCTCTAATCAATGCAATGACCTATCATGATGAACCATGTTACTTACCTCTTTAAAAAAAAAAAAAGGAATGTACTTAAAATGCAGAATGACACATTTTCAGAAACAGTCAATGTAGGCTTCTTTTTGGCTTGAATATTCATATTTGTTACAAGAATTTTGTTTTTCTTTTTTTAATTGGAAGAGGTAGGAAGAAAAGGGGGCAGGGCTAAGAATTACAAGAAGAAGAAGAAGAAGAAGAAGAAGAAGAAGAAGAAGAAGAAGAAGAAGAAGAAGAAGAAGAAGAAGAAGAAGAAGAAAGAAGAAGAAGAAAGAAGAAGAAGAAAGAAGCAGCAGCAGAAGAAGAAGAAGAAGAAAAAGGAGAAGCAGAAGCAGCAGCAGAAGAAGCAGAAGAAGCACCAGCAGCAGTGGAAGAAGAAGAAGAAAAAGGAGAAGAAGAAGAAGAAGAAGAAGAAGAAGAAGAAGAAGAAGAAGAAAGATTCACTGAGGCAACTTTTTAAAAATGCATTGAAAAAAGCAGAAAGAAGAATAGAATAACAGACAGGCAAGAAAGCTTTGAAAGTTATATGTTGAATTTATTATATGTTTTAAAAAAAGGCAAAATGTGGGTGATAAGAATCTATAATTTCATGTACGATAATCTTTTTCTACTCTACCATGCATATGAAAACACCCATTTTATTTAATGTTTGTCAAATTCAGAATTTTTATCCTAATTTTTAAAAGGATGCTAGCCATACTTGAACAAGTTTATGGTGGCTGGATGGAGGTGTGTAAGTATACAACAAGATTAATTCCATTTTCATCAAACAAAAGAATTCTTGAAAGATGGAAGGATCATTAAGTCTGCCCCTTCATTTTATAGCTGAGGAAACTAAAAGCCTCCTGAAGAAAGTGTCTTCCACAAAATCATAATCAATTCATAGAACATTTAGCCTTAGAACTCAGAACTCCTGACTTCCCATCTCCTGCCATAACACCAAGGGTTCTACTTTCGTTGTCCCTGACAATCTATCTCTCAGTGCCAAAGTCTGTTTGCATAATACTAGTGATGGCATAATTTTTTTAATTACTTAGTTTTGTTCTAAACTTAACAACCACTAAATAAAATGGATATTTCCACATAAATAGTAGACTAGAAAAGAAAATTGTACGTGAAACTCCAGGTCTCTATTATGTACATCTTGTATATCTTTTAAATTATATAATATATTCAATCTGTAGCTTTCAGAGCTGTCTTGGTCTGTGATTCTTTCTAGCCTTCTGTTCTCTGCATTTTTTTAAAAAGATGCTGACAACTCTCTTTTTTCCTGCTATCCTGTCCCTATTCCCCCTCTTCCTCTCACTACCCTCCCCTTGAAAAAAAACATAGTCTTTGTAACAAATATGAAGCAAAACAATTCTTACATTGTCTGAGTCCAAAAATGGATGTGTTATTCTGCATTGTAAGTCTGTCATCTCTATGTTAAGAGGTGGTTAGCATCATCAGTCCTTTGGAATCATGGTTAGGCATTGCATTGATCAAAGATCTCAAATCTTTCAAAGCTATTTTAATATTGCTGGTATTGTATAAATTGTTCTCTATGGTTCTATTCTCTTTGTTCTATATCAGTTCATATAAATCTTTCCAGGTTTATCTGAAACTGTCAACTTCATTATTTCTTACAGCCCAAGGAATATTCCATTGCTTTCATATGCCACAATTTATTTAGCCATTTCCCAATTGTATTTCATTTCCCAATTCTCCTCAATATCCAGTTCTTCACTTTTATAAGAAGAGCTATTATAAATATTTTTGTCTATATGGTTCCTTTTCTTCTTTTTTTAATCCTCTGGGGTACATGGTCTGTTTTTGTTTTTTAAGACTGGCTCATGAGAAATCAAAAACTATATGTCTTATGGAATATAC
The DNA here is from genome assembly GCA_028646515.1 of Pseudochirops corinnae. Lineage (NCBI taxonomy): Eukaryota > Metazoa > Chordata > Mammalia > Diprotodontia > Pseudocheiridae > Pseudochirops > Pseudochirops corinnae. The sequence continues at coordinate 184,566,510 of CM053590.1, read as the reverse complement.
ATAAAATATAGGAATGTAGACTGGACCTGCAAATTTCATTGGTATAGGCAATTCCCAAATGAGAAGACTCCCTCTACCAATGCAGATTAGTTGCCTAGAACACTGAGAAGGTAAGTGATTGCCTTAAGTCACATAGCTAGTGTATGTCAGAGATGGAAACTGAATTGCATAATACTAGTGATGGCAATGGAGTTCCATTGAGATATGAGTTCCTTGAAGGTTGGGGTCATTTTTACTTTCCTTTGGACACCCAATGCTTAGCACAATGCTGGGCACACATTGAGCATTTAATAAATGTTCATTGGTTGTTGACTCTTGACTGACTTCCTGCCTCCAAGGTCAGTAGTCTACCCATTATGCCATTCTGTGATGTTCTAGATGAACAAGATAGGTTCAGTTAATGTCAGGTGCAAAGTACAGGAAAGATTGGGGGAAAGAGAAACTACAAATGTGATACCAAAGATATTCCCATACCAGTTCTGGCTGAATCATAGTGGTAGAGCTCAGCAAACTTTTTTTTAAAAAAATTGATATTTTATTTTTCTCCAATTACACGTATAAACAATTTTTAGCATTTGCTTTTTTGAAAAATTGAGTTCCAAATCCTCTCCCTTCCTCTCCTCCCCACCTCACTGTAATGGTAATGGAATTTGGAGATGCCCCTGTATTGGCTTGGTTTTTGGGTTGAGTGTTAAAACCCAGAGCTCATGAATCCCACTTGTGAGATGGACTTGTTGACGTGAAGAGGGAGGGCTGAACTGGGAGAAGCCGTGAATTGGGAGAGATGCCCAAGCCTAGAGAAGGCCAGAAGGATTTTTGGAGAGCAGTATCCAGTATTGTAGAGCCTGAGTTGCTGAGAGAAAGACTGCTGAGGGCCTGTTGGAGCTGCCCAGGACTTTTGAGAACTGCCACTTGGAGCTTCTGAGAACTGAGGAGGCATGGCTGTGATGCTGGTATTTTGTCTGTCTGTTTTGATGTTGTTTTGCCAGATTCACCTGCTGGTGAAGGACAGTGCTGCTGTTGTAGAGGTCCTGGAACCTTGTTGTTAGCTCAGAAGCCCTGAAGGAGGAGTTTCTTGTGGTACCTGCACAGAAATCC
>CM053590.1:184534111-184564912 GCA_028646515.1 Pseudochirops corinnae | reverse complement strand
GGTTTCTAGAAAAAGAGTTGCTCAGAAATGGAACACAGCTGCTCTGGGTGTCAAAGGGATATACAAAGGCAATCTCAGAGACTGTGTCCAATAAGGTTGCATAGGATTAAAGACTATGGTCCTTCCTTAGAGAAAGACAAAATATCGAAGACTCAGATGTTGGAAAGGGAATGATGTTGCTAGACAGAGGATTCATTGGGATAAGGTCAACAGAAACACCCAACACTCCGGTTGACCTCGGTCTAACCATTCCTCACAGATACCTGTCTTTAAAAAGATCTCACAGGTCCATCCATTTCAATGGAGTTATGACACTGACCTTAACTTTGCCCTTCTTCTCTAGCTCTTTATCATCATGGTTTTCATAGTTCTTTAAACTTTTTAAAAAGAGTAGTAGTGATATCTCTTTGAGGGACTTTTTCTTCTGAGGCAACCTGAGTATAAGGTAGCTGAGGAGGGAGGGAAGGAATACCATTTATTGAATACCTACTATGTGATAAGCATTGTGCCATGTGTTTTACAAAGTTTTTTTTTTTATTTGATCCTCACAACTAGCCTGAGAGGTGGGTGTTATTATCACTCCCATTTTACAGTTAAGGAAACCAAGGCAAACAGAAGTTGTGACTTGGTCAGAGCCACAGAACTAGTAAGTCTAGTTCTAAGTAAGTCTAAGAACTAGTAAGAACTGTGGTCAAATCTAAACTCACATCTTCCCGATTTCAGGCTTAACTCTCTATCTACCACACCACCCAGCTGCCTCTTAAACACTAGATCCTGTGCTTCATTTTTCCCCCTTTTCTCTCTTTCATCTCTCTTTACTTTTCCCATAATTCCCCACCTTTCTTATTCTTCTACTCTCTTTCTTTGTCTTCTCTTTGCCTTTCTCTCACTGGATGATAGCATCATTGGATTACAGACTGGAAAGGATCTTAGCGTTTACCCAATCACACTTACTCACTTTACGGAACAGGAAACAGAGGCAGAGAGAAGTAGTCATTTGCTCTAGGTCACACAAATCATGAGTGGCAGAGCCAAGATTCAAACTGAGGTCCTATGAGTCCCAATCTGGTTCTCTTCCCTCCTTTCCCTATCCCCAATTGGTCAGGAAACTGTTTTTCATTCACGCTTCTCTTGAGAGTTTAAAAACAAGGCAATAAATGTGTAATCCAGTGACTTGAAGCCTGTCACGCTACCACAGGACCAGGGATAACAAATGAGAGATTAGAAGTTAGGAAGATATGTAAGCCCTTTCACCTAATTGAGATATCTTGGTTACCTCAGGGCAGGGAAGTTGTGGGCTCTGAAGGTAGCCAGAGAGACCCGTACTGACATTTTCACTCTAGGAAAAAGAAGTGCACGTCCAAAAACCAGGACCTTTATGACACTCTGAATATTTTAAGGAATTCTTGAATGTTAATGTATGCAATCAGGAAATATTTCAGTCCCAGGGAAATGTAACACCTTTTTCTCTCTGTTTAGTGGTTTCCACTTTCCTCCATTACTGCTATTCCATCTCTGGTACTGTAGCTCTAACTCCTATGACATTTAAAAGTTCAAGCTTTAATTCAAGGACCAGGAGCCAAGCAACATCCCAGGCCTTGTGTCAGTCACTCAGCCCCTGCAGTGAGTGCAGAGAGGTGGTAACAGCTTCAGCAACAGGTGTGACCCCTAAGAGAACGGTCCCTAATAAGCGGTAATGTAAGTTAGAATCTATGAGAAGAGGGTGGGAACGAGAGCTGGAGCTTCGAGCCCCCTTGGTGCTAATGCGGTTTGATGGGAATGACTGTGGCCATAGTGACTGTCTTCAGTTGGATAAAGAATTTCCCAAAGCAGCTGGTGCAGCCAATTTCAGATGTGCAGTAATGGAACGACACGTGTCCAGGCAATGCAGTGCCTACTTCGGATGTCATGATGCTTTTTGATTCAATTTTGAGTCTTTGATATTATTTTTCCTTAGCATATTGCACTACTTATGCTTGGAGCCCCCATCTTCTCCTTCCATGCCCCACCCCATCCTGAACTTAAAGTCCAGAGCATCTGGGATGGATTGTCAGCTCCAGAAGCAAAATCAGAAATACTTTTACTGGTGGCAAAATAGCAAAAGCACAGAAGAACATCTGGGGTGGGTTGGAGAGGGAGAGTAGGAAAGAATGTCAGGTTACAGAATCAGTCTAACTGTGGGTTAAGCCCTGCTTGGAGGAGGTGTGCACTTCCATAGAGCTTGGGGAAGAAGATTGCCTACAGAGAGTAGAATCTCGGTCCAGACCATGTAGTACAGATAAGCAGTGAACCACCATGCTATACCAGTGAGGGAATGTGTCCCTCTTTCACTCCTACTAGCCTAGTGACATTAGACAAGTCACCTACTCTCTCTGGGGCTCAGTTTCCTCATCCAAAAAATGAGATCCCTAAGGTATCCCCTACATCTAAAGCTATGGTCTCATTGTTAGATGCTTTCTATGACCCCTTCCAGCTCTGACATTCTAGAATTTTATCATGCCTTCCCTTGATTTTATGATTCTGCAGTGGATAGAGTGTCCTACCTGTCCTGATTTTAATTCTTCCTCTTTCTCTCACAGTGTTTTCCTTCTTGGCACTATTGACTCATTGCAGTCTTATATTTCTGGATCTTCTTTTCCTCTTGAGCATCCAATCAGATCCAAGGTAAACTACATACCTTCTTTTGTAGCTCTGCATTTCATTCCCAGAAAGCATTTTTGCTTTCTGGCTCTCTAAATATGTACTCATGTATACACACATGTGTCTATGTACATACATGTGTACACATGTATGTTTATATACATATGTGTATATCTATCTATCTATGTATCTATGTATCTATATGCTTTTACTATGAAGTTACCCCCCCTTTTTCCTTGTCTTGGATGTGAAAGCACAATGCTCTTTACTTGTAGTATCTTTTTCAGTAGAAGTTCATTGATTGATTGATTGATATCATCATTGGTTACATCATATTCTTAATCAGAAAAACTCATAGATCATTAGAGATAAAAAAAAACCTTGGGCATCATCCAGACCAACTTCCTGCATTTTATAGATGAGGTAACTGAAGCCCAGAGAGAGGAAATAACTGTTCTATTTCTTTTGTCTCTGCTCAAATCTCTCCTATTCTTTAAATATGAGATTTGTATTTCCCAAATGTCCTAAATTCTCTTTAGTTATAAGCCTATATAATTGAATGAAGAGAACTGGAAATTTTCCTCATTTCCAATCTTCTCAAGGTGGGGAGAACAGAAAAAAAAGCATTCTTTGCATTTCATACAGTTTAGATGTGATGATGTTTTTCTTTGAGAAATGAAAGAAAAATTAATTCGTAATTAAATGGGTTTTAATATTGTTACTTAAACCATTGTTACAAAATGTTATGTGGGGAGATTTGGAAAGTGTCTGGGAGGGTTTGTGTTAGTCACCTTGCATTTATTAAGTGCTTACTATATGCCAGGCTAAGCACTGGAGATATAGAGAAAAATAAAAAGGAAAAAACAGTCCGTACTGACAAGTAGCTCACAATTTAGCAGGGAAGTAGCATGCAAGCAAGTATATGCAAAGAAGATATAATAGGTGGGAACAGAGTCAAAGAGAAGGCACTGAGATTAAGGAGGACCAGGAAGGGCTTCTTGCAGAGAAGCTGAGATTTGAAGGAAGCCAGGGAAGGTAGATGATGGAAACGGGGAGGGAGAGAGTTCCAGGAATAGGGGACAGCTGGTGAAAATGCCATTTCAGAGTTCAGAGATGGAGTGTTGGGGCTGCTAAGTGGCACAGTGAATAAAGCACTGACCCTGGAATCAGGAAGATCTGAGTTCAAATTTGACCTCAGACACTTGACACTTACTAGCTGTGTGACCTTGGGCAAGTCACTTAACCCCAATTGCCCTGCCTTCCTCCTTCCAAAAAACACGAACAAAAAAAGAGATGGAGTGTCACATGCAAGGAACAACAAGGAAGCCAGTATCACTATATCCCATGATATAGTGGAAAGGAATAAGATAGAAAAAGACTGAAAAGGTAGGAAGGAGTCAGGTTATAAAAAGCTTAAAAGTCAAACAAAGAATTTTATATTTGAACCTGGAAGTGATAGGGAACCACTGGAGTTTAATGGAAGGAGGGGCAATATGGTCAGACTCGCATTTTAGAAGATCAATTTGACATCCTGAGCAATAGATTGATGGCAGGATGACCATTGAACTGCCTATTGTAATAGTCTAGGCAGGAGGTGATATGGGCTTGTGGCAGGGCAGTTGCCATGTTGGAGGAGAGAAGAGGGTGTGTGGGTATCCCTATTACAAAGGTAGAAACTACAGAACAACAGAATAGGTATGGGGACTGAGAGAGGGTGAGGAATAGGGGATGACACCTGGATTGTGATAACGGGTACCTAGGAAGATGGTAGCACCCTAGCAGAGAAGTTAGGAAGAAGAGAAGGTTTTGGAGCTGGGGAATAATGAGTTCAGTGTCAGTTTGAGATGTCTAATGGTTTGTAAAAGTTGCAGGTGGAATGCTACCATTAGTAGGAAGATGCTAAGGAGAGCTATTATATGTAGATTCAAGTCAAATGAGAGGGAGCTAGAGTGAGTTTCCTGAAACAGAGAAAAATAAACAAAATGAAGAGTTATAAAAGCAAGGTGGCAGAGAAACCTTCTGACTGGGGAAAGGCTGATATAGATAGTGCACGTAATATCTCTTTGTCTCTGTCTTCTTCTGTCTGTCTCTCTCGATCTCTCTGCGTCTGTCTCTCTCCATCTCTCTGTGTCTGTCTCTTTTTCTCTGTCTCTCTCCCTCTTCCTCTCTGTCTGTGTCTGTCTGTCTCTTTCTCTGTCTCTGTCTCTGTCTCTCTCTCTCTCTGTCTCTGTGTCTCTCTCTCCATCTCTGTCTCTCTCTCCTTCTTTCTCTGTCTCTCTCTTTGTGTCTCTGTCTCTGTCTCTCTGTGTCTCTGTCTCTGTGTCTCTGTCTCTGTCTGTCTCTTTCTGTCTCTCTCTCTGTCTCTCTGTCTCTCTCTCAGTGTCTCTGTCTCTGTCTCTCTCTGTCTCTCTCTGTCTCTCTGTCTCTCTCTGTCTCTCTCTGTCTGTCTCTGTGTGTGTGTGTGTGTGTGTGTGTGTGTCTCTCTCTCTCTCTCTCTCTCTCTCTCTCTCTGTCTCTCTCTCTCTCTGTGTCCCTCTGTCTCTCTTTGTCTCTCTCTGTCTCTCTCTCTCTCTCCAGCTAGCTGGCTATGTGGCATAGTGGATAGAGCACTGGGCCTGGGTGCTCAAATCTGGCCCCAGATGCTTACTAGCTCTATGACCCTTGATAACTCACTTTGTCTGTCTCAGCTTCCTCAAATATAAAATGAGCATGACGATAATAGTGCTTCCCTCTCAGAGCTGTTGTAATGATCAAATAAGATAATATTTGGAAAGTGCTGAGTGCAGCCCCTAGCACATAGTAGGCATTTAATAAGTGCTTGTTTCCATCCTTCCTGCCCCCCTCGTTTGAAGAAGGGAGCGCTAACTACCCAAAGGTAGGTAAGAAAAGGAAACTAAAGCTTTTGGTAAATAGAGAGGGAATAGGAAACAGGGAACAGCAGCAGATCCTCCCTGGAGGAAGCAAAGCTGCCAGCTGTAGAGATAAGAAAGGAGAGAATACACATGAAATCAGTTATGCGGCCAGAAAACATCTCTACACTGAAGCAGGCAGCTGAAAGCCGTAGAGGAAAAAGAATACAAATTCTACTCATTGTAAATGAATTAAATAGGTGCCAAATTGTACCTAGCCTACATTAAAAAAATTTTGCCTCTGTGTCATCTTTAGTGCTGCTGTCTGATTATATTAAATATACTTTGAATAAAGAGTTCTATTTGGATGGAAAATGAGTAGAAAATTTATGACTTTCATTTGGATCTCAGATAGAAATATGTGCTTTGTATTTTGGACCATAGACTACCTGGATGACATACCATTGCTAACCAATGTTACAAGGCCTTTCTTGCAGGGAAAAAAAAAAAAGCACCTAAGAGGGAAGAGAAGAAGGCAGCCTCTTGAGTGCTGACTCTGCAAATCTTACAATGATGAAGTGAAGCAGAAAAGTAATAGGTGTTCCTTTAACTACTTGCCTAATCTTAAGGCATAGGCAAAAAAGATGTTTAAGTTTCCTTCTAGCTCTAATATCCAACCCTTGGGCATGGTCCACAAAGTTCCATGGTCAAGAACGCTATACTATCCCTCTATCCAACCACAACCTCTTCTCATTTCTCTCTTCTTGTGCCTCATTCCTTCCTCCACCTCCTTTGAATTCTCGTTGTGATCTACAATCCGTCATTTCCTCAATGCTTTCCCAAGCCATCACCCTTGCTCGGACAGCTGGTGGTACAGTGGAGAGAGTGCTGGGCTTGAAGTCAGGAAGACCTGGACTCAAATCCAGCCTCAGACATTTAAATCTATCTATGTGACCATGGACAAGTCATTTGACCTATATTTGCCTTATTTTCCTCAGAAAAAAATGGTAATAAAAATAGGTCCAACCTCCTAGGATTATGGTGAAGATTAAGTGGGAAAATATTTGTAAAGCACTTAATATAATACCTGGTACATAGTACATAGTACCATTGATAAAAGATTGTTTCCTTCCTTCCTTTCAGTTTCTTCCCTTCTCTCTCTAGTCACTGTAAGTAGTCAATTCGACTTGATGCCATCCTCTGCTCTTGAATCCCTTACCCTCAATCCCAGTCTATCTCACTCATGCCTTGCCAAACCCCAAATTTGGATTGCCCACATCTTCTAGTCCTACTTACATTTAAAATCTTTACTGGACCTTGCCATCCCCTCAAGATGTCACCCTATACTTCTCCTTCCTTTCATAGCCAATCTCTTATAAAAATCTGAAGAAAGCAAAGCATTCTGACTGAGTCCATTAGAAACGTGTCATCTAGTCTCAACTAGACTCTCCCTTATGTACAGCAGCCCTTTTATTCTTCCTCCATTATATTCCCACACTAACTGTTCCAAACCTTCTCTTCTCATCTCAGACCTATATTATTCCACCTCCACCCATCTCAACAGAGAACTTTGCCTCCTATTCTAGAGGTGATCTGTGATGAATGATTGTTTTCCCCCATTCTCTCTTCTCCTCTCTTCTTCCCCATCGTGAAATCCCTTGACCTAATATCCTTTATTCCATTCTTTCAGAAGTTTTCTCTTTATCAAAGCTAACCTTTTCACTCATACCTCTGACTTTGTTGTTCAGTACTGTCCCACTCTTTGGGACTCCATTTGAGGTTTTCTTGGCAAAGATACTGGAATGGCTTGTCAGGGTCACACAGCTATTAAGTGTCTGAGGCCAAATTTGAACTCACAAAGATGAGTCTTCCTGACTCCAGGCCCAGTGCTCTATCCACTGTGCCACCCAGCTGCCCCATCCTTCTGATACCCCTTAATCATCTCTGTATCTTCACTCTCTTTCTATTCTATCCTTCCCTGATGCCTACTAAAATGTTCAGAGCCCCCTGTCTCTTTTCTTTAAAGTTTTTACTCGACATTACCATCCCCTCAAGAGGTCACCCAATTCCTTTCCTTCCTTTGACAGCCAATTTCTCTGAAAAATCTAAATATATTTCTCCTCTGTTCTTACTCAATTCTAATCCCTTTGCAAATCAGCCTCCAGCTTCCTAACTCAGCTGAAACAGTTCTCTCCAAAGTTACCAGTGATCTCTTTACTGTCAAATCCAATAGCCTTTTTGCATTGCTTATCACTGTGGAATTTGATACTGTTGACTACACTCTCCTCATGGATATTCTTCCTCTTTGGGTTTTCCAAACACTGCCTCCTCTTACTGCTCCTCCTATCTATTTGCCCACTCCCTAAATTCCTTGGATGTATCATCATCCATGTCCCATTTCTTAACCAAGCATCTATCCTGGGCCCTCTTATCTTCTCTCTGCATAGCCTTCTTTTCAGTGATCTCATCAATTCCCATGGGTTCAGTTACCATCTCTTAGGTCTATATTCCAGTCCTTCTCCCTTGAACTCAGTCCCACATCACCAACTACCAAATGGACATTTCAAATTGGATGTCTCATAGGTATATCAAATTCAACATGTTTAAAACAGAATTCTATCTTCCCCCAAAACCCAACTCCTTCAGGACTCCCCTACTTCTATTGAGTATATCCCCATCTGTCTAATGCCCTAGGACTGCAATCTTAGAGCTAACCTTAACTCTTTCCCCTTCCCCATCCCTTCTCCCCAGATCCAATCAGTTGACAAGTTTTCTCAATTGTCCCTTTAACCATGAGAAGTTACCACCCTAGTTGAGACTCTTGCCATCTTTTACCTTGACTATTATAGTAGTCTCTGGCTTGTTCTCCTGGCCTCCAATCTCCACACAAATCCATGTAATTACCAAAGTGATATTTCTAAGATATGGGTCTGACGACATCATCCCCCTGTTCAGAAAACTCCACTGGCTCACTGCTGCATTGAAGATTATAAAGTCTTCTATTTAGTTTTTAAAATCTTCATTATCTGACTCCAGTCTAGCTTTCTAGGCTTAATACACAATATTACAGTTCACGCACTCTCTATTTTCCAGCCAAACCAGCCTGTTTGGTTTGCTTCACATATAGTGACCCTTCTCTTACCCTGGTCCTTTTGCCCATCGCTGTGCCTGGAATGTACTCCATCCTCTCTTTCTTCTGCTTCTTGGTATCCCCAACTTCCAACAAGTTCCACCCAGATTCCTTCAGCTAGGATTGATTCCTGCCCATTACTTTTCATTTATTTTATACTTTGTTCTTTTCTCATGTTTGTGCATGCTGTTTCCCCCAATAAAATGTAAATTCCTCAAGGTCAGAGACTGTTATCAATCAATTAATATTCATTTATTGAGCACCTGCTAGGTGTCAAGCTCTGTCCTATCTCTAGAGACAGAGCTGCAGAATGATAATAGTGAATAAAGAGCACACCTCTTCGTGAACACATTGCTCCTATTCAGTCATTTTCCAGTCATGTCCAACTCTTCATGACCCCATTTGGGTTTTCTTGGCAAAGATTCTGGAGTGATTTGCCATTTCCTTCTTCTGCTCATTTTATAGATGAGGAAACTGACGCCGAGGGTTAAGTGACTTGCCCAGGGCCACATAGTAAGTAAGTGTCTGAGGCTGGATTGAACTCACATCTGGCTCCAGGTCTGGCGTTCTGTACCACCCAGCTGCCCCTGAGCGAGGAAGAGCTGGGTCAAATCATGACTATGTTCCACACTAGCTCCATGGTCATCACAAGAAAATCTCTAAAATTATAAGTTGAAGTACAGCTGCTGGTTCTTTCCTCATCAATGAAACCACAGAACTAGGGTGACAAGCCCCAGTGCTTACACACAAATGGAGCATTGTATAAGGTGAGTAAACATTTGTTGACTGATGAGACATGAGAGACATGAGAGACACAGGAAAGAAAGAGCACTGGGCGGGAGTCCGAGGACTTGGGCTCAAAGATCTTCCCAGATCTATCAGTTACTATCTAGGTGACTTTAAGCAAACCACTTCCCCTCTCCAGGCCTCAATTTCCTCATTTGTAACATGAAGGTATTAGACTAGATCTCTAAGGTCCTTTCTAGAGCTATTGTCTTATAATTATGATGGTAACAGGGGCAGCTAGGTGGCGCCGTCCCTCATAGAGCCCCAGGCCTGAAGTTGGGAAGACTTCTCTTTCTAAGTTCAAATCTAGCCTCAGCCACTTATTAGCTGTGTGACCTTGACAAGTCACTTACCCCTGTTTGCCTCGATTTCCTCATCTGTAAAATGAGCTGGAGAAAGAAACAGCAAACCACTCTAAGATCCTTGCTAAGAAAACCCCAAATGGGGTCATGAAGAGTTAGACACAACTGAAAAAGACCGAACAACAACATGATAGTAAAGACAGACATATCATCCTACAAGGAAAAATAAGGGAGAGAAGTTCAAACAGGCCAACAATACACAACTGCTTAGCCTTCTGTTCTCCTTTAATTTCCTCTGAGTCTCCTTCTGATCTACTCTGACCCAGCATGGGTCTCAGCCCTCACCTGTATATACTTTTCATACTCCATTTACAATCTAGGCATTTCATCAGTCAGGCTCCTCTCTTCATCCATTCCCAATTTCATGCCGCACTTAGTTCTTAAACCACTTGCCAGCTAACATGCCTCCCACTTTTCTAACACCACCACCCCCTGCCCTCTTCCAGCTCTTTCTAATTCAGAACTTCAGAAAACCCTTTCCTTGGATTTAAAAAGCATTTCCTTCATGCCACATTCCACTCCCTCCCCACTCCTGCTATTCCAACTTACAGGCCTAGAAGTTCTAAGTGAAGACATCAAAATATAACCACATGACATAGAATTGTGTTATAGGAAGCTAGGGACTGAAGTATAACTGGATAAGGAGAAAATAAATCTTTTGGAATTAGTTCTAATTTGTTCTTTCTCTGTATATAGATAGATATATATTATATTTATATATATATATATATCTGTGTATGTACAACAAACACATATAGGTATATATTATATATATATATATATATATCTTATGTGTTTGTTGTACATACACAGAGAGAGAGATGGGGGAGAGAGAGAGAGAGAGAGAGAGAGGAGGGATGGAGGGAGAAAGGGAGAGTTTATTTGCTCAAAATTATAAGAAAGGTAGAAATGATCAACTGTGGCAAGATTAACTACTTTTGGAAGAGTCATAAAAAATATGGCACCAAGCAGCAATCGTTGTTGTTCTTCAGTCATTTCAGTCCTGTCTGATTCTTTATGACCCCATTTGGGGTTTTCTTCACAGAGATACTGGAATGGTTTGGCATTTCCTTCTCCACCTCATTTTATGGATGAGGAAACTGAGGCTAACAAGGTTAAGTGACTTGCCCAGGGTCACACAGCTAGTATCTGAGGATCTGAAATCAGGTCTTCCTGACTCTAACACAGGTTCTCTATCCACTATGCCACCTAGCTGCCCTGCCAAGCTGCAGAGCTCTCTTTAATTTTCCTGGTGGGCAGCAGAAGGAAAAGGAAGGGAGCAAAGATAAGTCAAGGTGGTAACCATGGGTTAGGCTGCTTATGTAGTTTGATGGCTGATAGTTGCCTGATGGTGGGATGGAGAGTCTTAAGGGAAGCGGGACAAGGGCTAGGATGGACATATGTGAGCTATAACTAGTGCACATACCTGAAAAAAGTGTGATCTTATCTGGAGACTGCCTAACCTCTGCTATTTCCATCGATTCTTGCCCAGTTAATGACATTGCTGGAGCTTACAATTAATCTAATGACTGTGGATGAGAATAACAATGCCTCTCTCCTGCCTTCATCTCTCTCAATTAATAAACAGCACCATCAGAGAATGAGCTCAACAGCAGCCAACATTTCTACCTTTAGTCGTTTCAATATGGCTACAAAGGAGAAGAAGATACGAAGTATAGTGTATGACATGTGGGGCAGCAAAGTGGGACAGTGGACGAAGTGCTGGACCTGCAGTCAGGAAGATTCATCTTCATGAGTTCAAATGTGGTTTCAGACGTTTGATAGTTGTGTGACCCTGATCAAGTCACTTAACCCTGTTTGTCTCAGTTTCCTTATCTGTAAAATGAGCTGGAGAAGGAAATGGCAAACCACTCCTGTGTCTCTTCCAGGAAATCCCCAAATGGGGTCACAAAGACTCAGACATGACTGAACAACCACAGAAACAACAAAAATATGACATCTGGGATGCAGGAAGGATCAGGTCAAAGGATAAGTGAGGGAATTGTTTCCAAACAATAGAATCTTAAAAGCCTCTCCCATCACCAAAAATTTATAATTTCATTTTATGGATGATGTACTACTTAGTGTCATAGATTCAGAGTGAGAAGGGCCATCTAGTCCAGTCTTCTCATATTGCAGAAGAGATGGTGAAACTAAGATCCCAAAAAGCTAAATGAGGCACAAATGGAGTAAGCAGCAAGTCAGAATCAAACCCAGACCTTCCGCTTCCACACCTATCCTTCTTCCCACTCCATCTTTGTGCTGATGACACTAAGGGCAGCTCCACTCCTGATATTCAGGCCTAACCAATAGGAACACAATGTAGATTCTTGCCTCTGAGCTATGACACAGTCTTGCATGGTCCCTCCTGTACATTCAGTCTAAACAACCAACTAGGGAAGCACAATTTTGGGGGTGGCTACTTGAACTGAGAAGGGCAAGGAGCAAATTGGAGACCAGGAAAATTAAAGGGGCAGAGTTACACTTCTGGGTAGGCTTCCTGAGCTGGCTCAGGGGAACAATAAGAGAAGATCAGAAAAAGCAGCACTCAACTTGTTTATCTGTCCCAACCAAACCCCAAAGTACTATTTGAAGGCCGAGGAAGGGAACCATATCAACTCAAAAATGGTGTTTTGTTGGATTTACAGCTGGAAGGGAACTAGTCTAACTCCTTCCTTTTATAGAGGAGGAAACAAGGACCAAGGAGGAAATGCTGTTCATTTATGTCCAATTTTGTGATCTCATTTGGGATTTTCTTGGCAAAGATACTGAAGTGGTTTGCTGTTTCATTCTCCAACTCATTTTACAGATGAGGAAACTGAGGCAAACAGGGATAAGTGACTTGCCCAGAGTCACCCAGCTAGTAAGTGTCTGAGGCCAGATTTGAACTCAGGAAGAAAGTTACATGAGTAGTAAGTAGTAGAACTGAGATTCTAACTTGCATCCTCTGACCCCAGTTATCTTTCTACTATACCCAGCTACCACTTTCCACTATGCTTGCTTCCATGACCTTGTGCAAGTCTCTTAACTTAGTTAGCTCTCAGCTTCCTCGTCTGCAAAAATGAGGGAACTGGCCTAGAGAGACTGTGGTTCCTTCTAGCTTTAAATATATATATAAGGTAAGGATAGCAGTGATGATAAAGATAATGAATGAGAAGGGAAAGGATAGAGAAGCAACATGGTGTCATGGATAGTGGACAGAATTGTTGTTCAGCTGTTTCAGTCATGTCTGACTCTTCATGACCCCATTTGGGGGTTTCTTGGCAAAGATACTGGAGTGGTTTGCCATTTCCTTCTCCAGCTCATTTTACAGATGGAATGAAGGCAAAGAGGGTTAAGTGACTTGTCCAGGGTCACACAGCTAGTAAGTGTCTGAGGCCAGATTGGAATTCAGAAAGATGAGTCTTCCTGACTCCAAGCCTGGCACTCTATTCACTGAGCCACCGAGCTGCTTTAGTGGATAGAGAGGACTTCTATTAGTCAGGCAAGAAGAAAACAAAAATAAAACCATTTGGGAGCACCTGCTGTCTGGGGACAGCTCTTAACGTTTTCCCCTCTCTAAAGCAGTGAACCTTAATGACTCGGTGCATGTCGGCCCCTCTCTAAATTGTAAGGTGGGAGATAAAGAAAATTAACTTCTAACCTCTGGATCTCATCGAGGAGAGAGTGGATCAAATTCTGGACTTTGATTCTGAAAATACTTGGGGTTCAAATCCTGTTTCTCCCACTGTGGGACCACAGACAGGTCAACTTAATCTTTCTGGGTCTCAATTTTCTTCTCTGTAAAATGGGTAGATTAATTTCAATAAGAACCCCTTTACAGGATTATTGCAAGGATTAAAGGACAAGAAGTATGCAAGATGTTTTGTAAATACTAAGGCACAATATATTGGCTATTATTATAATCATTATTATCTTATTTTTTGTTAGCCCTATGATTTCATCAGGGGGAATTTTACAAAGCTGAAATTTCCTCCAACCTATTCACTATAGTTCCTTAAAGAATAGCCTCGTACATTAGAAAGGTAGATGACTTGCCCAGGGTGACACATATTTGCCTGGTATGTGTCAAAGGCAGGACTCAAACCTAGGTCTTCGTGTCTCCAAGGCCAGTTTTATCCCCTAAACCATGCTACTATTACTGCTATTGTCATCATTGTTAGTCTAGACCTGTGATTTCATTGGAAAAAGGGAGCCCTCACTGAGGAAATCCCTATTTCTAGTGCTGATCTCTGTAACTTATAATTTTAAAGAATAGACTGAGACACTAAGTGACTTACCCGGGGTCACACAGCCAGCATGTGTCAGAGTCAGGACTGGAACCTAGGTCTTCCTGACTCTGAGGACAACTCTCTAGTTTAGATCCACCATACCATGATGCAACTTTATCACTCATTCTTTATCCTCTTCTTTCATTATCCTCTGCATCACTGCTATCCATGTCATATATATGTTTAAAGCTGGAAAAGTCCCTTCTCAGAGTCTCTCCAGTCCAATGGCTTCATTTTCACAGATAAAGAAGCTAGAAGTGATTTGTACAGGGTCACAGTAGTATCGTCGTCATCATCACAGCAAGCATTTATATAATGCTTTAAAATATGGAAAGCATTTTACGTATGTTATCTCATTTGACCCTTAAAACAACACTGCGAGGTATACGCTACTATTATCCCCATTTTACAGATGAGAAAACTAAGTCTGAGAAAGGTTAAGTGCCTAACCCAATGTCACACAGCTAGATAGTGATTGAGGTAGGATTAGGTCTCAGGTGCTCATGACTCCAAGTCCAGTACTCTAGGAGCCAGATTACTTAGCTGCCTCATCATCTTCCCCACATTGTACTTTGGCTCCATCATCTTCCCCACATCCTACTTTGCCTCCATCATCTTCTCCACATCCTATTTTGGTTTCATCATCTTCCCTACATTCTAATTTGGCTCAGGACTTTGACCAAATTCCAGCCTGCTAGAACTGTCATTCATTGAGGTCTCATCTCAATGAGAGGAAACGCTTGTTCTAAGTCAAAAATTCTTGTTTCTGTATCACATGTCAGAAGAACAAGCACGAAGATTGTGCTTGAGTCTAAGTAAACGGGGTTTGGTTACTAGAGTTGCTGTGATAGCAAAGTCTGATAGATACTGAAGTGCCAGTAAAATCCATTGGAGTGCTTTGAAGGAGGTATGAATGAGAAGAGTCAATACTGTCCGATAATCTTAGAATCTCTTAAACAGAGAGTTGCTGAGAATAAAGTAGATAGAATTTCAGGGGAAGGAAAAAAGAAGGCAGCTTTGGAACACAGTAATGTTCAGGATGATCTGTGCCCTTAACCTTGCTTTTAAAACCTGTTAGGGATCTTGGCACAGAATATGAATTAATTGGCATGCTGTTTTGCATAAATATACCTATTAAGATCAAGAGGCCTTGGCTCTTGGTATACACAATAAAATAAAGTAAATGAATACAACCCACAGCAATCACACTCCAAGTTGATATTAAGAGTATGACTCACAGGAAGCAATGGGTGAGTCTGGAAAGCAATTATCCCATCAGCATCCCTCGTTAGGAGAGGTAGGGGTGAAGCCAATGTTTCTCTTCCTGGACCCATGGTTGGAGAAGAGGGGAAGTGCACCATGAAGGGAAAGCACAATGTCCTGGAGCATCCTGCCCATACTGCCTCTGACCACAGGTGGGAGAGAAAAGGAAGCAAGGGGTAGGAGGCATCAGAGACTTGGACCCCAGGAATTCTGTGCAGTAAAAGGAAACTGATTGTGGGAATTCTGAGGCTTCCGCCTCCTATTTGTGGTCTGTTGATTGCACAGAACACTTCAACTGCTCCCTTGGGATCCATATTATCAAAAATGCCTCAATGAAATCACAATGCCAAAATTTACCATAATTTGTTATTTATTATTTGCACAAAACTTCTCTTTTATCCCCCTTTCAGATTCAATAGGATACAACAGCCCACTTGTTATACAAGGGTGTACTCAACAGAGGATTATGGGAAGGAGGGGGCCAGGCTAATCCCACACACCAAGCTTTGGTTTATTCATCAGTCAACTCAATATTGTAGTTACCAACTTAAACTTTTATAGCATTTTATCACACCAGGCAATCTCCAGGTACTTTACAGCCACATTAAAATGAAATGGGGGACCTTGCAAAAGCAAATAATTAGTTAAAATCCATTTGAAGCCAGTAAAAGTTGCTTTGCTCTCCAACCGGAGTTCAAAAAGTCATTCCTCATAAGCCGCTGAAAGCAGAAATATTTGGTGGTAATTTCAAGTTCAGCAGCTTTCAGAGGCAACCTTTCCTTGTTATGCAAAGCAACCTGAAATGAAATTTAACTTCAGCATTTGGTGAAGGTCTATAGATGGATTTATTCACCGATTTTATTTATGTTGCCTTTCTCGTGTTCCTTGCTCTATCCTCTTCTTGTTATCTTTTATGAAGTCATAAGACTGGTACTTATTTTACCTTTGTGAATAGGGTTTTCAATAGAAACTTAATAAAAAAAAAAACTTTGGTGTGTGTATAGACTACAGAATTCTGCTTGGCCGTCTTATCTAGAGAGATTGTTATCTCATAATTACAATCATGCTTTGTGTTTACCTTCCATCCAAGAATGTCAAAGACTTTTGCAAAGCCATGCAACTGCCTTCATTTTTTAAAGGGAGAAACTGAGGCACAAATAGTACAGTTTGCTTTAGATGACATGGAAAATGAATTATAGCATGAAGTAGATAGATTCCTGATTTGGATTTTTGCTATGACTGCTCATTGCCTTCTACTCTTAAGGAATAATATGTTCTGCTAAATAGTTGTTCCATTAAAAGAAAATAGGGATGAGTAAACAATTTAAATCAAAATCAAAAGTTGAATAAGTTTTATGTGTGAACAGAATCAATGAATCATAGCTTTAAATAAATCCTCAAAGAATTTCTCTATGCAGAAAAGAAAAATTAAAGGACTGATTTTTGCATTAGGAATACACAAATGATAGATGGGAAGTACAGTTGATCTGTAGTCAGAGAACCTAGATTCAAGTTCACATTTCTACCTGTGTGACTTTAGGATAGTTTTCTATTTTTTTGTTATTATTTATTAGTTTTCACTTTTTTATGCCTTTGTTTCCTCATCTATAAAATGGTACTCACAATACTTTTACTACCTTCCTCATGAAATAGTTATAAGGAAGCCACTTTGTTAACCAGAGGTGTTTTCCAATGTCACAGAAGATGTCCTAGGCAAAGTCTAAATTGAGGAGATTCTTTGCTGACAGAATAGTTCTACAGATACTCCTGTTTACATATGGTATTGCACTGAGTAGACCCAGGCCTTTATGAGGAAGATAGCCTAAGCCATCCTCACAAGAAAAACAAAGTGGATAAAGAGTATATATTGCCAGGATCGCAACATGGAATTGCATAGGCTACCCATTGGGTTAGTCTCTTGGTATATCTAGCAGAGATGCAATGGCCAGATAACAAGGTAGGTCTAGATTTGAAGAGAAAGGGATTGTTTTGGACTACATTTGGAAAATTGTCCAGTACCTTCAATGATTCCTAAGCTACTTACTCCATGTGGCTAATGTCCGTCTTTCTAATACAAATCTTATCTGGATGATGCTCTAAAATTACAAATTATGGTCCTTGAAGAATCTCAATTGTAAATGACCCAAAGAGCAATGGAGAGATGAATGGTGAGTATAAACAAGCTGTACCATGAGGGAATTATGGTGAGTACATACCAAGAAGGAACATAAACACTCAAAGGTTCATGAGGAAGGCAGTTTATTATTCACAGGCATGTAAAAATATGTGACTCCCTTGCCTTTCAGACTCATGAGCACACAACAATGGTATCTCAGGCATATAGAAGGCTGGTACCATGATCAAGAGCCCTAATTTCATGAGTCTCTGCCCTTACATTTGATTGTTGTTGCTGAGGAGAATCAAAGGGTTTCATTATGAAGAAGACCTTAGGTGGGAGGGGGGCAGAAAATTAACAGGTAGTTTGGACTAAGATGCCCCCTTACCAACCACAAGGACACTGTGATTAATAAAGTTTACTAAGCTTACATACCAAAATTAGATGAAGTTTGCTAAGATAATAGTTTACTAACCTTGCATTTCTAACCCTAAATGTAGTTGACCAAATCAGTTGTTGGGTACATAGGAACTTTCCAGTATATAAGCATGTCAATCACTGATCAAACATGGTGTAACTTCTATCAACTAGGACCTAGCAATAGTGTATTTTTCTTAATTACCAATAATTCTTCGTATGTGAGAAATGATATAAAAGATGTTGTCCTTAAGTACATTAAGTCAAGGAGTTTGCTGATACATTGAAGTATTATTATTCATTATTGCAGAATAAGGAGTCATTTATCTGAATTAATATTGGTCCTCCAGTTACCCTTGTTTGTAGAGGACATCATGATTGGTTGGTTTGCTGGTTGTTGTCCTTCATTCTCAAAGAGGACCAAAATGACATCACTATGCTAGAGTCAAATTTCAGTGTGTCCAATGGATCAGACCAATATGAGCTCAGAATTCTCTACCACAAGTCAGGCACAAATAGTCCATGTGAATATTTGAGGTGAATTCTCTAAATTTGCACATCCTGCTTTTCCTTTGAGCTGTTTCAATTCTGCTTTGCTCATAGAAGACAACACTTTCTCTGATGTGGGCACGCCATGCTAAACAGTCCTGTGCCAGTGTCTCCCATGTCACACAATCAAAGTTCCAAAGTTCTTAAGAGAGAAAAGACCTTCAGAGTGTCCTTGCATCACTTCTTCTGACCACCACGTGAACACTTGCCCAGTGTGAGTTCTCCATAAAATAGTCTTTTTGGCAAGAGTATGTTTTGCATTTGAACAACATGACCAGCCTATCAGAGTTGTGCTGTCTAAAGCAGAGTTTGAATGCTTGGCAGTTTAGTTTGCAAAAGGACCTCAGTGTCTCATATCTTATCTTGCCAGGTGATCTTCAGAATCTTCCTAAGGCATCATGATATCAAGCCCCAGAACATTGCCAAACTTCCAAATGAGATCCATAAGAACTCAAAAATTTCAAGCAAACTGTGCATGTGAGTAAAGTCAACTGGATGAAACTATGCCTGTCACACAGACTATAGCAAAGAATTGGGTAGAATCCAGTTTATCTGGTGTCTGTATATATGTATACACACACACACACACACACATATATGCATATACATACATGATTGTGCATACTTACATGGAGGGCAGAATACCACTCCTTAATAAGTACACTGGCACAAGGCTCCTGCTGGGGAAATCAGAGGTAGGTACAGGGTAGGTTAGGCGATGGACTTACCCCATTCCTCACCTGGTAGCTTCTTAGCTTAAAGAACCATTCTTAGGTGCACAACTCTGTTGCTTCTATGCTTCTGAAAAACTGGAAGTGATGTCAGTCCCCTTAAGAAAATCTCTGGTCATCTTACCATAGTCAGTCAATCCATAAACATTTATTAAACACCTACTATGTGCCAGGCACTGTGCCAAGCACCAGGCTTACAAAGAAATGCAAAATAAAGTCCCTGCTCACAAGGAGGGAGACAACAAACAAACAAATACATACAAATAAACTATAAGTTGGATAATTAGAAATGATCAACAGAAGGAAGGCACTTGCATGAAGGTGGATCAGAAACAACTTTCTTGGAAGGTAGGACTTTTAACTGGAACTTAAAGGAAGCCAAGGAGGCAGAGATGAAGAGGGAGATTTTTCCAGGTATGGGAGACAATTGATGAAAATGCCCAGAGCCAAGAGATGGAGTGTCTTGTGTGAGGAGCAACAGGGAGGCCAATGTCACTGAACCGAAGAGTATATGAAATGGGGCAAGTTTTAAGAAGACCGGGAAGGTGGGAGCAGGGTTTTGAAAATCAGAGGATTTAATATTTTATCCTTAAATTAGAGAACCACTGCAGCTTATTAGGGATGGGGCAGGGAGGTGGGGGACCACAGCAGCAGGGAGATGACATGGTCTGAGTACAACCACAACAACAATAGCACAGGAAACAAATAGTGCAGAATGATTGCTATTGTTCAGACCTGTCCTACTCTTTGTGACCCCCTGGATCATAGCTCACCAGGCTCTCCTATCCTCCACTATCTCCTGAAATCTGTCGAAGCTCATGTTCATTGCTTCCACAATGCTCTCTATCCATCTCATCCTCTGCCGACCCCTTTTCCTTTTGCCTTCAATCTTTCCCAACATCAGGGTCTTTTCCATTGAGTCCTGTCTTTTCATTATGTAGCCAAAGTATTTAAGCTTCACCTTCAGTATTTGACCTTCCAGTGCATAGCCTGAACTAATTTTTTTAAGTGTTGACTGATTTGATCTCCTTGCTGTCCAAGTCAAGCATAATAGTAGAAAGGCATAGAATGAGGTAAAGGAGGAATAAGGTTTAATTAGTTAAATTAGTCTTGTATAGTAAAAAAATTGCTAGGCTGGAAATCAAGATACCTGGGTTTGAATCCTGGTCTTTATGCTTACTGACTCTATAACCCTAGGAAAGTCACTTTTCCTCTCTCGACCTCAATTTCCTTATACAAAATTGAGATAGTAACATTTGCATTTTGGTAATCTTCTGGTCACACTCTCTACAATACCTTTCTCCCAGTCTACCACAAGGAAATTTGCTTTGCAAATGTTATTCTGTCATTTTAGTCATGTCTGACTCCTTGTGACCCTATTTAGGGTTTTCTTGGCAAAGATATTAGAGTGAATTTGACATTTCCTTCTCCAGCTCATTTTACAGATGAGGAAACCAAGGCAAACAGGATGAAGTGACTTGTCCAGGGTCATACAGCTAGCAAGCATCTGAGGTCATATTTGAACTTGGGTCTTTCTGACTCCAGGCCAAGTGTTCTATCCATCATGTCACCTAGCTGCCCCCATTGCAAACATTAAATTACTATGTAAATGTGAGTTATTTTTTATTATTATGTACCATGCAGGGCCCACTCAATGTGGCTCCCATTCAGTTACACTCAGGTCCCTAAAACTGTTGGAATAATTGCCTATTCAAACCCAAAGCTCACCAGTTCCCATTGTTGCTTCTTTCATCAGACCAAATCAAATAATTCAAAGCAAAGGCAATTAATGAAAACAGTACCATGTACTTAAATTAGATATTAAACCACTTGGCATCTATTCCCAAATGCCTGCCATTCCCTACATGTCTCCTGGGGAATGCTAAACTGGGTTTGCAATTAACTGCTCTGTTTCTTCTACAAGGCAGGAGGGGAACACACCAGTCACTCATGGGTTGGTAACTGAATAATCACAGAAACTTACAGGCAATCTTGGCTTCTTGTTATAGGAACTGAGTGATCACCAAACCCTGGAGTATGGTTTTTGCCATCATCATCAAGGTATAAACAGGATGGCAAAGCTCAGGTCACAGCTACCCTTTTCTCCATTTCTCCCATTAATCCCCTGCTTTAATCTAAACCTATGTCTCATCCTTTACCAGATTTCTCCCAGCACTTTTCAAAACCATCTTGTCCTTGGAGGTTCCCAAAAGCTAGAAACTCATGCATAGTCTCCTGGGTAATATAGCTCCAAGTAAAAATGAAATCTGCCATAGACATGCCCCCTCTTTACAATTATGATTTGTTAACATCCCTTCCTTTTCTACCTCATTCCAGACCAACGGAGATGTGTTTCTTTATTTAGTTTCTAAAAGTGATTGTTAGGGGTGGCTAGGTGGCGCAGTGAATAGAGCACCAGCCCTGGAGTCAGGAGGACCTGAGTTCAAATGTGACCTCAGAGACTTAACACTATCCGTGTGACCTTGGGCAAGTTGCTTAACCCCAACTGCCCTACAAAAAGCAAAAAAATAAAATAAAATAAAAGTGATTGTTGGAATTAGAGTGAAAAGGGTCCCAGCTCTGAAAATCTCTCTGTACCTGGAGGCAATTCATTTTACTTTTCTAGATCTCTCATTTTCTTCCATCTGTAAAATGAATGATTGAATCAAATGATCTTTAAGATCTTTTCTAGCTCAAAGAACTTCATAAATCTATGTTTCTATGCATCAGAAAAATGTAAAGGACTAAACAAAAATTCCAGACCTGAAACCTACTTGCCTTTAGGTAATATTAGTAAGCATCTAAAATGCACGGTTTCTACACAGTGATTGGGGGAGAGGATAAAAAAAAAGTCATTATTAGATCTTTCCTTGCTGAGGTGAGAACCATCCTTGCATTTAGGTAACATTAAAGATCTTCTATAAACTAACAAGATTTGGAGGAGAGAAAATAAAAACTGACATATCTCTATTCTCTCCCACTTTTCCAACTGCCCCCATTTACAAGAATGAGTTAGAGATGGTGTCACCCTTCCTCAGAATTTCTTAACTTTTGTCAGTTTCAGTTAGCCATTTAATGCACTTTCAACATATTTTTCTGCAAGTAATAGAATCATGGAGGAGAAATGATGCCATATGTCACATAAACTTGGTTGTAGAAGGAACAGGAGTGTAATAATGGGGGTTCCGGGCGGACAGGATACCTGTGTAAATGAAAATTGATTTTCTTGAGAATTCTTTGCCTGGCGAAATAAATTAAATCTACATTTAGTTCTATTTGTTTAAAAACCTCTTTGTTAAAATAAGAACAGCAGTCTATAGACATAATCTAATAAATTAGAGAAGGATAAATTATGTCCAATAAGGTATTGAATTGCTCCAGTTATGAGGTTCTTTAAAGATGAAGAATACTCATAGGGAAAAACTCATAGGAGAAAGGCTGGTAGATACCTCTTAAATACTTTGATTAATTCCCTTTGTAATGTTAAAGCTGACAAAACAGATGCATGGGCTCTTTTCCAGCTTGTTTTATTTTTTTTTCCAAAGTCACAGTTTTATTATATTTTTAATTTGATACAATTCTACTGATTTTCCACTCAGCACAAGGAAATGGTGCATTGGCAAGTAACTGAGTCCTAAAACTTAATTTGGCTTTCAAGGAGCTCTACTGGAAACAAATACCCTGGGATAAAAAGGAGACAGATTCACAGATCTCGTCTTATATCCAAACTCATTGTCAAAACATTGCCTCTTAATCAGCTCATTTTATAGACCAAGAGTGATTGATCCAGCCTTTCTGAGCCTCAATTTCTCCCCCTGCAAAAGGATATTCCATTCTATTGAACACCTGCTAGCCTTCAGATCATAGTCAAAATATCTGGCAGGGTTTAGTGGCATTTGAGTCATTACTGATATGACAGCCAAAAAGACTAATGTGATCCTGGGTTATATTCAGGTAGGCATAACTTCCAGGAATGCGGAGGTGATATTCTCACTGTATTCTATCTTGGCAAGCCCACATCTGAGGAATCACTTTCTTTTCTGGTTGTAACATTTGAGAAAAGATCTTGGTACGGTGGAATGTATTTAGAGACAGGCAACCGGGATGGTGAAGGGCCTTGAAATCATGCTAGATGAAGACTGGTTGAAGGAATTGGACATGCTTGGGCTGAAGAAGATAGTTATTATATCCCCTTAAGTCTTATCTTTCCCATGCTAAACATCCTCAGGTCCTTCACCCAGTCTTCATATAGCATGATTTCAAGGTCCTTTTTTTATGCTCCTGATACTCTTCTTAAAGGATCATGTCATGCTTTCACATGCATCTTCTGTTACTAGCCTTTGTTTCCGTCTTGTCTTTTAAATACATTAGTTGGTCAATGAGTTCTCTAGGCATCTACCTTAAGATCCTTAGACAACACCCCCCCCCCCCCACCTTTTCAATACACATTACAAATGTTTCATTTTGTATCGGTTGTCGTTCAATCTTTTCAGTCATGTCAGACTTTGCATGACCTCATTTGGGGCTTTCTTGGCAAAGATACTGGAGTAGTTTGCCATTTCCTTCTCTGATTCATTTTACAGATGGGGAAACTGAGGCAAACAGGACCGAGTGACTTGCCCAGGGTCACACAGCTAATAAGTTCCCAAGGCTATATTTGAATTTAGGTCTTCCTGACTCCAGCACTTCCAGGTGAAGTGCTCTCTCCACTGCACCACCTAGCTGTCCATTCCCTTTTTGTCTATAGAATTCTAATTTTATTCTTGAGATTTCCCCATCCTTCTTTTTTAATTGTTAATTTATTTATTTTTAGTTTTCAACATTCATATCCATAAGATTTTGAGTTCTAAATTTTCTCCCTTCCCTCCTCCTTTTCTTGAGACAGCATGCAACTGATATAGGCCCCATGTATATATTCATGTTAGATATATTTTCACATCACTCATGCTGTAAAGAAGAATTAGAACCAATGGGAGAAACCATGAGAAAGAGAAAACAAAGAAACAAAAAAGAGTAAATAGCCTGCTTCCATCTGCATTCAGACGCCACTGTTCTGTTGCTGGATGGGGACGGCATCGTTCATCATGAGTTTTGGAGTTGTCTTAGATCCTCGCATTGTTGAGAAGAGGTTAGTCCATCAAAGTTAGTCCTCTGTTACTGTTGCTGTTATTGTATACAATAGCGTTGCTGTTACTGTATACAATGTTCTTCTGGTTCTGCTCATTTCACTCAGCATCAGTTCATGCAAGTCTTTCCAGGTGTCTCTGAAGTCCACCTCCCCATCCCTCCTAAGCTGACTTTTTGTGTAGAATTTTATTCTATGGATTTCCACCTATCCTTTCTCTGAATCCTTTGAAATCTGCTCTTCAAATTCTAAGGTACATATTAGATCACACCTGATTAATTTCTCCTCAATCTTTAATTCTCAGACAGTGATCATTTTCCTCCAACACTTCCACTATTTTCGCCTCAGTAACTAGTTCCTCTTTGATAAAGAGGAATAATATCCAGAAGAGCCATTCTTATTGTTCTCTTCAAAGACTGAAGTCCCCTTCAATATGGCCACTGGCAGAAATGGCCTAGGCCTGTCATCCTTGCCCCCTGAGGTGGAGAATGACTTCAGGCATAGCAAGAATAGAGGGTTCAGGCCAGGACTGAGTTACAACAGCTGATCCCTGGCAGTCTCAGTCATTATGGAACATTACGGAACTATACAGGATGTCCCTAAAGTCTGGACACATAGGAAATCTCATTAACTATACATATTTTCAAGAAATGAAAATTTCAACAAAATTTTATTTAATTAGCATAAATGAGATTTCATAGGGAGACATAGAAGAGACATAGAAAATCTCATTAATTAATTAAGTTAAATTAATCTCATTAATATGAAAATAGTTCCCAATAGCTAATGATTTTATTCCATACAAAATTGTCATGGCTAAAATTTATGCTAATTGAATAGTTATAATTATGGAACTATATAATTATGGTGGTCATTTAGGTGGACCCTTTCAGGCACCCAAGAGAGCCAGTGAAAATGCAGTCAGTACTTTCTTTGTAACTGACAGTCTTGAGAATAATATAACTATCTTGGAACATCAGGAACATTATGGATGCTGTTTCATTCTTTTCTGTGATCACAATCCTCCTCAGCAGCCACTCAAGTTGTGGGGACAGCAGAGAAGAGGGCATTTGAGGGAGAAAATAGTGATGGAAGTAGGCTTGCTACTTCAGAGTGAAGGCCCTTACAAATGGAAGGAATGAAAGCCCACCATAAAGGAGCATTTAAACTTCCTCTTTAACAATGAGGTGCTGAATTATGGGCAAAGAGATGAGCTTGTAGCCAGCCTTGCCATCTTCCCTATTGCTATGCCCTCAAGACCCCTGGGTTTTGCTGCCTTCCTTGCCATTGTTATCTTTGACCTAACTGGTCCTTTTCATCTTCCCTGTAGCTGAACTTACATGTGTGGTCCCCCCCCCCCATTGGAATATAATCTCCTTGAGAACAGGGACTTCTTTCTTTTCTTTTTGTATATCACATTCTTAGCACATAGTAAACACTTATTAAATATTCCATTCATTCATTAAATCATCATTAAGGCAACCCCCCCCCCAAATAATATCACGAGCTGTTCTGATTTTATCAGAGACAGTTCCAGCAGATGTACAGACAATTAAAATCCCCCATCACTACTATATCATGCCTCCATGGCAGCCTTATGTCATTTCCAGAATTCCTCATCTATCTCCTTCTTCTCCCCATGCAGGCAGCAGTGTACTTCACTGACAATGTGGCTCCTCTTTCTGCTTCATTGATCTTTACCCAGATGCTCTCTAGCAGGTTTTTCCCCTTCTGGTTCTTGGGTTTCTTCACATATCATCTTTTTAAACTTGTCATTTAATTTTAGTTTAAAGAACTCTCAGATGGGGAAACTTCCTCAACCAAGGCAGGTCAGTCAGTCAACAAGCATTTGTTGAGTACCAGACTCTGTACCAGACACTGGAAATACAGAGAAAGGCCAAAGACCATCCCCGCCCTCAAAAAGAGGACAACTAGGTGGCACAGTGGATACAAGTGCCAGGTAGACTCATCAAATCCAGCCTCAGATACTTACTAAATGTATGACCCTGGGCAAGTCACTTCACCCTGTCTGCCTCAGTTTACTCATCTATAAAATGAGCTGGAGAAAGAATGGCAAACTACTCTGGTATCTCTGCCAAGAAAACCCCACATGGGGTCACAGAGAGTCAGACAGCTGGAAAAGGATTGAACAAACACTCAAGAGTCTCACATTCTAATGCAGGAGACAATGTGTAAACAACTATGTACAAACAAGTTATATACACATAATCAACAGAGGGAAGGCAATAGTATTAAGGGAGATTGGGAAAGGCTTCTTGCAAAAGGCAGAATTTTAGCAGGGACTCAAAGGGCACCACGGAAGCCAGGAGGTGGAGATGAGGAGGTATAATCTTTCAGGCACCCAAGACAGCCCATGAAAATGCAGTCAGTACGTTCCCAGCAACAGACAGTGTTGAGAATAATGTAACTGTCTTAGACAATAGCCAGAGGGTCATATAGCCAGTATGAGTCAGAGGTGGAACTTTTTTTTTACTTGATTTATTCTGGTTTGGGTTTTTTGTTTGTTTGTTTGCTTGCTTTTTTAGTAATTGGGATTAAGGGACTTGCCCAGGGTGACACAGCTAGTAAGTGTCTGAAGCTACCTTTGAACTCACATCCTCCTGACTCCAATGCTCTATCCACTGCACCACCTACCATCCCCTCTCTTTATCTTCTTAATAGAAACTGCTATCTATTTCCTTTTACCTATTCTTTTTTTAATTAGGAATATATTTCTGAGTCAATATTCCAGTTATGCATCCCATCCTACCACGTCACACTGAAACCTATGTCAATTTTGTCTCCTCAGATGTACTCACTAGATCTGATTAGACCATGTAGTTCTAATTGCTTGTCACCCTACTGTGTGCATTTGTATACAGATACCTGAGACCATGGGGGCAGCTAAGTGGCACTGTGGATAGAGCAATGGGCTTGCAGTCAGGAAGACTCATCTTTATGAATTCAAATTTGTCCTCAGACACTCACTAGGTGTGTGACCCTGTGCAAGTCACAACCCCATTTGCCTCAGTTTCCTCATCTGTAAAACGAGCTGGAGAAGGAAATGGCAAACCACTTCAGTGACTTTGTCAAGAAAACTCCAAATGGGATCATGAAGAGTTGGACGTGACTTAAACAACTCAGTAACAACACTACCATCTGAGAAGGTAGGTTTTATTGCTGTCTCTTTCCCCTGGATTTTGCCTCCAGTCAATTTCTGAGTCTCTACTGCTATTCTTCCTACACTGATGTTACAAAGTAATTTCTCTCTGTGGCAGCTAACTTGATAGATACTTTCCTGTCTTTCTCCCTTTCCAGTTTAAAGCCTTTTTGATTAGATTTTCAAGACTCCAGATATATACCTTTTCATTAGCCCTTATTTGGTGCAGTCTATCCCTAGCCAAGAGTTTGTTCTTCCTCTTTTCAGTCATGGTGATAGCATTTGGATGGAGAGGTGGAAGAGACATCATCAATTCTAATTCTGTCATTCACAGATGAAGAGACTGAGGCAGAGAGCTTCCATGACAGGTTCATACTAGCAAGTACCAGAACTATGGGTGAAGAATTAAATTCACATATGCACACCCTTTATACATTGTACCTTATTGTCAATTTCACAATGCATAATGCATTTAAGGGAACCAATAGCAAACTTTATATCAGTCGTAGAAAGTTATGGAGAGTGACAGCCAAACTGAAACTGAAGATATGCAACAAAATCCAGGCATCACAGCAGATACAATGCAGAGCCTGGAGTCCAGGAGACCCAAGTTCAAATCTAACCACAGATACTTCCTATTTGAGTGACTGGGAAAGTCATTCAATCTGTTTGCCTCTGTTTCCTCATCTATAAAATGGGGATAATAATAGCACTTGTCTTCCAAGATTATTGAGAAGATCAAATGAAGTAATAATTGTAAAGTGCTTAGTACGGTGCCTGGCACATACTAAGCTCTAAATAGATGTTGGTTATTATTATTATTATTATCCTTTAATACTTAAAGGATTGATTCAACCTTCAGGAGTGATCCAGACATAATCAAAAACAGATGATAGGACTGGATTATGTGACCTCTAAAGGAGCTCTTAGCTCTAAAGCTATGATCTAGAGAGCAGAACTCCCTTGGAACGAGATATTTGAAAAGAACCAAGCATTTCTCTCTCAGTGATATCATAGCCCTGGGAGACTGAGTCATATATAAAATTAATTTTAATAATGACTCTGGGCTACATATTTCCCATGAAGAATTATGCAAAATCTAGGGCTGTTTGTGGGATCTGAATCACATGGTTCCCCTTTGCCCTATGGGATGAAGGAGGAGATGAAACATATATAAAAATGGGAAATTCATACTGTGACCAAGACAGTGACTTGCTGTTCAATGCAAGAGAATATGAAAAAAAAGTTTAAACCAAGAGAGAGTCATTGGGACCCAAGACCAACTTATGACACAAAGGAATTGTGGAAATACATTTCAATCTTCCTTTCTAGTTTTGCTAGACATATTAAAAAATATTATTTTTTCAGTCTAAAACTCTTTCCAAACTTGTCCCTTTGAAAACACATAGAACAAAAGCTAAGGCCTTTCTTAGGGAAATGATTAAGGATATCAACCAAATTTAACACTTGTCTGGATAAATCATTGCCTTCCCTTCTCAAGGGAAGGGTCCTCTAACCACTGAAAGGGAAGCACCCTATTTCAATTTATATTCTCAATCAAGGTCTCTAAGAAAAGACCCCATTGATCCTCAAGGGAAATGGTCTAGAAGCAATGGGTTAGTGACTTGGTTATTCAACTATTCTTGAATATTAACCCATACTGTATTTTAACATATATTTTCCCTGTTCGGGATTTCTAAAAATATTACCTAAAATTATCTTGGGAAAGAAAGCAATGTTGGAGGATAGGGTGGACCACCTCATTTTGAACATCTCTCTCTCCAAGCTGGAAATGCTTAAGACATTAGAATGATGAAAAATTAAATGAAATTGTTTCTGGAAGATTTGTGCCTATAAACCTAGAATTTGATATCATTCATTTTTTTCTTGGCTGATTCTTTTGTGAAGACAAAGTAGACCATCTTTTGTCTCAGTTCTTATTTAGCTTTGAACTTCTGAATGGGCATTGCCTCAGACAAACTGAGAGTTGGGAAAGGCCTTAACTTACAAAGACCAAGGTCTCCCTTTGTATCTAGGGTCATTGCCAATCTTCTTGACCTTTGTCTTACGATGGGACTCTGATGACAGGAGGAAAGAGAGTGAGGCTGATGACTGCACAGCTCTGCCTCACTTAAGTTCAAGACATCACCCTATTAATGCCATTGGTCCTCTTGGAGAATGAAGGATGAATAACAACAATCTGTCACAGGCAACACAAAGATATCTAAAGAAACATCTGGATGTTGGGGGGTGAAGTCAAGATGGCAATGGAGAAGCAGGAAAACTCTGCAGATCCCCCCAAAACCACCTCAAATACCTATAAAATATGACTCCAAACAAATTTGAGAGCTCCAGAACACACAAAGGGGCAGAGAATCAAATCTCCCACTGAAGGCAGCCTGGCAGGTGGGCAGGAAGGGTCCATCACAGCACCGTGGGAGTCAAGCCCAGCCCAGCAGGAACCCATGGTTTTAGCCCCAGGGTGGCCCAACCAGCCAGGCTGGAGCATTTGAGAGAGTGGATCACCAGCAGCTGTGGCTGTTTCCAGAATTATCAATCCATAAATGCCAAAGACAAAGTGTAAGGTCAGTGGAACTTGTGTGAAGTTGGCAAGGATGGAGGAGTGGGTCCGGCTCTCTGCCCCCAGAACCAGAAGAGGCCGTGCAGCTGCCTCCATGTGGCTGCTTCAGAGCTCCCAGTCTGTAGATTGCAGGGGAACCAAGCAACCATTCATAGGCTAAGTGCTCTTGCCTTAACTTTCTTGGATTGGGATCATGGTCTTGGGTGGTGGTCCTGAGATGTGTGACCAATGAGCCAAAGCTGGTGGGGGCTGTAGAGATGGCGGCCTCCTAATAGCTCCAGCAGCTGCAAAATCCCCAGCAACTTGGGGCAAAGCTCTCCCCTCTGGAAGCAGAGTTCTACTATAGCAAAGAACTCAAAAGTCAAGTTAATTGGCTGGCAACATGAACAGGCAAAGGAAGAAAAGCAAGCATAGCAATGCAACTTTAGATTCCTTTTTGTGGGGACAAAAAAGATCAAAGCATGGAATGGGAGGAAGACAACACAGTCAGAACTCCTGCACCAAAAGCTTCCAAGAAAAATGTGAACTGGTTACAGGCCACAGGGGAGCTTAAAAAGGATTTTCAAAACCAGATAAGAGAAGTGGAGGAAAAATTGGGAAGAGAAATAAGAATGATGCAAGAAAATCATGAAAAGAGAGTCAACAACCTGACTGAAGAAAATAACACCTTAAAAAATAGACTAACTCAAATGACAAAAGAGGCCCAAAAAGCCAATGAGGAGAAGAATGCCTTAAAAAGTCAAATTTGCCAGATGGAAAAAGAATCTCAAAAGCTCACTGAAGAGAATAATTCTTTCAGAATTAGATTGGAGCAAATGGAA
>CM053590.1:184478810-184533611 GCA_028646515.1 Pseudochirops corinnae | reverse complement strand
TTCTTTTCCCAATTTTTCCTCTACTTTTCTTATTTGGTTTTCAAAATCCTTCTTAAGCTGCTCTGTGTCTTGTAATCAGTCTACATTTTTCTTGGAAGCTTTTGGTGCAGGAGTTCTGACTGTGTTGTCTTCCTCTCATTCCATGCTTTGATCCATTTTGTCTCCAAAAAAGGAATCTAAAGTTGCATTGCTATGCTTGCTTTGCTTCCTTTGCCTGAGCATGTTGCCAGTCAATTACTTGACTTTTGACCTCAGAAGAGCTCTGCTTCCAGAGGGGAAAGCTCTGTCCCAAATTGCTGGGGTTTTCACAGCTGCCAGAGCTATTAGGGGGGCCTCCACCAGCTTTGGCTCACTGAAAACACACCCCAGAACCACCACCCAAGACCACGACCTGGATCCAGACAGCTCAAGGCAAGCACACTTTGCCTCTGAATGATCACTTGGCCCCCCTGCAATCTGCAGGCCAGGAGCTTCTGAAGCAGCCAAGTGGAGGTGGCTGCAGGGCTGCTGCTTCTGCTGCTTCCTTGCCCTGGAGGAAGTTTCGCTGGACCTGCTTTTCTCCCCCAAATTTAGCTGAGTTCCACCGACCTTTCACTTAGTCCTTGTTCCTTATGGGTTGATAAGTCTGGAAATCACCACAGCTGCCGCTGATCCACTCTTCTGAAGGCTCCAGCTGTGGCTTGTCCTGACCACCCCGGGGTCAAGCCGCAGTTTGAGGCCGGACTGGTTCTGGCTCCCAGCATGCTGCAATGAGCCCTACCTGTCCTGCTTGCTGAGCTGCCTTCAGCGGGAGATGTGTTTTTCTGTAATTTTGTGAGTTCTGGAGCCCTTAAATTTGTTTAGAGTCATATTTAATGGGTATTTGAGGTGGTTGTGGGGGAACTGTGGAATTTTCCTGCTTCTATGCCACCATCTTGGCTCCGCCCCCCTACTAGTCATCTCTTGAAAGAAACCCGAAAATGAAAACTCCTAGGAACGTCATAATTAGAATTCAGAATTCCCAAATTAAAGAAAAATACTGTAAGCAGTCAGAAAGAATTCAAATACTGTGGAGTCACAGTCAGAATTACACAAGATCTATCAGCCACTACTTTAAAGGAACAGATAGCTTATAATATCATGTGCCAGAAGGCAAAAGATATTTTTAAAACATTTTTTAAAAGATATTTATAAAAAATAATCTACCCAGCAAACCTGAGTATAATCATTCTGGGGGAAAAATGGATCTTTAATGAAATTGATGACTTCCAGGCATTCCTGATGAAAAAAACACAGATAAGCAGAAAATTTGAAATCCAAACATAAAAATCTGGAGCAGCATAAAAATGTAAACATGAACAAGTAATCATAAGAGATAAAAACAAGGGCAAACTGCTTACAGTCTAATATGTGGAGATGATACATTCATCCTCTCAGAACATTCTTATCAGGTGTCAAGAAGGGGAGTCTGTTTAGACAGAGGGCCAAGAGTGATTCTGTTATGTTTTGAAAATATTAAAAAAGTAATAGAAAGGGAGAGACAGAGGGGGAGGGAGGGAGGACGTAGATCCTCCTTGTTGACATTGCAACCTGGTTACTCTTTCCAGTAGTGGTTGCACATTTGCTCATATGCCCAACTCACTAGTTGTAGTGGGAGAATCAGAAGTTCCTTTTCCCTGTTGCTGCTTCCAGACTCACCTTCTACCACTATCACAAGTAACATCTCTTCTTTTGATCCTAACACATTTTTTGAATGAATGGATGGATGGATTGATAGCCAGAGAGTCACTAACTAGAAGATCAGAAAAATCAAGATATAATAACAGAATCAGAGTATCTTCACAAAGCACCACAAGATCATTATGAACTCTCTGGGAAATAGATCATGAGCTAATCCTTAAGTAACTTGGATATAGAGTCATCCAATGCTCACAAATAATAGTAGTTCTATGTTTTGTAAAGTCTTAACAATAGCCCTACAAAACAAGTAGTGCAAATATCCCTGTTTTACAGATGAGAGAACTGAGTTGAATCTGATGGTCAAGTGACTTGTCCAAGGTCACATAGCTTGTAAGTATCAAACCCAGGTTTCTTGACTCCCAGTCCATCACTATTTCCACTATATTCTACTATGAATCATGTCCTAGTTTGCCCTAAGGAAAAAAAATGTTAAGTAGGAAAAAAATTTTTCTGAACTCTTTCTACTTCTCTTTTCCTTGTCTCTCTTCCTCCTCCTCATATCCTATTCTCTAGAACTCTATCTAAACTATTTCTCATTTTCATAGTACCTTGCTCTCAGCTAACTCTCAACTGATCCCCACTGTCCTTAAGAGGTACATCTGAAATGGAATATGGATCTCTATCCAATCTCTAATGCCTTTGAATATATTTTTAATTATTCACCTTATATTTGTCCTGTATGTTAATATGTAATTCATACATATATATGCATACATATATTAATATATACTTCTTGTACATGTTTATGTACATATATATGTACTTCTTATCTCCCTCATTAGAATGCAAGTCCCTTGTGAGGATTGTTTTAGTGTGTGAACTTGCATTAACCTAGACCAGTGCCTAGAACATCAAAAATACTTAATAAATATCCATTGATTGGTTGATTCATGGTGAGGAAAGGCCTTTTAGATGCAAATGAATGTATTTTAGTTTTTTGGGGTTTGAGGTTTTTTTTTCTTTTGCTTTACAGAGGGGGGAACGTAGGGCAGTTGGGGTTAAGTGACTTGCCCAAGGTCACGACTAGTTTGTGTGTGTGTGTGTGTGTGTGTGTATGTGTGTGTGTGTGTGTGTTAAGTGTCTGAGGCTGGCTTTGAACTCAGGTCCTCCTGACTCCAGGGCCTGTGCTCTATTCACTGCACTACCTAGCCACCATACAAATGCATTTTTAATGGTGAAATTTCAGCTTCTTGACCTGGCAGACATTTTGGGGTGAGGTAGCTGATCTGCTATCCTCAAATCACACCTGATAAGTGGCTAATTACAAAGTTGGTTCTATGGATGGCCCTGCTAAGAACATCTTGTTATCTTTGGGTGACCAAACTGAATGACTTTTTGGTTTGATTTGGTTCTGCTTGATCAGTTACATTGTTGGACACTCGCTTGGTTAAAGATCTGCTTGTCTGTTCACTTTTTCAGGGAACACGTTTTTCTTCTTGTTCTGAAAGGATCAGCAGTTCCCTATCATAGGCCACTTATGCTTTACATTACATCTTCCTCTCCTTGGGCTGTTGATTGAGACACATAGATTTCACCACCTTCTTTTTGCTGAAAACATAAAAGCATCTCTGGTGTTTCCCTGATATTCTTCTAATGAGTGATTCTGAGTCTCTAACAGCCATCTGCCTGAATACCTCTTAACTCTCTGACATTAAACAAAAAGCAGGCTGAGCTTTCACTAATTGGGAATTATCATCACTCATCCATCACCAGTCTCTTAGAAATTAATTCACTCTGATTGGACTTTGTACCTTCACTAAGGAACCTGGGTGTTACTCTTGACACTCACTTGTCCCATTTTCATCCTGTATTAGTTCCCTAACAAGGGTTCATTATCAACTCTTATTTCCCCAATTAGAAAATGGGAAGATGACTGTAGCAGATGCATCGCTGTTCTCTCACACTGGATTATTTTAATGGTAGCATTGCAGCCCTTCTTGTTCTTTCCATGTTCTTTCAAATTGGTTCCAAATGGAATGGAACCTCATGTCTTCATCCCTTCTCTCATTACAGCTGTATCACCACATTATTTAAAAGAACTTTGCTAGTCATCCATTTGACCAAAACTGGAATTAAGGTTTGTACTTATGAAAGTTATGAAATCAAAGAATTTCAGAATTGGAAAGGATGTCAGCAGTCATTTGGCCCAACCCATATTTGCAAAAGAAGCCCTACTCCAACATACCCAAGTGGTCCTCTACTTCTTGCTTAATGACCTCTAATGAGGGAGATCTAACAAAGCTTCAAACAGTGGCACCATAGTTATTCTCCAAATTCATCTTCAAATTTCACCATGCCCACAGTTTGCTAGATAGGACTATAGGCAATTCTGTGCTTTGTACTTTGAGGGAACAATTGAGACCAATTGAGAATAAGATGAAAAGGCAATTAGATGTTAGGCTATTAGTTTCTGACTTTCAAAATGTTCTGGATCTTGGAGACTGTGATCTCCCGAGTTCTGTCCAATATTCAAAACCAAGTGTTTCTGTTTCATGATCATCACTAATGGACACATTCTTTTTGCAGGGGATGTAATACCTTAGTCTTTTCTGAAAGATAACATAAATCAATTTGTGATTATAATGAATAGCATCCAACTTGTAACTGGGGTGCTCTCTTGCTTCACTGAAATCATAATCTTATATGCATGAAATCACAGTATATTGTCAGAGAAATAATTGTGATGTCAAAAATTTGTCATTCCCAAACAAGAGGAGAAACTGGTCTATGAAGGCCAACCTCTAAAATTTAGATAGAAGGCAAGACTAGAATAGAGAAAGGAAAATGCAGGAGGAATAAATAAATTGATTTTTCATAAAAATTAATAACATGCTATTAACATTTTCCCAATGCATATATGTTTTAAAATTAATATTCCCCTCTTTTAAGTTTCTGCTCCTACCTTTGCAATTTATCTAACCTCTTTTAAAACCCTTATCACATTCCAAAAGTGAGTTTTCTTTTGCTAAACCTAGAGAATATTAGTATTTTTTTAAAGCCATCATAATTTGTCTTTGAGCTGGTGAATTAAAAAAAATCCAGTTAGACATTCAGCATGCAAAATCTTTGATTTAACTTCTTTCTCATTTGCAATCACCTCTCTCCTTTCCTGACGACATGCATGCCTGAAATGAGCCAGAGTGATGATGGGTGTGCATATCTGTGTGTGGTTACGTCTTACATTTATAACACTTACAACCGTTGGACTGCCAGTCTTAAAGGCTCCTGTTCCAGAACCTTTGGGCCACCAGGCCGTTGCTCACACACAGACATTGGTTGCACAGAGTGAAAAGCTCATGCAGGAAATGCACCCCAGAGTTGGTCTCGTGTGGGCTAACTTCCTCAGGGCCCTGTGGGTGAGGCTTCCCCACCCCCTCTTCCTTCAGCGGCAGCAGGTTGTTAAGCTCCAGCAACACATTTGTTCTCTTTACTCAGACATTTTATTATTTTTACACTTGCCCTGGGTGAAGATGAAATTCATTCAAACAAATATTGTCATTGATCAGTGCTGTGATTCCCCATGACTGAGGACTCCACAGGAAACCTGTGATTTATTTGCATGTACTAACAAAAAGAGACTTCGGATGGTTATGAAAGAGTGTCTGTCCCACAAGTTAATTTAATACCACAGTGAAACTATGGCCTTAAGGCTGTAATGCTCTAAATAGCCCCC
Organism: Pseudochirops corinnae; assembly: GCA_028646515.1. Classification (NCBI taxonomy): domain Eukaryota; kingdom Metazoa; phylum Chordata; class Mammalia; order Diprotodontia; family Pseudocheiridae; genus Pseudochirops; species Pseudochirops corinnae. Next base: position 184,528,219 of record CM053590.1, on the reverse strand, counting down.
TACTGGAGTGAAAGAGAATAAGTTTCTCAAAAAGCAGGTCATTTCTCATTCTTTTATTCAACAAGTATTTATTAAGTGACTATTGGGTGTAAGGCACTGCACTTAACATTAGTGTAGCAAGATAAAATTTAAAAGTCACTGTCCTCAAGAATCTTACATTCTATTAAGTGCTCTCTTCTCTGAGTCTATGGATAGGAGCAGGGATCAGGACCACCAAAAAGAGGAATAAATCCACTAATAGTTTATGTTTATCATCAACATATAGGATATATCTTTTCAGCAGATCTGCATTCTTTAATTATCTTTGTTTTACATGCTACCCCCTGCCTTATAAGCAGGCAATGGACTCAGAACACAGAAACAAATATTTTCTAGGACGTGACCAACGGGATCAATGTAATGGGAGAAAAAGAATTATCTCTATTGTAGGGAAATCTTAAACAGAGTGCATATTCTCTAAGTACCCAACAATCAATGGCAGTGTGGCAGGGGATTTAAACTTAGCTGAGATGAGCTAGACTAGATGTCCTCAAAGGTTCCTTCAAAATCTATATTGCTATGATCCTATAATCCACAGGATGGGCAGTTGATGTAATCAAGCATTGGAGGGAATAATTTGCTCATCATAGGTTCTGACCTGAGACAGAATGACAAAGAAAATCTGGAGCAGCTCCAGACAGAGACACTGATGGGCATTGGGATGATGAAAACTGGAATTTAGGCCATAAAAAAATTGAAGAAAGGACTGAAGATGTCTCATCTCAAGAAGTAAAAACTTTGGGGTTTTTTAGGTTTTTTTAGGCATTGAAGGTCATAAGGAAGAGATTAGACTTATTTTGCTTGGGCCCAGAAGGAAGAACTAGAAGTATTTGGTGAAAGTTACAGCAAAATAAATTTCAATCCAACACAAAGGAAGACTCTCTTGTCTACTGGAGCTATGCATAAATAGAAGGACCTCTCTCACTGGGAAGAAGAGGTCTGCATCACTGACACTCTTCCAGGGGAGCCTGAATAACCACTTGATGGATTAGGTAGTAGCTGACTAGAGGACCAGCTTTTGAGAGTCTATGATGCTACCTGTATCATCATGGATCTTTTCCTCAAATGCCAGACACTTGCATCTTCTCTCAGCATCATCTGCTTATTACCGGCAACTACTTTTGGCCCTAGGTCCGATTGCCAAGGAAGACTATTGCCCAAACTAATCAAAAGTTGTTGCTGAGTCCTTTTAGTCATGTACCATTCTACATGACTCCATTTGGGATTTTCTCGGCAAAGATACTGGAGTAGTTTGCCATTTTTTTCTCCAGTTCATTTTACAGAGGAGGAAACTGAGGCAAACAGGACTAAGTGGCTTGCCCAGGGTCATACAGCTAGTTAGTATCTGAGGCTGGATTTGAACTCATGAAGATGAGTCTTCCTGATGCTAAACTCAGCGCTCTATCCACTGCATCACCTAGTTGCCAACAAGTTGCCAGGGAAGACTATTGCCCATACTAACTCTGTGGCTTAATTAGGCGTAACACTTCATTTCCCTGGGCCTCATTTTCCTTATCTGTAAAATCAGGGCAGTGAACTAGGTGACCTTTAAGATCTCTTCCAGTTTTTATGATCTGTGACTCTATAATATTTTTCATCTGCCGAGGGTTCCCTAAAGACTCAAATGGGAAGAGAAGAATTCTCATTTCTTTCATTCCTATTGTTATTTCTTCCTCTTCTCTCCCATCATCCCTATTGCTATTCTGTTCTTCAGACTTCATAAGGAGGTTTCTGTGAATGTCGGAAGGTGTCTGCTGTGTCAAAACAAAATGTCTCCATCAATTTTTAAAAACCATTTCCACACACCCTTGCACTCTCTCTCCTCCCTCTCAACTTGCATCTTGCATCATTGCCACTGTTTTTATGAAGGGGGGAGGGAGTTGTGTTCTGGGAACTGGCAGGGCTAGTGAGACTGAGGTGGTAAAAGGGCAGGGGGCAGCAAGATCATAAGTGGACATATTTGCAGATTAGTAGCAAAATTACCATGAAATTCTCCACATTCTGTGAGTAGAGAAATAAATGTTCATTTTTTAGTAAAGCAGGTTGAAAGGTTCTAGGAATGGTATTCAGAATTCCTTGGTGAATGAAATCTGTGTCTCATTGCCTCAGCAACAAACCTGGGAGAGTTCAACTGCACATGATACCAATTATTGATTTCTTTTCTTTTTTCATTCTTAGATGCTAGCTCACCATGACAAAGAAAAAATTGCCCTTTTAGGAAGGATGGGGACTTACTTGCTCTCACTTGAGGGCTCTGGTAATAATTGAACCAGGTAAAACCTTTCTCTTTCCTGAAAACCAGCCTCAATCACAGCTGCTGAATCAAAGAGGAAGAAGAGCAATGGCCCTGAACTTCCCCCCCACTCCCACCATAAATGTTTTCTCTGCATCCAAGTACTGAATGGCAGGTCAAGCTAAGATCCCATCTGACAGTGAGACAAAACACCCCATGCCTCAGATGCCCTTCTGTTCCCAGTACCCTGCTGAAAAGTAAATGTTATGCAGTAAATTCTTTCCTAACACATCAGCAGTGCATGACCAGAGTACTTTCCCCCAGCAGAGAGAACCATCCATCATTGCCATTAAGTGGGTCTGCAGGTTTTGTGTACCATTGGCAGAACATTTGGAGCAAAAAGATACACCTGCCTCAGGGTGGTTTTGCCAGGGTGTCCTCCAAAAGAATTTCTTAATGGAGCATCTGGGATGAAGGAAGCTTGTTCCCTATGTGAAAAGGAAGCAACTGCTGTTATCAGTGGTTCAGGGCCTGAGCCAATAGGTAGACCCAGAAAGACTGGTATCTGAGTCCTTTTTTGGAGGACTTTAATTTCATCTCATTTCTCCTAAGTGAGATCTACTTCTCAATATCTTCCACACAACTTTGTAACAGTAATCAATTTAGCAGATACTTAGCCCTTGGTAACTTAGGGCTAAGTACCTCTTGAGCAGCAGTTTTCAACCTGTGGGTTATATTCAATTTGTAACAATGAAAATACATCCTGCATATCGGATAGATGCATAACAGTAGCAAAATTACAGTTATGAAATAGCAACTAAAATAATTTTATGGTTGGGGGTCACCACAATGTGAGGAACTATATTAAAGGGTCAGGGCACTAGGAAGGTTGAGAATCACTGCTCTTGAGAGAGGCAGAGGGTGTGAACTCTGTCTCCTGTGAAAGAGGCAGAGAGTGTAAACTCTATCTTCTGTGTGAATAGAGGGCATGAACTCTGTCTTCTGTTGCTGAGATGGCAGGAGAGGGTTGGCTGAGAAAGGAAGCCAGTGTGTGTATATAAGAAGAATTCTAGAGATAGAGAATGAGAATCAGGAATGTTCCTCCTGGTGGCTCCTGATGGAGGAAACAGGATTGTCCCAGCATCTGGGAGCTGGGCCTGCTGGAATGAGAACTGAGTTGGTGTTTTCTATGAAATCAGAAACTGGTGAAGGTCACTTGGAAGGCTGAGACAGCTGCCTGGAAGGCCACCTGGAAGGCCGAGATTCCTTCTGGGAATCTCAAGAGGTACTTAGCCCTAAGTTACCAAGGGCCAGCCAGACTGCTGGAGGACTGAAGAAGCATGACTGGGATAAGACTTTGTTTGTTTGTGGTTTGGTGGATCCTTGAGTTCCCAGTAACAGAAGTGGTAAAGGGCTTGAGATGTGCTGGACTTCAGTGTGTAACAACAACTGCTTGGAGGACTGGACAAGGAGCTGGGAGCTGTCTGTCTCTGAATCCAGGTGAATGCTTAGTAGATTCAAGTAGGAGCTGGGACCATGGAAGGGGATCCAGGGACTCTGAGGGACCACCCCAAGTCAAGATGAAGAAAAGGCCTCTCCTTGGATATTGGATGAGTTTGCTGGACACTGAGGGGTGGAGGGTTTGTGTAATTTTCTAAGGATTCTACTTAGTGATTAATGATATTTACTAATTGTGAATCTAGATTAGTGACTGATTAAGTTAATCTATAATTGCCCCATGAGTGGAACATTGATTGAATGATTAAGTATTGATTATTGTATTGTGAATTGATTGAATGATTAAGTAAGGAGGGTTTCCTCCCCCTTAGGGAAACCAGATGATTATTCTTTTGTTCTTTGTTCTAAATGTTGTGGCCACTGTAGTGAAAATTGTGTGGCCATTCTAATGTTAAGCTGTTGTGAACACTATATTGTGATTTTCTATGACAAGATGTAATGTTGTGAATATTATATTGTGATTTCTTATGAATGTTTGCCTTGATTTGTAATGGAATAAATGGAGTGTTCAATATACTGTGTAATCTGAACCTTAAAAGCTGTTCACAGTAGCATTCTTTTGGGAATCTGCTTGTGCATGGTGTTACAGACTTACAGGAAGTGATGCAGGAGGAAGAAAACTGAACCAGAAAAGTAGGCAGACAATGGTTACAACAATGTAGATAAAATCCATATGAAGAGTCAGTAGAATGGGTCGATTACAAGTTGATTTCAATACTTTATTTCCAGTGTTAAAGGGAACATCTCTCCTTTCTATTAACGGTCGATAATTGTATATGTTGGGGAGAGGGGAAGGGAGAAGGCATTTTCATAGAATCACAGATTTGGAGATTAAAAGATCTTCAAGGTGGTCCAATCATCTCATTTTACAGTTAAGGAAACTAAGACCTAGGAAGGCTAAGTGATTTGTCCAAGGTCATAAAGGTAGGAAGAGGCAGATCCAGGATTTGAACCCAGTTACCTTGATTGCAAATCCAACATAGTTTCCAGTGGACCAAGCAGGCTTCATTTGCATGTTTGTTGAGACACATCTGTTGTTTAAAAACAAAACATATCACTAAATTTTTCAAAATACCTCTCAAAAATCTTCTTTCTGAACTTAGACTTTTCTTATGCTTCTTTCATTTCTTTGTGAAAAGATAATGTGGACAGGATCAGGGGTTTGGAGGGCTATTGGAATAGGGGAAAGAAATTAGAGTAGATAGGACAGAGCGGGGTGGGAGAATTGGATAAGAATTATCTGAGTTCCTTCTTATTTTTCCCCATCCTCCAACTAGCCTCACCCTCTCCTAACTAGCTATAACAGCAGTGTTTTCAAGGTCCTCATGACAGATAAACCACCAAACCAAAGAAGGGTGTTAGAAAGTGTTCCCCAGCCCTTTCTCCTCCTAAATTTGTACCTGAGAAAATGACAATTTAGAAAAGAAAAGCCGTCCACCTGAGATCACGTCATTTCAGAAAAGAGCCAAGAAACCAAGTCTCCTCCTATTTAAGTGTTCGATTTTAGAGTTAGAGCTGGATTTAGGTCATCTAGAGCATTGATGTTAGACTCAAATAGAAAGAGGGTCATTAAATTGTACACAGGGATCCCCTAGGGCACCTATTAGCTTAGAAAACCACTTATTAACATTACATATGTTCAATTATATTTTTATTTATTTTCTTAAACATTTCCCAATTGCATTTTAATTTGGTTTTGCAACACTAAGGAGTCTTGCCTGCAGTTGTCTGACACCTCTGACCCAACCTCATTTTACTGATGAGGTAAATGAGACCCAGAGAGGTTGAATGATTTGCCCAAGGTCACACAGGACTTTCCCCTTTATTTTTATCAAAATGGCCATCCTGTACTAGGTTCATAAACCGATCCTACTCAAGACACACACACACACACACACACACACACACACACACACACACACATTGCAGATAAACCTGTGATCATTTCTATAGGCCAAGTACTAGGTCGCTAAACCTCATGGTTACTGCAATCTGAAATTCCATTACCTTCCACCAAAAAAAAGACAGCTAAGGCCAATGATCAGGAGCGGACACAAGCCTCTAAAAGAGCAAAATGAAAAATGACAGTCTTCAACTCAGCAAAATATAAAAGCAAGATTCCCTCCTGAACTTCTCTCTGAGTGCTTACTGCAGAGCCTCTAGGCAACACTGTCATTCTGGACCAAACTCAGCAAACTAGGAGCCAGGGCAGAAAGCTTGGTCATTATCTTCTGGTGTTTCTCCCTTTCTTGCCTTGTTAATACAGCACAGAATTCACAGTGTCCTTCTTTCTAGTCTGGGCATTTTACAGTCACAATACCAAATTCCCCCCCAAAGTAAAAATATCATTGGTTGTTGCAGGGTTTTTTTCCCTAAAGAAAAAAAAAATCAAATTGTAAGCTCTTTTCTGAGTCCAGCATCCAAAGTTATGGTCTCAAAAGATAAAGTCCTTCTTTTTTAAACATGTATTTTGCTTTATTATTTTCTCTCTATAAGAAGAAAATAGTAAAAACGGTCTCTCCTCTATGGCCATCATCTGAGCACACTAGCGAAAAGGACATCGTATTTCTTTTCTTTATGAAGGTAGAAAGCATTGCCACTAGGATGTGATCTGAGTTCTGACCTTGACTCTTAAATTTTTTTAGCTTAGTCTCTCAGGCCATTTCATGAGTAGATGGCTTTCAGATGATAAAGAAGTAACCTAGTAATGCTGAAAACTTTCTTCTTCCTTCATTCATTGGGTAATTCCGTTGAATTAAATAAACTTTTCTTAAATACCTATTATCAGACACTGAAGAAACAAAGATGCAAAGGAACTAGTTCCTGGCCTCTAAGGGCTTGCATTCTACTGAGTCTCACCATTAGGCTTTGGCATGACATATGCATAATTCTGAGTATAATTGTAAATATTTACACGAATAAAGTATTTTCTGCTGTACTGAGTCAAGCTTTATAGTCTCAAGTCCACGTGGCTATGGTGCTACAAAAATAAAAATTATTTTAAAAATTATCTAAGCAGAATCAATCGCTTTTATGGCCGAGTAAGCTGAATATGGGGGGAAAACACTGGTTTTATTGGTCATTTTCCATCAGAATGTTCCAATTTTGTTTATATATTTCAATTCAACAAACATTTACAAATAAACTACTAAGTGTAAAGGATTGTTCCAAGGACTAGGGATACCAGTTCAAAAAATAAAAATTATACCTATCCACAAAGAGCTGACATTCTACTAGAATGAATATTTTGTCTACTTAAGTGTATACACAGTGTATATTTTATATTTTCACATCTATATATGCACATACACATTAATATATGCATCTACACATGTATACATGGAAGTATACATCATGTACATATATACAGACTATATATCATACATACGTCTCTAGGAAGTACATATATGTATGTATGTATATACACATATGATTTAAAAACATGCAAATCTTAGTTTAAGTCCTCCTCACTTAGAAGATTCTAACAGCCCTCCCAACTCCCTCCTCAGTTTTTCTTATATTCATGAATACTAGTAAACCCTATATGGCCCCAGGAAAATATAAGCTTTTTTAGGACAGATTTTTTTTCACTTTTTGTTGTATCACTACAGCTTAGTACAGTACTTAGAGCCTCACTCTCTCCTCCAGTGATCATAGTCAAGTGGAAGAACAGAATCAAGATGACTGGGGATGGCCCAGGATGCAATGGATGACCTTGGCATCGTTGATGTCTAACTAAGCTCTAAGCGCTACACAAAGGTAAATAAATAATAAATGCTTATGGATTGACTAAATGTATTCCAAGCACTGTGTTAAGTTATGGTGATATGACAAAAAGTGAAAAATAATCTGTCCTAAAGAAGCTTATATTTTACTGGGGCCATATAGGGTTTACTTTCCTTACTCGAACTAAACTGCCAAGCATTCAAACTGTGCTTCAGAGCACAGCTCTGATGAGCTGGCCAAGGCTTGGTTTCAATTTTACCTCTTCTACGAAGCCTTTCCAGAGCCCTCCCCACTCCTTCCCCCAATTGTTAGTGCTTTTCTTTCTCCTCCTATTTTCCCAGACAACTCTCATCTCTCTTGCCCCTTCATTCCATACATCATATTATATTTATCTGTATACATATTGCATGATGCCAGTAGAATTTAATTTTAGACATATTTAAGATATCTATGGGTTGTGCAAGTCCAGATGAAAGTGGTTGGAAATATGAGATGGAAGGTCAGGAGAGAGGTCAGTGCTGGACAATGCTGGATTTAGAAGATCTAATTTTTCTCCCCCTCCTCAAGACAATGTGCAATCTGATATAGACTATACATTATTATCACCGTTTTACAGATGAGAAATGAGGCTAAAGGAGATGACATGACTTGCTCAGGTTACACAGTTTTAGAATGTGAACTCTTTTGAGAACAGAGACTTGTTTGTACCTTTCTTTGTATCTTCAATGTTTAGCACAGTACTTGCCACAAAGTAAGCACTTAATAAATGTGGACTTGACACAGCCAGTGTCTGAATAAGGATTCAAATTCAGGTCAAGTGTTGGACTCCCAAATCCAACACTCTATCTACCTGGTCACCTGGTTACCTAATAAACCCCTGTTAAATGACTGCATATGTATGAATATTGAGAGTAATTTGCCATTAGTTCCTCTTAGAAACATTTCTTAAATTCGTCTTGGAAGTTGCTCATACCACAACCATCGTTTTCCTGACTATTTGACTTCACCAGTAATCCCATGGCAATGTAATTAGAATATTTTCAGCTGAAACTCCCCCACCTCAATTTCCCTGCTCTTCTCCAATTTCATATTTTCCCCTGTTGTCGGGAACCTCTTACAGGTGTCTTGATTTGACTCTTGCCTCCCATATGACTCAGGTCTGTAGCCCTACCTTCTCTTTCCTTCAAAACTATGTTGCTATCTGCCACCAGTTTGATCTCTCCTCTTTTCCAAATCTTTTTTCTCCTCTCCTTCTAATTAATTTCTCTAATTCTTCTCTGTAGCCCAATTGGAAGACTTCTTCAGCTGCTTATCTCCTTATCTTCAGCCAGAGTCTGGAGTCTATTAATCCCTGTAACCATTCACTTCCTGTTTAATTCAAAATTTAATATAAAATCTTCCCCTATAGGAATTGCCCCAACTACTCACACCTCCCCAAGCATGACTGTAATTAATTCCCTATGCTAATTAGATGCCAGATTCATGTTTTCCTAATTCTCTCTGGGGAACTCTCCTCTGTCTAATCACTGTTGATGCTCAAATTCCTGAGTAATCTCCAGATTCACTCCGACTACCCTTCCCTTTCCCCACTCTAGCCTGTACCTGTCTAATGAAACCATCAAACAGCTCCCTGGAACTCCTGGAACCTTTGTCCCCAAGCCTATGCCTGTTCCTACCCTACCACATCTGCTGATACTATCTGTATGATGAATGGTGAACTAGCCCCTCTCTTGGATTTGCACAGAAAGACTGTAATTAGCTGTGAGGCATTTTGTTAAACTTCTATGTGAAAGATGCTGTAACTTAAAATAAATTACATCGTATTGTATTGTACTCCCGGGAGAACGCTCCACTCCCTGCCCCCATTCTTCTGTGCTTGCTGTATTAAAATCTTGAAAATTGCTATTCTTGTCTTGATTACTGGGTCCTTTCAGTCTTAGAATTAGTTTTCAGTCTACAGAGTGGTTTCTGCAAACTCTCGCTTTTCAGTGGGGTCTTATTTACCAAAGTTAATTTTGCTCATATTGCAACACGCTTGAAAATAAGTATGAATCTTGTTTATTTTCATGTGCAGTGTTCCACCAGCAAGTAGCAATTTGAACTAAATTACAAGTGTTCAAGGAATGTACTCACATATTTCAGGGCCCATTCGGAAACATCTTGCCGGACAAAGCCAGGTTCAAATAAAGCCATAAAGCAAAGTACTGTTAGCTTTAGGACCCCCCAGGGAGTGCCTCTGCTGGTGCCTTTACAGGATTTGGGTGGTCGTTTGTTTCAGCGTCAAAAGCTGGTCACAGTTTTACCATCTGTCTCACTCACAACCCTGGCAGGCAGGAGTGAAGATGGCATCCGCTTAATGTTTCCCAGCCCATTAGAAATGCAAACCTTTTCATTCCTTGTAAATAAATCTCTTCCTTCTCCCTAGGTTTGCCCAAATGGAATGGAGTTGCCAAGGCTGCAGAAAGAAGAGCATTCTGCTCACAAAGGTTAGTGACCTCTGCCTGGAGAGGGTGAGGTCAGTGCTCAAGTGAGGGGAGTTCTTGGGGGGACTGGGCTGATAGGTCCAGAGTTTGAGGGATAACAGCATGCATACAAAGCAGACTTTGGACTGCTAGGATCAAATCAGTTATCATTAATGTTATTTCATATTTTACAGGCACCTTGCCTTAAATTCAAATGCGTTTCTGAAAAAAAAAAATGTAGTGCATATTAGTAGACTTTCAGTGAAGTGAGTTGTATTTTGCCATTGATACAGATGCAATTTCAGACTTTCATCTTCATACTTAATTAATCTTCAATTGGCTTTGAAAACTAATGTTTTATCAATGAAATGTTAACTCCTTAAGAGCAGGAACTGTTACTTTTTTTGTCCTCATATCCCACTGTCTAGCACAGTGCCTGGCACACAGTGCGGACTCACTAAATGTTAATTGATTGATCTCTAAGGTTTTCTGTCTCCCTCTCCACCCCGCACTACCCCACAGGACAAGTGAGCAAGGGATTGTTTGTTCTGTCTACAAATGATTGCTTATATACACTTATACATACTTAATCAATCAGTTGACATTTATTAAGCCCCTACTATGTGTTAAGTTCTATGTTATTGTATGGAGAGTGAAAATTTCTCAGGCACTTTGAGATTGTTAACTTCCCTCTTCCTCCTCCACTGCTGCTGTCAATCAGCAGCAAGCCTCCTCAGGAATCTTTCCACCCTCACTTTCATTTCTTTCGTCTGCTTTCTCATCTACGGCCCCCTCCTCCCAGCCAGTGGGAGTCAGGGGCTGCCCAGGCTCACTCTTCCTCCCTTGCTTTGGTACCTTCCCCCCCTCCCCTTTCCTTGCTGTCAATCAGTATCCTTGTTCTTTGTAAACCTATTTCTCAGCCACTGAGAGATAGTGGTAGGCTTCCCTGTGACTTCCCATTAGTTCCGAGACCTAAATCTGCCTCTCAGCCAATAAGAGAGGAGACAGTTGGGAAGGGGGCTTGACTGCATTAGGGTATAAATTTTTGCACTGTCTTTTGTGACACGCATCTCCTACATGATGAGTCATGGGGAAGACTGCCCTCTTCTCCTGGGGAAGAGAATAAACTCCTGTTCTTATACTAAGAGATCTCTGTATTTATTTTTTTTACTAAATTAAAGATGAGGGTTATTTTTCATCCCAAACACTATGCACTGGGATTGTAAAAAAATAAATAAAAAAAATAACAGTAACTGCCCAGAAAGAACTCAGGAAACAACCTGTACACAAATAAGTGTGTGGGGGGGGGAGAACTGGATTTCCTCCCCACATACACATACATAATTGAAATAAGCAGCCTCTGGGAGCTAAATAAGCAATGCACCCAGCAGGTATCCCTTCCATTTCCCCCTCCCCCACCAGATGCATTCAAAGGTACACTTCCATGTACTCTATGAAGAATTAAAAACAACAACAACGACAACATTAGAACTCCAGCACCGGAGAATTGAGTAGCTTTGGACATATGTTCCCTGCACAAACACCGTATTCTGATTGTGTCCGCTCTTCCCATTGATGCCATGTGTTTCTGTGGGAAAGTCATCCCCAGGTTTCTTAAAAGATGTTTTGCAGTTACTATTCTTACTGTGTAACAACAACAACAACAAATGCCTTTGCTAACAGCTAATAGTGTCTACAGAATCCATTAGACGCACACTGGTGGGGGCTTGTGAGTTATGGTGTTAGGATTAGGTACCCCCAGGGAGACCCTCAGAACCTAAGGTAGCAGCCAACTCTCTGGGACCTGAACACAGCAAGGGGAGTGCAAGTCGGGGGATTGCTCCAGAGGATGTGCCCCGTAACTATACATAAAATAGATGTGACAGAAAATACAAGGTAATTTTGAGGTGGGGGAGGGGCACTAGTATATCAGGGTGGGTCAGGATAGAACTTTGGTTGGAGATAGCATTTGTGTTGAGTTTTAAAGGGAAAAGGGGTCCAAGAGCTGGGTATAAGGAAAGAATACATTCCAGGAAAGGGAGATGGTGGGTGCAAAGGTACTGACTTATTTAAGGGAATCTAGTAATGAATCCTATAAAGTAAAGAATTCTTTTCTAATCTGAATAATCACTTCCTAATGTATCTGTTTTCCAGTTCAGATTTGCATAGCAAATTCACAGTAGTTTTTCAGACTAGAGGGGGTGGGTGGTGGTGCTTTTAAAGCAAGGTACCCCACTATCCAGATCCTTAAACCAGCCCATTCTCTTTCCAATGAAAGAAAGAAAAATAATAATTATAATCCCCTTGTATCCTAAAGGCAATCTCCCAATAAGCAGTTACATTTTGCTGCCCCCAGGCAAACAGCCTTTTCTTTTTAAATTAACTTTCTTTTTATTGAATTTCCATATTCAGCAGCTAACACAAACACACCTTTCTGCGTGTGTGTATGTGTATAAAGTGAGACAGCTCTCACACCGCATGATGCTATGGGATAGGTCTGCATGACCCCCGATCATCAGAAAGCACAGCTCTTCTCCCACCAGGGCAGCAATCTGTACAGCAGCATATTTATGCGTTGATGACACCACAGACTGATTATCCAGGAAGCAAGGGGAGGGAAGAGGGTAAGCCGAGAGGGAGGTGTCAGCATGAGATTCAATCCTCAGGATTAGTATGAAGAGCACACAAGTCGTTCCTTGGCTGTGCTTTATAAAGGACAAGAACTACATTAGGCAGGCAGCTACAGATAATGCACATTTTATTTCTGATTGTAAGGTCGAGAAACTGAAGGAGTAGCTGAAAATAGACCATGCCCACAAATCAATGATAGGATGTTTCCCAATCATATACCATCCTCTTGAAGACTCCAATTTCACTAACATGAGAGCCAGCCTTAAGCCTTACCAAAGTGGCTTCATTAGTCCTACCACCTATAAAAAGGTTCTAATACAAAGATGCTTTGTTCCCATGCAATTCTCAGCCCACCAAGGCCAGGTCAGCTTTCATAAGTTTAATTTTGAGCATCCCTTGATAGGTAGGATTGAAATCTAATTTTCCATGCATGCTTTGGAGTTCCCCAACCCTGCAGGAGATACTTACACATCTTTAACATGTGGGACTAGCTCTGGATGACTGGGAGAATTCAAAGCAACCAAAAGACAGAGGGAGACTAGGTCCTTGATGCTCCTGTGACATTTTCATTATGAATCTCTGCCACTGGAGAGATTCTTGTAGGCTGTATGGTTCAGTGAAAAAAAAAAAAAACACAGTCTCTTGAGTCAGAGAGATTGAGTTCAGTCTGCCCTTCACTGGCTATTTGATTTTAGGAAAGTCACTTAATCTCTCTTGCCTCAGATAGCTCATTTGTAAAATGAGGGGACTGAAATAGATTACTCCAAAGGTCCCTTTCAGCTGTATCTAAGACACTAAAAACCTACATTCCCTGAGTTCCTTCCATGTCTTCTTGCTGGATGCTTCCAACATGTCTCGCTGGCACCCCAAATTCAACATCAATGCCATAATCCGGCTTCTCCAAAAAACTTGTCCTTCCTTCCAGTTTCCTGATTTCTGTGGATGGCACTCCCACCTTCCCAACCATTTAGGCTGCATTTCTTGGAATCAACTTTGACTCTCCACTTGATCCTCCTTCTCCCCCCCCCACTGTTTCCAATCAGTTAAGTCCAGGGGCTTCTACCTCCACAATATCTCTTAAATACACACCTTCTATTCCACTTATACTGTCACCACCATACTTCAGGTGCTCATCACCTCTTCCTTGGACTATTGCATAGCTTCCTAGCTATAGACTCTGGTCATCTTTTACAAATCTGTCAAAGAATCTGTATCTGACCAATCCATACCTACTGTTACCTTCAAAACCTTCGGTGACTTTCAATTACCTACATAGGGGTCAATAAACTATGGCCTGTGGATGGGGGGGATCCAACCTCCTTTTTTTTATGGCCCATCAGCTAAATATGGATTTTACATTTTTAATTAAAATGTTATTGTATTTTAAAATATAAAACAAACAAACAAAAAACCCCACATTCTTGGCTCACCTGGCCAAATAAAACCAGTCTAGTAGGCCAAATTTGACCGTTGGGCAATGGTTTGCTGGTTACATTATGGCGTATTGGATAAAATACAAAATCCATAGCCTTGAATTTAATACCTCCATAATCAGATTCCAGTCTCTCTCTCTATCCTTATTTCACCTGTTCCTATTCACATACTCTCTATTACAGCCAAAATGACAGTTAACTGTTCCTTGAAATTGATCTGTCCATTCCTATAACTGTGCATTTACAAGGTCTTCCTCCATGTCTAGAACACATTTCCCTCTACATCTCTGCCTTCTAAAGACTTTCTCTTCCTTTAAGGCCCAGGACAGTTGCCTCCTTTTCATGAAACCTTTCCTAATACCTAAAGCTAAAAGTTTTCTCTTCCTTCTTAAATTTTTTTTAGAGCCCTTGCAATCTTTTCTTTGGCCCTCCCACATTCTCTTAGTACTGTACATATTGTGCATCTTCCTTATCCCTCCTATTACACTGAAAGTTCCCTCAAGGGCCAGGACCATTTAATTTTAGTCTTTACATCTGCGCTGATGAACATGGTAGCTTATACATGGTAGGAACTTTATTAAATGTTTGTTTAATCATCAAAGCAGAATAAAAACAGAACTGAATCTCTCTTAAGTCTAATTCTCCTAAAAACATATGAATATATAATAATTCATGAACACCATCCACACAGGAAAGAGCAAATGGATGAAAAATACCTTTTGTTCCGACAATGATACCTAGTTGAACAGATGAGCTAGAGAGCTCATCATCTGTACAAGTAGTTTTAATAGGCTTTGCAAGTAGACAATAAGCTATGTTCAGAGTCAAATAGAAGGAAGAGGACACACTGGACGATTGTCTTTGGGAAATTACCAAGTGCTTTTAACGACAATAAACTTCTCTCTGAAACAAAAGCCCATTTTTAAACCACAATATTCTTCTGCTTGGAGACAATGGGACTGAGTAGATAAAAAGCTGCCCTCCATGTTAGAAAATCCAGCTCAAGTCTCACCCTTGGCACATCAATCAATCCATCAGTCAATCAGTATATATTTATCAAGCTGTTACTATGTGCCAGGCACTGTGCTAAATACTGAGGACACGAAGAGGGGAAAAAAGACAGTCCTTGCCCTCTAGGAGTTTACAGTCTAATGGGGGAGACAACATGCTAACAAATACATACAAAGCAAACTCTATACATGAAAAATGGGAAATGGGAAATAATTGAAATAGGTAAAGCACTAGAATTAAAAGGGATTGGGAAAGGTACATTCTAGCGATGTGATCCAGGACAAGACATCTCCACCACAAGAACCTCTCAGTGTCCCCAGACAATTCTTTAAGACTGTATATCAGTGTTGTCAAACTTGAATAGAAACAGAGACCTTTAAATCCTACATAAAGATCCCTACCGGTTGCCTATTGACTTAGAAAGCCATATACTAATATCATCTATATTTTATTGTATTTTTATTTATTTTGTTAAATATTTCCCAATTACATTTCAGTCAGGGCCACGTTCTGGAGTGTTACGTGCCCACGTTTGACACCTTTGCTATATGTTACAGATATGCATTGTTATAGTTACTTTATCCAGAGTTCCCCACACCAATGAAATCATAGATGCAAACACAAATAATAATAATAACGTAAAATAATTTGGATGTTGCATGACAATAAGTTGTGAAATTCTACAGTCTCAAAAGATTTGAAATTGAATACCAACCAAAGAGCAATAGAGACATACATGGTGAACATAGGCAGGTTTCCAGACATCATAACTGAGAAATAATACAGGAGAGTATAAAGGAGAAACATACGGCCAGAAATAAATATTGGCCCTTCATATTTCAACTAATGGATGTCCCCATGTTCCATTGGTAATGGAAATATATAAGGGTCAATATATATGTATATTGTTCAAATATATAAGAATCTCAAGAAAGGTCCCCCGTATTGACTTTATGGGAGGACATAGACAAAAATGCTACAGAATGGACAGGAACTGATAGGTTGTGACCTGTGTCACTAGAGGGAATACCCACACTGATGAGATCATAAATCTATTGGAATGTTACACTTGGAAAAATAACACTTACTGATTTTGGCACTTAAAATTGAGAGATTTCTTTTCCCTTAGAACACACCTATGAAGTTGGTAGAAAAGAAACAATATTAATAGCAGTTAGCATTTCTGTTTGTGGAAAAAGCATTATATTTATGGTTATCAGGATTAAAGAAGAAAATTTAATCTTCCTTTAAAAAAAAGCACACAGTTAGACTTAATGGCCCCAGACATCCCTTACAATTCTAGATCTATGATCTTATGATCTGTTTCCAAGTCCAGCACTCTTTTTACCACCCTATAATTTTATTCCTCAGACCCAGGAGTTATCCTGAAATAAATGGCAGCTGTTGGAAATATTAAATTTGTAGCTGTTTCCAAAAAGAGCAGACATTTCCAGCTTCAACCTCTATTTCATGGGTCCCTGGTACTGGGCCTTTGTTGCCATATTTTGTGAAAACATTGTCACGCCCAGGGGTCCTGGCAGATTTCAGGCTTTGAGATACAGTCATGTGCCTCACTATATGTTGGTTGTTATGCAAAATTAATTATCTTGGTCATTTGAATGTTTTCCCTAAAATATAATATAATCTCATTACAGACTACTCCATTGTAGAGTGAATCCTGAGCCAGATTCCATTTAGGAAATTGAAGGTAATTTAGAGTTATATGGTGAGCAAAAAAAGAAGCCCCTTTCACTGCTAAATGCTAATTTTGTCTGTCTCTGTAATGTAAGAGTGTCATTCATTTAGACAGGGAATTGCTGTAAGTGTGTAAAAGGCTCAGGGTAGCAGAAGGAACAGTTCAGAATGATGAGTGGGACACAAAAGGAGACTATTTGTGCAAGAGAATCCAGGGAGCACTTTTTTTGTAGTAGCAAAGAACTAGAAACAAAGCAGGTTTTGAAAACCCTTGGCTGGAGAATGGTTGAATAAATTGTGTTCTGTGAATGTAATGGATTATTATTGAGCCATAAGAAAGGACAAATATGAATATAGCAGCTTCTCTAGGCTCACTTTCCTAACTCCCACACTGGCAGATTGAGTTCCCAGAGGAAAGCTGGCTACTGCTCACTTCAGGGTTATAGAGATAACCCTGTGGAATTTTGAGTTCTAATACTAATTGCTCATGAGCCCCCATCTGGTGTGCTTCCCTCAATATCAATTAACCAGTTTACATCAATTAACTTTTACAAAGGGATATTTACCGAAAAGGTATATAGCAAGAATAGTGCAGGCATACTTTGTTTTATTGAGCTTCATAGATATTGCAATTTTTTGGTACAAATTGAAAGTTTGTGGCAACACCCTACATTGAGTAAGTCTATTGGCACCATTTTTCCAACAGCACGTGCTCATGTCATGTCTCTGTGTCACATTTTGGTAATTATTGCGCTATTTTGAACTTTTTCATCATTATTATTCTATCTGTTATGATGATCAGTGATCTTTAATGTTACTATTGTAATTGTTTTGGGGCACCATGGACCATGCCCATATAAGATGATGAGCTTAATTGATAAAGGTTGTAAACATTCTGACCACTCCACTGACCGGCCATCCCCTTGTCTCGCTCCCTCTTCTCGTGTCTCTCCCAATTTCCTAAGACAAAACAATATTGAAGAATAAACTTAGTTGACAAAGCAACAGCAGGGTTTGAGAGGATTGACTCCAATTTTGAAAGAATTCCAACTGTGGGTAAAATGGTATCAAATCACATTGCATGCTACAGAGCAATATTTCATGAAAGGAAGAATAAATGTATGTGGCAAACTTCATTGCTGTCTTAAGAAATTGCCACAACCACCCATCAGCAGCCACCATCCTAATCAGTCAGTAGGTATCAACATAGAGGCAAGACCCTCCACCAGCAAAAAGATTATAATCAGATGATGGTTAGCATTTTTTTTTTAGCAACAAAGTATTTTTAAATTAAGGTGTGTACATTTTTTAGACACAATACTATTGCACAATTAATAGATTATACTATAGTGTAAATGTAACTTTTATTTGCATTAGGAAACCAAGGAATTTGTGATTTGCTTTACTGTGATATGTGATTTATTACAGTGGGTTGGCACTGAACCCACAAAATCTCTGAGGTAAGCTTGTAGTTATAAACTAATCTCTCTAAAATGGGAGTCCTTCTCTTCCTTCTCAGCATCCCTACCATGTTCATTTTGAAGCAAGGCATTTGTCCTTTGTCTAGTTCCATGGAGAATGCAGTATCTTCGATAACACATCAATCAACTATTGGAATGGGTCAGCGAGGGCACTCTGCTGCTATTCTGGCTACTTATAGGTCTTGAGCGCTACTGCTTTGGACTCCAGTTGCTAGTTAGATCTTTCTGCGAATACCACAGTCTCACCAGCCACCTAGGCATTCCCCTATTGGACTATTCCTTTCCTGATCAGGAAAGGATAGGTAACACAGAAACAGAGATTCTTTGTGTTTATGGACACATAGCAGCTAGGTGAAAGGGCAGCCAACCTCTTCTGCCCAGCAGCTTACAAACAGCAGTTCTTCCCTTGTTCACAATCACAAAGGCTGAAGGGCAGATCTATCAATCCTTCTACATGTGACTTCTGTTCCAGTTACTTGGCTCATGAGCCATCAACCTTTCTGGCTCTGAAGACAATTAGAAAGCTTTTTGTCAACATGAAGTAGGAAACCCCTGAGATATCATGGCTGGAACTAATTTCTAAAACTCCATATGTTGGATTGGCAACAGAGAGAGAATGTTTGGGCATGTTTCAAGAACCCAGGCCTCATTGACCAGTCCCCTCTGATGTGAAAAATATAGGAAAAATTTAGGAAGACTTGTATATGAACTTATTTGGAGTGAAATAGGCAGAATCAGGAGAAAAATGTATGTACTGACTATAACATAAGGAAAACAATTATGAAAGGCCCTTGGAACTCTGATCAGTGCAGTAACCAATCATTTGGCTCCAGGGGTCTGATGGTGAAGGATACTTCTCTAGCCTTGGTAGAGGTGGGACACTATAGCTTCAGAATGAGGCATATGTTGTCATATGTGGCATTGGTTTATTTTTCTTGGCTGTACTTCTTTGTTACTAGGAATGGGATTCTATTAGAAGAGAATTGGGGAGACAGTCACTGGGAAGTGGCAGTGACGTAAGTGTAATGGAGGACTCAATCTTTTTGAACCTGTTCTGGAAATGCAAGATGATGAAGAATGGAAGGACCCAGCTCTCCATGTCAAAATTTGCATAAGTATTCTATAACTATTTCCTGTCTAATTACTGAGGGGTAAAGAAAAGCTTTTTGATTGCCCACTAAGATAGAATTGAATGTGCATACAAAATGCACAAACTGGCAGGTTTGATCTCCACATTTGCTGGTGGTGATCCAGGAAAAGACTGCTGGAAGCCTCCAGGTAGAGAACTCAGTCCTCACTGACCATTCACTATTATATACAAAAGAAAAAGAAAACATAAAGAAAACACTTGTTTAAAAAATTGTGTACTTTGCTAAATTTAATGTACACGTTAGAAACTACAAGTAATAAAATTTCATAGTTTCATATGTAATCTTTTTTTTGGTCTTTTTTGCATATCGAAATGTTTGTGCTTGTGTGAAATAAATTTAAAGAGAGATGGAGAGAAAATGGGACATGAATCAGAGTGAACAAAAGGAAAAGGATTTCTCTCAAGGGTGAAGTTTTCCCACTGGAAAGTGGATTTCCAGGACAGCGAACCAATAATAGTTGATATTTACATAGTGTTTTAAGCTTTACAAAGTGCTTTTCCCACAACGGCCCTTTGAGGTCAGTAGTATAAGTGTTATTGCCTCCATTTTTACAGATGACAAAACTTAACCAAGCGGCTTTCCCATGGTTAGTAAACCAGCTAGTGTGAGTCAGAGGCAAAGTGGGAACCCTAGGCTCCTGACTTGAAGTCTAATATGCTCTTCAGTTTAGCACATTGTTTTTCAGCAAATAGAAAATGCAAAATGACTCCATTTGGGTTTTTCTTGACAAAAATACTGGAATGGTTTGCCATTTCCTTCTCCAGCTCATTTTACAGATGAGAAAACTGAAGCAAACAGGGTTAAGTGACTTGCCTGGGGTCACATAGCTAATAAGTGTCTGAGGCTGGATTTGAACTCACATCTTCCTGACTCCAGGCCCAGTGCTCTATCCACTGTGCCAACTAACTGCCCCGCAAAGCCTATACGCAAGTGTCAATGTGTAGTCTTGTGAATGGTCTGGTCAGATTAAAAGAGAGATGGATGAGGAAAAAAAAAAAAAGACAGATGCAGAGTAGTTTCTGAGATTTCTAACTTCGTCTTGGCACCAATTTACAGCTGAAGGATCTAAGCCTGGAATTGTTATGTCTTGGTGGAATACATGTGGGACAATAATAATGATAATAATAACTAGGTTTTATATAGTGTTTTAAGGTTTCCAACGTTGTTGTTTCCCCCCACACACAGGCTAGCTAATTTGATGCTCACAGCAACCCTGAGCAGTAAGTTATATTATTATCTCCATTTTACAGATTAGGAAACTGAGACTGAGAAAGGTCAAGTGACTTACCCAGGGTCACATAGCCAGTAAGTGTCTAGAGTCAAATTTGAATTCAAATCTTCCTGACTCTTGGTTCCTTGCTGTATTCATTCTTCCCTCCACCCTTTCCTTTCTCCTTCTTTCCTTACCTCTCTCTCTCCCTTCTTTTGTTCCCCTCTACCTTCTATTTGTCCTTTTCTTCCTTCTTTCTTCTCTCTCACCTTCTTTCCTCCCTCCCTCCTTTCTTTCCTTCCTTCTTCCCCTCATTTCTCCAACCCTCTCTCCTTCCTTCCCTTGCTCCCTTTCCTCTCTTCTTTTTCTCCTCCCTCCTTTCCTTTCTCTTTTTCATTCTCTCCCTCTTCCTTTGTTCCTTCCTCCTTCTTTCCTTCTTTCCTTCCTTCCTTCATTCCTTCCTTCCATCCTTCTTCCTTTCTTCCTTCCTTCCTTTCTTCCTTCTTTCCTTCTTTCCTTCCTTCCTTTCTTCTTTCCTTCCTTCTATCCTTCCCTGGATAAATCAAACTCCAGATAGCAGAGATTAGAGAAAGAATAGTGAACTTGGAGGGACCTGAGCTCAAGTCTTGCTTCTGTCATTGATCTGAAGCAAATCACTACTTTTCTGGATCTCAGTTTTCTCATCTGGAAAATGAAGGCATACAGTTAGGTAATCTCTTAAGTTCCCTTCAAGTTCTAATATTCATAGACATTTGAGTCTATTATGACTCTGTTTCAAATCTATTCATAGACTTCTAAGTCATAATTGATTTAGAGATCTTGGAAATGATCTTGGCCAAGCCCTTCATTTCACAGATGAGGACAAAGAGACTCCAAAAGGCCAGTGGTGTCTTGCCTGAGGCCACAGAAATAGTAAGTAGAGAGATCCCACTAGGGTACTCCAACACTAGTTACATTCATAGTTCTTTCCACTATGCTACACTCTCTCTGATTCTGGCACAGAAAGTCAACTATAGTGTTAAATGGCTCAAGTGGCATGTGAAATACCACCGCTTTAACTAACTTCTTGCTATTGGGTTGTTATTTTCAGTAACACTGTTAAAAACACACTCACATACCATCCTTCCCCCCCCCCCCGAATTACTGTTATGATGTAAAACAACAGTCACGGAGTTTAATGACCTTGTTCAAACCATGTAATTATTGTTATCAAGGGCACACAAGCATTATAAAGAAATGGATATTTCCTTCATACGTTTTGCCTCAATCTCTAGGAAGTGATGCTGAAAAAAAGAACCAAACTCCCCCCCAAAAAAAAATCCAAAGGGGAAAATCAAAGCTGGGGAAAAAAAACCAGAGTCTTCAATAAAAGAATATTTTATAATGAGTAAGTCCCGGATCAAACAGGTAAAGATACTTTGGTTACATCTACTCCACACTTTGCATGCGTTATCTGATTTAATCCTCAAAACGGCCCTGTAAAGTAGACAGAGTAATCTCTCAGGACCATCTCTGCTTTAAAAAGGAGGGAGATGAGGGTTAGAGCCATGAAATCACTTGCACTTATATGTATAAAAGTACTAAATGCTGGGCACATTACCCCCTCCACTGGATGGCAAGCTCCTAGAAGTCAGGGACTGACTAATTGTGAACCTCATTTCTCCAGCCCCTAGTATGATGCCTGCTACATAGTAGGCACTTAGTAAAATGCTTGTAGATTGATTACCTAAGGTCACAGAGCTAGTCAAAGTCAGGACTCAAATGTAGGATTTTTAATCCCAAATTCAGTGTTCTCTCCACTATCACACAATCTATTACATAGGATGATGTGATTTAGATCTGGAAGAGAGCAAAAGAGACCATTCAATCTGATATCTCATTTTACAGAGGATGAAACTGAGGCACAGAAAGGTTTATGTGACTTACTCAGGGCCACATAGATAGTAAGGAGCTGAGGAAGGGTTTTAACTCAGGTCTTTTTGGCTAGCTGACACAGCGAATAGAGCACCATGCCTGGAGTCAAGAAGACCTGAGTGCAAATTTGGTCTTGGACACTTACTAGCTATGTGACCCTGGGAAAATCACTTAACTCTGTTTGCTTCAGTTTCTTCATCTTCAAAATGAGCTGGAGAAGGAAGTAGCAAACCATTCTAGTATCTTTGTCAAGAAAACTCCAAATGAGGTCATGAAGATTAGGAAACAATTGAAATGACTCCACAGCAGCAACAACAACAAAATAATATGACTTAATTGGGTCTCATGCTAATGGAATAAACCCAAAAGGGAAGAATCAACTAATTATGGAATATTTCAGGGCGTTTGGAAAAGATCGCCCATCTTCTCACAGGAAATTGTGACCATGGTTCAGGATACTAGCAAGAGCACCAGACATAAAATCAGATGACTTAGATTCAAATTCTGTTTCTGCTTGCTAGCTTCAGGTTCCTCATGTGTAAAATGAAGATGATAAGAAATTCACATGTATGCAGTACCTCGAAAATCTTACAGAATTTCCCTTACAACAGTGTTGTGAGCCATGTAGTATCAGGTCTCACCACTTCCAGTCTCTCTCCACATTGGCAACATGGGTGGTCCAGGGAATGGCCTAGAATCAGGAAGCCCTGAGTTCTAATTCAGTCTCAGATATTTACAAACCATATAACCCTATGCAAGTCACTTAGCCTCATTCTGCCTGTTTCCTCAACCGTAAAATGATTATCATAATAGCACCTAACTCCCAGGATAATTGCAAGACTCAAATGAAATAATATTTAGAAAGTGCTCAGCATAGTGTCAGGATAAAGTAGTGGTCTGATAAATTAATGATCCCTTTCCTCTTCCCCCTCTCCAATCCATCCTCCAACAGCTACCAAATTGATATTCCTAAAATATACATCTGAGACCCTTACTCAAAAATCTTCCGTGACTCACTATTACCTCTAGAATAAAACATTCACTCCTCAACCTGGCATTAAAAGACCATCACAATATGGCTCCCACTAATCTTTCAGTCATTTGTATCAGCCCCCTTGTACTTTATATACCAGTCAAACTGACCTGTTTCCATTGTACAACAATCCTCCCATATCTGTGTTTTTGCATAGGTCTTTCCTCAATCCATCTTTCCTTAATCAATTCAGAAATATAAAGGAAACATAAAAAATTTGGAAGGGAGGGTACTAGCAATTACTGGGATTAGAGCTATAGAACTGCAAGAGATTTAAGAGGCTCTCTACTACAATCCCTTCGTTTTACAGTATAGGAAACTGAAATTCAAGGTTGAGCCTAGAGTCAAACAAGTAACAAGTACTAGAAATGGGATTTGAACCCAGTTCCTTTGACTGCAGAGCCAGACCTCTTTCCAGTGTATCATCAGAAAAGACTGTGTAGTAGGTGGTGACTGAACTATGTTTTGAAGAAAGAAAGGGATTCTATGAAGCAGAGGTAAGGAGAGAATGCATCCTAAGCATGGGGGAGTGCAAAGGCGCGGAGATGAGAGCCAGAGAGAGAAGATAATAGCAACATGGGGAAGAAGGCATTACTAACTACAGGAAAAGCTGACTAAGAACCATAGTTCATTAAAGTCCCACATTTCCAGTCCCTAAAGAAGGGTCTGCCATCTTGAACTGAAGCAGAACCTTTCAGAAGCCATGGAGGGCAGAAAAGGGCCATGGTGAAAAGTCTGTGGTCTCTGTACCCAGCGTAGCCTTCTGTCACTTCGTATTCCCTGTGTCGGATCTCATTTTCCTCAATACTAGAAAAAGCCCACAGCCAATACTTGCTTTCTGTTTCTATTACTTTGTGTACCTGTTTTACAACACTTTTCAGGTACACAGGGGCATCTTTTACCTTTAATGGTCTCATCTACCAAGATCCATTTCGGGAAACAAACAAACAAAAGAAACCAAATCCTACTAGTGCCAAATAGCATCATAGAATGTTAGAGCGGGAAGGAGCATTAGAGAACGTCCAGGCCCACTCCCACATAGGCAAAAGGAAGATTACAGAAATATTGAACTAAAAGCAACCTTAGGGACCTTCCAGTCTCTGCAGATGAAGAAAACAAGACCAAGGCAGGTCATTTTGCCCAGCATAGGTAGGAAATACCAGAGATGGGATTTGAAACTCAATTCTCTAACTCTGGAGCCAATGTTTTTCCCACTGTATAGTACCACTGAGGCCCAGAGAAGGCATGAGACTTATCTAAGGTCACACAGGCATCAAGTAAATTACTCTAACCACAATAGATCTGGTCTTCTCTTCAGTTTTTCCTTCTCTTTACAAGTTTTCCAAGGGCATCATTCTCCACTAATTTATTCATTTTAAAGAGATTTAGAGAAAGCTGTTAAATGGCAAGATTGTTATCAAAACCTTAGAAACTGGTAGCCTCTCAGATGGCGTCCCCTTGCAGCCAGCACTCTCTCCCACTTTCTATTTTCCCCTGTCACTTTTCTATCCCATGCTGAACTATTTTTTTTTATTCCCTAGACAATCATTTTCTACTACAACTCTCAACTTCAGTCAAAAGTGGAAAACAAATACAAGTGCAGAACATTACACTCTGGGGGAAAATCTGGGTCCCAAGGTAACAAATCAATCATACCCCCCAAAAAAGTAATTTCCCCAAGCAGAAATGGGTAAACCCTTGGATTCTATTATCACACACACACACACACACACACACACACACACACACACACACACACATTCTTTTTTTTCTTTTTCAGGGAGTCGTTACTCTTTTAAATGTAATCTACAGATTACAAGAGAGATTACTTTCATGGAATATATTATTTTTTTGCTATCCCCAAATGAGCAGGATCTCATTTCTCAAAGCCAACACACCTGACTACTTGGAGCTATGTCCACACTACCACACAGGAGCTATAAGATACCTCCCCTTGGTCCTGTTTCATCCCTTCAGCTACCCTGTACCATCCAGTCATGGCATCCTCTGTGTGTGGCTGGCAAGTTTACCCTACGGAGCCTAGAGGTTGGTTTCTTTTGCTTTTTCTGTACTCAATTCCCCCCTTTCTTCATCATTATTGTTGTCACCTCTGTTCTCTTTGAGCCCAACCTCATGTGAGATTTATTGTCGTCAGAGCAGTGTGACATGTTTTCACATGCCCTTTCATCTTGAAATCCACAGAGCAAAAAATGGCCAACTTGAAAGAACCTCACAACTCTAGCCCACCATCCCCATGGCCTTCTAGCCAAGAGTTGCCCAGAAATAGATTTTCTGATTTATCAAAGACACCTGTACTCTCCCGTGACTTCTTGATTATGATTTCACCTCTTCTTTCGGAGCGGCTTCCCCCTTTCCTCCACCTATTCAAAACAACTTTCCTGCTTCATTTCTTAAAGCTGACTCCAGTTAATGAAATGAGAGGAGAAAACAAACCAAATGGCCTTTCCCTTTAAAACCTTCAATAAAACCATAATATACATAACACATTTTAAAAGTATTTTTTAAAACAAAATGCTCTTTGTGTTTCTCTCCTAGAAGATAAGCTCCCGGAGGACAGGAACTATGTGGCTTTTTGTTCTCTTTCATAGTACCCAGTTCCTTCTGAAGGCTTAATAATTAAGCAACAAAAACCAAAACTTTCCACTGTGAGGTAGGTAGTGAAGGAGGTGCAGGGAAAAGGGGGAAGGGGGTGTGAGGAGGAGTGCAGAGGCATGCAGAGGCAGAGAGAAAGTTAATAAGGCCAACTGTACCATCATCCCCATTTTACAGGTGGAGAAACCAAGACACGGAGAGCTGAAATTGCCCAAAACATAGTGACTCAAACATTTAACTAAGTTATTCAACACTCCTGATCTGACTCTGAGGCTGACTCCTTAGATGAGAGGTTTACAAAATCTTTAAGGTTGTAGAACCAGCTGTCAGCATGACCATAGCCCAAGTCCTTAAACTTTGAGATGGTACAGTAATAGGGTCCTGGAGAGGTAAAGCAGTAACAATGTCTGCAGGTGACTAAACTCATTTTCAGGGAAACCTAAGATATGCCTCCTAGAACTCTGGGTTACCAAGAAGCACATTCTGACATCCTACCAGCCACAGCCATTACCATATTCTAGGAAATGGCAGTTGACGTAGGCTCCAACATCCAGCAGCCTAGATTTTTTTGACAATGCTTGACTTTTGCACCGGTCCGAGGATGTAATTGGTATACAGAACTCCCAGTGAGGAAACTCCCTCTACCAATGCAGACCAACACCTGCACTGCATTTAGAGTCTTAAGAGACTTAAGTCTCTTTATTAATTCATTAATATTTATTAAATTAATTATAATACATTATAACTATATACATATGTTTATATTATATAAATAATAATTAAATTATTAATTAAAGCAGTCCCACTTTAAGATGCTTAAGAGAGCTGCCTGAGTCTCAGAGAAGTTAAGTAACTTGTCTAAGATCACTCAGCTAGGGTCCAAGGTACAACTTGAACCCACCTTTAAATCTTCCTAGTTTTGAGGCCAACTTCATCTTTGATATGCCATGCTGACTCACCCCAAACTTGGTGAATTAAAAATGAGGTGGGGTGAAAGAAGAAAGATGAGCTCATTCATTTATATTGCTTGGATGTCTTCAGTTGTTTCCTTTAATAGGAAAGGGGAAGGATGAAGCAATTTAACATTCATGGTGATTAATGACCATACAGGCTAAAAACTTTCAAATTTAAAGCCCGGGAACAAAAAAATCACCATGCCCCTTGAGTTGTGCTGTACAGCAGGACTGGACTTGATTTGACAAGGCACCTTTTATTCCAGGGAACCCAGAGCACTTTCAGAACTAATCAGTTACATGCTGGTAAGACAGTTCCTCTGCCTGTAAACAAAGCATCCATTATCTACTTGCTGGAAGAGCTCATGCTCGTACTCTCGGTCATTACGATGATTATTTATCATAATTCATTCATTTGTACAGTTTTGTAAGCTCAAGTCCCCTCCCAGAAGTGTAAAATAGATACAACGTGCCAATTACCCTAACTCAATTAAGGGAGAAGGAAAACATTAGTACAAAAAGTTACAAAAGGAATATCATCTACTTGGGGGCAATGGACAGCGGACAGCCCTCAGGAACAAGCTAGATGGGTATTGATTTGATGTCTGTTTTGATCAAAGGGAGAAAGCAGTCCCAGTCCAAGACAACACATAGGCATCCTCGGGTAGGGGTCCATGTTGCTTGTCCTCATGCAAGTATGGAATGTATGGGCATAGATGTGTATGTGCTATCTCTCTTAAAGAATGTAAGCTTCTTGGGAGGCTAGGTGGCGCAGTGAATAGAGCACCAGCCCAGGAGTCAGGAGGACCTGAGCTCAAATTCGACTCAGACACTTAACACTCACTAGTTGTGTGACCTTGGGCAGGTCACTTAACCCCAAATGCCCTCCAAAAAACAAAAATATATAAAATTTAAAAAGAATGTAAGCTTCTTCAGAGCTGTCTCATAGGAGATGTTTCATAAATGCTTGATGGAGAGCAGGATGCATTAATTGATGACCAATACATGAGTGATGGGACGGATATCCCATCCTATCCAAAGGGCCACACTCCTCGGAGCCTCGAATAACTGAATATTTTGTGCAAATTTGCCTCAGCGCCAATATTGTAGCAGGAAGAATTTCAAGGGATCTGTTGCCCATGAGACATTCACATTTCATGGCTCAGGTTATTGGTGAAAAACAAAAGGTACTGGATATATATTATGGACTCACAGATGAGAACATTTTCTTTCTACATTTAAGCCATTATCTATGAAAGAGGAGAAAAAACAAATTCTCCCTTTGATCCGCCTCCATATCCACATGGGAATTTTGTAAGATCAAGGAGTCACTTTTGAGAGTAAGGTAAAAGGAGGCTCCTTCAAAGGAGGGAGGCCTGATGTAATTGGATGCCAGTCTTGGAATATGCTCTGCAAAGGGAAGCAGAGAATAAGCAACCTGAAATTAAGAAGGACGAGCATGGAGGGAATTCGAGAGCACTACTGTAAGAAAAAAATGTATATATGCATATATATATATACAAATATATATACACACATATCTATATATATGCAAAAGATAATTAAAGAATACAAAAGCTCTGTTTTGCTCTCTAAATTATTTGCAGGGGGACGGTGCATTAATAAATACAGCCCCGGTGAGGTATGACATCTGGGAAAAAAGCAATATATTAATTCTCAGATCAATAGTTTGTGAAATGCCTTTTTGCTGTCCCAAGCGTGTCACTGTTTCCTTGATAAGGAATGATTTTCTTCCAGTTAAGGGCAACCACCACATGATGAAATTACTCTCTGGAGGGTGAGGAGGGGAAAGGTGGAGGAAAAGAAGAAATAATAGTGGAGGGGAGGGTCATTTAGGAGCGGGCATCACCGTTTCCCTCTGGACTCCCTGCCTGATTTCATTCTCTTTTCAGCAATATGGAAAGACCCTCAAACATCACCTCACAGTCTGGTTCAGGACACTACTCCAAGCAGGAAAAGACTCTGAAATCTTGATGTGTGATCCATCTATCGGCTTCAGTTTTCTCTTCTACAAAAGAGAGTTGAACTATAGCACCAGATCTCAAACTTTTTGATCTCAAGACCCTTTTGCAATCTTAAAAATTATTGAGAACCCCTTCCTCCCACAAAGAGCTTGTGTTTAGGTGGGTTATAGCTATTGATAGTTACTGAACTATCAGAATTATTATGTGCAACCCAGCATTCTCTGGGCATGCCTAGTTCTCACATGGAAGTGCACTTAAAGGGGCTTTTGGAGCACGCCCAGTTTGTCCAAAATATAACTTGCTACTATGTGGTAGAGGATAAAAAAGCTTCAGTTTTAGGTGATCTGGACATTCTCCAAAGACCCGTCAAGGGCAGCTCTATATTGGAACTGGTCACTCCCAGAAAAGCCAAGATTACATACAAAAAAAATGACATCCTGAAAGGATCTCTGTGGACCATACTTTGAGAACCCTGGGACTGTGTGATGGCTAACGCCTCCTACAACTCTTAAGATTCTGATTCTAAGAGCTCTAATGGCCAAACCAGCAATAGAATCCAGTATTCTTTCCACTATATTATACTATATTGTGATCCTACAGAGGAAAAACAAAACCAAGCATTGCATCTGGATTTAGAGGACCTAGGTTCAAATTTTGGATCTGCCACTTGTGTGTTCTAGGGCAAATCACTTAACCTCTCTGGGATTCAATTATGATCTCCTATGAAGACTCTTGTGAGTTTGCATCTTGAAATCCCAGCTCTACTACTTATTAACTATTGTCTATTTATCTCTCTGCCCTTTATTTTTTTCATCTATAAAATGAAGGCACTGAAGTCACTAAATGGTCCCTTCTGACTGTAAATGCTATGTTCCAGGTCATACCTCCATAAGTCTCCTACCCCACCCTCAGAATAGTGATTCAATAGCTATGCCTTTAAAAGCTGGGGGTTATCAACAACAGTAACAATACACATTTATTAAGCACTAATTTGTGCAAAGAGAACAAAAAAAATTCCTGCCCTCAAGTAGTTTCCATTCTACTTCTGGGCATACTGTATGTACAAAAACACAAATTCAATACAAAGTAATTTTGAGATAGAAAGTGTACCCTTTCCTAGGGAAATCCAGGAAAGTATTATGTAGGAAATGGTGCCTGGGCTGTGCACAGAAGGTAGTCGATGAGGCCAAGGTGAGAAGGCAGTCATTCCGCACAGGACAGCTTCCACCAAGGCACAGGGATGGAAGATGGAATATCACATATGGGGAACAGCTGGTAGACCAGTTTGGCTGGAACATGGAGGATGTGAGGGGATGTAATATCCAATAACCCTAGGAAGAGAAGCTGGAGCCAGATTGTGAAGGGCTTTAAATGCCAAACAGAAGAGTTTTAATGTTATCCTAGAAGCAATAGGGATCCACTGAGCAGGGAAGCGATATGGTTTGACCTGTACTTTAGGAAACTTATTTTAGTATCTGTATAAAGGATGGCTAGAATAAAGAAGTAACTGAAAACAGGGAGACCAATTAGGAGAATATTGCAATAGTCTGGGGAGAGGCAAGGAAAGGTTATGTGAGTGGGAAGAAGGGGTGAGTACTAGAGATACTGTAAAGATGGAATTGCCAAGACATGGCAACTTACTGGATTTAGAAGTTGAAAGAAAGAGAGTCACAAAGGACTCCAAGGTGGTATGAATGAGGGTGATACACAAAGATGGTTTCAAGGTGTCCCTGAAGTCAAAACTATTTTCCTATGTAACCCAGGATTCTCTGGGCATGCCTAGTTCTAACATGGAGATGCCCTTAAGAGACCTTTGTCTAGATTTCCTATGATGGAAGGATAAATGAAATGGGGATAGTGCTATCAAAAGAAACAGGGAAGTCTTGAAGTGGGGTGGATTTAGGGGGAAATACAACGAGTTCTATTTTAGGTATGTTAAATTGAGATGCCTTTGGAACATTTGATAGAAATATCCAGTAGGCAGTTGATTACATAGTACTGGAGCTCAGTCTAGAGATTAGGGCTGAAATATCTTGATTTGGGAGCTATCTGCAGAGGTGATAACTGAACACATAGTAAGCTGTGATGCTAGGGAAAGATTATAGGAAGGAAAGAGTAGAAAAGAAAAGGAGAGGTGGAGAAGAGAGAGGATGGGGAAAGGAGAGGAGAAGAGAAGAGAGGAGGAAGAAGACAGGAGGGAGGGGACAGGAAGGAAGAGGAAAGGAAAGGAAAGAAGAGGGGATGGGAGGGTTTGGGAGAGGGAGGAGGAATGGGAGGCATTTAGGGATGCCCAGACTTAGGGGCATGAAAACCATGATCTAGAAAAGGTTAGTGAAAATGAAAGGTCAAACAGGTTGGACAAGAACTAATAGAGAATAGTTTCATGGAAGCCAAAGGAGGAGAGAATATTCAGAAGGAGAGGAAGCTTCAAAGGGGTCAGGAAGGAACTCAACAGCAAGACTGGGGGGAAAAAAACCCCACTGTATTTCATTCTTTGTGAGTTTACCAGTAAGGTTGTAACATTATCGGTAATACTGCAGAGAGTAGTTTCGATTGAGTGATGGGTTAAAAAACCAGACTGGAAAGGATTAAGAAGTGCCTGGAAGGGGAGGCAATGGAAACAGCCTTTTCTAGTTTAGCTATGGAAGAGAGAAGTGATATAATTACAGATCTTGATGGAGTGGAACGTTCAAAGGTAGGATCTTTTTCTTTTAATAGAGAAGACTTGGGCAATTTTGAAGGCAGTTGAGAAGGATCCAATAAATAAAATGAGAATGAATGTGAGAAAAACCAAATGATAGAAGAGGACAAACTCTCAGAGGAAGTGGGAGAGGATGGGATCAATGCACAAGTGGAGGGATTAGCCTTGGCTAGAAAGTCCACCAAAAACTGGAGCAGAGGATAATTAAATGAGGAATAAAGAATGGTTTTGAGTTGTAGAGTGGGGGGAAAGAAGAAGCTCAAGAAAATGGCATCTAATTTCGCAGTCAAATAAGAGGTGAAGTTCTCTGCTGAGAGAGTGGAATAAGAAGTGACATTGATAGGTCTGCTCCTCCAAGTTGCTAAGATTTCATGATCTTATACACTTGGACCATACTTCTCATATTTTAATTTACCTTCTTTTTTAGTTATTTTATTTGTGTAGTGCCTTTCCCTTAGGAGAATCTAGGGAATTGTTTTTTGAGAATTAAAGACTAGAAGAACTGAATACCATAAAGTCGTAAACAGGAATGGGGAGAAAAATTGGGTTGGAAAATTATAAAACTAAGTAGCAATGAGAGGGATAGGTTGTTGAATAGGAAAGGCTTGCAACGGAAAAGTCAAGTCTTTAGGAAGAAATCTGTAGACCGCCTAGGATGTTTCCTATCAGGCAAGTCGGAATAAACTTCTGAGTGTCGAATTGATTGATTTTCTGAGTGGAAGGACATGAAGCTTAAGGTCAATTTGGGTAAACTCATCACTCCTTTCCAGAAACAACAAAGAAAGGAAGGAAGGAAGAAGGAGGGGAATGAGGGAGGGAGGAAGGAAAGAGAAAGAAAGGGAAAAAGAAAAGAAGGGAGGAAGGAAGGAAGGAAGAAAAAAAATGAGAATTTAGGCAAGTTTGCTTCAAGAGAAATGATGAAAACTATATATTGTCCAGACATACAAATATTTTATATAAGAATTTATGCAACCAACTTATTTTTGCCATCAACCAATCAACAAGAATTTATTAAGCAACTACTAAGTGCCAATCACTGTGCTAGGTGCCCGGGAATGAGGTAGGTAGGTGGATAAGTGGATGGATAGATAGATGAATGAATATTGATAGACAGACAGATAGATGATAAATGGATAGATAAAAATGCAAGGAATGAAAATCCCTTCTCTCAATGAGCTAACATTTTAATGTAGTAGATAAGTTTTCAAGTATTTAGAGATAAAAAACAAAAAATAAACACAAACTAGTTAGTGAAAGGTGGTTTTGGAGGAAAGGAATTAATGGTTTGGGGGCATTAGAAAGGGCTTCGTGCAGAATGTGGTGCTTGAGTTGGAACTTGAGGGAAGAGAGGGATTCTGTGAGGTGGAGGTGAGGAGGGAATGCATTCTAGACATGGGAGAGAGACGACTATCAACAGAGGGAGAGAAAGGGGAGCTGCAGTGTAGCTCCAAGAGAAAGAATGCCTTGGGCAGTGGTTAGGAGGTCAGAGGATACAGATCTATTCTGTCAGAATTAAAAGTGCTGAAAACAAAAGATGCTGAAGGCTAAAGAGGCTGACGGAAAAAAGGAAGATAGTGGAAGATACTGGATGTTCAGAAATGTAGCGCTATTTGTTTCGCACCTTTCTTTGGAAAAATCTTATGTTTGAAGTCTTATGTTTCAAATTATTTTGGCTGAAAAGTGCATGACAAACTTCTTCAGAAATGACTTAAATTCCAGGAGAAAACGATGGCCCGTACTTTGGAGCTACCAAGCTCTGTTTCTGAAGAGATAAAGAGGACAGAAATACGCTATTCCTTTGGGGCTCTGCGCAACTCAAATCCATGTACATTGGCAGGCCTACAGCTTTCTTAAACCAAGACACAAACAGACTAAAGCTTCCAGAGGGGCCCCAAGGAGCCATGTCCTTCTCTTCCTCCTCCTCCTCCGTCCTCCCCCCCCACACCCCATCCCTCATCTCCGTCTTTGCCCTAGCCTTCTCTTTCCTCAGGTCTCACTTCCCTCGTTCTCCAGGGTAATTTTGGTTCACCCCAAGTCCCTAGACAAATTCTTCGGATCTTAACAACTGTTTCTCCCCTTTCTTAATCTTCTTTTTTTCTAACCTTCTGCATTTTTTTAGTCTCATTTCCTGTCTGGGTTTTGCATTTCCCTCCCCCGCCCCTCCCAGCCTATGACACACTTTCTCTCTTCTTTTTTATTCCTTCCCCCCCTCTTTTATTTGCTCCAAGCTCAGGGCCTTCGCGTAAGCCCCCTACCTCTCTTTTCTTCTCTATCCCTCATCTGCTCTCCCCGGAGCCCTGGGAGCCCCACTCAGTCTCAGAAACCCCACCACCCCAACCCCAGCCTCTCCCATTACTCCTGGGTTTCACTAGGCGCCCCAGCCCTCCCGCCCTCCAACCGGAGGAGGGGGTGTCTTCGAGGAGGTCTGGGCCTGACGGAGCCAGCCAGTGCTGGGGCGTGTAGGAGGAGCGCCACCGACCACAACCTGGACCTCCTGCGAAGCGCAAAGCATGAGTGCTCGAGGTAGGAAACGCCGAGATCCGATTGGGGGCACCCGGGCTTGGCGGTAGCTCCCCCAGACCGTGGCTCGGAGGGTGGAATGTCCGGGTCGAGCCCCAGAATCCCTCCTCGCAACCCCCAGGATCTAGGAGGTTATTTCTGAGTTTGCCTCTTTATTTCAGTCTCAGTCTCTGCGTATGTCTCCCTGTCTCTGTCATCCTGTCTCTTCTCCCATTCTCTTCTTTTTCCCCTTCTGTAAGAAGGGAGGGTCAAGTTACGCCGAAGGGGAGAGGGAGATGGAGCGTGGGGTGAAGAAGCTACCGGGAGGAACGGCCTCTGCGCACCTGCCCGCGAGAGAAAGCAAAGTCCTCAGACTTCCCGGAAGCCTGAAACTTTGGAGGACTCGGGGGCAGACCAGACCGGGGGGCAGGAGGCGATCCAAAACTTGGAGAAACCGAGGAAGAACTGGACTAGACGGGAGTGGGCGGCTGATCTACTGCGGGGGAGGGCAGAGATTAGTTAGAGCCCCCGCCCCTGGCCCTGGGAAAGACTGAGGGCGTGGAGGAAGCCAGCCTTGGGGCTGGGGGCGATGCTTCAAACCTGACCTTGGGAGCATTTAGCTGCTCTGCTCTTCAGGGTGCGAATCCTTCCGCCTTCCAGCGCCTTCCATCGTGAGAACTTGACCTACGATTTAATATCACATAGACTATGTGTGGATCTTTAATACGGTTGTTTTTCTTTCTCCTGACGTTTGTGCCCTGTATTGAAGATGGATTAACCCCCCCGAAAGAAGCCAGTTGGCTTGTCACTTGATTTTTCACCCGGTGCTGAGGCCTGTGACCAAAATCCCTTGGCCATGTAGTAATCAAGCTATTGGGTGTTCAGCTTCAATCCTCTCCTTGCTTTACCCTGATCTCCAACCCTACTTACCTTCAAAGCAGGTGTAAGGAAATGACAGCGCCGACTTGGAAATCAGGCCATCAATTGGCTAACAAACGTATATCATAACGGTCTTGTAAAATCTTGGTTGAAAATTGGGAGGGTTTTGGCAGATTAGGAAGAAAGTGGAGCGCCCTCCTTCCTCAGATTTGTCAGTGGTATCAACCTTGAAGCACACTCTATAGACAGATAATATGTCTTAGCAGATGAGAACAGTGTGCCAGATGGAATGAATGAATGAAAAGCATTTATTAAGAGCTTAGTGTCAGGCGGTTTGCCAATCGTTGGGGATACAGAAAACAAAAATCAAGACAGTTTCTGCCTTTAGGAGCCTACCTACATTCTAATAATAGCTAGCGTTTATGCGGTGTTTTAATGTCTGCAGTTTGCTTTACAAGATTATGTCATTTTATTCGTACAACTCTAGGAGACAGGTGCAATTATTATCCCCATTTTGCAGTTGAAGAAACTGAGGCAAAAAAAAAAGTTAAGCAATTTGCCCAGGGTCACAGAAATGTAAGTAGGTGTCTGAGGCCTGATTTGGAGTCAGGCCTTCCTTAATCCTGGTTCAATATGATAGAAAGATAATCCAGATTGGGGAAGGGTGGCTGGAGGGAGTTAGGTGATACAATGAGTTGGAGTTAATAAGTTCTGAGTTCAAAACCTGCCTCAAACTCTAGCCATGAGAGACTGGACAGACCACTTAACCTCTCCAGGCCTCAGTCTCCTCATCTGTAAAAATGAGGGGATGGACTTCCTCGTGAGTTGTTTGAGTTGTGCCTGACTCTTCATGTCCCCATTTGGGGTTTTCTTGGCAGAGATACTGAAGTGGTTTGTGCCATTTCCTTCTCCAGCTTATTTTACACATGAGGAAACTGAAGCAAACAGGGTGAAGTGACTTGTCCAGGATCTCACAGCTAGTGTCTAAAAGGCTAGATTTGAACTCAGTCTTCCTAACTCCAGACCTGGTACTCTATCCACTGTACCAGTGTTAGAGTAAATAACTTCCAAATTCTAGCTCTAATCCCATTAGGCTATGTTTTGGTCTAAGAAGTGACAGGAATAGTATTGGAGCCATAGGCCAGTGAAGAAGGGGTAGGTATGCTGCAAGCATTGGGTTAAAAGAAGTTTTGCACCTATGTTGGTTTTGTTTTTATTTTAATGTTACCCAACGAGTAGAGAGTAGGGAAGGTGTGGCAGGACCACAGTTCATATGGAAAAAATGTGAGGGTTTTAGTATGCTACAAACTCAACGTGCCATAACAATATGGTCTCAGACTCAAATCTGCATGAACAGAGATCCTTGTTCTCCTGCTCAGGCCACGTCCAGAGCACTGAGCTCACATCTGGAGGCTGCAAATCAGGGCTTGATATATTGTTTTGTTGATTGCTAGGCTGAAGAAAGTGAGGGAGAAACTGCTAATAATGCAAATCAATCATCTGTCAGGTACCATCTTTTTGGCGGGGGAGGGAGACCTAGTTGTTAAACACTTGCCAGCACATCCTGGGAGGACAGTG
This sequence comes from Pseudochirops corinnae, assembly GCA_028646515.1. Taxonomy (NCBI): domain Eukaryota; kingdom Metazoa; phylum Chordata; class Mammalia; order Diprotodontia; family Pseudocheiridae; genus Pseudochirops; species Pseudochirops corinnae. The sequence continues at coordinate 184,491,474 of CM053590.1, read as the reverse complement.
ACCAGACCATGAAATGTTTGGAAACCACAACATACAAGGATAAATTAGAGGAACTGGAGGCATTTAGACTCAGGAAGGACATGATAGCTGTCTTTAAGTATTTGAAGGCCCATCATATAGAAGAGGGATTAGAGGTGAGAACAAGGAGCCACTGATGGAAATTGCAGTGAGGGAGATTTTGACTTGATCTAAGCAAAAATGTCTTGGCAATTAGAGCTATCCAAAAGTGGAATGGGCGAAATGAATTCTCTGTCACTGTGGTCTTTAAATGAAGACTGGAGGATGACCACTTGTCAGGAACAGATTCTTCCTCCAGTATTTGTCAGACTGCCTCCCAGCTCCGCGTCTCTACTTGATTCTAGGTTCTTCCTGTCGTTTGTAGCTAAATAAGAAATATTTGATTTTAGGAAATGGAGAGAGTTTCCTGATTTGAAACCTGTGCGGTTCTTTAAATACTTAGGGATGATACTTATTTGAATCAATAAAGCATTTTGGAGTTTTGATTGTCTGCCTTGTCTTGTACTAGAAACTATGGTGGATATAAGAGGGATGAGTCGCCACGGTCTCTGCCCCCAACTAATACTGATGCTTAGATGACAACACCTGCCCCATGGGGGCAAGATATATGTGGCGTAGTGGAAACACTGGTTTACAATACCATAGATTTAAATCTGGAATGGCCCTCAGAGGTCTTCTAATCTAATCCTCTCATTTGGTAAATGAGAAAACTGAGTTTCAAATAGGCTGTGACTTGGACAAGTTCATACAGATAGCATATGGCAGAGCTAGGATTTGAACTGGGTTCTCTGCCTTCAAAGTCCAATTTTCTTTCCATTGCTCCATTCTGCTTAGGTCTAGAATCAGAGGACAGTGTGGCACACTGACTCTTAAGTCAAAGGACTTGGGTTCCCCTTATGCTTACTAGTTCTGCAACCTCTCTGATTTGTTTCCTCATCTGTAAAATGTGAGGAAGGAGTGTTGGGCTGATTGGTTTCTGAAGACCCTTCTAGCTTCAGCTGGAGAGCTATTATTCTGTGATCTTATAAGGGGGTTTAGGTCAAGTGTTCTGCTGCTTATTAAATAATCTGCCCAAGGTCATACAGGTAGTGTCTCTAGGCCTCAATTAACTCTCTTGTAAAGTGAGGAGGCTGGGTTAGATGATCTCCTAAGATTGTTCCAATTCTAAATGCAGTGAACCTGTGATATGTTAATTAATTAAGTGCCTTAGTGCAGAATTGGGAGGCATGATTAGAGGCTAGAATTGTAGTAGAAGGATTCTTGGCATGCCTGGGATTTGAGTTTGGACTTGAAAGGTAGATAGGATTTGGCTAGGTGGAGAGGAATGTGGAGGGCATTTCAGGCTATCATGTGCCTGAAGCTTACACTGGTTTGATTTTTGTAAATCTGTGTTTCATCAGGCTACCTACTACCCTTTTCAGAAAAGTCTGTTTAAGAGGATGCTTAGAGGAAGTTTGGGGATTGGAGGGAGAGAGGGAGAAGGAAAGGTCCATGGAGCCCAAAGAAGCCTCAGAAGTACAGATTATCTGTCTTCATATATCAAAGGCTGAATCAAATCAGGATTTTTAGATGGTTGTTACTAAAAGAATCATCTAATGCCAACTCTCCTCAAATTCAATGGCCAATGGTGCCAGCTTTTAAAATACCTTTAAACGTTCCTTTCCCCTTACATATGCAACATAGGTTTAGGCCAATTCTTTCTTGTAATAGAGGTGACTTGGTCTGATGAGTCACAACATCCCTGGAGTAACCACAGGAAACAAAGTATATCATTTTTTCTTGCAAACCTAAACCTGCCCTCTGTTCTAAAAACTTGAACAATGGAGAGTCAACCAATAAAGTCTATGGACTGAAGTGTAGGACCTTTCCCTGTTTCTGGATTTTTCTTGTGAGAGGTACCTTCCCCTCACCTGGCTGTGCCATCAGATCTACAAAGAGAAGTATTTGGGTGAATTTAAACTAGGAGTGTGCAGAAATTTAAAGGAAAGATCCACTACAGTGCTACCTTAAAAACCCTTTCCTCCTACTAATCCTATCTCAAGAAAGAGAAGAATTAAGCCAAGTTTCTCTCTGGATTCCAGGCATCTCACAGGTGCACACATTCCAGACACAGGTATGGCTGCCAACAAACCCTCCCCTAACATTCTCCTCAAAGATTCTGCCTACGCCCTTGAGGTACTCCTCCTTTCTGGGTCAGTGGTTTTAATGGGGTGAACATTTTCGGGAGGGTAGCCTTTTGGGTTGTGATTTGTTCAAGGGCTCAGGGATTATAATGGCACTGTCAAATTTATGTAATTGGTGTCTGTGGCACAGATCCAATGAGTAATAAAAGCTTTTCTGTTTCAGCTTCCTCAGTCATTCCTCTCCCTCTCTCCCCCTCCCTCCCCTCCTCCACCTTCTTCCATCCCCGATTACTCTTGCCCCTCGGTGACAAAGAATGAACCTACTACCAGTCTATTATACTATAGTTTCCCTGAGAAAGGTTACCTAGGTCCTCCTATGTTCGCAGTTTGGTTAGTGAATTACTCCTATGTGGGCATTTATTTGGAGGGTGTCAGCAAGAGGAAAAAAATGGTTTCTTGGAGTCTCATACAAGATATCCTCCCTAAAGAAGGTGTTTGGTTCTCTACGGAATTTTCATACCAAAAATGAGCAGCTAGGTGATACAGTGATTAGAGGGCCAGGCCTGGAGTCAGAAGGATTCATCTTCCTGAGTTCAAATCTGGCCTCAAACACTTACTAGCTGTGTGACCCTGGGCAAGTCACTTCGCCTTGTCTGCCTCAGTTTCCTCATCTACAAAATGATCTGGAGAAGGAAATGGCAAACCACTCTAGTATCTTTGGCAGGAACACCCCAAATGGGGTCACAAAGAGTCAGACATAACTGAACAGCAGCAGCAATAATAATTATAATTATAGTTGTTTACGTGTTGTCTCTCCTAGACTGTGAAGTCCTTGAAAGGAGATGCTGTGTTTGTTAAGTTTTGACATTTTTGTTTTGTTTTATTTTGTTTTGGGGGGAGCATGGAGGCTTTTTTTATAGTCCCAGCACTTATCTGAGCGCCTAGCCTATAGAAGGTACTTAATAAATGCTTGTGGATTTCACAAAACTTTTTCTACCCAACCCTGTCTCACTTTTAGCCCTCCCTGTGTATAACCTCTGTCCACCTCAGTAGCCTGGAAGCGAGAGTAGCAATTTGACTAGGTAATGTAATGATACCTACAGCTAACATATAGGTAGACTATAAGGTTTGGCAAACCGTTTACCTATTTCTCAATCCACCAGAATTAAGAGCTTGCTCTGTGCCAGGCAGGGCTACAAAGACAGTCTCTGCCCTCCAGTACTTACATTTTGTGAGGAGAGATAACATGCACATAACCTGACTAAGGAAATAAGCATTTATGAAAACACCTATTAAGTGTCAAGCACTATGCTAAACACCATTATTTCCATTTTAATGTCAAGGAAATTAAAGTTAAGTGACTTGGCCAGGGTCATCCAGCTAGTAAAGTGTCTGAGGTCCAATTTGAATTCAGGTCTTCCTGATGTTGCCCTAAAACCGACTTAATCTGTGACATCAGGGCCAGTATCCACTACACTATTTCAAGAAGAGATCAGTGTGATTGGATGGAAAGAGGGGTGTGTGTGTGGGGTGTGTGTGTGTGTGTGTGTGTGTGTGTGTGTGTGTGTGTGTGTTATATGAGCACAAAGTAAATACAAGGAAATTTTGAGAGAGAAGGCACTAGAAACTTATTTAACCCTCACAACAACCCTGTGAGGTAAGTGCTACAGATATTATGTTCCTTACTATACAGATGAAGAAACTGCAGCAAAGAGAAGTTTCTTGATTTGGCCCAGAGTCCACAGGCAGTAAGTGTCTGAGATGGGTTTTCTTCCTGACTTCAAGTCTCACCTGCAGCTATGCACGTTGACCTACGTCCATTCTCTTCTTTGTCCTAGTGAATTTTTCCTTGATAACCCAGAGAAGCCAAAAGTAGGTATCTATGTCAGCGACTTACAGCTTCTGCAGGGCTGTGCCTTTGGAAGTCTTTGCTGGAACCGCCCTGGTCTATCTGGTCTTCACTGGAACCTCTAAGCTAGGAAATAAATGTCACTTCTCTCTCTTTTCTGTTTAGAAAAAAAGAGAGAAGTGACATTTATTTCCTAGCTTTCTCTGTTTCCAACCAAAGTCTTTCTTCTGCTTTTTTTCCCCAACAAGTAGGAGGCAGGGAGAGGGGGGTTAGTGGGGGGTGGAGGTCATTTCCCATGAGTTAGATTTAGCTATGAGCAGCTTTTGAAAACTAACAATTGTTGAATCATCCTGCACCTCATTCTCCAACAAACCCTTATGGCCTGGCTTCCCTACTGGCCCTGTAGTTCTCTATATGAGCATGGCTGCCTGGGGGAGCTTCCTCCTTGGCACGCCCTCTGCTGCAGTGACTTATGGTACCAGCTTTGAATGGCAATAACAGACTGTGCCAGAAATCACAGAGGCCTCAGAGGTGCCATCCAATAGCAAAATGGATGTCCCATTTTTTTATCTAAGGGCAAACAAAAGTGCAGTGTGGGTATTATTAGGGGTTTTATAAATTGTCACTTCAGTGAAAAATGTTGGTTTGAAGTAAAAACTGCGCTTTATTGACATTAGTATTTCAGTTTTTGCCTTTGAGTAAAGTCTGTGTAATTCATTGAGAGTCAAGGGAGGGAAAAACCAGGCATATTATAAAGGGAATTGAGTAGAGTTAGCTCAATTTCTAAAATAGTGAGTTTGAATAATAATGATGCCACATGCTTTCTCACATAGAATGTTCTGTCTAAGGCTTCTCAGCTGCTTTTCAAAAAAGTAACTCATTAATCTCTACGATGCCCCTGGGAATTGAGCAATTATGCCTATTTATTTCACTAACGAAGAAACTGAGGCATATAGTGATTGGGCAGGGCTTTTCATATGCAGGGCAGTTTTCTGACCATTAGAAAGCATTCCTTTCCATGTGGTCAGAGGAAAAGTATTGTGTGTGTGTGTGTGTGTGTGTGTGTGTGTGTGTGTGTGTGTGTGTGGTTTTTTAAGCATTCTGGAAATGCAAACTTTCTGAGATTTTTTTTTTTTTTGTGGGGGGAGAGATAAAGGATGGGGATGGAAAGAGATAATAGGTAAGAATTTTGAAGACGTACAAGTACAGAGTGCCATATGGCTGCTGTAGGAGCTAAGTGTTCTGAACGCCTAATGGATCTTCTCCCTTTTTTCCTTTCAAATTATATGGACACATTTTTCACTAGCTAATTTTGAAATATAGCTTTTTGATGCATAAAAAAGCCTCCGTATATTATAGCAGAGTCAGCCTAATTGGGCATATGAGACAAAATCAAATGAGATAATAGATGTGTAAGAACACTTTGAAAAGTATAAAGTGCTATAAAGATGTAAGGTGTGTACTTTATAGGCATATTCAGGTGGTCTATTTGGATATGTTGTCTGAATGAGGGCATATCATTTCCCCTGTAATCTGGAAGAGCCAGCCCCACAGAAATTAGGAGCATGAAATAATAAAGTCCTGAAGATTTTCTGAATATATTTAAGAAGGGCTATTCATTCACTTAGTTAATAAAGATTTACGGAGTACCCGCTGAGCAACTGGTACATTGAATCTTGGACAGATGGCCAGCATAATCAGACCAGCCTGTTCTCCTCTATTACCTGTACCATATGAGAAATGGAAGAACTCTAGATATAGAAGTGGACTGTTTAGAGATATGATCTTAGAGCAAGCTTGTACTTCCAAGTCAAATGTTAAATTTCCATTGTGATCACCTTGGAAAATTGAGCAAATTCTACAAATCTGGGCTTGACCTGTTTTGTTGATTGTCTGTCATTCTTAGTTCTTTTCCCAATTTTTCCTCTACTTTTCTTATTTGGGTTTTTTAAGATATTTTAAAAACTCTTCCAGGAATTCTTTTTGGATCTGAGACCAATTCACATTTTTTGTTGTGTCTTTGCATGTAGCAGTTTTGACTTTGTTGTTTTCTGAGTTTGTGTTTTGATATTCCCTGTCGCCATAGCAGTTTTCTATATTAGATTCATTTTTTGTTTGCTCATTTTCCCAGCCTTTCTCTTGATATCTAAATTTATGTTAATGTTGGGCTCTGTTCCTGGGATGGAAGGGTATTGTTCCAAGCTTTAGTTTGTTGTTTTTTTTTTTGTCCAGCCTTTTTCAGAGCTAGTTCTAAAGCTGTAAGTTTTCAATTCTTCCAAGGTGGTATGATGTAAGAGAGGTGTGGTCACTGTTCTCCTGACCTGTACTCTGGTCTGTGAGTGACCATGAGTACTCTTTTCTGCCATGGAACTGTGACCAGGGTCCCTGCTCCCTTGTGACTGCAAGCTGTGGTGTGCTAGTGCTTCTCCTTACCCTGGGCCTGCGACTCAGGACTTCAGCCCAGATCTGTGTGTGGGCAATACAACAGAGTCCTGCACCCAGTGCAAGCAAAGGGACCTCTGTAATTTCCTTTTGACCAATTGTCCAACCCACCCTTACTGTCTATGGGCTGGGAGCTCTGGGAGCTGCTGCCACCACTGATTCAGTTACTTCCAAGACCTGCTGCTGGTTTGCTAGGGCATAACCTGTGCTGGTGCAGCCTGCACTGGACTGAGCTCAGTTCTCATCCCGGTGCAACAGACTTTTCCTGATGACTTTCTAAGTTGTCTTAGGCTAGAAAATTGTCTCACCCCATTCTTTTGTGGATTCTGCTGCTGAAGAATTCATTTCGAGGGATTATTTAAAGTTGTTTAGAGGGGAATTTGGGAGAGCTTAGGCGAATCTCTGCCTTTTCCCTGCCATCTTGGCTCCATCACCCTCTTGATTGTCTTGACTTAAGAAAGTGATGGGAGGAAATGATAATAATATAAATTAAACTAAAAAGTATTTCATGCATATAGTTTTTTTTTCTAGAGAGCTGGTTGTTAAACATTTACCATTATACTACTGGCTATAGTTGTAGTCTATTTTAGAGTTCATCCTAGGTTCATTGGCAGATGTTATCCAGGCAATCAGAACCTTGCTAGTTTCAGTATCCTGTTGCAGACCTGGATATAGTAGCTTACCCTTAAATAAACTATGGGGACTCCCTTTTATCTCTAGAATCAAATGAATACAAATTCCTCTGCTTGGTATTTAAAACCCTTCACAGTCTGATTTACAGATTTGTTACAAACCGCTCCTTCTCAACACATTCTTTGGTATATCCAAACTGGACCACTCGCTGTTCTTCATATATGGCATTATATCACCTATTTGCACGTCATTTCCCCTGTTCATGCAATATACTCCCCCCTTATCTCTACCTCTTAGAATTCTTTACTCCCTGCAAATTTGTTGTTGTTTAGCTGTTTCAGTCATATCTGACTCTTTGTGACCCCATTGGGGATTTTCTTGCCAAGATACTGGAGTGGTTTGCCATTTCCTCCTCTGGTTCATTTTACAGATGAGGAAACTGAGGCAAACAGAGTTAAATTACTTTCCCAGAGTCACACAGCTAGTAAGTGTCTGAGGTTGGATTTGAACTCGTCTTCCTGACTCCAGGCCCAGCAGTCTGTCCGCTGCACCACCAAGTTTCTTACAAAGCTCAGCTCAGCTCAGCTGTCATCTCCTACAGGAGGCCTTTCCTGAATCCCCACCTATAAATGTCTTCCACCCCCTGCTAATTACTTTGTTTCTCCAGTCATCCTGATGAATATCTGGCTACTGCACCCAGATGGCTCTGGAGGAGAAAGTGAGGCTGGTGACCTTGCACAGCCCTCCCTCCCTCAAATCCAGGTCAACTGCAGGTGACATCATCATTTCCCTGATGCCATGGTCCTCTTCGAAAATGAAGGAAAAACACAACAGTATTTATCTTGTATATACTTTTTTAATGTGTACATGTCTTTCCCCATGGAATGTAAGTTTGTTGAGGGCAGGAACTGTTCCATTTATGTATTTGTATACCCAGGGCCTAGCAGAGGACCTGGCACAGAATAGGCACTTTATAAATGCTTATTGACTGAATGAATGCTAATTCATTCATTTTGGATAAATATTGGCTTATTCTAGATAAATGATAGAATATTCCTGTTGCTGTCGTGTCTTTACTATTATTGTGTATTAATACTGTTCTGGAGACAATTACATGGCAGAATGGTAGGCCTGGAGTCAGGAAGACCTGCATTCAGATCTAACTGTGTGACCCTGGGCTAGTCACTTAACCTCTGCCTCAGTGTTCTCAACTCTAAAATAGAAATAATAATAGTACCTACCTTCCAGGGTTATCATGATATTTAATAAGATAATATTAGCATAGTGCTTAGCACAGTGCCTGGCACATAGTAGGTACTTTTAAAAAATGCTTGTTCCCCCCCTCCCTCCCAAATGGACAGTCACATAGTACAGAAACAGCATTGGACTGGGAAGCAGAACAGATGGTAGTCCAAGCTTATGTACTAACTTACTATATGATCTTAAGCAGACCTCTTAGTCTCTCTGAAACTCAGTTTCCTCATATATAGAGCAAAACTAATAACACCTGCCCTTCTTGCCACCCAGTGATATTATGAGGCATGCCCGAGAAAACGGATGTAAAAGCATATTGAAAATTAAAAGGTGCCACAAGAATATGGCAGCATGCCAACATGCCCAGGTGTTTGCCTGGGGTTTGGGGTGGGGGGGGGGTCATAATTTGCATCAGTGAAGGAAGTAGCTACATGAATAAAATCATGGCTCCATCATCTTCAGGTACTTCTGTATAACAGTGGATTGAGACCTGCTCTTGGAGCCAGGGAGATCTGCATCCAAGTTTTGACTCTGACATGTGCAGAGCTGAGGCAATTACATAATTTTTCCTCATCTCAGGAAACTCTTTAAAACAGGAATTTTTAACCTGGGGTCCATGTACCCCCAATGGATCCGTGAATAGATTTCAGGGGATAGGTGAACTTTTAAAAAATATTTTGATAACTATATTTTGATATAATTCAATTCCTTTGTAAGCCTAGGTATTTTGTTTTTTGCATTTAAAAGCATTATGATGAGAAGGGGTGCATAGATTTCACTATATTCCCAAAGGAAGTCACAATACAAAAAAGGTTAAGTCTGCTCTAAGACCAGAAGCTGCTGACCTGCATTGATAGGAGTTTGCTCAGTTGAGAGTTACTTTATGTATCCTCAGACCTAATATGTAATGACCTCCATGGGGTTTCCTGCCAATTAATTTCTTTTCTTTTTTGGAGGGGAGAAGCCAGGGCAGTCAGGGTTAAGTGACTTGCCCAAGGTCACACAGCTAGTAAGTGTTAAGGGTCTGAGGTGGAATTTGAACTCAGGTCCTCCTGACTCCAGGGCCAGTGCTCTACCACTGCACCACCTAGCTGCCTCAGCTAATTGATTTCTAAGTCTGTATTATATAATGGACATTTGAATCCTGGCTTTGTCCCTCGGTAACACGGTGGCCTTGGACAAATTGCTTTCACTTCACAAAGCCTTAGTTTCCTGACTAGAAAAATTAGAAAGAAGTTCTACTACTTTCTAGTAATCATAATTCTATTACAAATTACCTCTCAGGGTTGCTCTGAGGCAAGTGCTGTATAAAATGTTAATTACTATTTCTGTTCAGATCCCTGTCACTGATTCTAATAAGAATAGCTTATATCTTTATAGCAGTTTTTATAATCTATTAAACACCATCAACAGTATTGTCTCAGGTCTCACATTTCCTCTGGGGAGAGGCAGGCTAAGTGATATTCTCTTTGTAGATGAGGAGATTAAGAAGTGAAGGGCTTTGTCCAAGGTCACTTCAGAGAATGTCAGAGGTGTGACCTGAACCCAGGTTTTCCAGTTTCATAACTAGCTAGTACAATCCTGCTATACTAAAGGTACCTTTACTTGTTTTTTTTGTGTTTGGGGGTGGGCCAGAGGGGGGAGTTAGATTCTCTTTTTCTGGTTGTTTTTTTTTCCCAAAAAAATCTTTTTATTATAGACTTAACACCAAGAGTTTGTATATAACATAATCATGACAAAATTGCCCGGGTATTTTCCCCAAACAATATGTTTTAGTGTTCTCCTTTGTTTGTTTGTTTTGCTTTTTTTTAACTATAACAAAACGACTTTAGACCAGCCGTTCTCAACCTATGAGTTATGTTCAGTGTGTAACAATGAAAATACATCCTGCATATCAGATGTTTACATTACGCTTCATAACAGCAGCAAAATTACAGTTATGAAGTAGCAATGAAAATAATTTTATGGTTGGGGGTCACCACAACATGAGGAAGTGTATCAAAGGGTCGCGGCATTAGGAAGGTTGAGAACCACTGCTTTAGACGATGCTGGTGATTAGAAAGATAATTAATGTAGTTGATCTATTGGCTGGGCTGTGTCTGTGCTCTGAAGATCACAGAGTCTTTAAGAACAAATGAGGCAGCCGAGGTATTGAAGGCATATTCACAGGCACTCAGCAACTCCTAGGAAAACATTAGAACAGTCCCCAGGGACTCTTGAGTCCACATCCTGTGTCCTAACCACTTGATAAAGTTACTTTGCTGTAATGTCCATACCACACTGAGGTGGGGTGGGAGGGTTGGAGAAGGATATCTTTCAGAGTGAAATTACCCTCATTGCCAACATCTCAGGAGCTAAGTTAATTCTCCAGTTGGGTAGTTAGGAGGCAATCAGGTTCCCTGAAGCATTGCTGTATGAATCCCCTAGATAATTTCTGTAGTGGGGATTGCTCCACAGTCTGCTGAAATCTACCAAAACGATTCTGCATTATACTGTGAAACCTCATCTGTCCCTGAATCTGGAGACCTCCCTTCTTTCACCTTGAATGCTGTGAAAGTCCTTTCTGGTTCTCCTGCTACAGCCCTAGACAAAGCCCTCCATTTGCAGTCTCTTCCTTGCATTACCTTCTCCCAGAGACCCTTGGGAGCCATCTATCCTTATCCTGTTTGGCTTGGGAAAGCTTTGGGACATTTTTTCTTGCCAATGGCATATTTCTAGTCAGATTCATGACTTGGACTCTTATTTATTAGTTTATGGGTTTTATTGTAATAACTTTCATTTCCTTCTGTCTTTTACTCAGTTCCTTATTCTGTGGTCTTTGTCATGAACGATGTTGGTGCAGTGTAAGACGAGGTGCATTCAAAACCAAAAGCTTTTTTTTTTAAGGGAAAATCTGTGGAACTATTTGTTGTGGCTCTGGAAACAGTGAATCTCTGTTCTCCAACTCTATTGCCCCACACCCACCCCCACACACAAAGAAGCAAACAAATATGAATAGTCTCCTGCTGAAAGTGAAGCCACAGACATTTCCCCAAATGGATGCTTTCTAAACCTGTTAGTGTCTTCTGCATTGCTCCTTCAGGGTTTGCCGATTCCGTAGGTGGAATTGGTAGCTATTTAAGGAGTCTAAATTTAAAGTCTCACCAAAAAAGAAAAATCTCCCCCAGCTGCTTGCCTGAAAATGCCACCATGAAATCCACTCCTGAAGGACCTTTTGGAGACAGGTGCCAAATTTGAATTAAATCATCTCTGTCTTTAAGAACCACAGGTGGGTGGGGGCAACACCTACATGAAGAAGGAACTTGCATCAGTAAGATCATAAATTTAGATCTGGAAGGGGTCTTAGAGTCCATTTTACAGTTGAGGAAATTGAGGCAGAGATATTAATGGTCACATAAGTAGTGTTTAAGGTAGAGTTTGAATCCAGTATTTCCAGACTCCAAGTTTGGTATAACCCTGTCTACTACAGCTTGAAAATAAACCTCTGTTTTGCTCCACCTGGTTTTTGGAAACTGTATCATTCTACCTAGTTCCTTATACCCAGCATCCTCACTACTTAAAATCCACCTTTGGTTTTGTGTATTTACCTGTCTCATCTGTCCTTCATGCACCTTCATACCTCTTGCTCTCTGACTTCCAGTGTCCGTGATGTTCAGACCACAACTCACTTATTCTGACCGTAGATTGTCGAACTTTTAGCCCTTACTGGGGATGTTCTTCCAGACCCTACCAACCCTTTCTATTCCGTCCAAGCTTCTCTCTTGTTCTCCCTAGTTCTCTTCACAGATTAGTTCTGCCAACAAGTACATTTAACAAGCCTAAAGTATTACTTGAGAAACAGTATGTTATGGTGGTTAGAGAGTCAGGAAGACCTTATTTCAGGTTCTGACTCTGATACTTGTGTGACCTTGAGTAAGTCATTTAATCTTTCCTTGCTCTAGGGAAGGAACTTCCTGTTCCAAGGCAGGCCCTCACCTTCTAGTCTTAGAGAGTTGTCTAGAACAGAAGTCACAAACATAAGTATTGCAGACCTCAACACTCCCAAATGCAGACAAACCAGATTAAAATGTAATTGGGGGATGAAAAAAACCAATAAAATTGATAGACCCTTAATCAATATGAAAAAAAAAGAGAGAGAAGAAAACCAAATTTCAAGTATCAAAAATGAAAGGGATGAATGGACCTCCAATGAAGAGGAAATTAAAACAATAATTAGGAATTATTTTGCCCAATTGTATGCACATAAATTTGACAATCTTAGTGAAATGGATGAATGTTTACAAATATACAAAAATATAAGTTGCCCAGATTAACTGAAGAGGAAGTAAATTACTTAAATAATCCC
>CM053590.1:184433673-184478310 GCA_028646515.1 Pseudochirops corinnae | reverse complement strand
TGCAAAATGGATAATCTCGATTACATTAAATTGAAAAGTTTCTGTACAAACAAAGCCAATGTAACCAAGATTAAGAGGGAAGTGGGAAACTGGGAAAGAACTTTTACAACCAGTGTCTTGGATAAAGGCCTCATTTCTAAAATATACAGGGAATTAAGTAAAATCTATAAGAATACAAGTCATTCCCCAGTTGATAAATCGTCAAAGATATGAACAGGCAATTTTCAGAGGCAGAAATTGAAGATATCTATAAGCATATGAAAAAATGCTCTAAATTACTATTGATTTGAGAAATGCAAATCAAAACAACTTTGAGGTACCACATCTCAGCAGTCAGATTGGCTAAGATGACAAAACAGGAAAATGACAAATGCTGGAAAGGATGTGGAAAAATTGGAACACTAATGCATTGTTGGTGGAGTTGTGAACTGATTCAACCATTCTGGAGAGCAATCTGGAACTGTGCCCAAAGGCTATAAATAATTGCATACCCTTTTACCCAGTAATACTACTTTGGGGGTTGTATCCCAAAGAGATCATAGAAGTGAGAGGAAGACACATATGTACAAAAATATATATTGCAGCTCACAAAAATATTTGTGTGCCAAAAAACTGGAAATTAATGGGATGCCCATCAATTGGGGAAGTTGTGGTATATGAATGTAATGGAATACTATTGTGCTATAAGAAATGGGAAGGAGATGGACTTCATATTCACCTGGAGAGGCTTATACAAATTGGTGCTAAGTGAGAAGAGCAGAACCAGGAAAAATTTGTGCACAATCACTGACACATTGTATGTGTGACGACCAACTTTGATCAACTGGACTCTTCTCAGCAATGCACAGTTATAAGACAACTCTAAAAGTCTCAGGATGGAAGGAGATGTCTACATTCAGAGAAAAGAGCTAGAAAGAACAGAGTTTAAATGGAGACTGAAGCAATCTACATGCTATCGTTCTTTGTCATGTCTGGTTTTGTTTCTTCTCTCCCATTGTTTGCACCTTTGGTTACAACCCTTCTATACAACCAGATTAATGTTCAATGTGAAAGTATTTGCCGATCCTATACTAGATTGCATGCCGCCATGGGGGAGGGAGAGAGAAAGGGGAGAAAATTTGAAACCCAAGGGATTGTGGAACTGAATCTTGTAAACTAAAAGTAAATAAACAAATCAATTTTTTAAAAAAATGTAATGGGGGGATAGCTAGGTGGCATGGTGGACAGAGCACCAGCCCTGAAGTAAAGAGAACCTGAATTCAAATTTGGCCTCTGACTATGTGAACCTGGGGAGATCACTTAACCCCATTTTCTCAAAAAGAAAAAATATAATTGTAAATATTTAAGAAAATGAATAAGAATACAATAGAACATAGATAAGGTTACTTACTGTATGATGTGCTAAGTCAATATGCAGCCTAGAAGAATTAAAAGAATAAATGACATCTCTGATCTAGTACTGATCCCTAAAGCATCATGTACTTCAATGAAGTAAAGAAAAAACTGAATTGGGTATTATGTTGTCAGGCTGGGTTTATGAGTCCAGAGGTTGAAGTTTATCTGATTAACCCATTACCAACCTCTGCCCTCAAGCAAAAAGCAGGGCTCTGAAGCAGATTATTCTTAAATCTTCTTTGTATGTTATGGATCACTTTGGCATTGAGGTGAAGTCCACAGAAACCTTCCCAGAATAATGTTTTCAAATGCATGAAACAAACACATTGGATTGTTAAGGAAACAAATTACCATACTATCAAATCCTGCTTCAGATACTTTCTGTGTGACTTTGAGCAAGCCACTTAACATTTGTCTGCCTCAGTTTCCCCATCTGTAAAATAGTAAAATAATAGTAGCACCTACCTCCTGAGGTTGTTAGAAGGATGAGATATTTGGCAAACCTTAAAGCAAAATAGAAATGTTAGCTATGATTATCATTATTATGTTTTGTAAAACAAGTTCATGGACCTCAGGTTGAGGACTTACCCTCCAAAGAAATGGGACTCAGATATGTGTTGTTGAGAGTTAAGCTTTAAAGGTTCTGAGTGCTGCTGTCAACTAACTCCCTCTTTTTACTACTAGTCAGGCAGTTAAAGATTTATAAAGCACCTACTATGGGGCCAGGCATTGTGCTAAGGACTGGGGATGCAAAGAGTGAAAAGAGAGACGGTCTCTGCTCTCAAGGAGCTAAAAATCAGTCTAATAGGGGAAAGCTGAAAGTGGAGGAGAGGAGAGGAGACAAGAGGATTGGAGAGGAAAGGAGAGGAGAAAAGACGAGAGAAGAGGAGAGAGGGGAAGGGAAGGTACCCAGCCTTGGAGCATAATGGAGAAGACCTAAAGAGTGCAGCCTTTGAATAGTGAAATGAAGAGAAGCTGACCTAAACGGAAGTTTGAGGAGGAACTACCCCCTCCGCCCTCCAATACTGCATTCTGGTTGTACAGAGGGGGAGCTGGTCCCAAAGATATTACTTTCAGACTCAGGCTTAGCCTGAGTTTTAGGCTTAACCTATTCTTACAGTTAAATCTCATGTAAGGCAAATGTCTGTTGGATTTGTTTGACAGCCAGTTTGTATTCAGCACACTCTCACTAATACTAACAGCTAACATCTATATATATAGCACTGACTACTCCGTTGGTCCTCTCAACAACCCTGGATAGCAGGTGCTATTATTATTCCCATTTTACATCTGAGAAAACTGAGGCAAACGGGGATTCAGTGACTTGCCCCACAGAGTCAGTAAGTGTTTGGATTCAGGTCTTCCTGACTCTACCCCTAGTGCTCTGAAGCACTGAACCACTAAACTTCCCGCGGAAGATTACTCTGCAGAGACTAGATATTCTCTCATAAAGATACAGACTGGCATCACACAAATGAACAGAAGAAGCCGGGAAGGAAAAGAGCCCCTTAGATGATCCTGGGTACAGGAGCTGCTCGTGGTCCAGACCTTGTCAGCTGGCAGCGCTGAAGGGATGCTGAGATACTCTCTGTTTCTCCTAGTCTTAGAAGATCACCTCTACCCATGAAACCTCGCTCTACTGCTTTCTTTTATAGTCCGCTTTCAGCCACTTCCCTGAGGCCATAATTAAAGGCCCCACAACCAGGCCTGTTCCATACCTGCAGAATTTACTTTCTACACTGACAGACCCATATGCTATAGGGAGGGAGGTGTGGCTATTGCTGTTTCTATGGAGCTCTGTTTACCCACACTGGGAGGGGATGGGTGGTTGAGGAGAAGAATGTAGGGCACATCCTTGGGTGCCTGGAGGTGGGAAGAAGAATAGTGAGTGTAGAAAACCAACTTCACCTTATGATAGGCACCCTTCTTTTCTCAAGCTTAGGGTCTAAGACTTCTCTTATGGAGAATTTCCCCAACTATGTGGCTAGTCCCATCCCTAGCACTCATAACAGGAGAAGAAACTCCCTCTACTAATATAAATGGACCCTTCCTAAACCATTTGTATTCTTCTAGAGTTGCCAGAAGCATCAAAAGTAAAATGGTTTGCCCAGGGTCACATAGTACGTATCTGAGACAGGACCTGGACCCTGAGATCCGTTTTCTATCTACCATGTCATGTTGCAGACTATAAAGAGAATGAGCAATAGGAGAGAAACTGTGGTGTAGCGAGACAAAAAATGTTGAAGGATTGGGGTTCGCTTCCCAGCTTTGTCACTTAGAACCTCTGTGGTCGGGTACAAGTCTCTTACTCCCTCTGAGTCTCTCTCTCTTTTTTTTTTTTTTTGCTTTTTGGAGGGCAGTTGGGGTTAAGTGACTTGTCCAAGGTCACATGGCTAGTAAATGTTAAGTGTCTGAGTCTGGATATGAACTCATGTCCTCCTGACTCCAGAGACTGTGGTCTATTCACTGTGCCACCTAGCTGCCCCCAGTGGGTCTCATTTTTGCTGGATAATGAGGTCAGACTAGACAACCCACAGACTAGACAACCCACTTCCCCTGTGAATGGTCCACTTGACATAAAATTGAATTCTACTTCCTTTTCCATCACTGACTTGATCCTTAATTTCCACATCAGTAGAAAGAAAATTCATTTTTCCTCTCTTCCTTTCAGGGATGCCATCAAAAAGCCAGGCAAAATGAAGTTCATAGAAAACCTGAGGTTCCTTGGGGAAAAGTGATTCTCTAATTAAAGTCGTTTTTACCATTAGTCTTTCCAGAGAATTGTACTGCTGAACCAAACAGGAGCAGCCTCACATAAAAAGAAGCTTGGTTTAGCTTGGGCTTTTTTGATGTTGTTTTTGGCAATAATGAGGAAAAGATGTGGATCAAAGGAGGAAAAGGATGATGATTTAGAGGGGATAAGATGATGACCAGCGGCAGAGAGAAGGCAAAGCCGCTTACTTCTTGATGGACTTCTGCTCCTCTGCCAAGGAAAACAGCCATCAAAAAAATGATTACTAGGGAGCTCCTGTTCCTAAAGAACGGGTCTGACCATGCCACACTGCCCTGCTCAAGAAGCCCCAGTGGCTCCCTATTGCTTCTGGGATCAAACACAGACTGGTCTGCTGGGCATTTAAAGTTCTTCACAATTTGGTTCCAGCTTACCTTTCCATCTTTTGACAGAAGCAGCTAGGTGGCTCAGCAGATAGAGTGGTGTCTAGAGTCAGGAGGACCTGAGTTCAAATCTGGCTTCAGATACTTATTAACTGTGTGACCCTGAGGAAGTCATTTAACCTGTCTCCTTCAGTTTCCTCCTTTGTAATAACAATAATACCTGCTTCCCAGGGTTAATGTGAGGATCAAATGAGATAATATTTATAAAGTACTTAGCACAGTGTCCTGGCATATGTTCAGTTGGGTCCAATTCTTCATGACCCCTTTTGGGGTTTTCATGGCAGAGATACTAGAATGGTTTGCTGTATGCCATTTCCTTCTCCAGTTCATTTTGCAGATTAGGAAATGAGACAAACAGGGTTAAGTGACTTGTCCAGGGTCACACAGCTAGTAAGTGTCAGAGACCAGATTTAAACTCAGGAACCTAAGTCTTTCTGATTCCAGCCCCAGCGCTCTATTCACTGTGCCACCCAGCTGCCCCACCTAGCACATAGATACTCTTAATAAATGCTTCTTTCCTTCCTTCTTTTCCTTTCTTAACTTCCTTTCCTGGAAGAATTCTAGAACATACTATTAACGGGCCAATTAGTGAATATATAGAAGTAGTGATTGCTGGGAGTCAGTAAAGCTTCACTGAAAACAATGCACACTAAAATTAGCCTTATTTCCTTTTTTTGACAGGTATGCTAAAGTGAAAGGTCAGAGGAATGTTCTCAGTATAATTTACCTAGACTTAAGAAAAGCATTTTATGAAATCTCTCATAGTCACCTTGTGGAAAAGAGGCATAAGTGTAGCCTTGATGAAAATACGATTGTATGTATTTAGGGTAGGTTGAATGACCAGACGCAAAGAATAGTTATTAATATCTTGATTTCTCCTTGGCAGAAGAGCTCCAGTCGAATGCACCCAAGAATCTGTGTTTCACACTGTGTTATTTAACATTTTTATCAGTGACTTGGATAAAGAAATAAATGGCATACTTCTCAGACTTGAAGCTGACTGACGAGACTTTGAGAGATAGCTAACGAGCAGGATTGAGAGATAGCTAAGAATCAGGATTCAAAAAAATCTTTACAGGCCAGAATATTGACCCAAATCTAACAAGATAAAATTTTGTAGGATTAAATACAAAGCCTTAAGTTTAAAAAACTGACTTTATCAATGCAAGATGAGAGAGGCTTGTTTGTTTGAAAAAGATTGGAGGTTTTTTTAGTGGACCACAAACTTATGTTGAGCATAAGTCAATAGAATGATTTGACAACAAAAAAAATAATGATTTTTGAGCTACATTGAGAAAAATACCTTCTGAATTCTGCCCCTGTCATGCCACATATGGAATACTGGGTTATATTCTAGAAACCACATTTTAGGAAGGACATTGACAAGCTAGAGAGTGTCCAGATAAAGGTAACCAAGATGGTGAAGATTTTTTAATGCATACCATGTAGGGATTAGTTAAAGGAAATAGAAATGCTTCGCTTAGAGAAGGTAAGAGGACTCAGAGGGGACACTAACTATTGCTTTCAAGTGTTTAAAGAACTGTCACCTGAAAGAGGGATTGAAGTTGTTCCCATTGGCCACAAAGAGAGGAACTAGGAGTATTGGATGGAATTTGCAGAAAGACAAATGTAGACTGATATCAAGGAAAACTTCCCAACAATTGGAGCTATCCAAAAAAAATGGATGGACTCCAATGGAAGATGGTAGGTTCTCCCTCAGTGGAGGGAGATCTATAACAAAAACTAGGATGACCATTTAGTGAGAATCCATTAAAGATATCACTTGGACTAGACAGTAAGGTCCTTTCTGACTCAGAAATTCTGTAATAGAAGAAGTAGATTTTTCAGTTAAAAAAATAAAAGAAAAGGACAAAGATGGTAAGATGAAGAAGCTTTATAGTTGTCACAAGGGCCCTATAAATTCCCCTGAACAAACACTTGCTGAAGAACTGCGGCAGCCTGATAGCCCAGAGCTTTGCCTTCATTATGATGCAGTATGGAGAAGCTGGATCTGTCCCAAGTCCATGTAGGAAAACATACATTATGGGCCTTCAAAAATAAAATGGTTTTTCACCTGTTGACTCATTAAATGGTTGCCTGTTGAATGCACTTGTCAAAAAATTCACCTGTGGGCAGTCAGTGGGAGAAGAAGGCTATGGAGAAACTGGAGTTTTGGAAAGTAGCTCCTTTGTTTTTGCTGATCCTTTTTCTCCCTTTCTCTACCCCACAGCCCATTGTTGTGAAGAGAGTACAACCATATCTTTAGATCTAGAAGGGACTCATTTTACAGATGGGGAAACTGAGGCATCGGGTAGTATTGTCATCATTGTTGTTGTTATTTTTAAATTACTTGCCCAGAGTCACACAGTTAGGACTTCCTGACTCAGAGTCCAGCAGTCTAATGTACAGAAAATACTTTGTGCACCTTCAGGCACCACATAAAAGTGAGCTTTTATCATGATTTGTTGAGGATGTGCCTGTGCAGACAAGAGTCATATCTGATAAATGCTGAGACTGAAAGCTTTCCAACTCCAAGATTCTGTGATTCACTTGTCTCTTTCCAAAGGTCTCTTTCCATTGTTTCAACCCAGGGTTCCTTACAAGTCCCAGGCCAGATGATCATGGGAACCGTACTTCATTATTTATTATTCTTATTATCATCATCATCAATATTAATAATCACTTACCTTTATGTGTCATTTTAAGATCTGCAAAACACTTTGCCTGTGTAATCTCATATGATCCTCATAACAACCTCGTGAGGTAGGTGCTATCATTAACCCCATTTTAGAGATGAAGAAACTGAGGCTGAATGTAGTTAAGGGATGTGTTCACAGTTACCCAGCTAGCAGGCAGTTAAAGCAGGAATTGAACCTATATACTCCTAACTTCAAGACAAGTGCTCTATCTGCTGTACCAACCAGCTGCCATAATCACAAATCGTGGATTGTCTAGTGGTGCCAGTCCTGGGAAGCCTGCCTTTGATCACTGTGCCCCAGCTGCACAGGCTCAGTGATCTCTTGCCCATCTATTGGCAGACACCTCTCCCCTCCTCTCAGTCCAATTGTATCCCCCTTCCAACTTGTCATTTAGTTGCACAAACATGTCCACTACAAGACCTGCCAGGTTATCAGGCACCCAGTCAACTTTTCCTGAAACTGCTCATTTAACCCCTTTTTGGAGATGTCTATTAACACCAATCCTTCTAGATCCTCTAGACTCAGCTGGTGAAATCTCTTTATATACCTGAGCAATGATCTATTCTTCTCTTGTATATCTAAAAATCAATGCAGTAACAGCTTGTGTCTTGTGCAGGTATCCCTAAGTTACCACAAACCCATCTTTTAAATTCTCATAGCAGAAGAATTTCTCACTCCAAGGCTTTTTCCCAACTTCCCAAGGGCATATCCTATATTATAAAAATTGGGGAATAGTGCTTAAAAATCAGATCACACTGGCCGAGGAAGACTGATATCTACTCCCTCCACTTCTTGAATGTGGGTGAGAAAACTTTGGCATGCCCTGGTGAGGACCACCAACAAAACTACCACATATAGTCTTTTATGTGGGGTGTGCCTGCTGTGCAAGAAGGCAAATTAAGGTGCCTCATAAAATATCTGAAACCAATCTAGCTCATAAATAACCTCTATCAGACCTTCTAGAGTTCTAGGGGATAGGGCACCCTTCCATAGTGTTGGTGTTCCTGTTGGGATCCCTTGACTTCCATTCCTACAGCTTCTGATATAGGACTCCTGGGAGAATAGGAAAGGGCTCAGAAAGTGTTGCTGAGGACACAGGAGTCATCGACCTTGTGATACAGAATCATCATTGCCCGACCTTTCAGGGATTTTTGCACCAAAGACCTTGAGTAGTTTATAGCCCAGCCTAATGCAGGAGGCATCCCCAGCAACACGCATTATAAAGCAACACAAATACAGACACATAGGAAACCTACCCATGTATACCAGAGCCCGAGAGATTCAGTACTGTGTTCTGCCACAAAGAATTGGCTTTCTTTCTCTCCCTCTTGTCAAAACAATCAACTCTGCAATCATAATATAAAGGACCAGTTTAGCTACTCTTGCCCCCAAATTATAACTCTCCGCTTTGATCTACTCCCTGAAGGAAGCCTCAGTGAAAGTGGTGCCCTCATTATAAACAGTTGCCTGCTTGCCTGCCTTCCTCCCCCACAACTCCACTGCCCTGCCTCCCTGATTGTGTTAGCATTTGGGGGTAAGGAGTGGATCTCTAGGCATTTTAACATCTACTAATCTTTAAATTATATGCCAAAGTAACAAAAGAACTATACAAATTATTTCTGTGTCAAGAATGTGAATAATAACAGCGGCTAACATATATACCTACATACCTTCAGGGTGTGTGCGGGTGTGTGTCTGTCTACGTATTTCTGTGTCTCTGTGTGTCTCTCTCTCTTATACCTTTCTCTGTGTGTCTCTGTGTGTCTGTGTGAATGTCTCTCTCTAATCTGTGTGTGTGTCTCTGTCTCTCCCTCTCCCTCTGTGTGTCTGTCTATCCGTCTATCTCTCTCTCTCTCTCTCTCTCTCTCTCTCTCTCTTTCTCTCTCTCTCTCTCTCTCACACACACACACACACACACACACACACACACACTCCCACCCCAACAGTAACACTTTTGGAACACCCTGCATATGTAGCCATATATGGGAGCGTAGTTGGCGCGTTGCCTAGAGTATGTACTGACTTTGGAGTCATGAGGACCTGAGTTCACCTTGGCTAAGTCACTTCACTTTCCTGTGCCTCAGTTTCCTCATTCATCAAATGGGAATAATGATAGCATCTACCTCCCAGGGTTGTTATGAGGATCAAATAAGGGAACATGAAAAGTACATCCCAAACTGTAAGGTTCTTTATAAAGCTTAGCAATCATTTATGTAACCTTTGAAGGTTCTCAAACTTCTTTAGATGTTACCGCATGATGATGATGATGTTATTTTCATATTACTGTTATTATCTCCATTTTACAGATGAGAAAACAGAGGCTGAGATAGGGTAAGTGACCTGCCCAGGGTCACATGACTATTAAGGGTCGGAGGCAAAATTTGAACTCGGGTCTTCATGACTCCGAGTCCAGTGCTCTGTCTTCTCTGCTACTTACCTGATCCGGGTGAGAGTATTGTAGGACACTTCCTCCCACTGAGGAGGAAGGATTTGGATTGTTTTATTCTTGCCTTAGAAGCAGGACGGTCCTTTATTACTTGGTGACCCTGCTGGGTGTTTTGGAAGTTTTTGAGGTTTGCTATGGCTTTTGTTTCGACAGCTGCTGCTACTCGTCCTAGTAACAGGACAAGGGGCTGAAGCAGAGTGGAAAGCCGTGGAGAGATAAACGACAGCATTTGAGCTTATTTCCCTTCTGCTTATTATAATGAACTTTTGTCTGAGCACCTCCTCACCTTTTTTTTTGTTTGTTCATTTTTTGTTTAGGGTTACCCTCATAGTAGGCAATGGTGTTTTCATTAGTAAGTGTGAGTTGGCTTCATTTACAGTGGTTCTTCACTGGAATTGCCTGATACTCCTTTTCCTTTTAATCTGGGTTTTAGTTTGTATTACATTGTAAGAGCATAACTTGAGGTTAATATATGAGAGACTGAGAGTTAGGGAGAGCAAACTTTCTGGGTTCTGTTCCCCAGCACTGCCACTGATTCATTCCTCCACCATGACAGATCATTTAACTTCTTACAGAGATGCTGGGAGTTTTCATTACTAGTGCTTGATTACTGATGATGGTGGAGTGCTTTACGTCCACCCTAGCTTAGAGAAGACTGTTGCCATGGAGAGCAATGAAGGCATCAGCTTTGGGAGCTCTCCAACCCAGGAAGCTAAAGGGTGGGGCTGTCTGCCACTGGGCCAGTAAAAGAGAGAGAGACAGAGGCAGAGACAGACAGACACAGACGGAAGGAGGGAGGAAGGAAGGAAGGAAGGAAGGAAGGAAGGAAGGAAGGAAGGAAGGAAGGAGAGAGGGAAGAAAGGAAGGAAAGAAGGAAGGAAGGAAGAAAAAGGAGAGAGGAGAGGAGGGAGAGAAGGAAGGGTAAAAGAAAGAAACAAAGGGA
This sequence comes from Pseudochirops corinnae, assembly GCA_028646515.1. Taxonomy (NCBI): domain Eukaryota; kingdom Metazoa; phylum Chordata; class Mammalia; order Diprotodontia; family Pseudocheiridae; genus Pseudochirops; species Pseudochirops corinnae. The sequence continues at coordinate 184,467,653 of CM053590.1, read as the reverse complement.
GAAAATCAGAGAAAGAGAAAGGGAAGGAGTGAAAGAGAAAAAAGGAAAAAAGAGAGAAGAAAGAAGAAAGGAAAAGAAAAACAAAAACAAAAACCTCATATGTTGAATGTTGAGAGCTGCCAATGGAGAAATTTGTCAGACAACCCTCACCCACCTATCCTTTGACCCGGAATCAAACAATGGCTAGCCCTAAAATCCTACAGAAAGAAAGAAGCACAAATTTAGGCTTGATAACAATTAGAACTCTGCCTTGAGAAAGGATGAGTTCTCCTTCCTTAGAGGTCTTCAGACAGAACTTGTTGAGTGTTATAGTGGGGATTCCTTTCACGTATGAATTGGATTAGGTGGCTGCTGAGGGCCCTTCTGGTTCTCAAATCCTGTGATTCTGGGATTGTTATAGTGAACTTTGACCCACAATCCACTCCAGATGTTTCTTTTCCACCTCCCGACCTTCAGTTCCACAACCTATGTCCCAATCAGTGACCCTGACCTTGAACATTCTGTCTCCTTACCTGCACAGGAGTTTCCTGGTGGTAGTGCTACTACCTTGTAGTATCTTGTCCTACTCTCTTACCACAGACAAGGAAGACTTAAGATCATAGATTTGGAGCTAGAAATTATGTTAGAGCAGAGGTTCTCAAGCTCTCCACTCAATGTGCCCTCAGTATCTCTAGGCCCAAATAAATACCTAACCATTCTATTGATTAAGTAGTTAGATCCAAACAACTTTATAAGTAATTCTGACCTTATAACTTAGGAGTCATTTTATTTGATTTTTTTTTTTTGTCTTTTTGGAGGGAGGAAGGCAGGGTAATTGGGGTTAAGTGACTTGCCCAAGGTCACCCAGCTAGTAAGTGTGTCATGTGTCTGAGGATTTGGACTCAGGTCCTCCTAACTCCAGGGCTGGTGCTCTATTCACTGAGCCATGTAGCTGCCCCTTAGGAGCCATTTTTAAAAATAATACACAGAAATTGTAAGAAAAAATAGTATTCTTAACCACAATTAGTAACAAAAGAGGTGGATGTGCTTGTTGGGTACCACTTTTCAAACCTTGGAATCAGATTGCCCTCTGCCCCTCTCCTTGCAAGGGTAGGTCAAAAAATGACGAAGTTCAACAAATTCTGGTGTAGCCAAAAGTACAAGCAAACAAGACATGTCTCAAGCGTTCAAGAGCATCATCGAAAGGAATAGATCACAATCTAAACTGTAAATGACCTTGAGCTTTAGTTTGAGTAGTCTCTGACATGTCAAGTAGCTCGGTGTTTCCCCTGAAAACTTAAAATATCCTGCCTTGAATTTGTGTCACAGTAGTCTCTAGCACAGTTTAAGAACCAAGGTTTTAGGGATCACCTTGTCCAGCCCTCTCATTTGGCACGTAAGGATAACACATAACTGAAACCCACACGACAACAATAATAATAACTAACATCTGTATAGTGTTTACCATGTGCCAGGCACTGTGGCAAGAGCTTTCCAAATATAATCTCATTTGATCCTCACCTAACCCTGCAAAATAGGTACTATTATTATCCTCGGGTTTTTTTTTTTTTGGTTTTTCAGTTGTCTCTGACTCTTTGTGACCCCATTTGGAGTTTTCTTGGCAAAGATCCTGGAGTTGTTTGCAGTTTTCTTCTCCAGATCATTTTACAGATGAGGAAACTGAGGCCAGTAAGGTTAAGTGACTTGCCCAGGGTCACATAGCTAGGAAGAGTCTGAGGCCAGATTTGAATTCAGGAAGATGAGTCTTCCTGACACCATGCCCATTTTGTAGTTGAGGAAACTGAGGCAGACAGAGGTTAAGTGGCTTAGAGCCTGAGACCAGATTTATGCTCAGGTCTTCCAACATTCTATCCATCACGTCACCTAGCTGTCTTGTGAAGATAAAATGACTTACCCATGGTCATACCTACTCATGGCAAGGTAAAAATTTAAACCAAAGTCCTCTAATTCCAAATCCAGCACAGTTTCTATTGTGCTCTAGCTTCTGCCAGCAACATGAAACTCCAACGTCAGACTCCAGATGGTGGGTGGAAGGCGGGGGAGAAGGGTAAAAGACAGAGAAGAGGAAAGTAATCAGCTAGGAGATTCTTAAGTAAAGCCTATTGAAATAGAAGCTTCTAATGTTGCTTATCTTAAGTAATTGAGTCTCCATACATTTAATTACTTCACAGGATTGGTTCTTGAATAGTTCATTCAGACGGCCTTTAAAGGTTGCCAATTGATCATATAATCACAGAATGACTTGATGCATCCGGGATATTAATAACAATCGCTTTGTTAATAGTAACAGTAATAGTTGTTATCATCATTCATGTTTGTGTAGCACTTTATGGCTTACTGAGCCCTTGACAGACATTATCTCATTTTATGCTGACAACAATCCTGTAAGGGTAGGTAGGACAGATAGAATTATCCCCATTTCACAACATAAAAACTGATGCTCAGAGAGATGAGGCAGTGTGGTGCAGGGGGAAGAGCACTGGAATCAAGGGGTCCAGGGTCCAAATCCAGCCTCTAGCCCTGGCTACATGTGACATTGGTCACATCATTTAATGTCCATGGGCCTCATCTTCTTCATTTGTAAAATGAGGGAGTTGTGTCAGGTCCCTTCAAGGTCCAGATCGTTGATATTATGATCCATGGTGTTATTTACCCAAGGTCCCATAGTTGAAAAGGGTTCTGTGCCAGAATTCAAACTCAGATCCTGGGACTATAAATTCATTGTACCATGCTAAACACATCAGTTCCCACCACAGAAAGAAAACTGGAATGACTTTGATTGAGTCATGAATGTACTCAGTGGATCTTTCTGGATTATCTCCGTCTCTGAAGCTACACCTTGTCCCATTAGAATATTGGGAGCTCCTTGAGACCACGTGTCTTTTGCCTTTTTTGTATCCACAGCACTTAGCACAGTGCCCGGCACCTAGTAAGTGCTTAATAAATGTTTATTGACTGATTAACTTAGTGCTGCTCTAAGCCCATGGGAGAAGAAAGTAGCATTCTCTCTATGTTAGGAAAGATGTCTTTCCTCACAGTAAAACATTAAGTATTCTAGTTACCGGGAGTGCTGGTGCTGAAGCCTCAGCAGAGATTATTTAGCCCTTTGATCCCTGATGCTGCATTTAAGAGTTGGTTGTAGAAAGAGAACTTAATGTTCATGGATTCACCATCCTCACTGTCATCACCAACTCTTATTGAGCACCTAGGTGGACATGGAACTGAGCTATTTTTTTTTAATTGGCACAGCCTGACCTACTCAGGCAGCTTTTGCAGGTTCATTTTAAAGTCATAGAAGGAAGAAACAGTTCTTGGATAATTCCCTAGTACGGTTGCATGTTAAATCTAGTTTGGCTCCTTCCCTGCCTGGAACATTTCTTTTCATTAAAGTTAAAAGCTGATGGATAACAGGTGTGGGTGCTCTGCCTTTGGACATGAAAGCCATTCTGTATAAAATAAAGCCTTGATGAAATACCAATGTCTCATTTCCATCTGTATAATCCTAGATCTAGAGCAGGAAGAGACCTCAGAAGCCATCGAATCTAGTGTCTCATTTTACAAGTGGGGAAACTGAGGCCAGGAGAAGTTAAGGGATGCCCATGGTCACATAGCTAGTAAGTGTCTGTTGGGATTTGAACCCAGGTCATGCTCAAGCAACAGTAGAGGATATTTGTGTGTGTACATGTTGTCTCTCCTAATTAGAATGTAAGCTTCTTGAGGGAGGGTATTATTTCACTTTTATCGTTGTATCCCCAGCATTTGGCACAGTACCTGGTACAGAGTAGGCTTTTCATCCTTGTTTACTGGCTAATGATGGGCTGTACACAGTCGAATATTCTTTTGTCTTGCTCTTGTAGCCCTCTGAAATCTGTCCCTGTTTCTCCTATCCAACCTATTGCCCAGTGCTATTCAGAACGTATTCACCACTAGCAAACACTAGTGTTTTCCCCACACATGAGTCTCATTCCCACCTTTGTGCATTTTCTCCCCACCCAGAGCACTTTCCCTCTTTCTGTTTATCCACATTCTGCCCATTTTTAAAATCTTAGTTGAAATCCCCTCTCTTCCAGGAAGTTTTCTCTAATGATTTCAATCTGCACCAACCTGTTTTCTCTGTAAATTTTTTGTCTATTTATATTCAAAGAATCATAATTGTAAAATATTATCATTGGAAGAGGCTTGAGATGAATTGAAGTCAACTTCCCACATCCTTCACAGACAGTCATCCAGCCTCTGAATGCCTCCGGTCATGGAAAGCTCACCATTCATTGTTAGAAAGCAATTTAGAGATAATTTCTTATGTTGCGCTACAATCTCTCTCCTCATGTTTTGCTACAATCTCTCTTTGTAGTTTCCACCCATTGGTTCTAGTTTTACCTTTGGAGCATATTTATAACAAGTTTGCTTCCTCTTTTATTTGGTAGCTCTTTAGCTATCAACTGTCTTCCCTTTTTCAAGATAAATATTCCTACTTGCTGCTACTTTTCCTCATATGACAGGATTTCCAGTTTCTTCACCATCCTCATCACTGTCCTATGGATGAATGTTAGTTTGTCAATGTCCTTCTTAAAATGTGGTTTCCAGACTTAACACAGCATTCTAAATGACAGCACAGTGGAGGTGAGAGTTAAGAGCAACTGAAGTCAACAAGCATTTAGTAATACTATACTATATACCTATTATATGTCAGGCACCATGCTAGGTACTGGGGATATACACATTTGAAAAAAAAAACAAAAACCTCAGTCCTTAGTCTCAAGGAGCTCACAGTCTTTTTTTTTTTTTGAGGGGTTAAGTGACTTGCCCAAGGTCACACAGGTAGTAAGTGTCTCAGACTGGATTTGAACTCTGGTCCTCCAGATGCCAGGGCTAGTGCTCTGTTCACTGTGCCACCTAGATGCCCCAAGTTCATAGTGTGATGGGGAAGACAATGTGCAAACAACTATATATAAACAAGATGTGGACAAATAAATTGGAGATAACTCAAAAGAAAGGTACCAGCTTTAGGAGGGCTAAGAAAGGCTTCTTGCAGAGATTTGAGGGAAACCTGGGAAGAAAGTAGGCAGAGATGAGGAGGGAGAAAATTTCAGGCATGATGGACAGCCAGTGAAAATTCAAGAAAGAATGGCTCATTCCAGAACAGCAAGAAAGTCATTGGATGGGGGAAGTAGGGAATAAACATTTATATAGCACCTACTCTATGCCAGAAACCATGCTAAGCACTTTATAAATATCTTACATGATTCTACCATCAGGGTAGGTGACATTGTTCTCCTCATTGTACAGTTCAGGAAACTGAGGCAGACAGAGGCAAAGTGATTTGTCCAGGGTCACGCAGTTAATAAAATACTTGAGGGGAGTAAGGTGTAAGAAGACTGGAATGTTGGAAGAGGCCAGGTTGGAGGTGGGCTTTAAAAGCCAAAGAGAAAGGTTTTTGTTTGTTTGTTTTTTTATCTCAAAAAATAAGTCTAAGGAGCACTGGGTTCAGAAGATCTAGGTTCAAATTCCACTTCAGATGCTTCATAGCTGTGTGACCTTGGACAAATCACTTAGCCTTTCTGGGTCTTCCTTTCCTCATCCATAAAATAAAGGGGTCACCAGAGGAACTCTACAGTCTCTTTGAAATCTATGATCTTGTAATTCTGTGTAGGATCAGCACAAAATACAGTGGATTTGTCATCTCCCTTTAGCTGGACATTTTACTTCAATTAATACAAACTTAGGTTGCATTAGTTTTGGGGGTTTTTTAACTGCTGAATCACACAGTTGAGTCATTAAGCTTGTGGTCCTCAAAACACCCCAAAGTTTCTTCCCCCCAAAACAGTGCCAAGTTAGGTCTCTCCCATCCTGTGCTAGTGCCTTTGAAGAATAATAATTTAACCACATTGGATGATTTCGTATTTATCTTTATAAGATTTCATCTTGCTGGGTTTTAGCCTGTTGGCAATCCGTTTTGAATCTCAATCTGGTTACTCACATCAGCTCTCCCTTTCAGCCTTGTACCTTCCGTAGATTTGGTAGGTGAACATTCTCTATCTTCATCCCAACCATTGATAAAAATGTTGAATAGAATGATAGAATAGGGTCAAGGACGGAACTCTGTGACTATCCACTGGAATCTTCTCTCCAAGTGGTCCCATGACCATTTATCAGCATTGCTTGAGTATGTTTGTTCAACTAGGTACGAATCAACCTAACATTAATATTACCCAGTCCAGAATTTTTTTGTGTGTGTGACTGAACAAATTTAATGCAAAACAACTTTTCAGTTCTAAGAGAAGCTGTGATATATGAAAGAGGGAAAAGGAAAAAGAGAGAGGGGACAGGGGAGGAATGGGACAGGGCTCTGAGCAGCCTGGACCTGGTGCCCATTTAGTCATCCCTGAAGGGAAACATAGCTGGAGCATAGACAATAACTTAAACCACAGAAGGACAGGGCTGGCTCCTAAAAGAAAGCAGGCAAGAAAGAGACTATGGCAGTGCCAATGCATTCAGTCTGAGTGAACTTCCTCCCAGTGCCACCTCCTGAAGAGCCTGCCTGCGTTCACATGATCTGTTGCTGGGCCCCTACTCAAAGCTTTCCACCTTGGAAGGATCTGCCAAAGCTTGTATTCCCAGAATAGACTGAAAAACTAGGGTCACTTTCCCACTGTGATGAATTACCAGAGTAGGACCTTAATAGAAAAATCTTTTCATATGTATTCGGTTTTTCTCTCTAAGTAAGTGCCTTCTGTCAAGGGACTACATCCTATGGAATCATGGGATATAGAGCTAGAGTAATAATGGCAAGCATTTATATAACATGTTAAGATTCATAATGCACTTTACCTACATTCCCTCATTTAATCCTCACAACAACCTTGGGAGGTGGGTGCTATTGCTAGTTCCATTTTATAGATGAGGATACCAGCTCCTAGAGAAGTTGTGCTGAAAAAGCTGAAGCTAATAAATATTGGAGGCAGGATTTGAACTCAGGTCTTCCTGACTCCTAGGTGTCACAATGAGGGCTGGGTCTGGAATCAGAAAGACTCCTCTTCCTGAGTCCAAATCTGGCCTTATTAGCTAGGCAAGTCATTAAGGTTGACGGTTAGGGTTAGGGTTAGGGTTAGGTTTAGGTTTAGGGTTACCCTTAGGGTTAGGGTTAGGGTGTGTGTTAGGGTGAGGTCTTCCTTTACGATAAAATGAGCTGGAGAAGGAAATGGCAGACCCTTCCAGTATCTTGTCCAAGGAAACCCCAGATGGGGTCACAAAGAGTCAGATGGGACTGAAATGAATGAACTGGTCCCACAGGCCATTCATTGTGCCAGTAGCTGCCCGTTACTGAATATTGATCTTAAGGTTCAGCCCAATCATTTTACAGTTGAGGGAACTGAGGCCCACAGAGGACTGGAAACAGTGACTTTCCCAAGGTCACACGAACTCTAAGGAGCAGGCCAGTATTTGAAACTCTTCTCCATCCTCCGTAGCATCCAGAGCAGTTCTGGTAAATATCGGACCTGCTTGGACATGAGTTGATTGGAAGTCGTTGGGAGTGTTTGTTTTGTTTGCAAGATCACTGATTTAGATTTGAAAAAGACTTTAGGGGTTTTCTAATCCAGCCGCTTCATTTTACAGACGAGAAAACTTAGGTGAAGGGGTTCTGACTTGTCCAGTGTTGCTCAGTGAGTACGTGGTGGGAGCTGGCTCCTCAGACCCCAAATTCAGAGTCTGATGGCTAGCAAAATGTGTGTCATGGACTCCATGGGGGTTTGTGAGCTTGCGAGGAGTTGTAAGGCCTCAGAACTGGCTATCATCGAGTCGGGTTCCATTCCTTTAATTCACAGAGGTATAGCTGTTGAGTATCCTTGAAACTCTCGGACACATCTCTCCAGCACAGCCGCTGATCACGCCGGTTGTTTTTATGACTCTGTGTGCTCCTGCTTTTTTTTCTCTTGACCCTCTCTTGTCATTTTCTTTCCCGCCTGTCTCGAGCCCTGAAATTGTAAGTCTGCCTAGGAGTGGGTCTTGTTGGCCCCCTGTGGCCCTCATACCATTAACACTCATTCACTTGGGATTCAATAAATGTTCCAGACCAGTAGGGACTTGACACACTATTTCCATAGTAACCTGCTGGAATAAGCCAGTAATGGATTGAAGACTGAAGCTTTACATATTGCATGCTTTGGAAGCAATCCCTTTTCCTGGGGAATAGATCCAAATGAGAAAGAAATTAATTTGGGGGGTGGAGAAGAGGGAAAGGCAGGGCCTTCCCGGGTTGCCCTTAGGCAGTCACATGAGTCCCCTTATCTCAGGCCCTACTAAGGTCATGCATACCCTCTCACCTTGGTGCTCCCACATCCTGTTGGAGAGAGGGGCAGGGGCAGGTCTATTCTTATGATACAGAGCTATTATGTGCAAGCCAGCCAGCTATAATTAATCAGGCTGGAGTACTGCAAACTGTGGCAGGTGGAATATGAACTTGCATAACCTAATAATGCATTCATGACTACAGGGTTTTTATGTAGGTGCTTTTTTATTATGAGAGTTTGTACCAGATAAGATGATGATGATGATGACAGTGGTGCCTTGCATTTTTAAAGTCTTTTCTACTTTTCAAAGAACTTGGTGAATCCTTCACAATAACCCTACCAGATAGGAAGAATGGGCATCATAAGCCCCACTTTGCAGGGGAGGAAACAGAGGTAGATACAGACAGATGTGAAGAATTAGAGCCGTCCAGTTTCCTTCAGAGAGAGAGAAAGATAAAAATCAGTGCAGAAAATCCATTGTGGGTCATGCACAACAAGTTCAGGTTTGTCCCAAACTTTCCTATTAGAGCCCCCACTGAATCTGTCTGCCTCCTTAGCAGAATCTGTGTGCCGTTATTAGAGCTGAGAAAACAAGGGCCTAACAAATCAAGGCTGAGTGGTCCCAGTAGAGCTGTAGATTTCTCGATACATCTACTCTCCTGGAGTAAAATGAAGGCACAGTTTTTGTTTTTGGAAAAGTAGCCAGAGAACATGGGGCCAGGAAATCTATAAAATGAAGGGGTTGCATTACATGATCTCTACAGTCCCTTCTGAAGTAAGCCTTGTAGACTTAAAAGAAACATGATAACTGTCTTCAATATTAGAAAGACTGTCCTTTGGAAGAAGGTTTTAGATTTGTTCTGTGTACTCCATAGGGACTAGTTGCTATGGGTTGGGAATTCTGGGGAAGTAGAATATAGTATCTGTTTCATAATCCTAGGATCCTAAAAACTCTCAGAGAATTAGAACTGTCCAAAAAATAGAATAGGCCATGTTATGAAGTAGTGAGGCTCCTGTTGATGGAAATCTAATAAAGCTGCCCCCCCTGCCTCAATATTCTCATTTCCTTATGGTCCTTACTGAACAGCAGGCATGTCCTGATTTAACCACAAAATCTGGCTTTAACCATGCCACAGGCCTCCTGACTCAACTATAGGTCTCACTAAACAGCAGGCCCACTGTCTCTACCTAACTGCCGCCAAACTCCATATAGCCACTGCCCCTGTCTAGCAACTGCCTCCCCTCCACTAACTCAATATCCTAATTTCCTTATATATGCCTCACAGGAACAGCAGGCACGTCCATGACCTCATGCCCCACTAGAACAACAGGTATGTCCATATGATGGAATCCCAGTCACTGCCTCTAGCTAGCCACTGCCCCAAGACCCATCCTCATATTTCCCACAGAAACAGCAAGTGTGTCCATGCACTCCGCCGCAGCTAAATCCATCTAAGCTCAGCCCACAAAAGGCAGCCAATCAGAAAGCAGCACAACCAGGATGCCTAAGAAGGATGTGGACCTCAAAACAATAAAAGGGATGTTCCCTAAGAGGGACCTGCATAGTAATAGTAAAGAAGTGACCTAGAGTGAACTTATGAAGTAGAGAGGCGTATTATAATATCATTATTATATACTAATCCCTCCCCCATGGGTTTTTCTGTATGTATTGTCGATAATTGCATGCACAGTTCCGGGGAGCCTGGACCCTTCCCCTATTCCCTAATCCCTTGACAAACCCCTCTTGCCTTTTTAATATTCATAATTTCTGTTGTGTAATCAGCATCATTACGCTATAAAATTGCCTGTCTCGTTTTATCGAAGTTGCCGGTTCCTCTTGGAACTCAGCCCGCTGGAGAGTGTAATCCTCCATAAATGCCTTCACTTGAATTGGAGGTGTTCTGAGTCTCAATTCTTTGAGACGACCCCCACAACACACCATGAAACTGCACTGTTGTCACTTGTAATCGTGAAAGCAACTCAACTAGTTTCCAACCACCAACTCCAGTCCATCTGAAGGGGACCCATTCCAGAGAGAGAATATGGGATATTACAAGATGGCAGACAAACAGGATAGATAGAAAGATTTAGAAACCTTTGGAGAACAGATGGTCAGTGAAGAAACAAGTTTATTAAAGATCTTTTATTTGTATGTCTGTCCTTTTGTTTGAGGAACAGGAAGAAACTAACGTGCAGAAAGTGAGAACTAAATCAACCCCCAAAACCCCAAGGAAATGCACATTTAGGGGCTGGCACACCATCCTTTACTCATTCCATTGTACACGAGAAGCATTGGGCTGTCAGGATGGTGATTAAAGGGAACCACATTTTTGCAGGGCAGTAACCAGGCAAAACAGGACAAGTTAAGAATGGTGTGTCAGCCTTAACTGTGAGTTTTCTGGTTTTATTGGTTTGTGTCACAACCTTACCGTTGCTTAAATGTAGTTTGGTGGGTGCCTTCTATTATAGTTCCCCCTTACTTTCCCCATGGCTGCTAATATTTCGTGTTGCAGTTTCCCATTCTTTTATGTCACCCGTTATCCATTACTGTCACCCCAGCTGCCAGGATGTCCTTGGAGAGGAGTCTTAATGGAGCTGTCCCGGTTAAAGGAATCCAATGTGATTGAACTGCAGCAGAGAATCAAAATCCAAGTATCGGAGAGGGATGAATAATAACTAGGTATTAAAGCATATTGGTTATTTATTACTGGCAGAAGGCAGGGAAACATTAGCATGTAAAAGGCTGCAAATTAATCACTCCTGATAAGAGGGAACCCAAAAAGTCACCTCTATCTTTGTTAACTCCATTTTTGTTATTCCTGGTATGTTACCTCTCCCCTTCTTGTCCCCTCCTCAGATAAATTCACTTCTGCAGCTGGCAAGTAGCAGGGCTGAATTGACAGGCAAGAAGTATAGATCTAGACAGAGATATGAACATTTAGGTATAGATCCAGATATTTAAATACAAATATATATATATATCTATATATCCCAGAGTTTGTTTGTTTTGAGGAGGAGAGGGCATTCTGACACAGGACTGTAAGTGTCGTGTGGGCTTCTGAGAACTTTTTTGTGGTACATAGCAAAAGTCAGTGCTGTAAGTAATACTAGAAAAAAGATTAATAGGTGTTCAAAGGACTCTTTCCTCACTTTCTTTCTGTGGTGGATATAGAACTCGAGTTAATAATGTAATAGAAAGACTAATGGTCAGCTGGGTAGTGTAGTGAATAAAGTGCCAGGCCTAGAGTCAGGAAAACTCGTTTTCCTGAGTTCAAATCCAGTCTCAGACACTAGCTACGTGACCCTGGGCAAGTCACTTAACCCTGTTTGCCTCAGTTTCCTCTTTTATAAAATGAGCTGGAGAAGGAAATAGCAAACCACTCCAGTATCTTTGCTAAAAGAAATCCCAGTTGGGGTCATGAAGAGTCAGGCACAACTGAAATGACTGGACAATAAGGAAAACTAATTGATTTGGAGTGAAAGAACCTGGGTTCAAATCCCATTGCTTCCAGCTATATGAGTGATCTTGAACCAAGTCACAATACCCTTCTTCATCTGTAAGATGAGGAGAGTGGGCTAGATGACCTCTGAAGTTCCTTTAGCTCTAAATCTCTAATCCCTGTGATTAGCTTGATTCTGCAACAATCTCATTGCTTTATTATCAAAGATATAAGGTTAGAGACCATCCCGGTATCTAGATCACATGGGGACTGAAACAAAAACTTATGGGATACTGTGGGGCAACACTCTGCCTCTGTGCCCTCGGGACTCAAGAGTCGTAGAGTTCTCTCTCCTACTTGATCATTTTCTTTATTCCACATAAATCCGCTTCTTTCTAATCACCCATTTAGGTTCCTGTCTACATGCCTCAAGCCAGTAAGCACACACCATGTTTCAAGAGCCATATTTTTTGGTCCATAAATCTCTAGCTGCCATTGTTGAGCTTCCATCTTCTCAAGGAAGTAGTATCTGTATACTACTATCAAGCTATGTTGTGTTATTTGTGGTCTGGGGAGGAAATATCTAGGTGTACTCCAACAAAATTGCTCTAAAAAAAATGTGGGACATAACTAATTATAGTTATAGCCGGCTATCTCTGTACATATACTATAGACAATATACAATATAGTCAGGAAGACCTGAGTTCAAATCCAGCCTTGGACACTTACTGGTTTGTGTGACCCTGGGCAGGTCACTTAACCTCTATCTGCCTCAGTTTCCTCATCTATAAAATGAAGATGATAACAGCAGCCCCCTCTCAGGGTTGTTGTGAGAATCAAATGAGATAATATTTGATAAAGCACTTTGCAGACCTTAATGTGCTATATAAATGTGCTATCATCATTGTCATTATTATTATATGTGTATATATATATATATATATATATGTACATATATATCTTCTGAATCTATAGTCTGCCTGTACTATAGGATAATGTTCTATCTTCAATTCTTAGAACCAGGAACACAGGTTTCCATTAATTAACTTGTGCTTACTGCAAAAAAAAAAAAATTAACAAACATATCTAATGTGTGTATGGGGGGTTGTGTGTGTGTGTATGTGTGTGTGTATGTGTGTGTGTATGTGTGTGTGTGTATGTGTGTGTGTAAATACAGATAAATGTTGTTTTCCCACAGTAGTCATACATTTATACCAACTATGCCATTTCTTAAAACTTATTAGCAACCCCCCTTTTGGAATGGCCATTGTCCTTTGAGGTTGGGTTTATTTTTTGGTTCGTTTTGTTTGCTTAAAAAAAAATAACCAAAAGTCATTCACAACCAGCCAAATTTGATGAACAAGCTGGATCATACAAAGTGGGGCGAAAGACAAAGTAAGGTCATAAGAATAAATTTCTTGTGAGGCTCATAAAATGAATCAGAAAGCAATCCCCAACCCCCCAAAAAGAGTCCAAAAATGCTTTGATTAATGGAAGGAATAATTGTTGGAATAAGTGGGTGGCTGCCCAAGGTGACTGCTTTGAAGGAACCAAAACTCATCTAACTATGTAAGCTCTAATATGTTTGTTACAAAATAAAACTAGCATTACTTACACACATCCACAAACATATTTTGTGATACCGACTGCAATACCCTATGTTACTTACTAAGGCGCAAAAGTTAGCTAAGACAGTATCTGCTCTCAAGGAATTTACAGTCCAATGGGAGGTTAAGACCCCAAAACCTGTAGCTATGATACACATATTACATAAGAAATACACTAGAGATTTACAAAGCAAGTGTCACATGATGTCTTTGGGGGAAATTAATTGCCAATGTTTGGACTAGAAGAAGTGTATGGAAGCAAGAATTATTTCATGTGGATAGTGCATAAGCTGCAGCAAGTCAGAATGCTCTCTTCACAAGCTGAACAGTGCTAAAGAGGCCCCTGCATGACATTTCCTTGCAGATCTGTTTATTCTGTAATAAACATGTATATCATATCTTGTATATATGGTACGATGCTTCCTTTGAAAGACATGGTGGAATACTTCTATAGGATGGAATTTTAATAGTATCTATTAAAGCAAAGAACTCCGATGGTTCATCAAGCATTGCATTTATAAACAGCAATCACCCTCTTTAGTGAAATAGCACAGTGGGTGGAGCAGGAGGCCTGGAGTTAAAAAGACTCATCTTCCTGAGTTCAAATCTGGCCTCAGACACTTATTAGCTGTGTCACCCTGGGCAAGTCACTTAACCCTGTTTGCCCCCATTTCCTCATCTATAAAATGAGCCATAAAAGGAAACAGCAAACTCCCTTTTGTATTTTTTTTTTTGCCAAGAAAACCCCAAATGGGGGTCACAGAGAGTCAGGTGTGACTGAAATGACTAAAAACAACAAAATAAATAGGACTGGCTTTAAGTGTAAACAGAATAGATGGCCACCTACATAGCAGTTCCAGGAATTCTGATAGCACCCTCCCCCCGGCTTGCTCCTCCATACATGTCCATCCATCTTCAGTCCTAGTGTCTGAAATTACACAGTTCGAAATAGTTTCGTCCTTTACAAGCCTTTCAGAGATCACAGTTAAAAAAATCTTCAGGATATGTAGGGCAAGACAACTTTGTCCAAGCTGTAGGCTCTTTTGTGTGTTGTATCATAGTGGGGCAGCTTCAGTGACATAAGACCAGGGCCAACTCTAGACAGAATTCTGAAGTATTGGGGTAGGGGTGGAAGTGGGGGTGGGTGTGGGTGATGTGTGCTCTCTGCCTCAGTGTCCAGGGCCTGCCTCTCTTGTCTTCCAACCTTCTTGCTGCTCTATGACCTGTATTCTGCCTAAGCCTTAGAAATCGCCCATCCTGCTGCACTTTGCCCTTATGTTTTATCCTCTCCTTCCCACCTTCCATATCTCAGATTGAAACTTACCTGTCCTCTATCTCATCCCCTCAGGGTCAAGGCTCTCTAGGCCTTCAAAGGTGACAGTCTGATAAATTAATCCATCCTAATGGGAGAAGGCTAGAAGTGATCCCCAGGGACCTCCATCTCTTCCCAGGTAATCTGTGCATTTCAACAGTGACCTTCTGCAGACAACGTTTCTGCCCTTGTGTTTTAACAAAAGGAGTAACTGATGACAGCCAGAGTTGTACAAAAGAGAAATGAGCTGCCTCAAAAGGTAGTGGATTTTCCACCCCTGGAGGTCTTCAGGTAGAAGCTCCTGGATGCCCACTTGTCAAGGATGTTGTAGGGGAAGGGGCTCCTGTTTCACTACAGATCAAACTGAATGACCAATCAGGTTTCTTTCAGCCTTTAGATTCTATTGTGTTTGGAAATTTCAGTCAAGATGTGGTGGTGCTTTCGTGTGTGGCAGGCTAGGGGTGGTGTTTGTGGGCAGACATGGTGCCTCTCAAGCCTCTCTCCAAACAAGATTAAAGATGTCCTCCCCCTTAAAAACTCTCCACAATCTATGAAAATTTAAATTTATAAAACATCCCTTATAGATGATGTTAATATATATTTGCATGTATGTAATATATAATTATAATTATACATTTATAATTTAGAGATAATAATGTGATGTATGTGTTTATATTTAATAATTTATATAATTCTATATTCATATATAAACATTTTTATATAATCATACATTTATGTATTATAATTTTATATAATTTATAATTATACAAGAAAAGTTCTTCATTTTTACAAAAGGCCTCAATACAGGGCTCCTTTAAATAGAAAACCCCTCTATTATGTTTAAGTGTTTTAGCAGATCACTATTTGACAAAATGGAGGGCGTTGAAAATTTAAAATGATTAGAATTATTTCTGTTTGAAAATAAATACAGATGAATATAAATGAAGTTAAAGCATCACTATCATGAGGATAAATACAAAAACAAACAAATAACACATTTATTAAGCCCTAGCTCTGTGCCAAGCACTGTGCTAAGGGTGAGAGATAAAATAGAAAAGCAAGACATCCCTGTACATTTTAGTTGAGGAAGGCAATGCCTGTTGGAGAGTTCAGCTGCTGGGTGGATGGAAAGGCCTGGTGGCCTGTAGGGCACTGTGACAGGGCAAATGGTAATGTCTGGGGACCTGGAGGGCACAGACTAATGTAAACTAATGGGTCAGAAGAATATTTGATTTGCAAAAACTCTGTATACATGTGACTTTTAAGGAACACATCCATTGCATAACACGAGGCCCACTTCTTCAACCCAAACAAATGGGCCTAAACAAGAGTTCTGGCTCCTTGCTGGCCGGCAAGGTAAGTGACGAAACTTGGAGGAATTTGTCCACCTCTCCAAGAATACAGGGAAACAAAAGTGCATACTTGCACTAAGGAGCTTGAGCTGAGAAGCCAACAGAATTACAATATGCTTTAGTTAAAAAAAAAAAAAACAACCCTCAAATACCCTATTACCTTCAGCCATAAATGTCTTTTCAAGAATATAATCCTATGTGCCCTGACTGCAAACTGAGTTTAAAGGATCGTGGTGCAGAATCAATCAGCATGAATCTCAGCTCTTCCTCCCAGGCATTGTGGGCCAGTGTTTCTTATACTCCCTCCTACGGAAACATAGACTCATATGTGTGTACACACAGACATGTCTTGATGTACAAAGGACATGTAAGTGGCTATGTGTACAAACGTAAAGCTGCCGGCACATTTATGCGTTTTAAGAACTTCAAATGCAGACACCATATGTGTTCACGAACATAACCTTAGTACTAAAATCTGAACTGTGATTAATGTCAGGATCATCTGGCTAATCTCAGCAAGGCGACAGCTGGAATTGGATAACTTCCAATGTGTTTGGGAAATCCACAGCTCTGCATATAATCAGTTGATTTGAACATTAGCCCTTTAGATAATAACGTGATCTGGATATGGAATGGATTCTTGTCCAATAGAATTTCATATCTTACTTAGTGCTTTAGTATTAAAGTCAGGCCACAATAAATACTCTTGGGGGATTAATGTATTTTTTAAGTGCTGGAGAATGATAGCTTGGGCTTTTCTGTACTGTACTAGTTTTCCTTTCATTGTGCTTTGAAGGGTCCCCTCCCACTCTTTATTTTTCCTCTGTGTCCTCCCCAACATTTGATAAGATTGTCAAACTTTTCTTCATACAAGCTGAATGTTGGGTCTAGGGAATGGCAAAAAGTCTGGGCTCCAACCCTGGGGACTAAATGTGTTGCTTCCAGGGTGTGTTAGAGCTTCCTGCTGATCTAGAGAGGCTGGCATCAAAGTCAGAACCTGAATTTGAATTCCCGGCATGCACAGACTTGCTCTTCCCTTTATTTATAGCCCAGAAGGGCCAGCAAGTTTTCCAAACTCGGAGGGATGGCAAGAGTTAAGTTCCTTCTTGTAGGCTGGTTGCTTTGTTTTTATGTTTGAAGTTCTGTTCTGTTCCTCTGCTGGCATCTTGAGCCTCATCTTCCACAGTGACTTCATTAGCAGCGAGCTGCTAATTAAATTTCATATTTATGATCAGAAAATAAAATCATTGGACCTTTTTAAAATAGATTTTTATGAGTTTAGGCTCAGGCAGCTGAGTCAGCAGTCTAGGGCCCTCAAAGTTTAAACCTCCTGTTTCAAGAGGAAGATAAATAGAACAAATAATGACATGGGGAAACGTTTAATTTCAAGTCCTAGAAAGCTTCTGTAGCTTTATTAATTTCTGGGCATCAGCAGAACAATCCTATGTCCTTTTGAGAACAAAGTAGCTCAAGGGAAGCGGCTTCCCTCCCTACCATGCTCCCTCTCTCTGTATTGATTTGTAAAGGCTTTGGAGAAGGCTACACTGGGATGGGTCTCCAGCAGCTGCACTCAGTAGAGAACGGGGGTCCCCCAGCTTCCTGTGGAGTTGACACTGGTGCCCCCAAGGAAGTTTCCCTATACAAGGCCTGGATTTTATGTATATGGGCATATAGTCCCAGACAAATCATTCATTACCTACAGATGCAAACTAATCCTTCAGCATGGGGTTTGCATGCCGGAAACTCCAATGCCACTTCCTTTTCATATGTTAGTTTTTTGTTGAAGTCGGGGGTGGAGGTGAAGGTAGGGATGGGTTTGGGGGTGGTCGTCTCTGACGTACCTTTTTAAAACCAGGAACTCAAGTAACCACCTCTTTTTTTTGGTCATGAGAGAAGAAAACTTCTTTTCTTCCATCACCAAGGTTAAAGCTTTTCATGATTCCCCCAGTGAACTCAGTATGAATCTCCTGACTCTAATCCAAGGAGAAAACAAACAAGTTTAGCCTTCACAATCTCTTCCATATCCGCCCCCTTCTCTCCTCTGAGACTGCCACCACTTAAGTGCAGACCCTCATCCCTTCAAGCCTGGACTAATGCAATAGTCCCCTATTTGGCCTCCCTGCCACAAATCTCTTCCTTCTCCGGTCTATTGTCTGCTGGGCTGTCCAGGTAATCTTCTTAAAGTGCAGGTCTGACCCCTCTGTTCAGCAGACTCCACTGGCTGCCTGTTACCTCCAGGATCAAATATAAAATCCTCTGTTTGGCTTTTAAAACCCTCTATCATTTAGCCTCCTCCTACATTTCCATTCTTTTTACACCTTGCTCCCCTCTGCGTTTTCTGCAATCCAGTGACACCAGCCTCCCTGAAGCTCCTTGAATAGGACACTTCATCTCCTACCTGTTGTACTTCTTTGGCTATCCCCACGTGCCTGGAATCATCTCCCTCCTCACCTCCTTGACGTCTTCAGGTCTCAGCTAAAATTCCCCCTTCTGCAAGCTTAACAAAGGTTGTTGACTTGACTTTAGCTTCAGTCCTGCCAGTTGGCCAGGCAGCAAGCATTTATTCAATGCTTGCCTTGACCTAAGCACTGTGCCAAGGGCTGGGGATACAAAGAAAGGCAGTGATAATATTTAACTATTATATAACACTTTATTTAAGGTTTGCAAAGCACTTTTCAAATACTATCTCATTTCAAACCTGGGTTTTAGGTGTTATTTTTATTCCTAGTTTACAGATAAAGGAACTGAAATTAATTGACTTGCACAGAATCACATAACTAATAAAAGTCTAGGGCAGGATTTTAATTAAGGTCTTCTTGCCTTAGGGTCCAATGGTCTATCCATTGAGCCACCCAGCTACTCCAGGGTAGCCTTCTCCAAAGTATAATCTTAGAATTTTGTAATTGGAAGGATGTTTGAGGAAGCCATTCTAGGCCCACTCTTTCACTTTGGAGAGGCCTAGTTAAAGGAAATAAGAATGGTTGGACCCAAGAAAAGGAAGCTACATGGCACACTGGTTAGAGCGCTGGACTTGGAATTAGGAAAACTCATCTTCCTGAGTTCAAATCCACCCTCAGATACTTGCTATCTGTGTGACCCTGAGCAAGTCACTTAACCTTGTTTGACTCAATTTCCTCATCTGTAAAATGAGCTGGAGGAGGATATGGAAAATCGCTCCAGCACTTTTGTTACGAAAACCCCAAATGGGGTCATGAAGAGTCAGAAACGATTGAGATGATCAAATAGTCCCAAGAAGAGAAGACTCACGGAGACATCATAACTGTCTTTGGAGTCATCGAAAAATTGTCAAAAATTCGAAGAGGGATTCAACTTGCCCTGCCTGTCCCCCAGGAGACAGAACTTGCAGCTTCCCTGCTTTGCTCCTAGAGTCAAACTGAGATTTGGGGTTAGAAAGAACTGCCTAATGTCAAGAGAATAGGGAGAATGGCCTGCTTTGGAAGTAGCGAGGGTCTGATTTCACTGAAGATCTTCAAACCAACCCTATATGGCCACTTGTTGGCAACATTATACAAGGAATCTTGTTCTTGTGTGGGGTGGACTAGACCACTCTTAAGGTCCCTTGGAGCTCTGAAATTTCATGAGGTGGGGTGGCTAGGTGGTTCAGTGAATAGAGCACCTGCCCTGGAGTAAGGAGGACCCGAATTCAGATCCTGCCTTAGACACTTAACATTTACTAGCTGTGTGACCTTGGGCTAGTCACTTAATGTCAACTCTCCTGCCTTCCTCCTCCAAAAAAAAGGCAAAAAAAAAAATTTCATAAAGTTGTACTTCTGTATTGTGTTCTTAGAGATCCACAAAAATGGAGATTACCCTACATTAACATTGATGCTTCTCTGTATCAGCAATGCCCTTTCTCAAATCTGACTCTGAAAAGGTCAATTTTCCCCAAAGGGAGATGTAAACTACATGTTCTGATGGAAAAAAAAAAAAATGAAGAGCCAACAGCCCTGGGTTCTGGTCCCAGTTCCACATTCAGTGATCTTAGACAACTCCCTGTGACTCAGTTTCCTTTTCAGTAATGTGAGGGTATTTGTTTGGATCAAGGAGTCCTAACCATTTTTGCGTTGTGGACTCCTGGCAATCTGATGAGGCCTAGGGATTCCTTCTCAGAATAATGTTTCTAAATTCATAAAATAAAAGATCTAGGATTGCAAAGGAAGCCAATTATATTGAAATATAGTTATCAAAATACATGTACTTTAAAAAAAACAAGTTCAGGGATCCCAGATTAAGATGCTTTAGTCTAGAAGATGGCTGAGAGCCCTTCCAGCCTTAATAGATTCTAAGTGAAATTCAAGGAAGAATGACTTCTAAGCTGGGATTTATCTTCCGTAGGATCCCAATTCCCCAGATGAGTCAGTTATTAAGCAATAATTGTACAACTGTTAAAAAAGTGCACCACATTGGGCCAAGCATTCCCATTGCAAAGGCCTGCCGATTAAGCAGATGTAAAAGGAGAGTTTTTTACAGAATCGGGATTAGTTCTCCCTCATCAAGGAACAAGAAAGACCAGATACTTTTGAAGGAATTGCTACTTAAGGCCACTGTGTCCCTCCGCCTGCCTAGGCTGCTTGGTGGTTCACTACCTATTAATTCAAGGCCCATTCCTCTCTACATGCCCCATTGATTAAGCAACTACTATGTGCCAAGCATTGTGCTGGGTGCAGAAGATAAAAAAGATACAAGTCAAACCCATCTGCCCTTAAAGAGCTTCTATTCTATGGGGGAAGATCACATACATATATGTACACATTTAAGTTATGGATAACAATTATAGATTTGGAAATGAAAGGGACCTCAAAAGCCATTTCATTTTACAGGTAAAGAAATGAGGCCTAGAGTGGCTACAACTACACAGGTAGTGTCAGAAGTTAGATTTAAACTTAGGTCCCCTCACTCCCAAACCAATGCTTTTTTCCAGTCATATACACACATCTACACACATACACACACTTTCCTTGTATCCCTAGCACTTAGTGCAATGCCTTGTACACAGTAGTGTTTAATAAGTGCTGGTTGACTGACTCGTGCACACATGCGCGCGCGCGCACACACACACACACACACACACACACACACACACAAGATAGTGTAATTGGGGGGCTGGTTGGAGGTTTGTCAAATTGTCCAGGCAATAAGAAATCCAGGTCTACTAAACATTGGTACAGAAATTAAAATGCTGTTTCTTGTACCTGGAGTGGCAAACCACTGTTAGCCCAGGAAGCAAAGAACTGTTCGCATGTCACACCTCTCCCTCTCCCCACGCACATCCTTCATTACCCATTCCCCATTCGCCACCACTGACATGGGAGTTCCCTAAAACACTGAACTTTGTCAACAAAAGAATATTTCATCTTCATTTTCATGTATCTCCCTCCTCATTTAGAAGTTGTCCACAGTTCCAATGAGAAAAAAAAGAAGGTGGGGTAGGAGGAAGTACCGCTCCCCGCTCCCCGCCAACCTGGGTATCTCCTATTTATAGAGGCAGCCTCTGTGAAAGGGGGGTGTGGTAAGCTGTGGCTTCCAGGGGAGGCCTCACAGTTCCACAGCATTAGCATCTTCTAGGCCAAAGTAGCAAGTGAAAGGAGATGGGGGTTCAAGAAAAGAATCATGACACAAAGATTCAGTCTCAGGGCATAGATATTTTTAAATTATAGAAGTAAGATTTTCAACCAGCAAGTTCTTTTACCCTGCAGCATGTATCTTTTATTAGACTAGGATTGGTTGTGTCAGCTGTTCTGAGTGAATTTCCTTGGGTCTTAGGCAGGATGGAGATCTACTGAATCATCTCTCCCTTCCCCAAATCCCTGCTGCCCCCCTCCCCATGCCTGCCCTTAGCTCCTCATACCTTAAAGAGTTGTACTTCTGTGAATTCTTATTATGTTATTGTGTTATATTGAAATTCTCTATTGCAATGTTATTGTATTCTATTCTGTATTACGATGTTATTCTGTTCTGTTCTGTATTTCTCTTCTATTCTATATTACGATGTTACTCTATTCCATTCCCCTCGCAGAGCCAGAGGCCTAAGCTTGGAGTCAGAAACACTTGAGTTCCAAGTCTGCCCTTTATGCTTGCTTTGTTATTCTGAGAAAGTCCCCTGAACCCCTAAGCAACCTGATGAAGACTGTGTCGTATATCTGTCACGTTCTCTCCAGTTGCTTCCTCTTCATGTTTTGTCATTTCATGTTAGAATGTCATCCTCTGGGGTGGGCACTATCTTGCTTGTTTTTGTATCCTTAGTTCTTAGCACTGTGCCTGTCATAGAACAATCAGGTAACATCATTCTTTCATGCATACATGCATGCATGAACTTTGGTCTCCTGGATGAGATTATGAACGGCTCAACCTTGCCTTCAGGAGGAGAATGTAAGCTCCTTGAGGCCAAGCACTATATATTTTTTTCTCAGTCTAGACCTTTAATTTGAGCCATTATTTCATGGGGACAGTGAAAGACCAGCAGGGCAGATTGGCATCTGTTCAGCAATTTCTATTCTTAGAGTTGGCTGGGGTGCTGAACATTTATGTTAAAGGTCCCTTAGAGGTTTTCTAAGCGAACTCCTTCATTTTACATATGAGAAAAGTGGAATACAGAGGAGCCAAAAGACTTCCCCAGATCCCACAAATGACTTTCCCAGCACTATAAAGGCAGTATGTGTCAGAGGCCAAAACGGAACCCAGGGCTTTCTGACTTAGAGATCATACTCTATCCATTATGTCACGTTGACTTATGTACACAGTAGGTGCTAAATAAATGCTTGTTGGAGTAAAGGAACTATAGGTGCTTGGTAAATGCTTGTTGACTTGATCAAATACAATCCTTTTTTTTTTCTACTAAGTTCTACCTTTATGCTTGAGCTGAGAACAGCACAAGACCCTACGGGAAAAGAGTAATTAAAAGGATCCTGGCTTGATCTTGCTTTACTGTGGTATTGGTCAGCTCATTGTTGGGTGCCAATCAATATTTCTGGTCTGTAGTTCCTCCAGGACTGGGGCACATTTTTCTTAGTATTTAAATGGCATAGTTTATGCTGATGAGTGCAAGGCAAGGCAAGGAGCTTCCCACGAAGAGTCCTGCTGTATTTTTCTCCTTCAGGTCCCCTAGTTCAGTTTGAAAAATAACAACAGCATTTAGTAAGTGCCTACTGTGTGCTAAGCACTTTATAAATATTATCTCATTTGATTCTCACAACAGCCCTGGGAAATAAGTATTAGTATCACCTCCATTTTAGAATAGAGGAAACTGAGGCAGATAGCAGTTTGAGATTGGATTTGAACTCAGGTCTTCCTCAGTCCAGACCCAGTGTTCTATCCATTATCAGTTCAATTCAGCAAGCACTAGAAAAATCCTTGCAAGTAGGAATTGTTTCATTCTTTAGTATCCCCAGTGCCTAGCCCAATACCTGATATACTGTTCAGTTGTCTGATTCTTCATGGCTCCATTTGGGGTTTTCTCGGCAAAGATACTGGAATGGTTTGGCATTTCCTTCTCCAGCTCATTTTGCAGAGGAAACTGAGACAAACAGGGTTAATTGACTTGCCCAGGGTCACACAGCTGTGAGAGGCAAGATCTGAACTCAGGAAGATCAGTCTTCCTGACTTTATCACCTTCCCCACCTCGCTGCCTGTTCTACAGTAGGCAGTTAATAAATGAAGGTTGATTTATTGATTTATTAAATACCTACTATACATCCAGTACTGGTCTAGATGCTAAAGTTCAAAAGACAAAAATGACATTTCCTGCCAGAAAAACTTACATTTTACTATAGACACAGAGAGAAATAAAGACCAATTATGTGCAAAAAATACACTAAGTAACCTCAGAGGAGAGTGCTCATGATGGGGTGCTAGGTCCAAGCACGAGCACCCTATCACTCACACCTGGGGGGCTTTTAGGAAAGGCATCATGGAGGAGTTAGCATTCAAGCTGAACCTTTTTTTTTTATTTTTATGTTTTGAGGGGGGGAAGGCAAGGCAATTGGGGGTAAGTGACTTGCCCAAGGTCACACAGTTTGTTTTAGGGTCAGGTGTCTGTTGTCAAATTTGAACTCAGGTCCTCTTGACTTCAGGGCTGTGCTCTATTCACTGCACCACCTAGATGCCATGAAGCCAAACCTTTTAAAAGGGAGCTAGGGATTCCAAGAAGGGAGAGCATTCCAGGTGGAGTCATAGAAGAGGGAAATGGTTAGTGCTTTCCCAAGGGTGTACCCCCAGATCAGTACACCTGATACTTATTATGACCCCACAAATGACTCTTTGCTAAATGTGCTACCCAAATTAATTCAGAGAGCAGAATGAAATGAGGAGGCTCTTGCTGATGTAAGGAACAGTTGATCTAAAGTTTAAGGGAATAAAAGGAACAAAGAGAAGTAAAGGCAGTTTTCTGAGAAAGTCTGGTGGTTGAGTGATAGATACCAAGGGGGAATTCCATCTTCTGAGATTTCATAGAGCCATCTGAGAAAGTTTCTGGTTTTCTAGTGAAGCACTTTTTTTTCAATTCATTTCAACTTTTACTAAACTCCAGGAGCTTCACCGTGCAGGCCGAGGGAGTAACAAGTTTAGCAAATACAGTGTCCCTGTCCTCATAGATGTTACAGTCTGGATGGCTAAGACACCTGCACAGATAAATTTGACACAAAACTACATCATAAAGGCATGAACAGAGGAGTAAGCAAGGTGCTGTGGGAGATCCAGGAAGGAGAAAATCATTACTGCCTCGGAAGGGTCACGTATAATTTCCTGGAAAATGGTTGTTACTAAGGCTTGTATTTTCACAGCCACATCCCAGCCCTCTGGGAGCTGCTGGCAGACCATGTGGAGATGCTGGGGACGTCTCAAAAAGAGGATTACTTTGGCCTCTCTGGAACTGAGAAAACGTGGCTTGTTATTGGCTGCATCCTTTATGTAAGGAAATAAAATGATCCCTTCCCACAGGCTCCAAGCAGGGGAGTAAAAAGCATCCCTCAGTGCACAAATGCCTCTTGCTCTTGCTTTAAACTTCAGAGTGAGCCTTCGCACTCATTATCCTCCTGGGTGGAACTCGATGCCTAATACACTGCCGCACCATGCTGGGATGTTGACCTTCAAGGCTGGGTTCCTAAATGAAATCTTGACCTCGTTTAGAGGTCCACACAGACATGAGAGAGGGTAAATGAAAAGAGAAAGGAGCACACATCCTGCCTGGCTCCTCCAGTTCATTTCTGGTACACAGAGCCTATCCCTGGTAGCAGAAACCCAATTCTATTCTGCAATTTAGCTGGTCGCTGCAATTTTTTGTCACGAGTCTGAGTTCAAATCCAGACTCAGACACTTGATACTTACTAGCAGAGTGACCCTGGAGAAGTCCCTCATTGCCTCACCAAAAAAAAATTAAAAATTGGTCACAAGACAGCTAGGTGGCTCAGTGGATATAGCACTGAGCCTGGAGTCAGGAAGATCTGAGTTCAGATCCAGCCTCAGAAACTCACTAGTTGAGCGATCTTTGGGAAGTTGCTTAACCCTGTTTGCTTTAATTCACCGGAGGTGGAAATGGCAAAGTACTGAAGTATCTTTGCCAAGAAAACCCTGTGAACGGTATTGGTGTACTGTGGTCCATGGGGTAATGAAGAGCCAGACTTTTTTGGCTGATCTTTTCATTTAATTATCCATAATCTCATCACTGAGCTATTCCATATTATAGGACTTCAGGTTTTCAAATGCTTTCTAGTCATGTGCTAGTGACCTCACTTGGGGTGCTGGTCCTGCTGTGAAAGCCTGTGATCATCTCCCTACCAAAGGATTCCTAAACTGGTTTGCATAAGAGAATTTAGATCTTTAGTCTTTTTGGGGGAGGGGGAGGCAGGGCAATTGGGGTTAAGTGACTTGCCCAGGGTCACACAGCTAGTTAAGTGTCAAGTGTCTGAGGTCACATTTGAACTCAGGTCCTCCTGACTTCAGGGCCCATGCTCTATTCACTGCACTACCTAGCTACCTCGATCTTTATTCTTGAAAGGAGAAATGTGAATTTAAGTTTATGTAGAGAAAAAAGAGGAACATAGTATACGGAAGGCCTGGTTTCAAATGTAGCCTCAGATGCTCCTGCATGGTAAGCCATGGCCTACCATAACCTCAGTTTTCTCATCTTAAAAGTGGGAACACACTTAGCAGACTGAAAACTCTATGATAAGATCAGTTATTGTGTTATTCTCACTCTAGAGGCATCAGTAGTAGAGTGGATGAGACCACTGGACTTGAACTCACTAAGACCTGATTTCGAATTCCACCAAAATTTTATACTTACTTTTTGACCTTGAACAAATCTCTTAACGTCTATATAACTTCAAGAAAATCCTAGAACTCATCTATTAATTCACAGTTGGTTTGTGATCTTTGCTGATAGAAGGACTTCCTACTCCAGGAGTTCCCTCCCACTGAGGAAATCACAGCTCTCTTGGGAGATGGCCTATTTCTGATGCAGCATTTAAACAGACTCATTCATTGTAAAACGAATCTGAAAAAAAAAACAAACCAATTTTCCTCATTTTAAGTTAAATGATACTTATTGGAGAAAAGGGTAAGAAAATTCTTAATCCCTCAAAAATTTATCTTGGTATATGTGATAATTCATAAATGTAAGCAACTTACACACAAAATGAGCCTGATGGAAATTAAATGTTCTTCACCTTACTCTCAACTCTCCTCCAGTTTTCATTAATGCCCATGCATTCATCTTCATACACTCGCCTTCAGCATGTGTACATATTGTTTTGGGTTCTGTCCTCTTCTCATTACTTAGTCGTTCTCCTTTGGGGTTTTCTTGGCAAGGATACCAGAGTAGTTTGCTGTTTCCTTCTTCAGCTTGTTTTACAGATGAGGAAACTGAGGCAAACAGGGTTAAGTGACCTGTCCAGGGTCACACAGCTAATAAGTGTCTAAGGTCAGATTTGAACTCAGGAAGATGAGTCTTTCTGACTCCAGGCCAGCACCTTATCCACTGAGCCACCTACCTGTCCTCTTCATTTAAATACAATTTAGGATTCACCTTCCCAGCTTATTATAGAAGAGGCCTGTATAGCCTTGAACTTAACAGTGTTCCATAACCTACACATTCATTTAAAAGATGTTTTTTTCTAATACATAATTTAAGAGGGAGGTGACAGAGGTGGCTTTATTTATTTATTTATTTTTGCTGGAACATTCATGGGTTTTGAAACGTGTTGTTATGTTCTCTTCATGACCTCCCTGATCTTGCACCAAGGTGTGGAAAATGTGAGTCAAAATATTTGTGAAGTGTCAAGCCCTCAGCTTCTTAGATCCCTTTAAAACAGGTGAGTTATTCAAATGTGTGTGCCCAGAGCTTACACTCACCATAGCTCTTTGGGGAAAGGAGTGAAGAGAAAATAGTGGGTGAAGATACTAAAGCAATCTCATGCGGTGCCAGAGCAGATCACCTATAGTTAGACCGTCTTTCCCACTCTTGTGCTGCTTTTTCCTACTTTGTGTGGTCTCCCTGTACCCTGCATTTTTTTTCTTCATGTCCTGCTCCTCTTGCCCTTCCTGCTTGTATGTGACTATACATTTGTGTGCACTAAATAAAATGGAATGACTGGTCCTGCTCTCTGTCACACACCCCACTGTCCCTAGTTCCTCATCTTTCCTTCTTTTCCTCCTGAGTCTTTTGTGGGTCTTTTTCTTTTTTTGTGCCTGGTATAGGCAAACCCTCAGGATGGCCCATTGACCAGAGGCTGTCCAAAGTCTAAAACTGAATCCTATTTCTGACATGGAGCCATTTGATTCCAACGGACTGTGAGAACAGGGGCAGTATCATTTTTTATGGGCATCCCTAGTGTTTACTTAGTACCAGCTTCTCTTTGTACACAGGCAGTGCTGAGATTTCAGCACTGTGGAGAATTCTCATTGTGGGTACTTCCTCCATGAGAGAACTTTTAGATTGTAATTCTAAAGTTTTAAGATATCATAGGAGGAAAGCTGGGAGGACCATCTACTCCAACCTTCTCATTGAACAGATGAGGAAACTGTGATCCAGGAAAGCTGAGTCATTTGCCCAAGGTCACACAGGTATTAAGCATAAATGGTAATATTTGGCTTAGTATGTAAGTTCTAAGGAGTTGTCTCAGGCACACAGAGCTTAAGTGACTTGTCCAAGGTCACATAATTAGGGCCAGAAGCAGGGCCTAACTAGCACTTAATCTATTATACCATCTCCATGCACCTCTATGGACATTTTTGCATATGGTAGATGTTTAACTGAGTTCACCAACTTTGAACTAATGGTCAAACCTCTAAAAAGCAGTTAGGCATATCTCTTGGGAAGTACAAGATTCCTAATTCTCCATCAGAAGGGACTACTGAAGGTTGAGGCCTAAAGGGGGACCAAGTTGGGGTTATAGTATAGGAGAGGATATAACAGAAGAGTAGAAAGCTTCTCCCTCCTGGATGCTCGGTTCTACTTCTCTCCCACTCAACTGGGAAATATGTCTTTGATCAGAAAGGATGGGAGAAGATGCTAGTGAGGGGTTGAATAGAAGAAATGTGTTCATGACAGGCTTTCCAAAGTCTCGATCCAACTTGGCTCTGCAGGGTGTTATAAGAATTAATTACAGCCAACTCTTCATTATCTGTGCTAATGGGGGACAGGAATAACATAGATAATTGAAATGTGTGTTGGGGGGCATGGAAGGGTGGGAGCCCTTTCCACCGGAGAGCTGTTTATTTTGTAGTTAATAAGAGGTTCTGAAGGCCCTTTCTGAATTTCTCTCACTTGGAGGGTCAGAATTTTAATTTAATCCCCAAGTCTGCAGTAGTGCTCCAAAAATAGTGGTTGATCAAGTAATGCTTGTTAACTAACTTAGGCCCTCACCATTAGCGTTAGAGGAACTGAAGAGAATAAAAATGTTTGAATTTCATTTCCCCTCCTTCCTATTGTATGTTTTTTGATGGAAGTGATGGTGGTAGTGGTGATGGTGATGATGATGGTTGTGTTGATGGTGATGATGGTGGTTGTCGTTTCTGTTGTTGTTGTGTTTGTCGTTCTTTTTCCAAGAGGACCATGGCATCTGGGAGATGCTGACATGACTTGCAGTTGACTTTGATTTGAGGGAGGGAGGGCTGTGCGAGGTCACCAGCCTCACTTTCTCCTCCAGAGCCATCTGGGTCCAGTGACCAGATATTCATCAGGACTGGAGATGGCCCAGGATGCAATGGGAGACCCTGGCCCTTTTAGGCTAAGGCCTTTTCATGGATTCACTTAGAGCAGTGGTTCTCAACCTGTGGGTCACAACCCCTCTGGGGATCAAACGACCCTTTCACAGGGGTCACAGGGGTCACCTAAGACCATCGGAAAACACATATTTCTGATGGTCTTAGGAATCAAGACACCACCACTCCTCTATCCATCTCCAGGGGAGGTCCGCCCACATGCAGATACGTCCACATAGGAGTTTTAAAGGGTCATAGCATTAGGACTTAGAGTGAAACAATGCTCATTCAGTGAATAGGCCTCCTTAAGAAGTGAGTGAAGGGATGGCCCCTTTAATAAAAAAAAGAATCAAGCTGGGAGGGGAAGACCCATAGGGTTGCTGTTCCAAAGAGAAACAATTACCATTGGCATTCACTGTAAACCAGGAGGGACCAAAATACACCCACTAAGAGGAGCTTGGACATAGACCTACTGTGGTCCAATCTAAGATGGTAGTGGTAATGATAATAAAGATGGTGGTAGTAGGTGGTATGGTGATGATGATGGTGACAGTGGCAGTGATGGTGATTTGTCGTTCAGTCATTTTTAGTTATGTCAGACTCTTTGCACTCCCATTTGGGGTTTTCTCAGCAAAGATGAGGAACTGAGACAAATAGGGTTAAGTGACTTGCTCAGGGTCACACAGCTAGTGTGACCAGCTTTGAACTCAGGAAGATCACTCTTCCCAACTCCAAACCAGGCACTCCACCTACTGCACTGCCTACTTATGATATTAATGATAGGATATTCATGATATTAATTGATGGTGATATTAACAATAGTATCCAAAAACTTAAGA
Source organism: Pseudochirops corinnae (assembly GCA_028646515.1). Taxonomy (NCBI): domain Eukaryota; kingdom Metazoa; phylum Chordata; class Mammalia; order Diprotodontia; family Pseudocheiridae; genus Pseudochirops; species Pseudochirops corinnae. The sequence goes on along the minus strand of CM053590.1, from coordinate 184,437,597 downwards.
ACAATGTTTTTCACCATACCAAGTACTTACACTCTCCAAGCAGCATGGGAGGAAAATTGTTCAAAATTTAAAAGCTGAGCAAGAAGAACACTCAGCTAGTAAGCTAGTACTTCTAAATGCTTATTATATACCAGGCACATAAGAGCAAAATTACGTGGGGACAGGATAGGGGTAAATATCCTTGTTTACTGTCTGCTACTGGAGTTGTACCAAGGATGCCGATGGAGGATGAGATCACGTCCTAATACTTTGACTCAGCAATAGCAAGCAGTTGTTATCTCCACCTAAAAGAATATTAGCGAGCCAGCGATTTGTTTCAGACCATCCCGCTGAAGAAAAGAAAAACTAGAAGATAAAGATGGCTATGGCAATGATGGTAATAATGGTAGTTACTAACTAGAGAAACTAGGTGGTGCCATAGTGCACAGAGGGCCAGGCCTGGAGTCAGGAGGACTCATTTTCGCGAGATCAAATCTCACCCCAGGCACTTACTAGCTGTGTGACCCTGGGCAAGTCACTTTACCCTGTTTGCCTCAGTTTCTTCATCTATAAAATGAGCTGGAGAGGGAAATGGTACACTATTCCTGTGTCTCTGCCAAGAAAACCCCAAATGGGGTAACAAAGAGCGAACAATAATTATTAACACCTTATAAGCAGAAGGATTTTGTAGGATCACAGATTTATAGCTGGGAGGACCTATGGAGATGACCTATTCCAAACTCTTCTTTTTTTTTTATTGTCACCTTATTTATTTAACTTCTATACAGAGTGCATCCTGTAATATGCTAAACTGGATGAATAAAAGCTGGAATTAAGGTTGCCAGGATCAATGGCAACTGTCTCACCTATGCAGATGATACCAATCTGACAGCAGAAAGTGAAGAGGAATTAAGAAGCTTCTTGATGAGGGTAAAAGATGAGAGTGTAAAAGCTGGCTTGAAGCTTGACACCAAAAAAAAAAAAAAAACCCAAAGATCTTGGCAACTGGTCCCATCACTTCCTGTTAGCTCAGAGCTTTCAGGATTGCCAAACCCTTTCCTCACAGCAACACCAGAACAGGTAGTTCATACAAGTGTCAGGAGCCCTATTTTACACTTGAGAAGACTGAGGCCAGGAGAGATGAGGCGACCTGTTCAAATCCCCCCTTTTCCTTAGAGAGGAGATCAAACAGCTCTAGTTGTTATATGAGAGAGAAGCACGGAGCTGTCCGAGGTAGGAGCCTCTTCTTTGACTGATGCACAGATAGCCAGGCCAGGGTTGGGGTGTCTGACTGGTGGGGGGGGGGGGGGAGGGGATTCAGCAGCATGGCCTGGTCTGCGGGCTAGTTAGATAAGGTGAATTTTTTCACCAGTCATGACAGCTCAGCCCTAGAAAGGGAATTCCAAGCCTGAGTGAATCGAGTTCTCCAGGGCATGCCCCAAACCGGTCATTTAACAGAAAAGGAAACTGAGGCTGAGACAGGATAAGTGACTTGCCTAAGGACAAGTAGGTTAATAAATAACAGAATCAGGATTTGAGCCTGACTCTCATTTGTGCTGTTTGCTCTCAACCTGGCTACCTTTAAGTATATTCACATGCACTGATAAGGAGGGTGGGAAAGGAAAAAAGTATGTGAAGGGAGGAGACTGGTCAGACAATTAACACATGAAATAATCAGTCCTTGATAGTAAAGCTTTGGCTTCATTCCTATTTGCAAAATGGCTTGAGTTTTCTAAATGACAGAACATGATGAGATGAGAAACAAAAACCTTCCCCATTCCTCTGTCTTTGCTACTTTGTCCAGCAATTTGCCAGGGTCATAGTTTTGATTATTTCTTTTCTCTTAGTAAGCACCACTGTGTTCTGGGTGAATTCTAGATTGGTTAGCAGACAATGTCCGCACAATGATTGTAATTTTATGGAGGAAGGTTTTCCTATCCCTTTCTGTTCAACAACAGAATCTTCTCAGAGGCTGACTCCCTCACTCTCAGGTTGGTGGGGGGACTTTTATCCTTGCAGAACTGTAGTATCTCATAGCTGAAAGAGACCTCTCGTCCAACCCATATCTAAACAGGAATCCTTATGATGGCGTCCGACTTCCGCATGAAGACCTCCAGTGAGGGGAAACCTGCTGCCTCCTCTAGCAATCCACTCTCCTCTTGGAACATTCTAATTGTCATCAATGGCTAATTAATAACTCCCATTTATATAGCTCTTTGAGGTTTACAAAGCACTCTTAAAATACATCATCTTATTTGATTCTTAGGACACGGGTGTCTCAGGACAACTCGATGAGGGAGGCACTTTTATTGTTTCATTTTACAAATGATGGGGGCAACTAGGTGGTGCAGTGAATAGAGCACCAGCCCTGGAGTCGGGATGACCTGAGTTCAAATCCAGCCTCAGACACATAACACTTATTAGCCATGTGACCTTGGGCAAGTCACTTAACCCCAATTGCTCTGCCCTCTCCCCTCCAAAAAAAATAAGCATTTTACACATGAGAAAAGTGAGGCTCAGAAGTTAAGTACATGGAGATAGCACTAAATAGTCAGAGAACCTTGGTTCAAATCCAGTCTTTGTCACTACCTAGGTGATCTTGAACAAGTCTCTTCACTTCTCAGGGTCTCAGTTTTCTCTTATGTAAGATAAAGATGAGCTCTAAGGTCCTTGGTAGCCTTAAGTAATTATCCCGTGACTTCCCTGTGATGATGTGGCTCATCAGTCTGAGGCTGGATTTGAACCTGGCTCTTCCCATGTTTAGCATTCTTTCCCTAACACCTCATTGCTTCTTCTCAATAGGTTTGTTGTTATTGATCATTTCAGTTGAGCCTGACTCTTTGTCACCCCAGTTGGGGTTTTCTTGGCAGAAATACTGGAGCAGTTTGCCATTTCCCTCACCGGCTCATTTTACAGATGAGTAAACTGAGGCAAACCGGGTTAGTGACTTGTCCAGGGTCACACAGCTAGTAAGTGTCTGAGGCCAGATTTGAACTCAAGAAAATGAATCTTTCTGACTCCAGGCCCAGCACATTAACCACCAGGCTACCCAGCTGTCCTTCTTAGTAGGTACCTTTTCCTTATTTCAAAACTAAATTTGCCTCTTTGAAGCTCCCACCCCCATTCCAATTTCTGGCCCCTACACGGAAGCAGAAGAAACCTAATCCTTCTTTTATTGGATAGCTGTTCTCTTCTCCAAACTCAATGTCCTTAATTCCTTTAGCCAATCACTGTAATCATTTGACTGAGTGGCCACAATGTACCAGGCATCCCACAGTGCAAAAGACAAATGTTCTTTTTCATCTGTACAAGAACACCTGTTTGGAAGATCACCAGCTGCAGAAGATACAGCAAATTGTCATTATCCCATGTAATTTTATTTATCCTGTATATATCTTGCATGTACGTTGTTTGTATGTTGTTTTGTGCATTCGATTGTGAGTCTCTTTGAGAGCAAGGCCTGATTTCTGCCTTTGTTTGTATCCCTGGTGCTCAGTATAATGGAGACACACAGTAAGTGCTTAATGTATGCTTATTGACTTATAATGGAAGAATGCACTATCACAGCTAGCTCAGTGCTCTGTCTACTACAGAATTACTCATTTTCAAAGCATTAGGATTCAAAAAAATTATAGTAACACCAGAATTATAGGAAGGTGATGATTTTTCTTTGATGATTCTATAAAGTTTTGTAGTGCTTTGGGGTCCAATTATGAACATCAACTATCATGGTTCTGCTATTCAAGAATCAGTCATTCAGTCAGTCAATAGACATTTATTAAATGCCTACTATGTGCCTGGATAAGTGTATCAGCAAGCACCCTAGCATACCTAGGGCGGCTACTAGCACAGGTTCTTAGATCTGCTTTTCTAAAGGAAAGCAACTCAAAATGGGTTAACAATCTTACTTTAATCAAACATATCATTTACCTAGTTCAGGGGGAA
>CM053590.1:184405529-184433173 GCA_028646515.1 Pseudochirops corinnae | reverse complement strand
GCACCACAGGCTCCACGTGACCACATTGAGCCTATTAGGGAACAGAGTATACTTTCAAATATCCAAGGGTCCTCAGAGTCACTGAGCCACTTTAGCAAAGGGCCTAGGGGCAGGGAAGATCTTCAGATTCCCATAACAATAAGCACTATGGATACGAATACAAAAAAAAGAAAAATTGCCCCAGCCATCAAGGAGCTTACAATCTAATGCTGGAAGACAATGCACAAAGAGAGTGAGGAGGTAGGTCATGATCTTGATGGAGTCCAGTCCAAAGGGGCACAGCCAGCTGGGAAATGAGGAGATGGATGGCCTGTGAGCCCTCTTTAAATAGAGGCTTTGGGGAATTCTTTACTCCACCCTCCAGCTCTCCAATCAGAGGCCTCTGATGAGGTGTGAGTACCAAGATGTTGCAGTGTCTTGGATGTTGGGTTTCCAGATGATGAGGTTCCTGGAGACATGATCACAACAGAGTCCAGTCCAAAGGAGTGCATTCTGGTGGGAAATGAAGAGATGGTTGACCTAGGAACACTTCTTAAATGGAATGTCAATTAATAGAGAGTTCCAATTTCCAGTGAACCAAAGTAGGATAAATCAGGGTTTGGGGAGTATTAGATACTTCTCTGTATCTTTGAAGATTAGAAATGAGGAAGAGTCTTGTTGTAGCCTAGCCAGATCCATACTATAGATTAAGGAGCAGAGTCAGGTATCACATCAGACTAATGATATGCCCATGAAGTTTGCCCACAAGGGAAATGAGGGAGGAAATAGGAGGGAGAAGTACCAAGAAGGGAGTTGAGTTGTTTACCATTTCTTTCTCCACCTCATATTATACATAGTTGAAGAAACTGAGGCCAACAGAGTTAAGTGAGTTGTCCAGAGTGACACGGCTAGTAAGTATTTGAAGTCAGATTTGAACTCAGGAATATGAGTCTTTCCATTAGTTGCCCTGGAGTCAGGAAGTTCCATCTAAATTCCACCTCAGGCACTTACTTAGCTTCTGTCTGCTTCAGTTTTCTCATCTATAAAATGATGGTACCCACTTCTCAGGGTGGTTTATGAGGCTAAAAGAAGATAATATTGGTACAGCCCTTTGTAAACTTTAAAGCTATAGATAGCTATTATATATTTGTCTATCCAAGGTTTGCTGGAAGCTATCTGCTTTTCAAACCTGCCTTCAAAAAGGTATGGTCTGACTGATAATCCTAAAACATAGTCCTACTACTTACCTTCCAGTTCAGAAAGCCGCATTGACCAAGGAGACTCTTCCCTCCGTCATTTAAAGCCCTTCACAATAGGGCTCCTGCCTGCTTTTCCAAATTTATTGCACACTTCTCTCCTTCACATAATCATGTTCCAGTCAAACTGTCCTACATGATGATCCCTTTACATAAAATAAGAATAATGGTAACAACAATAGCAGCTGACGTTTGTATAACACTGACTACGTATGCCAGGCGCTATGCTAAGTGCTTTACAATTATTTTCTTGTTTGATCCTTAAAACAACCCTGGGAAGCAGGATCTATTATTATTCCCATTTTACAGATGAAGAAACTGAGGCAACTCATATAATGAAGGAAAAAAAAGACCCTCACGCCTCTGTAGCCTTCTAATTCTGCAGTACCAGTGGCAGGGCGGTAGAAAGAAGGAAGAAGGGACTGAGAATCAAATTGTTGATAGAGATCAGTGGTTCTCAACCTTCCTAATGCCGCGACCCTTTAATATAGTTCCTTATGTTGTGGTGACTCCCAGCCATAAAATTATTTTCGTTGCTACTTCATAACTGTAATTTTGCTACTGTTATGAATCATAATGTAAATATCTGATACGCAGAATGTATTTTCATTGTTACAAATTGAACATAACCCACAGGTTGAGAACTGCTGATATAGATGATCCAAAGAAGAAAGACCAAGTGGATGAAAAATGTCTATTTCATAGATTATGATTTAGATGGAAAAACTATAGTACTTATCTATCATTTTGTGTATCTGGGTCAGACAATGCAGATGGCCATTGAATTGGGCACAGAGTTATATGGAAAAAGAACAGGTTGTCTTGCATTCAGGAAATTACAAAATTCCTCCAATGACCTCTTCAAGAAACAATGGCCCATCATCCTACCAGCATGTCAGTGGTACACAGAATGCAACAGTATCCAAGAAATTTGAAATGATGATTATACAGAAGGCAGTGGAGGGGCAGACAATAGGAGGGAGCGGGCTACAATGGATAGCCTATGAGAAATTTTGAAGAATGAGAGTAAGGCGTCATCAAGGAAATGCATAAGTGGGAAAAATGCCCTGGTCATGTGAAAGATGGTGACAGATGAATTTCCAGGAATGGTGCAATGGAAAATGTAGAAAGTTATGACTCAGCAGGGGAATTTCAGAGGCGGAGTACTTTCAAGTGATGGTGAAAATGGGCAAAATTACTTTCAACCCTTGAGCAGAAAATGAGGAAGTTGGGAATTTGAATAAATCATCAATTTCAGAATTGATGATCTCCCCCCAGCAACTCCTGCTCACCCTGCCTGAGACGATAGATGGGAAGCTGGAATGGACCTTAGAGATCTTCTAATCTAACCCCTTCATCTTACAGATGAGGAAACTGAGGCCCAGAGAGATGGCTTTCTTGCTTTTGTATTTGTTTCTCTACCACTTTTTTAGGTAGCTAAGAGAGTGGAAGTAGAAGCCTTGGGAATTGGGGCAGTTGATGAATTGGGAGGTTCAAAGTGTCATCAGCATGAATGTTGGAATTACCACAATGACATTTCCTATGCTTATTTGGGAGATAGGAACAGTTTAGTAGCATCAGCATTTTCTCATGAATTCCTCTTGGCATTGCATGGAAGAGAAGGTTTGAAATGCACTGTTGCATACTTCTAATCCATAACTGATTGATAGCAGAAGACAGATGGAGACTTAGATCTAAACCTCAGGCACAGCCAAGGTAAACTGGTTGCTATTGCCCTGAAGCCAGTGAAGGGCACATAATTTATAATAGTGGGATCCAATACTACATCTAAACACTAAGGTCCTATCCAGGCAGAAAGAAGTCAGTGTTTTTTAAAAGGAATCTGTTATGCCTTCATGTAAACAAACGTCTAATGACTTCTCCACTAGAAGTCAATTAATCCATAAATTTTTATTCAACGTGCATTTATTGAGCCCTTATTTTGTGCAAAGGGCTGTAATAGGTGCTGAGGGTACAAAGGCAAAGTAAATTCTAGTACCTGCCCTCAAGTAGCTCACCCTCTACCAAAAGGAGACAAGATTTACACAGATAAGACAAGGTGAGCACCTATGACATTCAAGTCCACCTCTATATTTTGTGGAGAATACAAAGAAGTAGAAGATATAATAGCCTCGTTGTTGGGCCAAGAAATGACCTGCACAAAACAAATGGATGTATGGTTGATATAGAGGTAGGAGGCCTTTGGGGTGAGCAGTGAGGCTGAATCACCCAAAGAATTAAAGCTCTTGAGGGCAAGAAGTCTCACATTTTCATCTAGCACCATTCTGACCCATAGTAAATACTTAATAAAGACTTTTTGATGAATTGATTGAATCACTTGAGAATGAGTTTACATATTGTACGTTTGGTTGTGGTTGAGATGTGCATAAAGACCCCAGCCTAAAAACTTCCTCTCTCTCTGTCCCTGTCTCTCTCTTGCTCTCTCACTCTCTCCTCTCTTTTTCTTTTGTCTCGCTTTTCCCTCTCCCTTTATTCCTTCTCTTTTCTCTTTCTTCTCTCTTTTTCTATTCTCTTATCTCTCTCTTTTTTCCTTTCTCTCTCTCCTCTCTTTCTTTCTCTCTCTCTCTCTCTCCCTGGCTTTCAAAGGGAAGTAAAAACTAGAAACTTCCATTTTTCCTTTTTATGCAGAAATTATGTGGGAATTGGCCTCAGACCTCTAATCTTCACTGACTTCGATATCTTCTCCATTGACTCTGATCCTAGGAAGCTGTGACCTTGGCCAACTAGAAGAGGATCAAGCTGCCAACTATTAAGTAGTCTCAGTTTGAGCTTATCACCCTAGAAATCATCTCATCTACTTTGGCTGCACCTGTCCTTTGAACCATTATGCAAGAAAATGGTCAGTGTTACTTTCCACCCCCAGGAGAAAATGAGGAAATTGGGGATTTGAATTAAAACATCAGTTTCAGAATTGATGACCTCCCCACAGCAACTCCTACTCACCAGGCCTGAGACAATAGATGGGAAGCTGGAATGGACCTTAGAGGTCTTCTAGTCCAACCCTCCCATTTTACAGATGAGGAAACTGAGGCCCAGAGAGATGGCTTTCTTGCTTTTGTATTTGTTTCTCTAGCACTTAGTACAGTGTCTGGCACATTGTAAGTGGTTAATATGTGCTTTTTTATTCATTTATTGCCCAAGATCACACAAGTGGGAATAGATGTCAGAGTCTAGATTCACACTCAGGACTTACTACTCTGTCACTATACCATGATGCTCCCAGGGTTCTCTGCCTTTAAGAAAAACCAGTTCAGGTTCCATTGCTACCAGCACCCTTTGATTTTTTTCCAACATCTGAGAGAATTTCTCTTATTTTCCTTCTCTCTCTTCCCCCATTCGCCCCCTGAGCTAAGTGGTAGGAGGTAGAGATAGGAAACAGGAAACCTCATTCTCAGTCCCTACATAAGAAAACTAGGAATCTGCATTTCCCCCAGATATTAACCTTCTAGGTGATTGAAATATATGGCAGATTTACTTTCAAATGGCCAAGCAGCCTCCTTAAAGTGTTGCTGCATTTACCTATTTCCATGATATTTAATAAAAAATATATATATAAAAAACCCTGGCTGGCCCCACCAGTAGCAATACATTTTAAATTGATCGTCACATCGATTCTAAGTATATTTTCAGTGCATTTTATGAATGCAAAAGGAGATTTTTGGTATTTGGTCTGTGTGTGCCTGGGTTTCTGAGAGCTCAAAGGATTCCTGCAATGCTGAGGAAAGGAGCTCTGGGCCAAGGAGATAACTTCATTTGTGGTGGTGATAGTGACCTGGGTGAACTATGCTAAATTCCCCTGGTAAATTATGGGGCTCTTATTCTAATTTGAATTCTCTCAACTAATGCGCACCTTTAATATATGGGCAGAGTTGGGCTGTAACTCAGGGTCCCTGCTCCCCTTCCTCTCCCCTTTTTCAATTTATTTCTGTTCCCAACTCACTTATCACTTCCTTTTTTTAATCCTTCTCTCTCTCTCTCTCTCTCTCTCTCTCTCTCTCTGAACTTGTTTTACATCTTTTCCCTCACTCTCTTTTCAACTGCCTCCCTTGTTCATTTCTTTTTTTTTTTTAATGGACCTTCCTCTTTTTTCTCTAGTCCTGCTCTTATTCCAAGTTCCCTTTAGTTGTTATCTTGGGGTCCTAACCCCTCTTCTCTTCCCTGATACCCCTTCTCTCTTCTTCACCCATGAATGTTTGTGTCTTACTTCCTCTCTCAATTCAACAAGCATTTTTGGAACATCCCCTTCTGTGCTAGGCGCTGTGCTAAGATTGTTTTTTTTTCTCTTAAAACATCCTCCTGGGATTTCTCATCATAAGGACCACCCAGTGAGAAAATCCCACATGCCAACGGCAGTGAAAGGATGAGTGACTTTCCCAGGGTCATGCTTGGAGTATGTGTCCAAGGGCTGGATTTCAAATCCAGGGTCTCTTGATTCAGAAGCTAGCTCTTTATTCAGGAAACCACACTGCTATAGGCACGGATCAATAGAAAGATACCTGCCTCGGAAGTCATGGGACTTAAGTTCATACCCTAGCTCTGCCACTTACTGCAGAGGGAATAGTGTGACCTTGGGCACACTTTGCCTCAGTGACCCTCAAGTTTTCTCATCTGTAAAGTGTGTGGGTTGGCCTAGATGGACTGAAGTCCCATTCATATCTAGAAGTATAATTCTCTAAATTTTTTAAAAAATAGAATAGTCCTAAATTTCAAGAAGCTCACGTTCCATTGAGGAAAAACCACAGCCAAATCAGTGTATATAGTTAGTACAAAGTCATTTATGGGGATATACGCACAAATAATTGGGGAGATCCAGAAAGGTCTCCTGTAAGAGGTTGCATTTGAACTGTGCTATGAAGGAAGGCAGGAGTTCTATAAGGCCTTCCTGCCAAACTTATGTTTCAGCTGAGTAATGCAGTGGATAGAAAACTAGGCCTAGAACTTGGGTCAGAAAGACCTGAATTCAAATGTGGCCTCAGACACTGGCTCTGTAGTCCTGGACAAGCCACGTAATTTCTGTCTGCCTCAGTTTACTCTGCTAGAAAATGAGGATAATTAACTACCTTGCAGGGCTGTTGTGACAATCAAATGAAATAAGATTTGTCAAGCACTTTGCAGAGCTTAAAATGCTACGTGAATGCTAGCTAGCTAGTAGTAGGAACAATTTTGCTGTTCAGTCATTTTTTTGGTCATGTCCAACTCTTCCTGACCCCATTTGAGATTTTCTTGGCAAAGATACTGGAGTGGTTTGTGCCATTTCCTTCTCCAGCTCATTTTAAAGATAAGGAAACTGAGGCAAAAAGGGTGAAGTGACTTGCCCAGGGTCACACAGCTAGTAAGTGCCTATGGCTGAATTTGAACTCAGGTCTTCCTGACTCCAGTGCTCTGTCCACTGCTACTTCTTCATCCTCATATAGGCTTTTATAATCTTCTTGGACTACCACAATATTCTGCTGCTTAGTCTCCCTGCTGAAAGTCTCTCCCCCTCCCGTCCATGCTCCACTCAGCTACCAAAATGATCTTTCTAAATTGAAAGTCTGCCTATGTCACACACACACACACACACACACACACAAACACACACACACACACCCTCAAATTCCAAGGGCTCCCAGTTACCTCTAGGATTAAATATAAAATCTTCTTTGATTTTTAAAGGCATCTCAACCTGGTTCCTTCCTACCTGGCCACTTTTTCACCTTCCTCCCCTTTGTACACACTACAACCCAGCTGCAATGGTCCACTTGCTATTCCATACACATAACACTCTACCTTCCAGTTCTGGGCATTTGTATTGGTTGGAGCCGTGCTTAAAATGCTCTCCCTCAGCACCTGCTATTCCTACTTTTCTTCAAGACTTAATTCAAGTTCCACCTTCTTCAGGAGGCCTTTTCTGTCCCTCTCACTGCTAATATTACTTTGCATTCATACTATATCCATCTTTAATGCACACAGCTATTTGCATGTTGTGTCTTCTATTATAATGGAAGTCCTTTGAGCATTCCTGCTTTGCTCTATATCCTCAGCACTTAACACAGTGTTTGGCACATGAGTGCTTGCTGAAGACCATCTCCTTCCTGGCTGGATACTGTCAGCTGAGGATCTCACTGTGGGATCCTGGGAAAGTCACTGAAACTCTGATTGCTTGACAAAATGGATCCACTGGAAAAGAAAATGGCAAACTAGTCTACTTGCCAAGAAAGCCCCAAAGGGAGTCAAGAAAGGGTCAGACATGACTGAAACTACTGAACATAAACAATACATCAGAGTGGAGGCTGTGTGTGTGGAGAAAAAGAGACATGTGAGAGATGCTCTTAAGGCAGAAATTTTGGCAATAGATTGGATATGTGGAGTCAATGCAAGTGAGGAGAGGGGGATGGTAACAAGCTTTTAAGCCTGGGTGACTAGAAGAATGATGGTGTTTTTGGCAATAATAGGACAGTTTGGAAGAGGGAAAGGCTTGGGGAAAAGATGATGAGGTTTTTTTCCAGACGTGTGGAGCTTAAGATGTCTGTATCTCCAATGTTTCATATCCAGTGATAGGTATCCAACCAGCAGTTGGTGGTGCAAGACTGGTTTACAGGAGAGATTAGGGCTGTATATATAGATCAGGAAATCATTTGTATAGAAATGATAAGTTAAATCTATGGGAGCTAATAAGATCTCCTAACAAGATTATACACGGGAAGAAAAGAAGAGGGCCCAAGACAATCACTTAGAGAAATTGATGGTTAGTAGGTATTACTGAATGAAGATCCAGCAAGGAAAATTGAGAAGGAATAGTCAGCCAAATAGAGAACCAGAAACCACAGGCTCACAAAAACCTAGTGAGAAAAGAGTATTCAGGAGAAAGGAGTCGTCAGTGGCAAATTCGTGTTTGTAGGCAGCAGGAGAGAAACCAATAGGAGGGGAGAAATTGAATGGTGTTCTTGATGGCTACTGTGACATTTTTTTGAGAAAGGGCAAATATACACACTCGTTTTCAATTAGAAGATTTTTAGGCTTCCTGGACTCTCTCTCCAGACTCAGAAATATACACCCAGGTCTTTGGCAGTAGATTGCCCTTCATAACGTGGACATTTTGGGCTATTTGATAGGTCCCTTCTGTTGCCAAAGATTATTCCCTTTTAAGTACTTCACCTATTTCTGGACAACAAAAAGCTTACTTGAGTCTCTCTAATTCTTTCTGGATTTTATTTTCCCATAATCTCAGCTAGGTAGCTTTTTTATTTGTCTACTTTGAAATTTCCACTTTATTTCAATACCTCTAGCCTTCAGGTTTCACTTTCTTGGGAGATGCTACTGAAATAGTAATCTAGGCCCAAACGTTTTGTCTGCTTAGACCCACTAGTTTCTCTGTGACTCTGAGATGGAAGAGATTTGATTCTTCAGGGGAGAAGAGCCCAGCCTCTCATCGGTGCTGGGCATAGAGGAAGAACTGCATAAATATTGGTTGCTATATGAATAGGGCTTTTCTCGATCAGCCCAGAACAGTTGCCAGCACAAAGAGTAAAAAATCAAGAGAAATGTTATGTTCAATCAGGTCCTATTCTCCCTGAAATAATAACCAGAATGTTGAAAGGGGGGCTGTTATAAGGGGGGGGGGGGAATTCCATTGGATGAGACAAGTACAAAAAGAGGTGAAGAATTCCTTTTAATGGGGAAGCCATGTTTGGAGCTGGGTTTTTCTTTGGGAGCACAGATGCCTTTCAAAAAGGAACTAACTAGAAATAGTTATTGTTATCTCTCCAGTCTCCTGTAGCTAAGAAATATCTGCTTCACCTAGTCATTTAAAAATTTAAAATGCACTTGCACATACACAGAAAAACCCAGCAGGAGAGAAATACCTCATTATCACTACAGGCAGCCTTATTTGCCCATGGCCAGCTCCAGCCAAGAAACTGCTGTCCAAGGTAGTCTAAGTTGGTGACCTTACACCCTTGGTTTGTATTAGGTACAATCCTACCTCTATGGCAGATTGCAGCCACCAATGATGTCAGGTTGCAGTTTAGGCAGCTCTGGAATTGGGAATGGGATGGAAAGAATATTCATACAGATCAAATGTGATAAATTGGTGCACAATTTAGAACCATTTCAATCTGTCATTCCTAATCGTTTTGGTTTTTTTTTTTTTTAAGTGAAATCAGCTTCTCTGCAGCAATATTAAAGAAATGAAAGCCAGAGGCAGAAAGACTAATTTCTTTCAGAATGCAAACCCTTCCAAAAATGCTTTGAGTCAGTTTAAGTTTGGAGACACAAGTAAAGTAATGATTCAGGCACAAGGGGAATGGTATGGTTTGATCAGTCTTGTGTTTAGATAGCATATAAGCTCCTTGAAGAAAGAAACTATTTCATTTTTATGTTGATATTACCAATACCTAGCATAGCACCTCACACACAGAAGGCACTTAATAGATGTTTGTGGATCGATAGATTGATAAATACTCCCTGATTTCAGTCATCATAGCCCTCAAATCTTGGCCTTTTCTTGATGCTTCCTTAGCACTTCCCCCAAAGAAAGAGACAAAATAAACAAGTTTTCTTCTGGCAGAAACCATTGGTCCTTTGTTGAAATCTCTGGAGATTGCATGAACTGATTAAACGGCCTTTATGGGTTTCAGATTAAATAGTATAGGTAGAGTACTGATTGAAGAGAGGCGCAAGAGTGGATGGGGAGTCCCTGTACAGACTGGGATTGTATCCAAAACATTTGGTCAGGATATTCGAAAAGAGGAGGGCTGGGCAGTAATAGGACATGAAGTGGGAAGTCAGAGAGGAGAATGGAGGTGAAGTGGGTAATTTGTAAGGGATGGTGGGGAGGGGCAGCATGGAAGTAGATAGACAGTGACTGAAGAATGGGGCCAAAGGTAGAAAGAGGTCAGCCCTGTATTTGGGAGAATAATTAATAGCCTAACACTGTTACAGAACAGACTTTCAGCTTGTGTACTAGAAGCTGTGAATAATGGAACATATAGATAATAGTAGATTCTGTTAGCTTTCCATGTGGGATGTCTTATCTCCCAAACTACATTATGAGTTTCTGGAGAGCAAGGACCATGTTTTATACATTGTCGTATCTGTCCCAGCCTCTAATCCAGCGCATGTACATGGTGTTGATGACTTACTAGATTGATTTTTTGGATACTTATGTATTTGAAAGTAGGAAATGAGCTCTTCCACAGAAGGCTGTCACGCCACTGTTGCAGCCATGTCTCTTGTAATCCCCAAGAAGTTCCAGCACATTTTGAGGGTGCTCAACACCAACATTGACAGACGGCAGAAAATAGCTTTTGCCATCACAGCCATCAAGGGTGTGGGTCGAAGATATGCTCATGTAGTACTGAGGAAAGCAGACATTGACCTCACCAAGAGGGCTGGTGATCTCACTGAAGATGAGATGGAGCGTGTGATCACCATCTTGCAGAATCTCCAGCAATACAAGATTCCAGACTGGTTCCTTAACAGACAGAAGGATGTAAAGGATGGAAAATATAGCCAGGTTCTGGCCAATGGTCTGGACAATAAGCTTCGTGAAGATCTGGAGTGACTGAAGAAGATTCGGGCACATCGTGGGCTTCGGCATTTCTGGGGGCTCCGAGTCTGAGGCCAGCACACCAAGACTACGGGCCACAGGGGCTGCACTGTGGGTGTCTCCAAGAAGAAGTAAACTACTTCACTGGCCTTGTCTATTAATAAATAGTTTATAACAAAAAAAAAAAGAAAATAGAAAATGAAAGGAAAAGCCTGAGGGATCTAATCATTACCCAGTTTTGGGGGCTGGGACCAACCAGCCTTTCTTAGAATACTAAAATAGTATTTGTGACCCGTTACAAGAACGACGATGGCTATTTTCAAAAGGAATTTCATCAACAGTCTGGAAACTGCTTTATAAATATTCATGGATGGAAAACACGATCATCTCAATTTTCTTATTAAACCGTTCTAATCATTTGCATTTAGTCTGTTACATTTAGTCGTTTTTGAAAAATTAACAAGCATTTATTTTCTGTCCCTCCCACCTCCCCCTACTATTAGGGAAAAGAATAAAGAAAAAAGAGGAAAAACCTTGAAACAAATATTCATGGTCAAGCAAAACAGATTTTCACATGAAGGCAACATGGCGCGGTGGGTAGAGAGCCAACCTCAAAGAGTCCTCCCACTGGCTATATGACAAGTCACAGTCCTGTATTATTATAGGTGCTGACATACAGAAAGACAGGAGCTTTCCTCATCTGAAATAACAGATCCAGGCCCTAGCTAGCAAGATATAAGCTTTTCCCTGCAGAAATGCCCTGTTTCCTTTCCTGTCTTTGCATGTCTGGTGCTTAGGACAACACCCAGTATATTGTTGGTGTTTAGTCACATCCAACTCCCCATGATCCCATGGACCATACTGTCCATGGGGTTTTCTTGGCAAAGATACCGGAGTGGTTTGCCATTTCCTTCTCCCATAGATTAAGGCAAGCAGAGGTTAAATGACTTGCCCAGGGTCACAGAGCCAATAAGTATCTGAGGCCACATTTCAACTCAAGTCTTCCTGGCAGCAGGTACAGCATTCTATCCACTGAGCCACCTAGCTGCCTAACTTCCAACCCCATACAACGACATACTTTTTAGAGCAGATTGCAGTATATAGCTAGAGCTTAATCCATGCTCCTTGAATTGAAATATATCTAGATCTATCTCTCTATCTGTTTATCTGTCTGTCTGTCTGTCTGTCCATCCGTCCGTCCGTCCATCTATCTATCCATCCATCTATCTATCCATCCATCTATCTATCTATCTATCCATCCTTCTATCTATCTATCTCTATATACATACATATCATACATATATGTGTGTATATAAACATTTATACATCTATATATACATAATTCACCTACATCATCTCATTTGATTCTCACAGCAATCCTGTAATATATTTTGTGCTAATGTTACCATCCTGCCTTTACAAATATGGAAATTAAGGTTCAGAAAGTTTAAGTGATATACCTAAGGCCACACAGTTAGCAAAAGTGGCAAAATCAAGGCCCAGCCCCGAAGTCCTAATTCCTGATTCAGAGCTCTTTCCACCAAGGCTACATACCAGGGCAGAATCTAAATTCTCTTATTTCCCAGATCAGTTCTCACCATTAGACCAAATTGTTTTTGCTGGTCAGCTTTGCAAAGGGTATTTTCAAACTGCTGTGATAAATGTTCCTCTTTAAGGAGAAGGGGTCTGGGTCACTGGGCCGCTTTTTTAAGAGAATGGCTCTCTGTAAGGCCACTCCTTCCTCATGCTGCCCTTGTGGCCCTTCCACAAAGCGGCAGCTTCAGAGACAGACATTCTCTAGAGGCCTGGAGGGTGGGTGTATTCCCATCACCTCCTAAGGCTCTCTCTGATGGGGTATATTTCATCTTTTCAAATCATCTTTCTTTCCCCCTTTTTGCAAAAAGTCCTTTCAATTAGCTGGAGATTTCTTCAGAATAATTAAACTCTCCATATCAAGCAGCTTACTCCAATTACACAGGCAAATCAATTAATCAAACATACATTTATCTAACTGGCAGCTAACCCCCTTTCTGTTTCAAAGATTTTAGTCAGTGGCAGCTCTTTGAGATTCAGAGTGGCTCTTCTTCTCCAAGATGGGCTAATTCAGCATTGACTGCTTGGCTCTGTCTAGGAAGTAGCCTCTCTGTTCATGAGACTTAAGGTCACTCTGGAGATTGGTGTAATGTACAATTTTTTGTTTTGTTTTCAAAATGTTTCTACCTTACTAACTCCTAAAATGGCAGCACATGGGCTACCTACTGGTGTTCAATTTCCCCAGATACTTCTCAGCCTTAGTTTTCTTGTTTTTTTCTTCTGTCTTCCCTCTCAGAAGCCCCAGAGTTTGGGCTGTCTGCACATTAAAAGCTACTTTAGGTGTCATCCAATTCACCTCCTACTTTTATAGATGAGGAAACTTGGGCTTGTTAAATCAAAACCGTAACTCAGGCAGGGCAAATAGGGTGTTACCCCAGGTACCAAAACTTAAAGTGTATCAATAGCACACTCCTTCAGCAGGTAGAAACAACTGAGCATCTAGTAAGCAGGAGTAATGAGTTAAAATGGCACCAGGAAGATGGGCTCCAGGTGTGTTCCTCTCCACTCCAGCCCACCCTTCTCCATTGTACCAGCTGCAGCCTCTTGGTATCCAAGGAGGATCTTCTCTCCCACTAAGTGTTCAGGTCTCTTTACCCAAGGCCAATTTTTCTGTCATGGCTATGGATTTGTACATCTATAGATTAAGAGACTCACCCAAATTGGTGCAGGGAGTAGGTAGAAAAATTGGGATTAAAATCTGGGTTTTCTAACTCTAAATCCAGCTTTCTTTCCATTGCCCCACTTTCTTCTTTCATTCTCTGCAGAATGGAGTGCAATTTTCTACTTCTTCCCTTACCTGTTGCTACTGAAAAGAAAATATAGCCCTTCTTTTCAAGTTTTCTGAGGGATTTCACCATTAGTAACTATAGGAAAAAAAAACAAGAGCTTAACAAAATAATAAAATAAAAAGAGTAGTTATAAATTATAGGAAACCTTAAAAGCCTAAAATGGTTGTAAGTTTTCCATGTCTTCATTGAAATACAACTACAATGAGATCAGTTGGGAGTTTTTTTCCTCCCTCTTTTTTCCTATCTCTTCTCCCCCTCCTCCATGAGCCATCTCTTATAATAAAGAATTTTTAAAAAAGGGGGGAAAGTTCAGGAAAATTGACCAACACATTAACTAAGTCTGAGATGCAGTGTTCTATACCCGTCATCCCTCACCTCTGCACAGAAGGGAGAAAGGTGCATTGTCCATAGATCTATCTGTTCTAAGCTTCCTCCACACAGCTATCTGTTGGTCCTCGTCTCTGGAGTCAGTCCTCTTCTGAGGGATCAATAGTACAGTCAAGGAAGGTCATTACTGAGCACAGATTTCTCATCTTAAAATTTAGTCAAAGGTTAGCTTATACGGCATGGCTAACGGGACTCTAAGCCCCTATTTCTAATCTTGGCCTTAGTCCTGTCTGGGTTGGATGTTCCATCAAAGCCAATCAGACTTCTAACCAAAGTTAATGTCTTGTGGCCTCAGTGGTCTTGTGGGATTGTTAGCACTTATTTCATGTTCTTATTCTAAATGTGAGCCCCGATTGTCCCTCCTGGTGCTGGGCTCCATCGAATTGCTGCTCTACAACCACATTATGTTGCAAGTGTCCTTCATCTTCTCATAACAGGGATCTCAGAAGACAGACCTACTTGGGTACAAATTTAGGGCATAAGTTGAAATCACCTACTCTTACCAGCCTCCAACCTGTGGCCAATTGATCAGCTCAGAACTCAAATTGGAAACCCCCAATCCCACACAAATACACATCTATCAGAGAAGACCTATAATTAGAGGTCTAGCCCAGTACTTAGAGCTCCTAACTTGAAGTCAGGACTTACTAGCTATATAAACTTGACTTAACCTCCCTTTACCTTAGTTTTCTCATCTGTAAAAAGGGGGTAATAATTGTACTTAACCCTCAAGGGTTGTTGTGAGGTTCAAATGAGATACTGCAAAGTGCTTCATAAACCTTAAAGCGATAGACAAAATGATAGTTGTTATTGTTGTCATGGTGTTGGTGAATGATAGTTGTTATTGTTGTCATGGTGTTGGTGATAGTGGTTGCTGTTGTTACAGAAAGGGAAGAGAAGACCCAGTCTGCCACAGATGTAGTTGCACTAAGAAAGAGGGTGGCCCAACTGCCAGGCCTGTCTGGTCTGTACCTTCACAGCATTGTCCATGATTCCATGTCCTAGGAGGAAGGAATCAGAAGGGTATTGATGGCAAATGGGAAGGGAGCAAGAGGAAAAGAATGTAATAGCAGGAAAGTTGGCTTTGTGAATAATGTGCTGCAGTGACAAGACTCTACACTGGCCAAGGGACTAGGTGATAGGGGCCAGCAAAGGATTATGGGGATCAGGGACATAATGTGGCTTGGAGGAAGAAGTATAGTCCCATATCAGCACACCAGGACAAATCCCTGGAAGTAGTCTTGGGTCTCATCTGGTCCAAGGTTCTCAATTTATAAATGAGGAAACATAATGACTTGCTCCAAATCACACAAGTAATAAATAGCAGAGCTAGGATTTGAACGTAGGTTCTTTGTCTCTAAATCTAAAGCTCTTGGTGTGCCATTGTTCAGATATGCATACGACAAGCTAGCCTCTGAGGTCCCTTTAACTCTGAGACTCTGGTTCTCAGCACATTTGCAGAGCACAGATGACTGATAGGTTCCAAGTTCAATGACTCAACTAGTATTTCTTGCCCGTGTTTCTCAATTCTCTCCACTTCCCCAGGTTCTCAATGATGATTCATCTTTCAGGTAAACTCTACAGAGTGGTTTAAAAAATATTTTACACATACTACACTAATGTAGTTTATGTACATATACATGCATGTGTGTATATATATATATATATATATGTATAACAATATAGTAATACATGTCTATAGTAATAGACGACTCCCATCAAAAGTATTTATCTTTCATTCGGTATCCATATCCTTTGGGATAAAAGAATTTCCTTTCACTGAGACTGTAGGAACATGAACATATATGGTGCTGGATAATTGAATTTGATGAATTCTAGAATCTTGGAGTGAGACAACACTTAAAGGTCCCACTGTACTTTGCCTCAGCCAAACCATATTTACCACATCTGTTCAGGTCAGGGGCCCCTCATTTTAGGAAGGATATTGATGAGCTGGAGAACATTAAAAGGAGACCAAGCAGGATGGTGGAAGTATTGATGCCAGTGCCAGGTGAGGTGTAGTAGAAGGAACTGGGGATGTTTATCCTGAAGAAAAGGAACATAAGGGGGAAGAGATGTGTATTTTTCTGAGAAATCACATAGTATTATGAGAAGAGTACTGAGTTTGGGGTGAGAAGGAAGACCGTCCTGAAGAATAAGGATGGTGAGAGGACTTGAAAGCCAACAATATGTTGATTGATTGGAGGCACTGAGGATTGTTTTTGGTGTTTTGGTCCAGACCTGTAACTTCATTGATCTGAGGAATTCTCTGATAAGGCAACTCCTTCTACCAGTGAAATAACTCCAATTATTCTGCAACTTAAAGTTTTAGGGAATTGTTGGAAGATCCTGAGAAGGTAAGTGACTTGCCCAGAGTCACCATTATGTGTCAGAGTCAAACTTAGACCCACATTGTCCTCACTCAGAGGCCAGCTCTATACCTCATGCTGCCTACAAAGGATGTTTACCCTGGAGAAAAGAAAGGGAGGGGTAGAAGGAAGTGGTTAGCAGTCTTCCAGGTCTTGAAGAGTTGCAAGAAAGATGAGGAATTAGGCTTGTTTTGCTTTTCCCCAGAAAGCAGAACCTAGAGCAAAGGATAGAAACTTTTGAGAGGCAGAATTTGGCATATTTAAGGAAAAACAGTCTGAACTGCCCCATGGAGAAATAGTCCAACTCTTAAGGAAGTGAATTCCCCTTCATGTGAAGATAGATCTTGTAGCGGAGATGCCTGAACAACCTGTGACCCAAGTAGAAATCTCTTCTGTAACATCCCTTTAAGTGTCCCCCCACTTGGATGCTTCTAGTGGTGGGGTAACATATTACTTCCTGTAGCAGCCCATCCATCCCATTTCTAAGTAGCTCCAACTGTTAGAAAGTTGTTTTTTATTGAAAAAAAAAAACTACCCATAGGTAGTCTTGGAAGCATAATGAATAGACAGTGCTGGAACGGGAGTTGGGAAGACCTAGGTTCAAAACCTACTTCTGATATAATGGCAGTATGACCATCGGCACCTCTCTGAGTCTCAATTTCCTCATCTATAATACCTAGCTTATATAGTCAAGCAGCTAGAGGGCCTGGTGGCTGGTATGTTGAACTTGGAGTCAGGAAGACCCAAGTTCAAATCCCACTTCAGACACTTACTAGCTGTGTGACCCTGGTCAAATCACTTGACCTCTCTGTACCTCAGTTTCTTTACCTGTAAAATGGAGAAAATAATTGTACCTACCTAACAGGGTTGCTGTGAAGATCAAATGAGATAATATACAAAGTGCTTTGCAAGCCTCAGAGCACTATTTAAATTCTACCGTATTATTATTATTATTAGTCTGAAATCCAAATGAGCTATTGTATGAAATGTATTTTGTAAAATTTTGAAAGTCTATGAAGATGGAGACTTTGATTATTCATTCATCTGTCCTCAGTATCAACACAGAACAACTCGAATGTATGCTTGTATTACGACGATGCACCAAAGACTTTTCTCAAAATAGTATTGTTCCTTAAAAGGGAAGAATGTGGAAGCAAACTAAATTGTCATATCTCTTGTAAATGCTATACCAACAAGAGAATCCCTTAAGAAAAATTTCCTGCGAATTTTCCCCAAACTTGGGACCAAATGCCTAAAGGCTGCAATCAGAATCCAGAGTGGGAAGAGAAAAAAAGAAATAAGGCATCATCAATGATAATTATTTTGTCCTTGGTCCTCTTACACATCTGCTTCACAGCTGATTTCCCCATCTGTGAAGACACAAGGGAAGCCAGGTCTGATACACATATTTTCCCAAATTGGGGAAATTATTCCTATCCATCTTCCTGCTCTTGGAGGATGGCTAGCTAGCTGTTCCATCAAACAAACCCCTATGCTGCTGTTTAGTTGTTCAGTGGGCTCATGACTGACTGGAGTGCTTGGGGTCAGGAAGGCACCTTTTGGTCCCCTCATTATTTGCCTCTTATCCTCTCCCATGCAGTAGGCCCATCACTGTTGCTGGGGAGCAGTAAGTATGGCTACCCTTCTTTCAGTCACTGTGCAGAAGAACTATAAGGAATTCAAGGAGACGGTGACCTCTAGAGATGAGCATCTCCAGCATCCCCTGGGGCTGAGAGTTATTCCCAGACCAGCATCTTTGACAGCCCACCATGATCCTAGCTGACACACGACAAGAGCAGCCTTTGTCAGCATAGGGAGATCTAATGTCACATGTAATTAAGTCTAAGAGGCCAACCCAGGCAAGTTCCTGATTAAACAGCAGTTCCTTAGGAGAGCTGGAGTTCTTAATGTGCATGAGCGAAGATGTCTTTGCTTAGCCTCCTGTGGTTATTCCTGTAGTGGGACCTGCCTGCCAGATGTCAGAATCTGAAGGGGAATCCAGGAGAGGTTCACCTTGGCACTGTGCTGTGTACCTCTCGTGTCCCCTTCCCATCCCCCTTCCCATCACTTTTCCTACCCTAGGGTCTCCTGATTCTTCCACAGTAGAGAACCCACCATGTCCCACACAAGCCAATGAAACCTTGCTGGGTGGTTAGAGTGATCTGGTCATACATTAATAATGGTCTCCATGAGGAACCAGCAGAAACTGCCAGTCAATGTAAGAAATGCCACCTCTGGGAAATTAGAGCGTGTACGCCGCAGCGTGTGGCTGCCGAAACCTACGGCAAGCTGGAGGCTGAAGACATAATTCACAGTGAAGGGAAATCTTCTGGGCAAAAGGAAATAGTTCACTGCTCTTGACCTAATGAATTAGTTACTGATTAAAATGTCCCCATTCCACAAAGCAGAGCTGCTGAAGAATCCAGGTTGATTTTTTTAGGAAGGCCCCAGAAGGAGCTTCCAAAGTGAACAGGGCTAACCTCAGAGGCACCCAGATGACCTTTTCTCTGTCCCCAGTGTCTTGGGGCTCATAGTTGTATTTTCTGGAGTTTCCCTGGGTAGGGGCAAAAAGGCATTAGCTCCCAGTGTTTCCTGTCAGCTGTCCATTCCTGTCTTCATCAGG
This sequence comes from Pseudochirops corinnae, assembly GCA_028646515.1. NCBI lineage: Eukaryota > Metazoa > Chordata > Mammalia > Diprotodontia > Pseudocheiridae > Pseudochirops > Pseudochirops corinnae. Next base: position 184,414,127 of record CM053590.1, on the reverse strand, counting down.
AACATGGAAGACTTCCCTTAGGGATGGCCTGCTTTTCTAAAGCAAAGTGCCATATTGAAGCTTACATGATCCATCCTGAAGCCTGTGTTACTCTCAACTCATCTGGCCACCTTCTTGGATAAAATGACTTAAGGGGCACCTTCCTTCTTTCCTCTCAGACCTCAAAACACCCATCACAAACTGGGCCCCAGACTACACTCTCAATTTGAAGGAGAGAACCTGGACCCAACTGGGAAAATGTAAAAATCAGACCTTGTTGCAGAACTCTTAAGAGAGTTCCATGTTGGAATGTGAAATTTCAGAGAATTCTGTGCCTGGAAATTGCCCTGTGGTAATATAGCCAAGGCGAATGGAGAATTCTTGTTGGATTAGGATGCCTCCCGTGAGTCATGTGCTTTGCCATAATGACACAGGGATCTCCTGATGAATCCCCAGGCCAACAAATCAGGTGCTCCCCTGATCACCCTGCTACACTTTGGACACGTAACACCACTATGGAACCTCTGCCCCTCCTCATGAGAGCTACTTGCCAAGCACTGACCAAGGAAAGTTGGGAAATATCACGTAATGCCTGTATCTTGTAAAACGGGTGGCACAGAGGACAGAGTGCTGAACTTGGAGCACAAACGACATTGGTTGGGGTCCTGTCTTCCATTTATTAGCCTTGCGACCATGTCTAAGGAATTTAACCCTTCGAGTCTCGGTTTGCTCATCTGTTAAATGAGCATGATAATAACTACAGTATCCGCTTCACAGGAGTCTTCTCAGTTATTTTTTGCTTGGTTTGTTCCTTTTAGCGAATGAAATCCTGGTTCCCATACAATCTGGTTTAGGGAGTTCAGACTCAGCCTTGAGTATTAGAAAAAAAAGATGTCTACTCTGAGGCTGCACAGTGGGGAGTATCCGAGAAAGACCGAAGGCTGGAATACTACCAACTGTGGGAGCAGTGTGGCCACAGTGAGGGCAGCAGCTATCTTCCAAAAGTCTGAGCCTTTGATAACTAAGTGGAAAGCATTTTAAAGTGTCCCCGCCCAGGATCTGGAAACTGAGCAATGGCAAGGGCAGGGACAGCGTTGGAGCTAAGTGGTAAGCAAGGCAATGTCCTACAGTAGAAAGACCTTTAGACTAGAGAGGGCCCTAAATTCTGGCCCCAGATCTGTTGATAACCAGCATTTACTATTTTCTAGGGGGCCTCCATTTCCTTGGCTATAAAAGTGAATGGCTATGCTAGATGATCCCTAAAATTCTCTTTACAAATTCTGTGATTCCCTTACTATTAACCCTATCATAGATTCTGGGATGCTGGCTGTGATCCTTAACATCTCTGAATCTCGGTTTCTTCATCTGAGAAATGGAAAGAATAATAGGTCAGTTGGAATTATGTATTATTTAAAGTACTTTGCAGACCTTAAAGCACTATATAAATCCCTAAAGGAAATGTGTGTGTGTGTGTGTGTGTGTGTGTGTGTGTGTGTGTGTAAAGCATTATAGAAATAAATAATATTACCATCTTTATCAATTACCATCATCATCATCCTAAATTGATTCTTGGAAAGTTCCGTAATGACTTTCCCATAAAAGCACTAGCCACTTCTTCAGGAGCAATCATTCCTTGTGATTAATATGATGGGTGAAAACCCCAGTCATTACATGTTTCTGCAATAAACTCTATGAATTCCAAGCTTTTTTCTTAATAGTAATTCATCTTTAAATAGCAGTTTGGGATTTACAAAGAACTTTCCTCACAGGAACCCTGTGAGGTAGGAAGTGTAAGTTTATCATCTCCATTTTACAGATGGGGAAACCGATAACCCAGAGAGGTGAAGTGATCACAGAATGATTGACAGGGCAAAATTTGAGAAAGAAGTATGGAACGGTGGAAGGAATGCCTGCTCTGAAGAAAGTGGCCCTGGGTTCAAGTCTGGCTTTTGATGTTTGTTACCTATATGGCCTTGGGCAGCCCCTTCCCTAACTTCTTTTCATCATTTCTTAAATGGGGGTTGGACTAGCTAGATGGCCTCTTCAGTCTATTTCAACTTTAGATCTGTGAGGCTATGAAATCCTGACTCCAAGGGCAGCCCTTGATGGACTCACTGTCACATCCTTGTCTTTACATCTCTTTCCACCTCTGCCCTCTTTCCTGTTAAGTACAAACAGAGCCCTGAGAAAAAATTCTGGCTGGATAGAGACCATCCTAAATGCAGAGAAGTAACAGGTCTGTGAAGCGATCCCTGTAATATTTCCTCACCCAAGAGCAGCTGGCGCTGGTAATTCACATTCTAGAGATCAACTTTCAGAGCTGACACCTCTCCGATGAGCTGTGGACAGGTAGCCTTTCTGCACAAATTGTTTTCCGACAGAGAGGCCTCCCTGTGACTGAGATGAACCAGCAGGTTCATCCCGAGTGACAGGGAGACCTGAGTCAGATTCAGTTATAGTTACAGTGAAATGGGTGGGGGGAGCAGATACCCCCGGGGAGGGGGAAGTTACCTTTCAAGGTGCATCTTGCATTTTTGTTGTTTTTGTTAAGATCAGCTTAGCCAGAAAGTCCTTTTAAAATGACAGACAAATGACATAGGTATCTACTCTCTTGATTTTCAAGTTGCATCAGTCTCTCTGCCAGTCCAGATTATAACAGATGTGCCTTTTAGCTTACAGAGGTTGCATCCTTGTGCTGGCATTCTGATGCCACTTCCAGTCTGTGTACAGTGACACAAATATGAATAGTGTCTTATGATGAGTGGGGCCCTCAGTAAATACCCAAATTTAAAAAACAACAACAATTTAACAGGTATTTCTTTCATATCTGTTATGGGCCTAGCACTGTGCGAAGTCTTGTCATTCCGTTCAGTACAACACACGTATTTATTACATGCCTACTATGTTCCAGGCAATGTTCTGGATGCTAGGAATTTCTTAAAATCTAGACCTGTTGTCTCACCGGGAAAGGAAACTCCTTCTTCCAAAATTCTGCAAATTATAGCGTTAAAAATTGCCTGCAAAACCGCCAGCCTGAACTAGATTAAATGTAACTGAGAAATGGTTAACAAATTGAATAAAAATGCAATAGAAAATAGATAATGCCAATTTGTAGTTTTCTAAGCTATTATAAGGCAGCAGGGATCCATTTCTATTTGAGTTTGACCCCACTGGCTTACGGGGACTTGTCCCAGGTCACACAGCCAACATGTAAAATAACAGCTAGTATTTATAGAAGGCTTTGAAGTTTTGCAAAACCCTTTACATATGTTCTCTCATTTGATCCTCACTGTATCCTTATGTCATATTTACTAATCTGTAAAATTAGAGAATCAGGACTGAGAGAGGGTGAGTGAGTATTTATCAGAAGTGGGACACAAGCCCAAGACTTCCCAACTCCAAGGCTCTAGCTGCTATGCCTTTCAGACAATACAGATAAAAAGACCCAAAAGTGAATAGTCCCTGTCAATAAAGAGCTTGCATTCTACTGGTGAGTAATAACAAGTTGAAGAAAAGTATAGGGATATGCCAAAGGAATTCATGGAAAAGGGTCATTTTCCTGAAGGAGATAGTACAGTACATGGAAACAGCTCCATTGGAGTCAGAGGACAGGGGCTAAAATTCCACAGTGGCCGCCTACTACTTGTGTGACTTGGGTAAGTCACATGAATTTCTTTGAGTCTCGGTTTCCTCATCTGTAAAAACTGAGGGGATTGAACTAAATGGTCACTAAGGCCCCTTCTAGTTCTAAATCTTGCAACCTTCTTTCTTCTTACTTCACCTTCCTTTTCTCCTTGGATACTGAAAATTCCCAGGGTTCACATTGGTCTTGTTTAGGAGTCAAAACTAACATCGATTCATGCCCAGGTTGGTCCAAGAAGCAACTTTAATACTCCCCCACCCCTTTCACCACTTCTTTCACCAAGCACAGTCAAAAGGAGAACTTTACATTTGAAAAATACAAGCCTACATTGCAATCAAAGGTCATCGCTGTAAATAACTTAACTCATCCAGAGTCCATCCGTTTATCAAACTGCCTTGTATTATTCAACTGTTTCATAAGTTGTCTTGAGATCCTTAAAGGCAAAGACCATGTTTATTGTTTCTTCCATAGTACTCATATAGAACTTCGTACACATTAAATATATGTGTGCATATGTATATGTGTGTATATATACATGTACATGTGCATACATATCGGTATATATACATGTATGCATATATACAGACTGTATGTTGTGTATATATGTTTATATGGTTGTTCTTCAGTCATATCAGTCATTTCCAATTTTTTGTGACCCAATTTGGGGTTTTCTTGGCAGAGATACTGGAATGGTTTGCCATTTCCTTCTTTAGCTCATTTAACAGATGAGGAAACTGAGACAAACAGGGTTAAGTGACTTACCCAGGGTCATATAGCTATTAAATGTTTGAAGTCACATTAGAACTCACAAAGATCCTCCCAACTCCGACCTGGCACACTATCCACTGGGTCACATAGTTCTGTGTGTGTATATATGTATGTATGTATGTATGTATGGAGATATTTACATGTACATATCTCCACACACATATGTATATGTATATGAGCATGCATATATGTGTATATTCATGTGTGTGAACGTATAAGTATATACACATATGTATATATGTATGTATAGATAGTCAGGAAATCTTCCTCTAATTAAGTTTTCTCAGGATGTAGGTCCATTAAAAATAAAGTTTTTTAAACTATCTTTTTTATATGAAAGTGATGAAATTTATTTACTGTCAGTAGGCTACTTTGAGTGGTCCCAGTGGCTGAATATTTGACATTTATATAGAGTCCCAGAAGCCTTAGTGCATTTTAAAGCTTTAATAGCTTTCAAATGAACTAAGACTTTTAGGAGACCCTGTATAGTGCTTTAGAGTTTACAAAGTGCTTTACATACATTATCTCCTTTGAGCCTCATAACAGACACTTCAGGTATTATTCCTATTTTACAAGAGAGGAAACTGAGGCTCAGAGGGGTAAAATACCCAAAGACACATAACTAGTAAGTGTCAGAGGTAGAATTCAAATTCATATCTTCCTCGTTTCTAGTCTAGTACATTATCCGCTGTGCCATGGAGCTTTTGACTGAACTATAAGCACCATGAGAGGGGTTGGAATTCAGCCTGCATCTAGGCAGCCATGTTCTCTGTGTAATGGTAACTGGAACAAATAAGGATTGAACCTGTGATGTCAGGTTTCAATGGCACTATATTTAATTCTCTTAGCTACTGGTCCAGTCAGACTCACACCAGTTAAATGGGTGTTCTCCATGTATTTTGATTATGATTATTGGTGCTTTGTGTATCCATGTGTTTGTGTGTGAAAGGAAGAGAGCCAGAGATGGGTGATTACATGGAGACGCTAAAGGATGAAGAAGATGCCCTTTGGGAAAATGTGGAGTGTAACCGCCATATGCTAAGCAGATATATCAACCCAGCCAAGCTGACCCCATACCTGCGCCAGTGTAAGGTCATCGATGAACAGGATGAAGATGAAGTGCTCAGTGCTCCCATGTTGCCTTCTAAGATCAACCGATCAGGTAACCTCTTCCCTAGATATCCCAAGGATTGGGGAGGGAAAGTCAAGTTACATTAGATGATCACTGCAGCTGTTAGCTGGTTTTCCCAAAGTAAGGTAAGGGTGTGGTAGGCATCCTCCAGTGTGGTTCTTCTATCTAAGGACAGAAAGCCATAGGTAAATTGGGAGTGAGAGAATATATTAGAGGATAGAGTAAGGATTATGGAACATGAAGGGAAGGGAAACTTGAGTATGAAATGTTAAGGATGTGCTAGCTAACAGTTAACATTTATGAGAGATAAAATTTGGGAACTATTTAGAGATAATTTCGTTTAGTTTATAGAGCACCTGATGCACTCCTTCTCACTTGTGGGCCTTCCAAAAAAGCTACCTTAATCATGACAACTAGAAAGACTCTCCTTTATAAGGATGAGGTAATAGACATCTATTCTATAGCCAGAATTATTAGTTGCCATGCTCAGGAGAGGGAAACCAAATAGAAGCCAGTCAGAATGTTTCAGAAAAAAATTGTCTATTCTTTTGACTTTCTATGTTTACTGCTAATTTGAAGTCCTTTGTCCCATACAACTACCTAATTTAGGATTAGAAAATCTGTCATTACTCCCATTTAACAACTTCTAGTATTCTGTATTCTTTCCTGCCCACCCCACCTCCCTAAAAAGAAGAAACCCTAACCTTCCAAAATACAGAAGTTATTTGTAAATTAAAATTATGTAATCCAGCTTCCTCTGAAGATCCTCATTGACTGGCATGCAAATGATGTTGAGAAAAAAAAAAAAGACCAATCTAAGAAGCAAAGTTATCACATTCTACTCTATTAGCCCACAGTCTTACCTTTATTATGTAGATATGTCTGCAAGAAGAAAAAGGCCATCTTTTTGTGCAATATTCTGGCTGGCACAAAACCTTCCTGTCTCCCTTCCTTACATTTAAATTTTTCTTGGAAAAGCTAACCAGCATGATAGTCACACAAAATATATGCATGCATGCATGCTTATCTCCCATACACATACCCCTCATCCAATACGTTCATCATTTTTCCTACCCTGTCCCAGAGAATCAGAAGCTATACCATAGTAATCTTGATCAATAGGACTCTTTGGTCGCAACCTCCTTCATCTGCTATCTGCAGTCCATTGGGGAGTCACACTGGTTATATTGCTTTCCAAACATCCAAGTCCATTTACTTTGCTTCCCTTGAGTAACCTTTGAGGCCATTTCTCTGGAGTTTGTGGTAAAACTTAAGAGATAGTAAAATTGCCAGCACAGTTTTCCTGTGTGAAGAGAGAGATAGTTGGTTGGGTACAGCACTTTGAGTCAGGGACATCCAAGTTCAAGCCCTGCCTCAAACATTTCCTGGCTTTGTGATTCCAGATGAGTCATGTAACCTCTTTCTGACTCAGTTTCCTCATCTGCAACATGAGGGTAATAACAGGCACTACCTCACAGGGTTATTGTGAAGATCAAGTGAAAGAATATACATAAAGTGCTTTGTAGCCTTTCAAGCACTATGTTAGTGGAAGCTTAGCTCTTAGTGAGGGTCAAAGGTATTGGAGCCAGACCAAGGTAGATCAAGGTGTTTGGCATTCAGCTATCTTCATAGCTTAGCCCCTTTTACCCTACCTTTCCAGTTTTCCTATGTCTTACTTCCTGCCAGTGACACCAGCCTTCTCAAACAAGACCCTCCATCTCTCTGCTCGGAACATCTTCTCTGGCCATCCCCATGCCTGGAATGCTCTCCCTCCTCACCTCCACCCCTGGCATCCCTGGATCCCTTCAATTCTCAGCTAAAACCCCATCTTCTACAGGAAGCATTTCCCAACCCCTCTTATTTTTAATGCCTTTCCTCCCTCTATTATTTCCTAATTTTCCTATATATAGTTTGTACATATTTGTCTGCTTATTATCTCCCCCGTTAGACTGTGAGCTCCTAGAGGGCAGGGACTGTTTTTTGCCTCTTTTTTCTTTCCTGCATCTTAGCATAGTACCCAGCATACAGCAGGCACTTAATAAAAGTTTAATGACTAACTATGGAATGTGATCTCATTGCTTCTATGTCTTTTCTCATCACTTGTTTGTCTCAGGCCGATTATTGGACATTCTTCATACCAAAGGAGAAAGAGGATATGTGGTCTTCTTGGAGAGCCTGGAATTTTATTATCCAGAACTCTATAAGCTGGTGACAGGGAAGGAGCCCACCCGAAGGTTTTCTACCATTGTTGGTGAGTAGCATTCAGGCTTGGTGGGTGGGGGTAAGAATGCACGTGTGTATAGAGTAGTGACAATTCCAGTGTACTGTATCTGTCTGCAAGGCCCTGAGTCTGTGACAGGGTAACAGAAGGAATAATGGAATGTGTAGAATTGTGACGAGGCACCCCAAGCCCTGCTAGCCACTTACTTGTAATTAGTAGTAGATATTATGTGCAGAAAGGAGAAAGAAACTAGGAAATAAAAACAAAAGCATAATGAAGTAGGATGCTCATGGAGCGTTAATTGGTTACAAGGTGTCTGTACCAGCAGCATGGCACGGTGGAAAGAATGCTAGGCTTGTCATCAAGAGACATAAAACTAATTATCTATGTGACCTTGGATAAATCACTCACCTCTATGAGCCTCATTTTTCTCATTTGGAAAATGAGGAGGTAATATTATGTGACTTCTAAGAGCCCTCCTAGCTCTAAAATTCGAAGATTCTTTAATCTAGATTAGAATAGAATGGGAGTTTGTTTCATCATCTAAGACCTAAAAATCACCCCCTCAGCATCAAGGTCAAACCCTGTGGTGATAGTGATTCACCTCTCCCTACCCCATAGATGAAGGAGAAAGAGGAGAGAGAGAGACAGAGACAGAGACAGAGACAGAGAGAGACAGAGAGACAGAGAGAGAGATCTGTATCTATCTAGATGGATTTAGATAAAGATAGATAGACAGACAGATAGATAGATAGATAGATAGACTGACAGATAGATAGATAGATAGATAGACTGACAGATAGATAGATAGATAGACATAGATAGATAGACAGACAGACAGATAGATAGATAGAC
>CM053590.1:184382386-184397413 GCA_028646515.1 Pseudochirops corinnae | reverse complement strand
TCTCTCTCTCTCTCTCTTTCTGTCTCTCTCTGTCTCTCATAAAGAAAATGGAATGGATGCCAGTAGCAACTCCTCCAATCCTGTTTCCATTGACAGCTCTCTCAACAAAATGGTAAGATGTTCCTCCTCTCTCTTCCTTTATCTTGTAGTCCTGTGGAACCTTATCCCCATCTCCAATCGGTAACTAAGTTGTGTTCCCTCACAGAGTATTGCCTCCTGCTTCCTATTCATGCATAGGCATGTTCTTAGAGCTGTGCTATTCACCTTTCCAGAGTCATTATGCTAGGTCTTATGTTTATTTAAAGATATTTCAATGCAACCTTAGACACATTTACACCTCCTTGCCTCCTCCTCTCCCAATTTAACACTCAGTGGGTGAAGGAGAAGATGAGTCTCCCAGGGGTTGTAATGAGTTCTACATACCTTTGAAAACCTGGGATCTTCTGTATCTTCTCAGCCCTTGGCAATTTTGGCAGGATTGGAGAGGCAGGGTGGTAATGCTGTTAGGTGGAAATCCAAGTATATCAAAGCAAATCTTCCCCCTCCTTCCCTCCCTCTTTGTGGGCGATCTCATCTGTTGCCCAAGCAGTTCTAACTATGAACCAAGCTGCCCTGCTCCCAAAACTCAGACCCCACAAGGAATAGCAAGTCCTGGAAGTTGGAAACCCTGCCCCTGAAAGGGGCAGACCCCGTAGGACATGGGTTCTTAACCTTTTTTGTGGGTTGTGGACTCCTTTGGACAGCTGATGAAAACTATGGCCCCTTCTTAGAATAATATTTTTGGATAAATAACATAAAATACCTGGGACTACAAAGGAAATCAATTATATTGAACTATAATCATAACATTTTTAAAATTCACAAACCCCAGATTAAGAATTCCTGCCCTAGGAAGCCTGTCAGCTTGGCATTCAAAATAAGCCCCTAGGGGAGGATGGCAGGGACTATGTAATGAAGGATTCCTGCCTGACTGTTGTATAAGATAGAATATCCCAGGGCAGCTCCTGAAAGGCCAGACTCATGTGCTGTGGTGCATCGTGACTGGTGGCCTCCTGAACATGAGTCTGACCTCAGCATCTGTGTGGGCCTGCTAAGCCTCAGGCAGCCAACTACAAGCAGCACTTGGTGTCTTCATGCAATGTGCCTCTGTCCCTGGAACATATAGTGAAGGTCCTGGGCACAGTGAGCAAAGAAAGCTCTTCAGTCTCTGAAGGGGAAAATGTGGCATTCTGCTCTTTGGCAAACATGCCTATACCACCCCTCCTCCCCTCCCTGCCCCACTTATTCACACAGATGTGTAAGCAGATGTACACTAATCTCAGTGGTCATGAACTAAGCCTGTTCCATTTCTCTAGCCAGGATTTGGAGGGAAAGGCAGAGTGTCATGGCTGCCCTCAAAAACTTTTCTGAGTCAAAAGGGATATAGATTTGGCTAAGGATGTAGATCCAAGTTAAAGATGTATTAAACTGTGTGTGTGTGTGTATACATACACATATGTATAGATATATGAGTATATATAATGTGTCTATATATTTGTGTGTTTTAAAGCTGCCCCTTAGAAATCGCAATAGCATCATGTCTATCACTGCGGAGCCTCCAGGAAATGATTCCATTGTCAGAAGATGTAAAGAAGACACACCTCATCGTAGGTAGGTGACTAGGAAAGAAAGACAAGCCCTTTGAAAAAAAAAAAACCAACCACCTTGTTGCTCAGTGTCAATTCAGACTACTTCCATAGAGGAACCACAATCCTTAGACTTTTCTCCAAGGAGTAGGGTGAGAGTGGTCACTGGAAGCCCACCAGTGCCACCAAGAAAGCAAAATCATGGTATAGGTTATGCTTGTGCAAGTCCCTACATCAGAGTGAAAATAGAAGAATGTTGGCGAGAATACAGATGTTCAGAAACATCTGGATATTTGGCAACCTGTGTGGGTAGCCATTGATTGGTACTTGACTTTCTGGTGGGGCTCCTTACCTCTGTTCTCTTTCCCCCTTGATTGGGCATTCAGAAAATAGTTGGGCATCCCATTTCCTCTTTTGGGGAGAGGGATCATTTGTTGAAAGGAATTGTTGGCTTGGGCAGTAGGAGAACTAAAGAGTTACTCCATGGTCCCTTCTGGAGAATGCCTTGGGAAGAAGATAGAATTTCTGTGTTAACTTTGTCTGCGATGCCAATGACTTAACTTGAAATTCCGCACGAACTCCCTTAGCAATCCCACAGTGTCTCCTTTCCCTGGTGCAGGAAGCAGGCCAGATAACATGGGATTTGAGAGTTGTTTTAAGTTTTCTTTTTTAGGTAGCCATGTGCTGCTGTTGTTATTCTTACACAATGATCTGCTGTTAGTGTCCCTGGATGCTCCATCTGAAAAGACCACAAATGAAAAATGGAGGGTGTTTTGGGGAATGCTAGAACAGTATAAAGCATCACCATCTTCCATTCATTCTGCCGATCAGAGCACTCAGGCTATTTTCAGCCCATCGTAGAATAAAAGTCCATTGAAGTACAAATGGATATTACACATTTAGTCTCTCAAAGAAGTCAGAATCAGAGTGGAAATATCAGACTCAGGCCATCAGAGACCCATGCTTGCCTACCATCCCCATTTCTTCAGCATATGCCATTAATGCTACCTGTACTCCTCCTCCCTCCCTGCCCCACCATTCACCCCTAAATTTTCATACTGCATTGCGTCTTACATGTACATACCTCAGTCTCCAGAGCTGCTCTCCATTCAAAGGTGCCTTACTAATGACATATCCCTTTCCAGTGAATAGTGTAGGGATTCATGAGGGTATTTATTTTGTTTCCCAGTCTTGTTCTTGCTGTTCCCGTGCCATCTTACCCATTCATTTTCTTCCTGTCATCTCCTGATCCTCATCAATATCTTTTAAAAAATTGAAAAATCTCTTACTATGTCTTTCCTCTTTCTCCTCTTTACCACTTCCCCCACAAACATGTACACTCTCACACACACACACACACACATACTCTGCTACCACCATCATCTCTCTCTTTTGTCTTACAGTATAGTGGAAGAAGACACTGACAGTTTTGGATTTGATGGCTTAGACCTAGATGGTAAGTGATGGCTAACTGGAGGGCTCCTGCAAGTGTGGAGGTGGACACCAGTGAGTGGTGAGAGAATGAAGGAGAATTGGGGGGGAATGGGGTGACACATGCCTGTAAACTGTACTGCCAGGGAGGCTGAGGCTGCTGAATCTCTTGAACTAAGTCAGTTAAATGTTCACACTAAGTCTGTAGTTGATATAATGAGCCCCTAGAGAGCAAAGGACCACCAAGTTACCTAGGGAAGAGTGAACCATGCCAGGTCAGAGACAGCACATCAAAGCCCCTGTGCCATTCTGGACTGTGAATAGACACTGAACTTCTAGCCTGGGCAAGATAAAGAGAACTAGCCACTTACAAAAAAAAAAAAAAAGAGAAAGAAGAAAAAGAGGAGGAAGGGAAAAGGGTTTGGATGATGGGAAAAACGTTAAAGTTGTACTTCCTTACCATAAGATGTAAGACAGGAAGTCATTGGGGTAAAGCCTAACTCTGGAGGCTTCATCTGTAGATTTATAGGGTTTTTTTGGTTTGTTTATTTTTTACAGAGAGGCAGTAGGAAAGAGGGAAGAGGAAGAGACAGAGAGGAGGACAAGGAAAAGGAGAAGAAGAAGAGGAGGAAGAGAGAAAGGAAGAAAAGGAGGAGGAGGAAAGAGAGAGAAAACAGGGAGAGGGAGAAGAGCAGCATGGTTTACTATTTTAAAACCTAAGAGCATAGGACTCCTAGATGTATCAGTGGAAAAACAGGTTATATCTTTAAAAGAAAGAGGGGAGGGGAGGAAGGAAGGAAGGAAGGAAGGAAGGAAGGAAGGAAGGAAGGAAGGAAGGAAGGAAGGAAGGAAGGAAGGGAGGGAGGGAGGAAGGGAGGAAGGAAGAGAGAAAAAAATTTACTATGTAACAAAAATGTCAATTTCAGAAAGTGGGATGCAGGAAGGAGGGAGACTGAGAGGTGATCTCATGGGGAGAAGGTGAAGAGAATGTTATTGTCACAACCTCCTAAGCTGGGTGCTGTGACTGAGGAAAAGCCAAAAGGGCTTGTGAAGAGATGGCCAAGGCATTAAGGCTATGAAGAAGATATCACCCTCAACTAACAGGTCTTTTGACCCGTAGTAAAACTGTCAATGCAGAAAACTCTCCAGATTCTGGATTTAGGATTCATGATTTTAAATATTCAAGGGTTTGCCCTCTCAACCCACCCGAGGTTGAGCTGCCTTCCCCACCCCAGCACTAGCTCTCATTTGTAACAGCCCTCAGAGACCTCTGGATTAAAAGGCACTGTGGAATCCTCCTTGATTAGAGACAGTCATAAGCTGAAAAATACTTCAGAAAAGCAATAGCCCCTAACAAAGGCTATGTAATTAGAAGAAATGAAAAAAGCATTGGAAAATAAAAGGGAGAACTTTGGAGAGAAATGTGCCACTGTCTAAGCCATTTTGAGTTGGGAATAAATAGCCCTTTGCAAATAAATCTTTATTATTAAAGCTTTGAAGCATTTGTAGATTTCTCAGTTCTGTGGATCTCTGGACTGTGCCCTTTCTGAATGGGGAAGGTATACTATATCCCAGATATCACATGCTTTAAAACAGGATGGAAAAAAGCAGGTTCAGACACTGAGAGGCAGTGTGGTCCAATGGAAATAGGACTGTATTTGGAGTCAGAGGGTCTGGGTTCAAATCCTGACTTTGCTGTTTGTTACCTGTGTGACACTGGTCAAGTCACCTCACATCGATGGGCCTAAGTTTCCTCTCCTGCAAAATGAGGTTGGACTGCATGACCTCTAAATGTGTAATCCTATCATTCAGCTTCTTCATAGTCACCCCTTTTCCCAGTTCTCATTTGGGAAATTGGCATTGAACTGATGGAAGCTGCCCTGGATGGTGGGATAGCTGTATATAGAAGGTAAAAGCAAAATCTGCTTCAACATAACAAATTCAGAAACCACTGAAAAACTGGTCATAGAAAAGATTCATTAACCTTGATTGAGACTGAACTTCTAGAGTTCTTAAGAAACAGACATTGTGCCACAATGACTCCCAAAGTCAGAGGACCATGTGAATCACTCTGTTAGAATGGACACAAATTTTTGACTCCACATTCTGCCTCAGAGAATTATCTTCTCCTCTAGATCATGGTGGGAGGTCAAGTGTGATCCAAGTGCATTCTCCCTCCTGGCTTCCTTATCCAGCAGGGATCTCCCTCCCAGCAGCATCAGCCCCTCCAGAGGGAATAAGGACATCTTACTGTGGCATCATTTATGATTCTGGGGGTTGTCTTTTGGCTAAAAGAGAAGCAAAAGAATAAATTTAACTGTGATTATGGAGTATCACTGACATCTGACAAGACTGAATGGGTAGATTGGTTTTGCCATCTCCATATATAATCACTTTCTTCTGTGCTTCACTCTTTCCCTAACTGGTCACTACTACTATGGGCTACTTCATTTGTCCAGTCAAGATTATTTTCTCCCTTTTCAGATGACAGCCATGACCGCTACTCCTTCGGACCCCCCTCCATCCACTCCTCTTCCTCTTCTCACCAGTCTGAGAGCCTGGATGCTTTTGACCTTGAACAAGTCAACATCATGTTTAGGAAGTTTTCTCTGGAAAGGTACTACAGTGGGAAATGGGAGAGTAAAGGGTGAGGGTGGGGGTGGTTGTGAAAGGAGGTAGCTGGTTTTATAGAGATAAATCCTACCCTGGTAGTCTGAGAGGTGAACCAACTCAGCTTGTGACAGCTGCATGTCTCCCTGGACTCCCGAGTTATCCTGAAGTCGCAGAACTTTAAAATCATTTAGTAGTAGGTGAGCTTAGAGTTTACGTAGTCCAACTCCCCCCATTCTGTAGATGAGGAAATTGAAGTCCGTGGAAATTGAGTGACTTTCTCCAGTTTGCTCAGCTAGTTAAGCAACAGACTTTGAGCTAGAATGGTGTGGGCGGGGGGGGGTGGGGGGAAGCTGGATTTGAAGTCAAGGGATCTGAGTTCAAATCCAAACTCTGTCACTTGTGTGATCATGGGAAAAATCAATTCATTTATCTGAGTCTGTTTCTTTATCTATAAAATGAATGGTTTGAACTATATAACCTCTGGATATAGAGCCTCCCAGCTCTATATATCTATGATCCTATGAGCTCAGGTTTCCCAACTCCCAACCCAGTGCTTTCCCCAGCATCTCAAAGTCCCCTCAAAACCCTACTTGCAAAGTCACCAACTGTTCCAATTGAAGTCCTGTGGCTTACAGAATCATGACCAAGAAAAGGTCAGGATTTGGTTGAACTAGACTGACTCCAGTGACCTCATGTCTCAATCCTGGCGGTGTCTGATTCGGTCCCTTCTAGTCATGGGAAATCAGTTCCATTTCCTGCCAGTGCTTTTGATTAAGGACTTAGTTGAAAGCCTTCTCCTATAACTTAAGCCACTAAAACCAGTTTTTCTCCATCCGCACTCTAGCTCCTGATAAATACAGGAAGCTAGTGCATGCAAGTTCTGTCTCCCCTTGGCTTTTCCTGAGTAGAAGCCCTCTATTTTTAGCCCAGTGCATCTGAAAGCAGGCCCATCTAAGCAGCTTCTTGATTTCCTGGCCCTAGACCTTTCCGTCCCTCTGTCACATCTGTTGGTCACATCAAGACCACATGCCATCCGGTGCAGCACACAACCCTGAACGGAGATAACCTCATCACTGAAATCACCCTGCTGGGGGGAAATGATCGAGGCAGCTTCATTCACTCTGTCAAGCCAGGATCCCTGGCGGAAAAAGAAGGCCTCCGGGAGGGACACCAGCTGCTACTGGTGAGGCTTAAAAAAAAAAAAAAGAGAAAATTCTCATTATTTTCCCCTCCATTTCTTCTCTGTGTTTATGCCACTGACACAATGCAAGGTCCCCTGACAATCTGTTCCTGTGTTTTGTTATGGAATGACTAAGTGGAAAGAGAAAAAAATGTGAAAGGGCAGAGCCTCCTCTCTACCCCCTTTGTTCCCCCTCTCCCTAAGAATACCATTTTTGGGAGGGGATGGGAGTTAAGAAAGGTCATACCCTGCTCTTTCCCCAGCTCCCTCTAGTATTCTTGATTGCATTTCTAGAACAGAACCCTACCCCTGCACACATGCATGTACATGCTCAGAAAGGCGGGTGATAACAAAGTTTAACAAGCATGATTTAAGTAGGAAGCTTTATTCCCTCCCAACAGCACCAGGCAAGTTGTTTATTCAGAAAAAGATGCTTTTATTTCATATGTGGAATAATCCTACTCACGAGGCTTGGCCGGCCCATGGAGACCACAGTGAGGAACAGTGTTTCTTTGATATTTAGCTGGAGGGCTGCATCAAAGGCGAGAAGCAGAGCGTTCCCTTGGATACTTGCACAAAGGAGGAAGCATACTGGACAATTCAGAGATGTAATGGCCCCGTCACACTGCACTATAAATCCAACCATGAAGGTAAGGCCTGAGTAAACTCCATTCAGTACCATAGCCAATGCTCCAGTGGCATCTCATTCATTCCTCACCAATCTTCTCATGCAAATGGCGGAGAGGGCACTGGATTTAGAGTCAGAAGCTTGAGGTTGAATTTTGGCTCTAATACTTCCTGGCTGCAGAACCCAGAGCAAGCTACCAGACTTCTTGGAGTCTCACCTGTAAAATGGGGATAATAATAGTAGCACCTCAAATTGAGGTTTATGGAGTGTTCTTCTCACAGACATTTGGGGAGGGAGAGATTGGCAATATGTTTGGAGGAAGGAACTGAATGTGGCTTTCAGGAACATGGTATAGGTAACCCCCTATAAGGAAAACTCCTCTACTAAGCACAGGTCAGGGCAACAAGCTGCCCTTTTCCACAAATGACATCTCCCTTCCTCTCTCCATGCCCTGGCATAGGCTTTTTGTTTGTTCCTATGACTATAATTTACATCATCCTCATCTCTGCCTCTTAAAAGCCCTGGTTTTCTGTACACATCAACTCAAAAACAGCCTATTACATGAGGCCTTTCCTACTCCTTCAGCTGCCTGTGTCTCCCTGTGCCACAGTTATTTAGGGGGAGCAGGTCAAAAGACCTGTCATTTCCAAGGTATAGGGAGCTTCAATTGAAGAAACTTCCTCTACCAACAAATGTCAGCACCCATTCTTTAATTTATAGTTTTAGAAACTATAGTGCTTGGAGCACTAAGAGGCTTAATGGTTTGTCTAGGATCAGTCACCCAACCAATGTGCATCCAAGGTGGGACTTGAAGCTAGTTCTTCCTGATTTCTTTTTCAGGTGAATGTTTTAAAGTGCTTAAAATAAAATGCATAGTGGTAAGAAGTAACCAAAGGCTAGTGAAAATAAAGATGCCTTTTTTTCCCCACTCAAGGTCATGGGCCCCCTGAAGTCTTTCCACAGACTTCTACTCTAGATCATTCTTCTTAATGACAAGTTATGTGTTTCCACTGTCATATCCCCCCTGCCTGAGCTGGCCTCCAAGCGATTATGATCAGAGGAAAGGCAGGACATTGAACTTGCTATTTTGCACCCTACCTGGCCACAAATGGAGAGCATGTCCCCACAGGTATGCAAGCCTGGGTTAGAACTGCGTTAGAAGAGAACTGGCAGGAGGAACAAGCGTGATTGCTAAACACCAAATGGCACATATGGCTTTTTTGCAAAATGGAGTTTTTGTTTTCTTACATGCACGACTAACTCTCCTGGATCTAAAGCAATCACTTGGCTGCAGCAACCAATTCTTGGTCCAGGGCTGGGCTCTGCCTGGGGAGGCTAGGCTGTCATCAGATTAAAACTCACAGACCTTTGGCTCTTTGGTTCCTCAAGCATCCCTGTAACAAGCATTCCCCCGTCTCTTGGCCTCCAGTGGCTTTTTAATAGTGTTACCCTGTATCTTGCCTAAGTTGCTTGGCTGTTGTGCACTGGGCTTTGTTTTACATTTCCAACGTCTGATTTACCATTCTCACCTCTGAATTTTCCTGGATTATTATCTCTGCAGCTGGATCTTATTTTTAACTACTAGGGCTCATGAATGTTTAAACGGAGCATAAATAGCCAGCTTCTCTCCAGACAGTCTCTCCACCAGCAAAAGCATCCTCCCAGCAGTGTCCTGTCAGTGCAGAAAATAATCATAATAATGCTCTGCACCTAAACACAGGTCAGATTTCACAGCAGACATTTGGTAGGGAGCAGTTTTCTCACTCCATGGCCTGGCATTCATTCTTACATAAAAATCACAAGAGGTATTGTCTGTACACCAGCTCTCCAGAAGGTTTCCTCCATGGCAATAAAAGTCTTCTATAACAGAGAATTCTTGTTGGATCATAGCTTAAGAGTTGTATGAGACCTTAGAGGTCACCTAGGCCATCTCTCTCATTTTACCCAAGAGGAAACTGAGGCCTAGGGAAAAAAAGGGACTCCCATAAGGTCATCCAGGTAGTAGGTAGCCTACCCTGGATTCCAACCAAGTACCCTGACTCAAGTCTAGCACTTTCTACTGCCCTGTGATGCTTTTATCACTTCTTTAGCCTCACCCTTGCAAATTACACTGTTCATGGTTGGCCCCTGTTTCTTAACCCTCATCTAGTTCCCCTGACATAGTAGCTAGGTTGTTGAACTTGGAATCAGGAAGATCTGGGTTCCAATCCTGGTCAGGCCCTTACTAGCTGTGAATAGGCAAGTCACCTAATCTCTTTCATCTGTATAAAGAGGATGATGATAGTACCTACTTCATAGATTTTTGGTGAGAATACAAGAGCTTAAGTATATAAAGTATTTTGCTAACCATAAAGTGCTATATGAATGCTAGTTACTATAATTGTTATCTGGTAGGCATGAGGGAGATTTAGAGGATAATCAGGGATAGGGCTCAAGGAATGGAATCTTGGTACTAAGCTAGAGCTGGGGGGAGAACAAGTTGTCTACAATCTAATGGTGAGCCTAGGGCTATTCATTCCAAACTAGTGGGAGGCCTCATCCAATCTGACTCTCACTTTTATTCTGCTTAAGCATTCAGATAGTTACTCCTGAATGACTCATAACTGCTCTGTCTTTTTATGGTACTTTACACTTCTTCCTTTGAACATTGGTTCATGTTTTGGATAAGGATGGTTATCTAGAAGACAGATACTATTCCTGTCTTTCTTGCTATCCAGTGCCTTGAATGTCTACCAACAAGTAGTATTTGATTAATTCAATTTAAAATATTAGCAATGCACAGAACCTCAACCTAGGCTAATTAGCAACAGCCTTCCCCTCGAAGGAAGCTGCCTCTGACCCTTGCTACCCTTATGACCTTTGGGTAAGTCACTTGACTTTGTTAAGCCTTGATTTCCTCATTTGTAAAAATGAGAGGTTGGATGACTTGCTGAGCTGTTTCAGCTGTGCATGACTCTGCATGACCTCAATTGGGGTTGTCTTGGCAGAGATATTGGAGTGGTTTGCAATTTCCTTTCCAGCTTATTTTACAGATGAAGAAACTGAGGTAAACAGGGTTGAATGATTTGTCCAGGGTCACACAGCTCGTGTCTAAGGCTAGATTTGAGCTCTGTTTTCCTGACTCCAGGCCTGGTATTCTATCCACTGTGCCCTCTCGCTGCCCTGGCACCTTAATGACCTCCAAATTCTGGCTCTCAACCAAAGATGCTATATTTTGGTCTAAGAAGTGACAGGGATCATATTGGAGCCATAGGGCAGTGAAGAAGGGGTAGGTATGCTGCAAGCAAGCATTGGGATAAAATAAGTTTTACCCCTAAGTTGGTTTGTTTTTGTTTTAATGTCAACCAAACGAGTAGAGAGTAGGAAAGGTGTGGCTAGACCACAGTTCATATGGAAAAGATGTGGTTTTAGTGCACTGCAAACTCAATATGCCACAACAATATGGTCTTGGACTCAAATCTGCGTGAAGAGAAATCCTTGTTCAGAATTCATATTCCAGTGGGGGAGACAGCACATGGAAGATTTCAGCTGCAAGTCAGATACAAAGGTCCCATGGTCCTTAGGGTGCAACAGCAAAGCAGATGGCCAGTCCTCTTCTTCAATGTCATCTCCACTGATAAAATAATATCAGCTTCTGATGTTGAATCATGTGACAATGTCAAGGACTTTAGTCACAAAAATTTTCTTTTGGGGGCATGCAATGGCTATAGCACCATCAGGAGCTGTTGTTAAGATGCATCTCCATAGGGATGGTGGTTGAGGACCCTGAGATTAAAAACATCTCTATTCCCAAGGCTCTTGGGCTTGGAGTCCCAGGCTGTCTCCATCAGGGTCTGTTCCACTGTTCCTAACCATCAGGAGCCGTGGTTACCATGCTGTGTTCCATTTGAAATATCACCTTGATATGATTTGAATCCCTCCTTATGCAAAGAAGAGTAGTAGCTTAGTGCCTGGGTACACACACACACACACACACACACACACACCCCAAGAGGCTAACAACAGGGCAGGGGTGATTTTTTTTTTTATCTCTTCTGCCTCCTTAGGTTACCGGAAGCTGCTGAAGGACATGGAAGATGGCCTAATCACATCAGGGGACTCATTTTACATCCGGCTAAACCTGAACATCTCCAGTCAACTTGACTCCTGCTCTATGTCAGTGAAGTGCGATGAAGTGGTCCATGTTCGTGACACAATGTACCAGGATAAATATGAATGGCTTTGTGCTCGAGTTGATCCATTCAGCAACAGGGACCTGGAAATGGGAACTATCCCCAGCTACAGAAGGTGAGCCTAGAAATATAAAGGGACCTATCCAGTGGTGTTCTGGTTTAACAATCAGGGGGCATGGGGGGAGGGGGAGATGTGTTCCTCATACGCTTTTATGTCTAACCTGCCTTAGTAGCATTTTCTCTATTGCTCATCGCTTTCTTAAGTCTAGACAATCCAAAACAATAAACCAAGCCCTGATTTGTGGCCTTTGCTGATTTCTTCAGTGTAAGATGCTCACAGTGAAATCTCAACAGTTGGCCCTCAGTAACCAGTATGTGCTTGCTTCAGGACCCCACTGGGAAGATCCTACCCCTGGCTGGTCCTGGTCTGAACGCCCATTGCCACCTCTGGCAGTGAGCAGATGTCTAGAGGGCTGGAGAAGAGGGACTCAGGAATCATAGGAATGTGCAAAGGTGGAAATGGGAGTGTGAAGGAAGAAACAGGGTAAATATGGTCATAGAATCATAGATCTGGGACTAGAAAGGGCCTCACGGGTCATCTCGTCCCATCCCCTCATTTTACAGATGAGGCTACTGAGAGGGGAAGCATGGCGTAGAGGATAGAGGGCTGGACAGAAAAACCTGAGTTTAAATACTGCCTGAAACAGTGACTAACTTTGTGACTCAGGCAAGTTACTTAATCTCACAGGGCCTCAGTGTTCCCAACTGTGAAACTAAGGGGATTGGATTTGTTGGTCTCACTTATGATTCTAAATCTATTGATCCTATGAAGTCGGTAAGTCAGTCAGTGAACAAACATTTATTAAGCACTTAATATGTGCCAAGAATTATGATAATCACTGGAGATGTAAAGAAAAGCAAAAACCTGGACCCAGCCCTCAAAGAGCTCACATCCAAATAGGGAGACAATATATGCGCAGCTATGTACAAACAAGATACATATATGTATGTGTATATATGTAGACACACACACATATATATATATTCATTCATTCGTATGTGTGTATATATATATATATATATAGATATAGATATGAATACAAAGAAAAAGAAAGTCCTTGCCCCCAGGAAGCTTACAGCCTAAAAGGGGAAGACAATGCATAAAAGTAAGCTAAAAAGCTTAAGAAGTCAGGAGGCAGAGGTGAAAGGAAGGGCCCGCCAGGCATGCAACAGCCATGTGAAAAGGAAGGGAGTCAAGAGATTGGATGTTGTGTGTGAGGAACAGAAAGAAGGCCAGTATCATGGCCAGTATCATCTTACAAAGTGTAAGAAGACTGGAAAGGTAGAGACCAGATTGTGAAAGGCTTTAAAAGACAAATAGGATTTTCTCTTTGATCCTGGAGGTAACTGGGGGCCTTGAGGTAATCCTTTCTTCCTTCTTCCAGAGCCCAGCAGTTACTTTTGGTCAAACTTCAGCGGTTGATGCACAGAGGGAATAGAGATGAATCCGAGAACTCTCATCATACGCTAAAAGCACTACGGGTACGTCTGCTCCCAACATTGGTCTTGCCAAGCCTACACAACTCCAGAGAAAGCAAAGGTGCTCTGTCTTCATCTTCCTTCTTCCTAGAAGAAGCTAGATCATCCTCCCCAGAGGCACTACCCTCATACACATACCTGCCATTTATGTTCTGTGGGGTATCTCTCATGGACACAGGTGCCCTCCTCCTTCCCCAAGGGCTCCTAGACCTGGGTAATCACAACTTACATTATAATAACACTTTAAGATTTGCAAAGTGCTCACTTCACAATAAAAACAACAACAAAAATAATATCATTTATATATGGCTTGAAAGTTTTCAAAGCACCTTATATTTGTGATTTCATTTCATAACAACCTCATAAAGTAAGTAATAGATAGAGATGGGAACTAGACCTGCAATTTTCTGGGTATAGAAAACTCCCTAATGAGGAAATTCCTTCTACCAAGGCAGGTCAGCAACTTCTCTTTTCACTTAGTTTCAGAACTGCCCAGAGCAGTGATGTCAAACTCAAAAGCAAAACAATAGGGGCCACTAAACAGTACATAAGGATTCCTGAGGACTGCAAATTGACTTAGTTTTAAAATGTAATATTGTCTTTGTTTCATCATATTTTCACTTATTTTGTTAAATACTTCCCAGTTACGTTTAATCTGGTTTATACACACTTGGGAGTGTGGTGGGCCTTGTATTTGACACTTTTGCCATAAAGAACAGTGATGAATGGCCTTGTCCAAGGTGACTTAAGCCCAGGGCTTCTTGCTCTGAGGCCAGCTCTCCATCTGCACACTGCAACTGTTATTGTCCCCAACTTAGCAGTAAGGAAACTGAGGCCACAAAAATTTTTAGTGACCAGATGAGGTGGAGTTTGAATCTAGGTGTTCCTGACTGCAAGCCTAGAACCCTTGCTTTCTACTATATCATTCTTCTTCCTGCATTCTAGAGCATCATCCCATGCTAAAACCTGGAGTGGAGATGGGTAATCTCCCCACATATCTACCTTCCAGTACTCCCCAGTCTCTCAGCAAGGGAAGGTTTGGTTGTCAGCCTTAAAGTTCCTTTGTCATCCTAGGTAGCCTAGACTGACTCATTTATTCCTATATCTTGGGTTCCTTCTTCTTCTTCTGGCACCTGGTTTCCTCTCTCTCCAGGCTACAGATACTGGCAGGACACTCTGCCCCTAAAGATGCCCTTTTTCATTGGCTTCCCTTCTAGGCTTTGCCATTGAAAAGAACCAGCAGTGACTGAGCCAAGCCTGCTGGCAAGTGATGTGTGGCCTTCATTCCATCCTTTCTTGGTCTCTGAAATCTCCATTAACAGACCCAGGTCACCTTCCCCTGAGCCCTGGACACCTTCCATTCCTCTCCTTATGTTTTCTCCTTCTTTGAAACTGTCTGATTCTGTGAGAGTTGAGTTTCTTCTCCCCTCAGCCTAAATGTTTTAAAGCCAGAAATGTTGCTAAAATGATAAACAGTGTCTCACTTATCACGCCATCCTTAGGAAAGTTTGATTAATTGATTGACATACTGGTTTCAGAACACACTGCAGCCTGAGGAGCCTCTTTCAATGAATGACCCCCGAGTAAGTCCCCGTCTCTCAAGAGCAAGCATCCTTTTCGGTCAGCTCATACAGGTGAGGATGTTCAGAGTCACCTCTGGTCTGCACTGGGGCTTTGGCATTTCCACATGCTTTTCTTACAAAGCTTTTCATAAAAATGACAACAGTAGTTTTAATTTTCCAAAGCCTTTTGACATCTTTTATCTCATTTTATCCTGCAACAAACCCATGAGATCATAAGATCACAGAACCGTAGACCCAGACCTGGATAAGATCTCAG
>CM053590.1:184337497-184381886 GCA_028646515.1 Pseudochirops corinnae | reverse complement strand
CAATCTACTCTTTTGTAAAATGAGCTGGAGAAGAAAATAGTAAAGCACTCCAGTATCTTTGCCAAGAAAACCCCCAAATGGGGAGCAGAGCCAAGATGGCAGAGTAAAAGCAGGAACTTGCTTGAGCTCCTGCTCCAACCACCTCCAATACCCATAAAATATGACTGTAAACAAATTTTAGAGCTACAGAACCCACAAAGTGACAGAGAGAAACAAATCTCCCTATGAAGACAGCCTGGCAGGCCAACAGGAAGAGTCTATCACACCGGGCTGAGAGCCAAGCACAATCTCGTGTGAGCTGAGTGGGCCCAGACTCACAGCTTAGACCAGCTGGAGCATACTTAAGGAGAGTGAATCACCAGCAGCTGTGGTGGTTTCCAGACTTCTCAACCCATAAACACCAAAGAGAAAGTAAAATGTCAGTGGGAAACTCTGTTGGAACTGGGTAAGAGAAGAGCATGGTCTGGCCTCTGCCCCAGGGCTGACAGGTGCACAGCAGCTGCAGCTGCTGCCATGTGGCTGCCTCCAGAGCTCCTGGCCTACAGATTGTAAGGGGACCAAGTGACCATTCAGAGGGTAATTAATTTTTGCTTTGACCTGCTTGGATCTAGGTCTCAGTCTTGGTTGTTGGTCCTGGGGTGAGGAATGCTAGTGTGCCAGAGCCTGTGGTGGCTGTAGAGAGGGCGACCTTCTCATAGCTCTGACAACAACTCTGTCAACAGCTGCAAAAAAAACAGCAATTTGGGACAAAACTCTCTCCACTCTGGAAGGAGAGTTCTACTGTGACAAAGACCTCGAAAGTCAAGTAATTGTCTGGCAAGATAAGTAAACAGAGGAAGCAAAATCAGACCATAGAATCTTTTTTGGGGACAAAGAGGATCAAAACATGGAACCAGAAAAAGATAACAAAGGCAAAATTCCTGTACCAAAGACTTCCAAGAAAAATATGAATTGCTTGCAGGTCATGGAAGAGCTCAAGAATGATTTTGAAAAATCAAGTAAGAGAAGTGGAGGAAAAATTGGCAAGAGAAATGAGAGTGATGCAAGAAAATCATGAAAAGCAAGTCAACAGCCTGAGTGAAGAAAGTAACACCTTAAAAAATAGACTAACTCAAATGGCAAAAGAGGCCCAAAAAGCCAGTGAGAAGAAGAATACCTTAAAAAGAAAACCCCAAATGGAGTCACAAAGAGTTGACATGACTGAAACAACTGAATATAAATACAGGACTACTGCCAAGCCAACAACATTCCACCTGAGTGTAGCCCAAATCCAATTAGAAATATAACTGGGAAATATTCAACAAAATAATTAAAAATATAATAGAATACAGATAATGTCAAAATGTGGTTTTCTAAATCAATATTCAGCCTGCTTAGATACTTATGTGTAGTTTAGTGACCCTGAGTTTGACACTACTCTAGATCCTAGGCTCTAGAGCAGGGCTTCTTAACCTGTGGATTTTGACCCCAAATGGAATCTAAAAAAATTTGGCAGTAGTTAAAAGTTTTCTGAATGCACAATGACCAAAAATTAATTCAAAATCAAACACACAATGAATCTGAGGTTTCTGGCAGTGTTTGCCCACATTGCATCACACAACTTCACTGCAGCCTTGGTATAACAGTAATGAGATCTGAAGTTCCTTTTGTAATGCTAAACTAAGAAGTACTTAGCACCTAGCTCAGATTAAGCCTCTGTAAAAGAAACAGAAGGTATGAACTCCTGTCTCCTGTTACTGATGTAAGAGGAAGGGGCTGAACAGGGAGGGCCAATACTGTGTATAAGTAAAAACCCAGAGAGGGAGAGTCAGATCTTCTTGGAGCAAATTCTGTGGAGGCAGAAACTGCTGCTACCAGAGAGGCTGAAGAGTAGCCGAGGAAGCTGAAGAGGAAACCCCCCTCTCCCCCCACTCCTCCACCCAGGCTGAACAGAATGATTTTGATTTTGAAAACCTGGATGGAGTGATTTTGATTCTGGGAACCAGCTGAAACATCTGCTGAATCCAAGAAAGCTGACAAAAGACTGAGGAAGCATGACTGTGAAGGATTTAAGACTATCTGTGGCTTTGTTAAGCCTTGACTTCCTAGGAACAGAGACTGTGAAGGATTTGAGATGGACTGGACACTGTGACCTCCAGTGTGGAGCAAGAACTGCACAGGGAGCTGGACAAGGACCTGGGAGCTGTCTGCCTTTGAACCCAGGTTACAGTTTGGTGAATCCAGGTAGGATCTAGGACCATAGAAGGGAATCCAGGGAATCTGAGAAACCACCTCCAGTCAAGCTGAAAGAAGACTTTACTTGGATACTGTGTACTGACTGAGAAATTGTAAATTTACTAGTGACCTAGGGGTGGAGGGTCTGTATATTTTTTTATGATTGAATAATGAAGGATGAAGGATGATTGAATGATTGATTAACTAAATGATTGTACTTAGTGATTGATGACTGAATAAGTGGCTGATTGAGTTAACTTAGTGTGCCCCATGGGTGAAGAACTTTGACTATTGTACTTTGTGATTGAATTAAGGATTTTGTTAATGCTGGAGTTACTAAATGATTATTCAAAACTTTGTGACCACTGTAGTGGAAACTATGTGGCCATTTTCTCTGATAAGTTGTTGTGAATGCTATATTTTGATTATCTGTGATAAGTTGTAACACTGTGAATGCTATACCTTGATTTTCTGTGAATGTTTTGCTCTGATTTGTTATGGAATAAATAGGGTGTTCACTATACTGTATGATCAGAACCTTAAAAGCTGTTCACAGTAGCATTCTTCTGGAAAGCTGCTTATGCATGGCATTACACTTGGTTCTGAACACAAATCATGCACTACGAATCCCCTCAGGCCATGTAACATCAATTAACAGCTGCTGAAAAGGGGTCACAAGTGGAAAAAATTTAAGAAGCCCTGCTCTAGAGAATTGAAAGTTTGACTTGCCCAGAGTCACACAGGCAGTCAGAGGCAGAACTTAAATCCAGATCTTCCCAGCTACAGGAACAGCATTATCCTCTTGGCCACATGGCCTCCAACATTCAGCATGACACATTAGAAGGAGCACTAGCTGCACAGTCAAAGGACCCACATTCAAGTGCTAGCTC
Organism: Pseudochirops corinnae; assembly: GCA_028646515.1. NCBI lineage: Eukaryota > Metazoa > Chordata > Mammalia > Diprotodontia > Pseudocheiridae > Pseudochirops > Pseudochirops corinnae. The sequence continues at coordinate 184,378,782 of CM053590.1, read as the reverse complement.
TGCTACTTATTACCGATGACTTTAGGCCACTCTATAGGACAAAGCTCAAAAGAATCATCATCTCCCTCAAGACAGTGCTCAAAAGTAATTTACCTCCAGAGAACTTCACCAGATTAATTCCATTCATCTGATCTTTGCTCTCCTTCCGTCTAGGCTGTTGGGTATCCAGTTTGCCATAAGTCATTTTGCACTTTGTTATTCCCCTTGTTATTTTAAGTTGTTTAGGCTTCTCTGGGATAGCAGCTGTTTCTTTTAGTTATTAGATCCATCTTCTCTGCCCCACCCTACCCCAGACAGCTTCCTTAGTACAGTACTCCAGTAACAGTGGCCATTCAATAAACTTCATTGACTTTATCTGTAAATGCTGCTGGTGAAAAGTATCATCACTGAGTGCCATGTAACAAGAAATATGGAGCTGATTGAAAATATCCTTGTGTTACAATAAAGAAGACCACACAATATACGATTATGGATTTAGGGTATGAGGTCATCTAAACCAACTACTCTCATTTTACAAATGAGGAAACTGAGGCCCAGCTTAAGTGACTTGCCCAAAGTCACAGAGGGAGTGAGCATTAGAGACAGGATTCAAACCCAGATTCTCTGACTCCAGACCCAGAACACTTTCATTCTACTGTAAGATGAGGCATCCCAATGTCACATAAATAGTTCGAATTGCTTTGAGGAATGGCAAAACTAGCCATTACCACTGACCTTGAGACAGCTCAGTGTCTGAACCCACAGTTGTGTTGCCTTTAGCTGAATGGGGGAAGAAGAGGTGGTGAGCTTGTCACTCAATGGGATACATGAGGCTGATTTATGCTGCCTTTGCATGGAACAAAAAAATCACTTTCCAAGCCCTGCCCACACTACCTTCCATCTCCCGTGTTGCTTTCCTAATGCTGCTCTGTGTCCTATTTGTAAACTTGAATAATTTTCCTGCCATGCCCCTACATCTGATATCTCTCTGGTTAAAATGCCTGTCTTTAACCTTTGACTGTGTTATCGCATCCTCTGTTGCTCTTCCTGACTGTTTAGAGGCCAGGACTTGTCTCTTCCAGGCCTACTGACTTGCCTATTCCATGAACTTGCAGCTAGTAATCACCCAACTCATTTGACAGGAGAGGAAATGGTTGCATGGTGGATATAGGATTGGGCTTTGAGTGGGGAAGAGCTCAATTCAAGTCTTGCCTCTAACACAAACTAACTGTGTGAATACTGGCAAACCCTTTGACCTCCCTGCATCTCACTTTCCTCATTTGTAAAATGATGGCCTCCCTTTAAATTCCTAAATTGGACTAGAGGGTCTCTAAAGACCCTTCCAGCACTAAATCCATCCTCCTATGATCTCTGTGCCGCCCCCTCCCAACTCTGAGACCCTAAATAATAGATTGGTTGCCAAGCTGTGCTGGCAGAGCTGTCTCTACCAGAAGTTTCTTACACTGATGTAATCACCAATTCAGACACCCCACCCCACAAAAAATAACAACAGCTCCTGCCTCCTACCTCTTCCCCATCTCTAATGGAAGCACCATTTGGTGCTATTAGGACACAAAGGACACCCCCCCACACACTATCCTTCCAGTTTCAGAGGCTTCCAGTGCTAATTCTGATGGGGCAGTACCCTAAGGAGGATGAGGGGTGAAGGGGGCGATGCTGGATATCAAGGCAGAAGAGAGTGCAGGCAGAATGTTGGTCTGGGTGCAAGAGATCCCTTTGAGACATTCCCATTGCATTAGGACACAACCCAAAGCATTTACCAAACAGCTGGAATGGCAGCTGATTGTATCTGCATTCCCCCCAGGGTCTTTAGGGGAGCCAGATAATTGGAAGCAGACTGGCTTATCGAAGATCAAACTGACCTATATGTTGTGGTGCATGCAGCTTGTGGTAAGAAGAAGAGGGGCCAATACAGAAGCTCACTGAAAATGCCTCTGTATTACTAAAAGCAACAACAACAAAAAACCCAGTACCATAGGATCACAGATTTAGAATTGTCGGAACCTTAGGGGTCATCTGGTCCACTCCCCGTCATTTCACAGATAATGAAACTGAGGCCCAGGGCAAGTTATTTGCCCAAAGTGACAGGGGCAGTAAGCATCAGAGACGGGATTCAAACCCAGATCCTCTGATTCCAGCACCCCTTCCACTGTACGGTGAGGCCTCCCACTATCACATCTTTGCGTTTGCCTTGAAGAATGTCAGGACTGGACATTACCACTGACCTTGAGACAACTCACTGTCTGAACCCACAGCTGGGTAAGCTGAAGCTAAAAGGGGAAGTGACTAGCTTTCCATTATGAAGGCTGTTCCAGGCTACATCTGCATGAAGCAAACTGTCACTACCCAAGTATTGGCCATCTACCCTCTTTCCTCCATGTTGCTTTCTTAAACCTATTCTGCATCCTTAAATGGGCTTGGGGACTCCTGTCAAGTCAACAAGCATTTACTAAGTGCTGACTATGTGCCAGGCACTATGTTAAGTCTTCAGGATGCAAATACAGGCAAAAAAAGAAAAAATACTCCCTGCCCTCAAGGAGCTCATATTCTAAAGCTAGAAGACAACGCATTATAGGAAGCCAAAAGTAGGGGAAAGGGGAAGGAGAGGAGGAGGCGCAGGGATGAAGGTCTGGGCCCTTCCTCAAAATGACATCATTTTCCTGCCTACTCTATTTTACATCTACAGGAGCACAGTTCCTATTGATAAACAGTCACACTGTTGTAGCTTGGACTTTCTGCCCTGGTGTCATCACTGTGGGATGTGTTGTGTGTGGGACAGGGCATGATGGTGTTCTCTGGTATCCATGTTAGTCCAGAACCAAGGCTCAGGCTCCTTTGTGGACCACATTAATAACGCATCATAATTGAAGAAAGAAGTAATGATGCAAATTGTGGTCTAGCCTAGAGTCTCCAATCCCAAGTAAAACGTCTGAGCTCAGGCCTGATTACCTATAATGGAAATGAGATTGAATGCTTTGGCCTTGACCTTAGCTTCCCACCTGTTCTTTTCCTGGATGTAGGTCTATGGTTAAAGGCAATGCTTTGGCCTAAGAGCAGCATCCAGTTAGACTTGGTGATGCCAAATTTACATGTCCCAAGTGCTTCTGGGATACTCACAGTTGCAGGTTTTCAGCTGCTCAACACAGCACTAGGAAGGCCCTCACTGAAAAGAGGGAAAAGAGAAGTGGTTTCTGGATTCTTTGCTCTTGTGAGCTGAGAGTCAGGCATCTCCAAATGGGGGTTATCACTCTCCAGCTGTAAGTTGAATCCTGGCTTCTACTTTCAATTTAAAACCCCAAGAACCCAAACTAAAAACAACAGGAAGTTCCTCCCCAGGCCCATCTCTCACACATGCTTAACCCAACTTCTCTCACTGTTCTTCTGCCTTAGAAAACACTCTGATGTTTATGTTACTCAAAAGCTTTTCTGGGGTTAAATATGCCTTTAGTCATTGGAAAAAAAAAAACCTTTAAAAACAGATGGTGAGTGATATGAAAACAGTGGGAGGGCACATATCAAAACCAAGCCAACTGCTTCCTTCTCTGCCTCTCTTGCCACTTGAATAGCTATTAGTATCAAAAGCTAATTAATAATTGACGAACAAGCAGCCATATTGATTTTATCCTAAACCAAAGAGATGTAGACAAGAATGGGTGACCTAGCTTGGCTTGCCATAGGTAGAGATGGAGAGTCAGTTGGCAAAAGCAGGTTATAGGGTGAGTAAAGGGAAGAGGAAATGCCGTTGGTCGACAGAGAAACTATAACTATATATTTCAAAGGCCGAAGTGTTCCTTTCTTTCAGACAATTTGAGAATCAGAACAGCTAGGTGGCAACTGGATAGAGTGCCGGACCTAAAGTGACTCTGGACAAGAAGACCCTGTTTACCTCAGTTTCCTCATCTGTCAAATGAACCAGAGAAGGAAATGGCAAACCAGTCCAGTATCTCTGCCAAGAAAACCCCACATGGGCTCACAAAGACTCAGATATGACTGAAATGACTGAACAATACAAAATTTAAGAATCACCCTCTTCACAAACAATTTGGGGATAAAGGAAAGCTATGTAAATTACTGGAAAGTGGGATTCAGATAGGCATGATCCCTTCACTCTACAACATTAGTACAAAAGAAAACACTGAGACTGTAGGGGCAACAGAAGAGAAAATACCCAAAAAGTGGACTGGAGCCTCACTGTAACATTATTCTGGCAACAGTGCTGGAGATGAGACTGCCTTCTACTGAATCTTTTTTTAGTATTTCTGCTTATTGAACTTGGATGGGATTCAAAATGGCTCACAGTGAGATAAAACTTTGATTCTGGTATATGTCTGTGGTTCCACTGGTTATAAGGGAACTCCTAGCGAGACAGTTCCCTCCACCAAAGCAACTTAGCAACTTCTCTATAATTTTCAGCCTTAAAAGGTTACTTAGGGTTTTAGGGGTACTGCTCAGGGTTCCACAGCCAGAATGTGTCAGAAATAGGATCTGAGTCTTCCTAGCCCCAGGGCTGGGTCTCTGTCCACTATGTTATCCAACTCAAATAGAGAAGAGGGCCACTAAATCACACAGAAGAACCCCTATAGGGCCACATATTGACTTAGAAAACCATATATTTATATATTTCTTTTTTGTTATATATTAACACTTCAAAATCAGGATAGAATGAGATTTTTTATCTCATTTGGGCGGCCATTTGGAGTGTAGCAGGCAATGAAGGAGGCCTTGCATTTGACTTACCTCTCATGTGATACTTTGACAGAGTAAAAATGTTGGAAAAGTGAGTTTCCAAACACTCTTCTCACAATGTGTCATGAAGTAAGTAGTCAAAGTAGTGGTTGTTGTTTAGTCATGTCAGAGTCTTCATGAGTCTTCATTTGGGGTTTTCTTGGTAAAGATTCTAGAGTCTTTTGCCATTTCCTTCTCCAGCACATTTTACAGATGAGACAATTGTGGTAAACAGGGTTAAGTGACTTGCCCAGGGTCACATAGATTGTAAGTGTCTGAGGCTGGATTTGAACTCTGGTCTTCCTGACTCCAGACCTGATGCTCTATCCACTACACCACCTAGCTGCCCTATGGGATTTTTTTTAACAGAGTAAAAATGTTGGAAAAGTAGTTTCCCAAACACTCTGCTCACAACATGTCTTGAAATAGGTAGTCAAAGTATTGGTACCTCTATTTTACAAAAGAGAAAAGCAAAATCCAGAGAGACTGATTTATCCACAGTCATATACCTAGCAAGTGGCTGAATTTGCATTTGAACCCACACCTGACTCCAAATCAGGGTTCCTTCTTTTCAACCACACTGCAATGTTATTTGCTTGCAAATCATGGCATGGCAAAGATTGGAACATGTAGACTGAATTAAGTACTTACTTGGTATGCCTAGCAAGAACAAGCGTATATCTGGGAGGCTGGGAAAATGGGTTGGTGATGGGAATTCTTCATCCAAACAAAGTGGGGCTTTAGAAGGCAGCCCTCTCTGCATAAATAACATATGTGTGTATATATGCATGTACATGTGCATGAATGTATATGTATATATGCATTGCATGTATATATGTATGTGTGTATATGCATTTATGCATTGCACTAATTATTACATACATTGTCCTACTTGAGCCTTACCACAACCCCTGTAAGTTAAGTGCTATTACAATCATTCTAATTTGACAGATGAGGAAACTGAGACTGAGAGAGGTTGGATGACTTGCTCAGGGTCAGTTAGTAAGTATATGAGTTAAGATTTCAACTCAGTTCTTCTTGACTCCAAGTGCCACATTCTGTCTGCTACCCATATAGTTACCAATAAGCCAAGTCAATGGGACTCCAGTAGTTAGGTGACCCAGGAGATAGAATGCCAGGTCTACAGCCAGGAAAACCTGAGTTCAGAAACTACCTGACACTTACTAGCTGTGTGATCCTGAGCAAGTCACTTAACTCATTTGCCTCAGTTTCCCCAACTGTAAAATAAGGATAATAATAACACCTATCTCCCAAGGTCATTGTGAGGGTCATATGACATAACAGTCGTAAAGCGCTTGGCACTACATGAATGTTGGCTATTGAGTAATTTTTAAAGGAAATGGAGAGAAATGGCAACTGGGCTGATGACTGAGCCCCAGACCTCTGACTTTAGGATTGAAATATCTACGGCTTCTTCCCCTGCCCCCGGCTTCATCATCACATGCATTTCCACACTGTCCTCTTGTCCCTCATACTGTTCAAAGCACTTTACCCGGTAAGTTAAAAAAGCACGGTCCTTGACAGATATTCCTCTATCAGGCCAAGTCCCAGGAGGGAGATATTTCAGGCCTCAGCAGCTTGGAGTAGCAGCTGCAAGGGGGATGAGGCCTTCAGTTAAGTAGGAGATATAAACTCAAGTTCTCAGAACCCAGCGATCGGTCTGGTTCAGAGCTTTTCCATCTTGGCCTGTCGGGCCCTTGGGGCAGTTAGCATATGTGAATCAGACTTGTCTGTCTGGCACTTAGCATGCATGCATCCTTTACATTTCGAAGTTTTTTAAGAACTTGATATTGCTGGCACTTCCCCCTTGGCAAAAAACTTTAAAAGTGATTGCTTAATGGTTGTAATGACAGAGATGAAAGGAACCTTAGAGATAAATGATCTAGCATTACAGCAATAATGGCTGAGCCTCAGTTTCTGCCCTGTAAAATCAGCTCAAGAGAGAAGGGGCAAACAAGGTATTCTCTAAAGCCCCTTCCAGCCTATAAACCTTAGCCAATCCTCCCATTTTTACAGATTAAAAGAACTAACGTCTCATATCTAAATGATGGATAAAGTATTTGAGTTTTTCCAGTCCTTCAAGCAAACATGTTATTGTCCTAACACTAAGAAGGTACACAAACATATCACACCAGGGCTATTTTGTTGCAGTATATATTTTTACATTTCAATTTACATTATTTAATAGTTTGAACTGGCCTCCCAGTGGGAGAAGATTTCCTCAATGGCATGCAATTTGGAGAAGGAAGAGGAGTACCCTTCAGGCTAAGGGAGGGTCAGGAGCTTTGGACCTTACCAACCCTCCAAGATATAACTCTGAGTTACTCTGAGTGCAGGCGGAATAGAGGAGTATTTGTCAAACAGCCCCAAAAGTATCTTTGTCTTGGGGCTAGAGGAAGAGTCTAAAGAGTCTAATGGTCTACTGAGTGTTTTATGTTTCAGTATTTGTCTATGGGCTCCAGGGAATCCTGTGTCAATAATCCCATCCACTGGATCTTTTTCCCCCCTGGGGTAGAGGAAATAAAGACTATTTCCTACCTGACTGTTATACTGAACACTGAGTACCTATGTGGGAGTGGGGACCTTGCTACCCAATTTTAAGGAAACAAGGGTCATGCATGAGTTTTATTCAGATTTTCCTTGAGTTTTATTCAGCAGCGGAAGCCATGAGCCAAAGAGAAAATCTCTGGAGATCAGGAGTTTCTGATCCTCTTGGGATGAGTCTCCAGAATGGAACCTGGGCTTGGTGAGCCCATGGCACACCCAGGCTAAACATCCGCAACTGTTTAAATCTGCAAATAACACAGTATATTAGGATGTACAAAGTATAGTACACATCTGTCAGTCAATAAGCATTTATTAAGCACCTATTCTGGGCCAGGCCTGGTGCTAAGTGCTTAGTTGGGGACACAAAAACAGGCAAAGGACAGTCCCTGAGCTCAAAAAGCTCTGCTAAATAAAACCTGAAAACTTACTGGATTCATTCCTGCTCCCCTTCCCCACCAATTCTAACAATGTGTCGTAAAGGTAGGTGGATGGTTAAATGCATATGTCCTCCTTGACACCTTGACACTCCCTCACACCTTACCTCCCAGCCAGACTGGTGGTTTGGTGCTCCCCAGACACCACATGGTAGGGGCCATCTCTGGGACTCTGCATGGCAGCCCACCGAGCCTCACTTCTGCCTCTTGCAATGGCTAATTTCCTCCAAAACTCAGTCCAAGTGCTGCCTACTAGAGGAGCCTTTTCTCATTCCCCTACATGTTTAATTTTTCCTTCCAATAGAATGTAAATTCCTCGAGGGCAGAGGCTATTTAATTTTATCCTCCACTCAGCTGTCAAATTGATCTTCCTAAACATAGTTCTAACCGCATTGTTGTTGTTGAGTCCTTCCCAGTCTTCACTACCCCGTGTGGGGTTTTCTTGGCAAAGATACTGGAGTGGTTTGCCATTTCCTTCTCCAGCTCATTTTACAGGAAACTGAGTCAAACAGGGGTAAGTGACTTGCCCAAGGTCACACAGCTAGTAAGTGACTAAGGCCAAATTTGAACTCAGTTACTCCTTACCCCAGGGCCAGTGCTTTATCCACTGAACCACCTAGCTACCCAGGACTAACCATGGCACCCTCCTATTCAATGAACTCCAAGTGGGTCCTTATTACCTTCAGGATCAAATAGGAAATCCTATTTGTCATTCAAAGTCCCTTGTGACCTGCTCCACCTCTACTTTTCCAGCCTTCTTACACCTTACTCGCCCCCACAAACTCTACAATCCAAGGGCACTGGCCTCTTTGCTGTTCCTCATGCAAAATGCTCCCTCTTCTGACACTGGGCATTTTCACTGACTACCCCCCATGCCTTCAATAGTCTCCTTCTTCATCTCTGTCTCCTGGCTTCACTGGTTTTTTCAAGTCCTAGCTAAAATCTTATCTTCTATGAGAGGCCTTTCCTAAGTTCCCTTAAGGTTAGTGTCTTCCCTCCATTGAACAATTTATCCTGTATATATAGACTGCTCGTACAGTTATTTTCATTTTGTCTCCCCCATTAGATTATTAGCTCCTTGAAAGGAGGGATTATCTTTTGCCTTTCTTTCTGCCCGAGGTGTCTAGCACAGTGCCTCATACATAATAAATGCTTAATTTTTTTTTTAAATTATTGACTGACTGATTAAAGTTGTCTTCCCAAAGCCTTCACTTTCTCACTATCCTCTCATACCTCAACTTCTTATGGTTGGGTTTCTGCCTCTGCCACTGCAAGAACTGACTCCTCCAAGGTCACCTTCCATATTCAAATGAAATAAGAAATCCAATGGTTTTTTTTTTCACCCTCATCTTCTTTGATCTTCTGTAGCTTTAGGATTCTTCTGACCGATTTCTACCACAAACTTTTCTCACTCAGCGTCAGACCCAGCATAGTCTCCTACCTCACTGACTGATCTCAGTCTCCTTTGTGGGCTTCTCATCCTTTTCCCATCCCCTGTTTGTAGATGTTTCCCCCATAAGTCTGCTGCTGACTCTCTCATCTTGTCTCACTACACTGTCTCCCCCTGCAATCCCATTCAGGCCCCAACTATAGTTATGCTTGGATGCAGAAGACTCCCAAATTTGAATCTCTAGCTGTGACCTGGAGCTGATTTTACACCTGCCTTCAGAATGTCTCATCCTGGACCTTCCACAGGTACCTGAAACCAAACTAGCCACAAAAGGAGTTTACTGCTACGTGTTGCCATATAGTAAGCGCTTCACAAATGTTTGTTGATTGACTAGTACCTTCAGCCCTAAACCTGCTCCTTTGTCTGCTCCGGCTCTTTTTGTCTACGATACCACTTTTCACTCAGTCTCTCATATTTATAACTTTAGGACTCCCTTTGACACCTCCCCCTTCTTCACCTGTCAATCACCTGTCACATCCAATCTGTTACCAGAGAGAAGAGAATATGTTTTTATATACTCCTTACTGTGTACCAAGCACTGGGCTAAGAGCTTTATGTATAGGATTTCATTTGATCCAGGGAGGTGGATCTCCATTTTACAATTAAGGAAACTGAGTTAGAGGTTAAAGTGACTTGCCCAGGGTCATGCTCCTAGGAAGTTTGATGCTGGTTTTGAATTCAACATTTCTGGGCATGGAATGGAACTGACAGGTCCTGGAGATTACATCTCTACCACCTCTGTCCCCTCTTTTCTCACTGCCACGGCTCTAATTCAGGCCCTCATGACCACTGGCCTAGACTAATACAATGACCTCTTTATAGAATCCCCCAATAGAGAGCTGCCAAACAATGTGAAGTCTGGTCTGAGATGTTGACAAGGAGGTCCTTGAAGGGAGATAATTTGGCCAAGATTATGCTTTGGGTGAGGGGGAATTGGGATCAGGATGCTTCTGATACTACTAGCAGCCATAGGAAGCTGAGTATCTGGACCCCAAGGAGTCCAGTGTTTTCTACTACAGCCCAATATATTATTTGGCAAAATAAGAGCAAATTGTCCTGGATTACAGTGGGCTATTTAGCTGAGGGACACAGCCTATCTACCAGGCGGCCTCCTGCCAAATGAAATGGCTATTTTTGCTTTGGGCAAAAGGCATTTGTTTGGCTGGTAGGCTTCTCCATCTCTTTGAACAATGCCTCTGCCTTGGGTCCCGGTCAGAAATCTCCAGACCCCAATAAGAATATATGACTTAGGGATAGGGGGAAGTCCTTTCCTTTAAGAACCAAGCACACTGGGGAAATAAAAAGAAGCTCTAAAGCAGCTGGGAGCAATTTCATTTATTCTCCAACCAAACAGCACCAAGAGGCAGTTTCTTGAAAAGTGCTGCTGAAACTCTTGGGAGGCAAGAAGGGCAGGGACAGTTGGAAGTCACAGTAGTGGAGAGCTAGTATTCAGGCAGTAAGAAGAGATGGAAAGAGCAGTGACTCTGGAATCTAAGGACTTGGGTTCAAATTTGACCTCTACCCTTCATTATCTGTGTGACCTTGGCCAAGTCTTTAAACCTCTCTGAACCTCAGCTTCCTCATCTATAAAATGGGAGATTGATCTAGATTACTTTGCACAACCCTTCTAGCTCTAAATTTGTGAGCCTGCACTTGAAAAGAGACCCATCCATTCTTTAACAAAGTTTTATTAATCACCTAATGTGTAAAAGGCCCTACACTCAGCACTAAGATAGACAGTTCTTAGGGTCCATAATGTCAATGTGAGAAGGAGCACCTAATAGGCAGGTAGGTACTGCAGTGAATAGAGCATCAGGCCTGGATTCAGGAAGACCTGAGTTCGAATCCCACTTCAGACCCTTACTAGCTATGTGACCCTGGGAAAGTCTATTCACTTGTTTGCCTCAGTTTCCTCATCTGTAAAATGGGGATAACAGCAGCAACTACCTGCCAAAGTGGTTGTGAAGATCAATGAGATAATTAAATGTAAAATGCTTAGCACAGTGTCTTGCATACAATAAGAACTAAATAAACATTAGTTATTATTATTAATAACAATGCTACAAGGAGAGTCAAATGCTTTGAGGACTCTGAGGAGAAAGAACTCTCCTTCAGCTGGGGAGGTCAGAGAAGACCTCATAGAGGAGGGAGTAACTGATACTGTCCTTGAGAGATGGGAGGTGTTGGGTATGATGACCCAGGCCTACAATCCTCACCCCTGGGGGGCTGAAGCTGATGGATCACTTGAGTTCGGAGTTCGGAGAGGCAATAGGCTAAACCATTTGGGGGTTGGCACTAAATCCAGTGCTAACATGGTGAGTTCCCAAGAGCAGGGAGAGAGACTGCCCAAGGAGGGGTGAGCTGGACCAGGACAGAGCAAGTTACAGTTCCTATGCCTGTCAGGATTGGGATCAGGAGAGAGAGACAGAGAGTGACAGAGAGAGACAGAGAGAGACAAAGACAGAGACAGAGAGACAGAGACAGAGAGAGAGAAACAGAGACAGAAAGTTACAGAGAGAGACAGAGACAGAGAATGACAGAGAGAAAGAGAGAGACAGACAGAGAGAGACAGACAGAGAGTGACAGAGAGAGATAGAGACAGAGAGAGAGCAAAAAAAGAGAAAGAAAGAAGGGAGAAAAAGGGAAGAAAGAAAGGAAGAGAGGGGGAGAGGGAGAGAAAAAGGGAGGGAGGGCAGGAAGGAAGAAAGAAAAGGAGGGAAGAAGGGAATGAGGAAGGAAGGAAGGAAAGAAGGAAACTTCAACTTAATTCAACAAACATTTGTTCAATGCTTACTAGGTGCTACACACTGAGAATGTAAAAATAAAAATGTAAACAGTCTCTGCCCTCGAGGACCTCAAGGAATATGAATGCAGAGGTTCAGAGAAGGGAGAAAAGGAAGAAGCCCATTCCAGTTATGGGCACAGGACCAGAAGGTCAGACACGAAGGGGCAGGACGAGAATAGGGATAGAGAATAACTTGATTGGAATGTACATAGTGGGTGGAAGGGGAAATGATAGACTAGAATTCTGGTTATGCCAACCTAGCAACTCTTGATTGATCTCTTGCTCCCTGTGACTTGGGTTGTGTTGAAGATGATTGGTCACAGGTCAAAAGAAACCTCCCTACTCTCAGTAAGCTACAAAAGGATGGAGGAAAAACTACTCCATCCCTCTTTCTAAATGCCTTACTTTGAGACTCTTCCAATGAGGGGAATAGGATAGGTCTCTCCCTCTCCCAGATCCTCCACATAAAAGGCAATTGTGATTAAAAGCCCATGGCAGGGAGAACATGTGCCTCAGTGAACCTAAGTCCATACGTACCTCCTCTACCTTTGGGTTCTGTGGCCAGCAACCAGAAATCCTGAGAGATGGATGTTTCCAATCTTATTGTAAACTCATGAGTTCCTAGGCTCTTGTCTCAGTAGGAGGAGCTCCCTGCAGCTTCACTACTTCTCGGAAGAGAAGATGACCACAGATATTATCTTCTGAAACCTGGAGGGAGAAAGTGATGCCTAGCTGGCCAGTAGATCTAGACCTTGTGACTCAAAAGAGAAAGTGAAATATCTGTTCAGTAGTTCTACAAAATGGTAGCTAGGGGGCGCAGTGGATACAATGTCATGCCTGGAGTCAGGAAGACTCATCTTCCTGAGTTCAAATCTGACCTCAGACACTTACTGGCTGTGTGACCCTGGGCAAGTCACTTAACTCTGTTTTCCTCAGAGTAAAATGAACCGAAGGAGGAAATGGCAAACTATTCCAGTGTCTCTGCCAAGAAAATCCCAAACAGGGTCATGAAAAATCAAAAATGACTAAAAACAACTGAACAATCCTACAAAGTACTTTCAGTGATATTCTAATGATACCAATGGGTTATTTGTGATCTTGATGATGATGATCTCTTGATGATTGTTTATGATTTTTTATGTTTTAGGCATTTTACTATACCCAACACACCAAGTACCCTCCTCTTTTTAGCTTTTTATTTTTATTTTTTGGAGGGGGGAAGACAAGGCAATTGGGGTTAAGTGTTTTGCCCAAGGTCACATAGCTAGTAAGTGTTAAGCGTCTGAGGCTGGATTTGAACTCATGTCCTCCTGACTTCAGGGTTGATGCTCTATTCACTGTACTACCTAGTTGCCCCTATTTTTTTTAATGTATCTTATTCCACCGTTAGATGGTGAGCTCCTTGAGGGCAAGGACTGTCTTTTACCTTTCTTTTTATTATGTTCCCTTAGCAGAGTATCTGGCACATTAGTAGGCACTTAACATTTATTGACTGACAATTTTAAGCATTTCTTTGGTGGTAGAAGAAATGAATTTCTCTCTTATACCAGATACCTATTTTATACACTGAGTATTTCTTCCAGAAGGACCCTGTTAATTCCTTTTGGGAAGAACCTAGACATGGACCTAAGATTGTTTTTTTAGAAATTTTCCCAGAGTTCTGCTTCAGGGTAGGGGAATAAGAAACCAGAGAGAGAGACAGAAACTTAATCCTTTCACTTTGGAGTCAGGCTGCCCCAAGGATGAATCCAGGTGCAATGTAAGTCCAAAGGATGTGAAAGGGAGCAGTGTGAGAGAGGACCAGAAAACTTAGTCGGAACCAGCCTGTGGAGAGCTTCAAACACTAACATCAGAACTTATGGTCCATCTGATGAGGAACTAATAAAAGTTTTTAAGTAGAGGAATGTTAATAGCTAGTATTTATATAATGTTTCATTTGCAAAACACTTTGCATATATTATCACATTTCAACCATACAACTATCCTGTGTGTGTATGTGAAGTATGTGTATATGTGAAGTACATAATTAATCCCCATTCTACAGATGGCTAAACTGAAGCGGAGAGTGTTTAAGTGACATGACCAGGGTCATATAGCCAGTAAGTGTCTGAGATGGGATTTGAATTCAGGCCATTCTCACACCACTCCAAGCACAAGCACCCTGTCCACTAAGATTCAGCTAGGTGGCACAGTGGGTAGAGCACTGGGTCTGGAATCAGAAGTCCTGAGTTCAAATCCAGCCTCAGACCCTTAGTAGCTGTGTAACCTTGGATATGTCACTTAGCTTCTGTTTATCTCAGTTTTCTCCTCTGTAAAATGAGAGTAAGAATAGCACCCACCTCCCAGGATGGCTGTGAAGATCAAATGAGATAAGAGTTGTAAAATGCTTAGCACAAAGCCTGGCACGTAGTAAGTCCTATATGAAATGTTAGTGATGATGATGGGGGGGGGGCGGTGATGATGTCACATAGTCATGGGAGAAGCAAGCCCAAAAATCGTTTCTTCCTAGACATAGGAGGCTGTCTCTTAAACTAGAACTTAACTATACAAAATCTCTGACACCAGATCCCAGCACAAGGAACCTTTCGAGTTCCAAAAAGCTCTAGGAAACCCAAGTCTTGGAGGGTGGGGGTGGGGGTGGGGGAAGAGGTTGACATTCAAAGGATGCTAGGATTTAAAGTCGGAAGATCTAGTCTAATCCTTCCGCACCAAGTCTGGGGAGAGCCAGAACACCCCACTGAGCCCTGATCCCACAGTACAGAGGTGAGAATAGGATTCCCCACTCACTGGCATCCTTCTAACCCCGGCAGATGGATCTGTTGAAGACGAAGAAAACAAAGTGGAAACAGAAACACCAGAATAATTGACATTTTGGCAGTAAAGATATGGAGCCAGAGCAATGAGAGGGGGCAGGGAAGAGACAGAGAGACAGAAGGCACAAAGCTAGTTCTCCTTTCTGACCTTTACTTGGCTCAGACCAAACTTTTCTCCTGACCCAAGCGTTTTATTGGATTTTCATGCATAAAAAAATCAGAGGAAAGCCCCTGGGGCCTATCCTTCCCTTCCCTCCCTACACCTTGTACCCCTTCGGAAGCTGCCCCCTGAGCTCCAGCCTTGCCCAACACATTAAAGGACCCTCTCTCCTTTCAGGCCCAGAATGGGGGAGCACGTTTTTCCCCCATGCCCTCATGGAGCTGAGTCTGGCTCACCAATGCCCTCTCGAATCTGCTTCTGTCTGCAGTCTCCTCTGCCCTGGCACTCTGCCTCGGCCTTGTTATCAGATCTCTGTTTATTAATCAAAGCAGTAACAATGGAACTAGGGAGCTGGAATACAGCAGCACCGACAGGCCTTCCTTTGTTCCCATTGATTTTCCCATCACATTATATTACGGTTATTTACTCTGTGCAAGGCTCAAAACAGTGCTACTTCAATGGGTATGGAGAGACATTTTCTGCTCCCTTTTCTTTTTGGTACCTGGGATGTCTGAACCCATAGAATGACCTCCCACTCTCCTTGGGGATCTGATCTTACTGTAGCTACACTTGGGGAGTAAGAGAAGTCTCTCTTCACAGAGACCAGATGCATTTCTGGGAGCAGAACTTTGCCAGTCTGACTCAAGATACCCAGAGCTTTGGCTCTTCAGATGTCACTTTTGAAACGTATCAGGAATTGGCTCAGTTCTTTGGACTAACTTGTGTTCAGAACCATAGCTACAGTGAGAAAAATCCAGGTTTTTCCTCTGGATGCCAGATTTGGAGGGTGCTGGCAAAACTTGCAGTCCTTCATCTGCAGAGAATCAAAAGAAATTAGCACCTAAGTAGCAAGAATAATGAGTTAAAATTAGAAGCTATCAGATAACAGGCTCCAGAGAGACCTTTCCTTCCTCTCCACCCCTTTCCCCACAGATAAAGGCACAGGTTTGTACTCTTAGCCTGGGCACAGGACTTTGGTACTTGCCCTAGGCACAAAACTACCTACAGACACCTTTGTTCAATTAGATGTTAGATGCTATGCAATCATATGAGAATATCTGTAAAGCACTTAACACCGTGCCTAGTAAATGTTAGATATGTAATAAATGTTTATTCCCTCCCTCCTTCCCTTTTCAAATACCAGTGTTAACTCTTCTTTGCTCCAAGGCACTAGAGCTCAGCTGAAGAAGAGTCATGAATGAGGTTTTACCAGGCCCAGAAGAATGTGAGCTCAAGCCACCACTGTCCAAATGGCAGCTATGCCCAGCTCGAGGTAAATTTAAAAGATGCTGATGACTTTGGCTAGAGCTAAATGTCTTTAAGAGAGAAGGAAATTCTGAGGTGCCAAAGAGTAAGAAAAATGGCCAAATGATCTTGGGCCAACTATAACTCATGGTCTTATTGTTGTAATGACTTCAAAATCCTGGCTCCCTCTAGGTTAGGGAAGGAAGAAGGCAGGGAAAACCCTGTCTTCCTTTCCTTAGTGGATAGAATGTTGGACTTGAAGTCAGGAGCACCTGGGTTTGGATCAAACCCAAGACTAGCTATATGACTTGGGCAAGTCACATAACTTCTGTCTGCCCCAGTTTCCTCATCCGTAAAATAAGGATGTTGGATATGATGAACACTGAAGTTCCTTCCAGCTCTATGAACCTAAGGTGATGAGTAAAATGAGGGGCTGGCCTCTAAGCTCCTTCTTTCTCTAGAGTCCAGACCCTATCAAAAGAGAGAGAGGGAGGGAAGGACGGAGGGAGAGAGAGAGAGAGATCCTATAACCTTACCTACTCACTCTGACCAATCTTTGCCATAGTTTCTAGAATTTATGCTTTGTTTTTCAAGCAACTTTTGTAGAATTCTCTGGGATAGAACACCAACCACACATAATATTATGATGGGAAAATCAGGAGAGGGAAATTATGTGGGCACAGACCAGGACAGAAAGGTCAGCAAAGATAGCCTGGTGAAATTCTAAACTTGAATAAACAGGAAAAGGGGCGGGAGGAGATATCAAAGGGAGAAGAGCATCAATTCCTATAAAATGTACACTTTGGAGCCATGAGGGTCTGAAGGAGTGAAGGCTTTGAGATCTAGGGTACACATTTACTTCCCTCTCTGGGTTGTTTCTAGTGTAGACAGGAAGTTTGAGGTTGCAATTGTCCGTGGGTGTAAGAGGCAACTGCTTTGGGGAAGGAGGAGGAGGAGGAGGAGAGAGTTGTTTTGCTTTTTCTGTTTGTACACTGAAATTAGCCTAGTTTGTGAATGAAGAGACTGAAAACTCTCTATCAACTTCTCATTAATAAAGGCAGCTTGGAAACATCAAATGCTTCGCTAAAACTATATTGAAAGTTTCCGAGCCTCTGGGGTGACTGAAAATGAATCTCTCACACAGGAATTTCTTTCTTCTCACATGTTTTATTTGGTTCTGATCTTATTTTGACTGATACTGCGTGCTTCCCCTAGGTCATACAAAGGGGGATTCTGCATGAGGATGAGAAAATGTCTGTGAGTCTGTATGAACCTTGTATGCCAAGAGAATTAACAGAATTAAAAGGGCTGCATTTGGATTTGAAAGACCTGGGTTCAAATCCTCTCACTGCCTCTCACTGCCTTTGTGACCTTGGGCAAATCACTTTACCACTCCTGAAGTTCCTGACACTTGAATAGGGGCAGAAAAAGAGTTTGAAATACTAGAAGTGGGAGGCTTGTATTAGAAAACATGCCCAATAAAAATAGAAGTGACTCTGGAGTCAGAGGACTTCATTTCAGATTGCTTTCCTGATGCTCGCTTCTCACAGCCCCACAAATCACCCAATAAATGACTGACTGAGTGATCCACCTCAGCTGTACTCCAAGTCCTCAGATAAGAAAGGGACTGTATCACCAAGGCAATATTCACAACACCAATGGCAACTATGAATATACAGGTGTAATTCTGAATTGCAAAATATAACAGACTCTCCATATAGAAGACAGAGGCAAAACATTTATTCAGACACCAGAAAGCCAAATCTCAACGCCAGAAAACCAAATCCATCATAGCAACAAAGAAGTTAATACACCTTATGACTGCAAGAAGCAACACCATCCCAAAGCCTTCCCCCTGCTCAGGCCTTCCCACAAACAAACACTCACAATCCTAGATGTCTCCTTGACTTTATCCTTTCCTCCTTCCATTCTAACTGCTCTGACTCATTTCCTGCACCATCCCTTCCTCCTCCACTGGTTCAGCAAACTCTCCCACCACAGGCTCCATGTGATTACATTCTGGCTATCAAATTCCCATTGCCATTACAGTGATGAATACCTATTCTGTTCAAATCACTGTGTTCTGTTCAGCAACAAATGGAGCTGGACTGGACTGGAGGCAAATCAGGAAGAGCAGTTGCCCAACAGGATCCAGCCAGGATCTCTAATGTCCAATATACCTGGGCAATTAGCTATGACCAATGCCTTTCCCTCCCTGCAGTAGCAAGAGAGGAAGGTTTGAATGCGAGCACCACAACTGAGTTTCTCTTAGATCAAGGCTTGCCAGAAGATAAAATGAGGAGAGGGTCTGGGAGAGAGGGAGGTTGGGCCACCTAGCTTGAGAAGTATCTTTAGGCTCTTACCACATACTGGTTGCTCAGTGTATTTAGTTTTATTCCTTTCTAATAAAATTTCTCAAGAAAAGATGTCTTATTCTTGTGTAAGTAAACAAGTAAGTAAACAAGTCCCAGTAATAGGACCAGGGATGGAGTTCCACTAGCATAGAATTTGGGGATGAGTCAACAATGTGATTGAATAAAATACTAAAAGCTTAGACTAGGATGAGGAGTATTGTCACCCACTCCTATGGGGTGAAACTAGGGAAAAAAGTAACCAGCTAACAGTTAGAAGTAGCTTAGCATTACCCCCAGAATGCCTTCTGGGTATTAGATGGGACAGGTAGGACCACAGGTTCATAGATTGAAAGCTAGAAGGGACCTTAGAGACCACAGAGTCCAACTCCCTCATTTTACAAATGAGGAAATTGAGGCACAGATTAGTTTAAGTGTCTTGCCCAGGGTCACTCAGCTAATATCGGAAGTGGGATTTGCACAAAGGTCTTTTAAGTCCAATATCTAATTCACTAAACTGTACTGCTTCAATATAGTCCCTGGTACTAAGCACTTGACAGCACTTTACCCTTATTATTACTTATTACTACCAAACAAAATCAGATAAGTGGTCAGTACTTACTGACTTAGTGGTTAAATAAATAATGATGATATAACTGAGTCTTAGGCTACACTAATAGCAAGAAAGAAGCCAGAATGAGGGAAATGTTAGTCTCATTTTACTCTGCTCTGGTCAGATTGCATCTGAAAATTTTTATTTAGTTCTCAGTACTGCATATTTTATGGAGGACATCGACCAGTATGTTTAATAGAGGGTAAACAAGGTGGGAAGGGGACTGGAGATCATAGCCATATGATGTCTGGTTGAAGGAAATAAAAATTGTTTAGTCGAAGATAATAATTTGAGGATACATGCTATCTGTTTTTGTTTTTGCTCCTTTTTTGAAAAAAACATTATTTATTTTTAACATTCTTTTCTTTGAAAATTTTCAGTTCCAAATTCTCTCTGTCCTTCCCATCCCCTCCTCCACCGATTTAGAAGGCAAGCAATATGATATCAATTATACGTGTAAAATCATGCAAACCCTCTTTACATATTAGCTACGTTTCCAAAACAAGCAACAAAAATAAAGAGAGAAAATTATACCCCACTTTGCACTCAGAGTTCAACGATATCTACTTTCAAAAGGAATAGTATGAAACAGTGACTAAATCACAGGTAGACCTTTGACCTGACCTAGAGCCAGGAAGTTCAAATGCCAAGGCAGATATTTGCTAGTTATGTGACCATGGGAAAGCCATTGGACTCTGTGCCTCAGTTTCTTCAGCTTTAAAATGAGGATAATAGTAGCATCCCCTTCATAGTATTGTCATGACGAGCAAATGAGCAAATGTGTGTGAACAGCTTTATAAATTTTAAAGTGCTATTGAATTGTGAATGATCTACATTAGTAGCAGTGATTTGAAAGGTTGTCACACGGACGAGGCATTAGATTCCACTCTGCCTCTTTGGGGAAGAACTAAAGGTAATATTCAGAAGTTCCAAAGACATAGATTTCAGTTCAATATGAGGAAAAATTGCCTTACAATTAGGTGTGCCCCAGTGTGGAATGGGCTCTCCCATTAAGAAATCAGGGCCCCCTGTCACTAGAGAGCCTCAAGGAAATGTTGAATGACCACTTAACTGAGATGTCAGATTGCTATTCAAATGCAAGTTAGACCTGGTGGCCAAGGACATCCCTTTTGACTCAGATTCTGTGAGCCTTGGTGCAAATGAGAGACCCAAGCTTCATGATATGTGAGGGGAAAGAGATCAGCAGTCTTGTAACTATAGATAACCAGCCCGTCATTGATGCTGAGAAGTCCTAACCTCTCAACACCTCTTCTTCATCTATAAAATAGGGATAACAAAACCTGTCCTGCGTACTTCATAGGGTTGTTGTGAAGATCAAATTAAATAATGTATCTGAAAGCATATTGAAAAGCACAAAGCATTACAGGGGGTGGGGATGTTATTATCACTGCCATTATCACCATCAGCAACAACCATTTATGGAACACTTAACCAGGTTATCACAAAACAGCTCTGTTAGCATTTTGTGTCCTGGCAATGAACTGGAAACCAAGGAGATACACATTGGTTGAGGAATGACCAAACAAATTGTGCTAAGTGAATGTAATGGAATATTATTGTAATGTAGAAAGGATGACTATTATGCATACAGAGAAGCATGGAAGGATCTACATGAACAGATGCAGAATGAAGTAAGCAAGGCCAAGAAAATATACATAAGGACTGCAACAATGTTCTGAATGAAAAGAACAACCACAAAACATTCAAAACTGAATGTTGCAAAATTATGAGTAAATATGGTCCCAAAGAAGAGATATGAGAAGACACCTCCTTTCAGGGTGCAAATGTATAAAATATTATATAGAATAGATTAGAATATATAATAATATATATTGCATATATAATATATAATAATATATTGTATATTGCATATATGTAATAATATATTATATATTACATATATAATATAATAATATATAATATAATAATGATGAAATGATATATAATAATATATTCTATATTGCATATAGAATATATAACATAATAATATATATAATATCATCAGGTTTTTTAATATGTTAATTTTTACTTAATTTTCTTCTTCTTCTTTTTATTTTTCTAAAATAAATTCTTTATTATAAGGTATAACTTTCTAGGCAGGGATAGCTAGGTAATACAGTGGATAGAGTAACAGTCCTGGAGTCAGGAAAGCCCATCTTCCTCAATTCAAATCTGGGCCCAGACATTCACTAGCTGGGTGATCCTGGGCAAGTCACTTAACCCTGTTTGCCTCAGTTTCCTCATTTATAAAGAAGGAAATGGCAAACTATTCTAGTATCTTTACCGAGAAAACTCCAAAATGGGGTCACGAAGAGTCAGACACGTCTGAATTGACTAAACCACAACAAATGGCTTTCCAGGAGGGTATAGGGTGATATAAAAACTAAATATATCAACAAAAATAGATTTTAAAGAGCAATGATTCTGCTAGCTGGGATGAAGTACATACAAAAATCCATAAGATATAGTTACTGTCTTCAAGGGCTAATAATCTAGAAAGGACAACACGGTCTGTATTCCCTTAAAATACATAATAATACTGGACAGTATATGCAAAGTACCAAACAAATTGTACAATGGAAACACTGCTGGGTGTGGAGTCTCAGAAGGCCTGGGTTCAAATCTTGCTCTTCCATTTCCATTGACTTGTGTGATATTGGACAAGTCACTGACCCATGTAGGCCCCAGTTTCCTTGTCAATAAAAATAGGTTGTTTGGACTAATTGGCCTCTACGATGATGCTTTCAAACTTTAGCTCCTATGATCTCTCAGATTCCTTTCTGCCCTAAATCTGAGCCTATGATTTTGGGAATGCTACTCATGATAAGTGCTGCAGGAATTCAGCGGAAGAAGAATTTCCCTCAGCCTTGAGCTATCATTAAATGGGATTACAAAAGTCTGTGCTAGCACCTGTTGTCATCACTATTAAAAGAGCCTTTTTATCATCAAATACAAATTTTTTTTCAGTATGCTAATGCAGCTGGCACTGTGCTAGGCACTGATATGGGAACCTGCAAAAGGGCAGAAAGCCTT
Organism: Pseudochirops corinnae; assembly: GCA_028646515.1. Classification (NCBI taxonomy): domain Eukaryota; kingdom Metazoa; phylum Chordata; class Mammalia; order Diprotodontia; family Pseudocheiridae; genus Pseudochirops; species Pseudochirops corinnae. Next base: position 184,356,584 of record CM053590.1, on the reverse strand, counting down.
CTGGTACTCTAGGAACACGTGTGCTTAAAGCAGATTACAGTAGAACAGACACATGGATATTCATCATGAAATCTGGAAGAGTTCAGTGACACACTGAATATAAAGAAGCTAAGGAGGAATATTGAAATATGTGCTTTATCTGAGTCTGACCCTGGGGTACATACTAGGTGTGTCCCATGGTGTGTGTGCTCATTGTGGAGGAGTCAAAACAATCATCCCTACAGGTGGCTGTGTGTTTGTGGTTGGTTCTCCCCTGAAGGTGACCCCCGCCCCTTCCCCATCTTCCCAAATCTGGGGCTCCATGTCCTGGCAGCTTTGGCCTGGGCTAGGTGGCTCTGGACTTTGTGGTTGGAGATCAGCCTCCTGTTGATGAAAACCAGGTCTTACTCCTGAAAATCAAGCAAGCTTCCTGAAGCAGCTGAAAGGGTAATTGAATAGGGCAGCCAGCCAAGAGAGGTGCCAGCAGAGACAGTAACATTTGCAGGACCAATTTTCTGCTGCATTTAGGGTCACAGTTGTGTAGCCTAGTGGCCAGCTACAATCCCAAGGCTTTCCAATTGCAGTTGTGAATTTTCCCCCACAGATATGACTCCATGAGAGTCTAGAGGGAGCAAGAAGGTAGCAGTTGGGAGTGAAGAGGACTTTTGAAGCCTCAGAGAGGGTGATGGATTCAACCCAGAGTCCGTATATGGGGAAGAGACTTAGTTCAACATTATTGATTTGGAAGTGGAAGCATTAAATATCTCTGCTAATCTGGCACTGTTTCATTTGTACTTTATTATTATTGTTGTTACGCTCCATGATTTACTGCATTCGCCTTGGATTAGTCTCAGTGACTATATTTTTCCAGAGATTTTTCTTTTCCTTTCTCCCCTCCCTCTTCTCTCTTCTCTGTGTTTCTCTGTTTCTGTGTCCCTGACTCTGTGTGTGTGTGTGTGTGTGTGTGTGTGTGTCTTGCTGTCTTTGTCTCGCTTTGTCCCTCACTATCTCTCTTTTTCTCTGTCTCTTTCACTCTGTCTCTCTGCCTCTCTGTTTCTCTGTCTGTCTTTCTCTCTTGGTCTCTCTATCTCTTTCTGTGTCTCCATCTTCTGTGTGTGTCTCTTTCTCCCTTGCTATGTCTCTCTAATTCTCTGTGTGTGTGTTGCTGTCTTTGTCTCTCTTTGTCCTCACTATCTCTCTCTCTCTGTCTCTCTGTCTCTCTCTCTCTCCCTCTCTCTCTCTGTCTCTCTCTTTGTCTGTCTCTCTGTCTTTCTCTCTCTCTCTCCTTCTCTGTCTCTTTTTCTCTCTTTCTCTCTCTCTTTCTCTCTCTCCCCCCCCCCTCTGTTTCTCTACCTCTCTCTTGCTTTCTGTACCTCACCATCTCTCTGTCTTTCTCTGTCTCTGTCTCTGTCTCTCACTCTGGTGCATTTATTCTAACAGATTACTTTCTGGATTGTAAAGAATCATACCTCTCTCTAGTGGTCAATGAGATCAACTTCAGCTTCTAGAAACCAAACTACCTTCTCAGATGTACATTGTAAACCTTAAGGGCTCTATAGAAATGTAAATTATTATTAGAAACCAACCATATTAAGTGGGTTTGTGGGAGTCGTTGGCAGGGGAGGGAAAGCAGATCAGAGGGAAGAGGTATTGATGTATATGCAATTGTGCCTTGCTCACAGATGTGACAACTCCAAGGAGACAGTGCCCTGTCATTATACCCCTCATTACCAGGCTCATTCAATTATAGTGTCCTTTCAGAGGCGTGCCTTTGTTAGAAACCATTACAGTGCCCCTTGGTACAATCAGGTCCTATTGAAATGCCTGGATGACAAGCTAAATCAACAGGACCTGCACTGATGTTGCAAACGAGGAATATCCTTGACCACGAAGTCTGTCCTTCGGAAGTCTGAGGCCCTCGGCCCAGACCTGTGGCCAGGATGACCAGACCCTCCCCCACCCCCAGCTTTTCCTTCTCACCTGCAGCATGTCATGAGATGACACAAATCTCCCTGGATTGAGCTGTTCTCAGTTCTGAGGAGACACAGCCAACCCCTGGTCACCTTGTAGCCAAAAGACACTGTGCACAAGTGTGCTGGAGCAAGTCCATATTGATTTACCCTCTATAAAAATAATGTGAAGCCAAAAAGTCAGGGCTGTCTCGGCACCTTTCCTCCCCGACTGATCTGTGCACTCCGAGTCTTCAGCACCCTCCTAAAGTACCCTGCTCTCCCCTTGGACTGTCCATTAGTCCATTAGTCAAAGTGTAAATTCTCCAAGCCATCCCTCAACCTCCTGACTTGGGCTGGCCTGAAGCAAAAACACGAGAAAGTTTATCATCAGAGGCCTCCCCCTCAAATAGATTCCTACTGATTCCTGGCTGCCCTGTCCTGCTGCTGTATCCTAGGCTCTACCCCTTTCCCCAAATCAGGGGTTCTTAATCTTTTTGTGTTTCATGGACCTCTTTGGAAGTCTAGTGAAACCTATGGAGCTCTTCTCACAATAATGTTTTTAAGTACATAAAGTACATAGGATGACAAAGGAAACCAATTATACTGAAATAGTTCCAAAAATATTTTTGAAAAAAAATTCACAGACAACAGGTTTAAAATTTCTGACTTAAGGGGAACTGAGCTCTGAATTCAAAATCAGACAACCTGGTTTCAAATGCCTTCTCTGCTACCTAGTACCCATGTGACCTTGGACAAATCATGTCGCTTCCATGGGCCTCAATCTCCCCATTTGTCAAAAGAGGAGGTTGGACAAGTCTATTGTTAAACAAAACAAAATTTTATTTTAAAATGTAAAAGCTCGAGGGCCATAGGGGTTTGTTAACCCTTGAACTAGAGGATCTCCAAGACTCCTCTTAGTTCTAAATCTATGGTCCTATGTCAAAAGAGTGCTGAACTTGGAATCACCAGAGTTTGAATCCTAATCAGGTGCTACTTACAACCTCTATGACAAGTGGCAAGTTTCTTTATCTTAGGATTTAGTTTCCTCACATAAAAATAAGTGGATCAGGGACAACTAGGTGGCCCAGTGAATAGAGCACTGATCCTGGAGTCAGGAGGACCTGAGTTCAAATATGACCTCAGACACCTGGCACTTAACTAGCTGTGTGACCTTGGGCAAGTCACTTAACCCCAACTGTCCTGCTTCCCCCTCCAAAAAACAAAACAAACAAACGAAAAATAAGTGGATCAGACTAAATAACTTCTGTGTTCCACTCTAACTCCAGGTTTTTATTCTATAAGTAATTCCCCCCATTTTGAACATTTCCTTCTTTTCTTCCTCAAATCAAGACTACTCTGTTCTTTGTCCTACTCCTTCCTGGCGATGTGGATGAAACTAATTCTTGATAATATACTATCTCTCCCAAGTGATGCATTTGCATCTTGACTGAGGTCTTCTGGAGATGAAATGCCTTAACTAGCAAAAGATACCCTAAGGGAAATTTTGGACACTTTGAACAATGAGGGAGATATTTGAGGGTAGAGGAACTTTGAGGCTCCCTTCAAATGCTACTTTAGCCATAGTAAGATTAACCCTGCCTATATCAATCTTATGTCCACAATAGAGGATGGAGGAGGATACTGAGGTCTACACACACACACACACACACACACACACACACACACACACCCCTCTATAAATACCTTCACTTGTCAGCTTAAGCCAGGAGAAAACAGTTTCCACCCAAACCTGAAAGATTTACTCCTCACCCATCAGACTGTGTCTGATCAGTCTGCCTTAACTTCTGTATAATGGCAGTATTTACCTTCTGGTCCCATCCATCCTGCTGCACTGAACTAATGTCAGAATGATGGCAGAAAGGAATGCTGCTGAGAGAAAGAGAGAGACAGACCGAGATAAAAGGGAATGATAAAGAAATCACACTTAGCCTCTGACCATTGAATCCCTCTATACACGTCTGACATGTCAAAAAATTAGCTAAAACTCTGGGCATTTGGGGAGAATCCACATAGCCTCATAAAATGTTCAGCCTGGAAACCCTCTGATCCAGTGGTTCTTAACCAATTTTTGTCTCCTGGCCTCTTTGATGGTTTCAGGTAATCTACGGACCCCTTCTCAGAATAATGATTTTTAACATACAGAAAATATAGTTTATCAAGGAGACCAATTATATTGAAATATGTTAAATCATTATTAAATTTTAATTAATTTATTAAATTAAAACTAATCATTAAAACTTTATTTTAAATAATTTTATCTTTAATTTTTGAAAATTATTGGTTTTTTCATTATTAAAAATTATTAAAATGTTTCAGAAAACATGATCAAGACGACTGAAGACGGCCCCTGATCTGTAGATCAGGGACTGAGATTCCACACTCCTTCCCTGCCCAAGGGAGGATCTGTCAATCAATAAATCAATCACAAGCATTTAGTAAGTACTTATTATGCACCAAGCACTATGCTAGGCACAGGGGGTACAAATTCAAAGAATGAAACAATTCCTCCTTGAATTGAGACTGCTAGGTAGCACTAGACTTGGGATCAGAAAGACCTGAATTAGAATCCTGCCTCTGACACTTACTAGTTATGTGACTCTGAGCAGATTACTTGACCTCTCTCAGTCTCAGTTTCCTCATCTGTAAAATGGAAATTATAATAATAGTGCCTATGTCACAAGATTGTTGTGTGGGCCTATTGTAGGTGCAGCTCTAACAAGTTACCTTTTAGTTCAAGTTCAGCATTGGGACAAAATGAGACACTTACAAGTCACTGAACACTTAACAAAGCAGATTTGGCTTATTCTAACAAAGGAAGAATGTGTCACGAGGATATAATAATACTTAGCTCATCTTGACACAGTCCCCCCCTTCTCCATCTAGGAATGCCTCTGGTCATATCAATATGTTATCAGGATTTGGCAGCTCACATGATCTTAGTCTGAAAGATCCAGATTCCACATAGAGGGACTTTTCAATGCCCCTACATCAGTGGTGCCAAACTCAAATAGAAACAGGGCCACTAAACCATACAATATATGGGTTGCATATTGACTAAGAAAACCATAAAATAATATAATCTGTGTATTTTTATTTATTTTTTTAAATATTTCCAAATTACATTTTCATTTGGTTCCTGACCCAATCTGGAAGTGTAGCATATGTCTTCTTTAAGTGGCCAGGAAACTACATTGGTGAAGCTAGGGTCAGTCAGGTTCTGGGGGCAGTTTTGTCCTAGATCTACTCCAGCTTGGCTGATTGGATGGGGAAGGAAGCAGTGTCTCAGAAGCTGAGGCCAATCAGGTCCCAGGGACAACCTCATCCCATCATGGTCAAATGAGCTCATGTAAGATTTGCTTTGTAAATGCTAAAGTGCCACATAAATGCGATAAGTAGGTTCTGTAGTACTGACTGAAATTTTCCCATTGTGTGTGGAAGAAGGAGAAGGTTTTTTTAATAGGTTGAGGAGAAAAAACAAGATCAGTGAGTGGGAACAGGTCATGCAGCTGAAAGACCTCAAAGCACAGTCAGACCCAGGATGAACAAAAGAAGGTCCAGGGTCAAGTTGCAAGAGTTTGAAACTAGAGTAGATGGAAGGCAAGCAAGGTTGTCAAAGGAACTCTAAGTCCTCAGCATTCAGTGTGGGTACTTCCATACCTGATCACGAAGACCTCCAAGGTATCTTCCAACTCTATAGTGATGAGCCTACAATCTTGGGTAGACAGCCCTAGTGTCCCATCTCTGAGTTTGTCTGTACTGGACAGCTCCAGCACTGCCTTCGTTGCTCTCATTTGGTGGGCAGGTGATCCTGTGAATTTTGTACTATTCTATCCTATATCTCAGAACTTCTCAGTGACTTTTGGCCTCTGTTTTAAAAAAATTCTTTCAAATAGAGGAATCATTTAAAAAAGAGGGAAGAGCACATCATTCCTGCTCACTAAATTACCGGGTGTATGGGTGTCATAAGAGGTTAAGTGACTGAGAAGGGGGTGGGGTAGGTGTTTCTTAGCATACATAAAGTACTCTGATTTCAATTCAATTCAGCAAGCATTTATTGAAAACCTACTACATGCCAGGCACTGTCCCAGGTGCTAGGGATCAAATAGAAAAGTATAAAAGGATCCAAGCCCTTACATTCTTTTGGGGCTACATCATTATCTTTGGCAAAGATAATTTTTAGTCCTCTCTAATTATCTGAGGCTAGGAAATCAGATGACCAATACTTTCTTACTGTTAATTTCTCTCAGTCTCAGAAAATTTCACTGACCTTCCTGGAACAGGGGCATAGGCCCATTCCATGCATAATGGAAAGACTATCCCTTTTTCTCTATGTTGTAGATTTCACCTTAATGTCCCAGGTCTCTAGACAGGAGAATGGAGACTCCAAATTAGGTTGTGGTGAGTCAGGCAGTTTGAATGTGATCTCAGACCAATTTGCATAATGGCCACCTCGCAGTGTGTGCTGGGAGAAATCATCGTGCCTTGACACCTGAATCTAAAAGAGAGAGGGTTGATTTACTGTTAGCTGGAGAAGTGTGGTGGAACAGTTGGAGGATCTTCACCATAATTTTGGGCATAAGGCACTTGTGTTATAGCCTAACCAGGCAGCCCTGAAGTTTAAGGCAGACCCCCCTCAGTGAGAATTCTCTTCTTTGTGTATTGGTTAGTCCTCTATTATTAGGAAGTCTGTTGGTATTCTAAGACCTTGGAGGAGTTCATATGTAAAGAGAAAATACCTTTGGATGAATAGGTGAAGAACTAGGAATGAGTCTAGGACCAAAAAAATTATCTTAACACATCTATCTCCTTAACATGCCTTGTATCCCCTCTCTCCACTCCAACAACTCCTCCCCCCCTTAGTTCAGCCCTTATAGCCTCTCTTGCACTATTAGGACAGGCTTCTAATTGGAATCTCTCTTAGCTTCATCTTTCCTCTCTCCAAGTCATCCTATACCCAGCTGCCAAAATAATGATCTTGTTAAAGTACGTGTCTGACCATGTCACTCCTTTCCTTTTGAACCTTCAATGACTCCTTATTCTTTTTAGGACAAAAACCTTAAATACCTTAGCTTGGTCTTTAAAGTGATCTGGCCCCAGTATCTTTCCAGACTTATTTCACATTACTCCCCTTCATGTTTGCTTTAAGTTCAGCCAAACTGGCCTACAAGCTATTCCCCAAACTTATGGAAACAATTATCTCCCACTTCCATGCGTTTTCATAGGCTAGTTCTGCCCCCCTACCCTGACCATACCTAGAATGCATTCTTGCCTCACCTGCATCTCCTAAATTCCTGGTTTTGTTCAACACTTAGCCTATGTGTTACTCCCTACAATGAGCCTTTCCTGAGTGCTATGGTCATTAACAATTTCTCCTTCCTTAAGCAATTATGTATAGATTTTTCTGTTCACATATTGTATCCCCTCCAAGTAAACTTTAAAGCCCTTGACGTCAGGAACTGCTTTTTTTTTTTCATTTTATCCCCAGAACCTTGTGCAATAATGTTAAATCCTTATTTGGTTGTATTGGGCACCCCAAACTGAAGGTTTTCTTATTAATGCCATGAATGTTAATTTCTGTTGATACCATTCAAGAATGTATAGTAAATGCTCTCTCTATTTCAAATGGTCCACTTACTTCTCTCCCACCCTCTGCTTCCATAGAGGGTTCCCTGAACAACGATGCAGTCTTAGCCATTTTAAGATACAAATACAATGAGGAAGTCTCAAGGTACATACTGTCAATCACAGTCACCCACATCCAGATGCTCATCACCCTGTACATCTCTTCCCAAAAATAGCCTAGGAAGAACTCAAAAAAAAAGTCAGTGAAGTAAGTACTGGTTCACAGAATATCTACCAAATCCAGTTTTTCATAGTATTTAGGACTGGAAAGGAAGATTATCTAGCCCACAATGGGGCAGCTAGGTGGTGCAGTGGATGGAGCACTGGATTTGGAAACAGGAAGACTCATTCTCATAAGCTCAAAATCTGATCTCAGACCAGACTAGCTATGTGACCCTGGGTAAGTCACTTAACCCTATTTGTCTCAGATTCTCATCTATAAAATGAGTTAGAGAAGGAAATGGCAAACCACTCCAGTATCTTTGCCAGGAAAACCCCAAATGGAGTCATGAAGAATCAGACAAGACTGAAACAACTTAATAACAACAATTCACTTTATTGATTTTACAGTTGAGGGATATTGAGACTCAAAGAGGAGAAATAATTGGTCCATAGTCATACAACTAATAAATTGCAGTATCAGGATTTGAACCTAAGTCAGTCAATCAGCTAACATCTATTAAGTGCCTACTACAAGCCAAGTATTGTGCTAAATGCTGGGAATACAAAGAAAGGGCGGGGGAAGTCCTCCTAGATGTCAAAAGCAGTGCTCTTTTCACTACATCATATTGTACTTGTCCTCCTCCTCCTCTTCCCTCTTTTCCTCTTCCCCCTCTTTTTCCCTCTCTTCCTCCTTCTCTTCCTTCTCTTCCCCCCTCCTCCTCTCCCTCCTCTTCCTTCTCTTCCTCCTCCCCTCCTCTTCTCCCTCTTCCTCCTTTTCCTCCTCTTTTCTCTCTTCCTCCTCCTCCTCCTCCTCTTCTCCCTCTTTCTCCTATTCCTCCTCCATACAAACACAGCTGTGTCATCCTACCATATCCCTTTTCCATCCTTCATCCAACCCCAATAAGAAAAACAGTTCTCATTTCTATGGCACTTTAAGGTTGAGGGGGAAATGATTTCCTTACAGCTACCCTGTGGAGCAGAGAGTGAAACTGAGGCTAATAGAGGTTGAGCTTCTTATTCAGTTTAACACAATGCTCACTCAGGCTTTTATGCTTTCTCTCTGCATCACTTCTTTGTTCCACCCTAGCTTCCAACCCCAGTCGAAACTGAAGCCTTCTCCCTAAGCAGCCTTGGTCAATGAAGAAGAAAGGTCTTTTCTGAATAATCACTCTCCCTCAGGCCAGACACCAAACCAGAAAAGTCCCTCATATACTAAGATGTAAAAATTCCCTCATGTCTGTTAACCAGCATTTCTTTTTCCTTAAACATGAATTTATTGGAAACCAACTTGATGGTAGGTACCAGGTAGGTGGGATAGAGAGAGGATGCATTTTGAAGTCTGAAAAGAAAGGGAGTTGTTTTGGAACATGGGAAGAAAGGTCACTTATTGAATGGCCATCTCTGGGGGTCATGTCAGCTGGCTCCATGGTCTTAGTCCTTCCTGGAACAGGGGCATGGGCCCATTCCATGCATTTATGGAAAGACTATTCCTTTTTCTCTATATTATGGATTTCACCTTAATGTCTCAGGTCTCTAGACAGGAGAATGGAGACTCCAAATTAGGTTGTGGTGAGTCAGGTAATTCGAATGTGATCTCAGATCAATTTGCACAGTGATCACCTGGCAGTGCGTGCTGGGAGAAATCATTGGTGCCTTGACACCTGAACCTAAAAGAGACAGGGTGACTTATTATTAGCTAGAGAGGTATGGTGGAACAGTTGGGGAAGCTTCACCATGATTTTGGGCATAAGGCACTTGTGTTACAGCCTGGTATAGTGACATGGTACATTGGAAGGGGACCCTCTGAAGTTAGAAAACAAATCCTACCTTTGGAGCTTCTATCTGCCCAAAGTGAATCTGGCCCATTTAACATCCCCTGAGCCTCAGTTTCCTCATCTATAAAATGAGGAAGTTAGATTAATTCAGGGCTTCTTAAACTTTTTTCCACTCACAACCCTTTTCAATTTGGTAGCAGTTTGCTGGCATTGTATGGCCTGAGGACATGTGCAGTACAAAGTGCACATGCTTTGTGTTTAGAATCAAGGCTGCAATGAAGTTTGCCTGATGCAAAAATTAATTAACAATTAAACATGTAATGAATCCGAGGTGTTTCTGGCAGCTCTTGCTAATTCTTGGTCATTGTGCTTTCAGAAACCTTTTACTGGTGCCAAATTCTTCATGACCCCACATGAGGTTGCAACCCACAGTTTAAGAAGCACTCACCTAGATTACCATCCCTTCCACCTCAACATTTAATATCCCATGCTTGAGGTGTTCAGTCTTTTAAAGTCTTTCTTAATAGTCCTTTCTGCCCTCCAACCAGGAACAAAGCACTTCCTAAAACCCAGGTTCTCTAAGCCAGAGGTATCAAACATGCAGCTGCATGCCCCCACAATACTCCTGAGTGTGGCCAGAGCCAGATCAAAATGTAATTCCTCTCTGATTTTAATATGATGATATGTTAACAAAAAATAAGGATGTGTGGTTTCCTAAGTCAATATGTTGTCCGCAGGGATCCTTATCCACAGTTTTCTGTTTCTATTTGACTTTGACACCACTGCTTTAAACAATTTTTCTTTGTCCCTATCCCTGGTCACAAGCTAGCACAGATAACATAAATATCTTTTATCAATTAATTTCTTAAATTTTACTTTATATTTAATTTATGGAATAAAAACAAGCATTTCCATAATGTAGTATAATTTTTTTAAAAGGTGATCGTACATGGAACTGTAAATCTTTTAAATTTATAATAAAGTTATCATGTAAATTTTTTTCCCTTTTTTTCTTCCCTCCCCATTAGACACAAATAGGTCTATATATGTAAAATTATTCTATACATGCTTCTATTTATCAGTTCTTTCTCTGGATGCAGATAACATCTTTCTTCATATGTCCTTTATAGTTAATTTGGATATTTACAATTCAATCACTAGACAGGAAGTTCCAAGAAGGCTAAGATGGTATCTGCCTTATCTAAACTTGACACATCCCCCCAGTTCCCCCACTCAGCCCTGCATTCTGTACACAGAAGGTATGCTTAATTATGTAATAAAGACTTGTTGAACTGAATTGTAAATGATTATCCCCAGATCACACTTCTGCATTCGATAATGGGGGAGGGGTACCAAACAATCCATAATGAATTGAGAAAGTAGCATTTTTTTTTTCATAGAAATTCAAGTCTTCCCTCAGACTAAAGGAGATAAACCAAGGAGGCCAGAAGTCCTTCTAACCTCAGGAGTTTCCCATAAACAGCATGTTAGGGCTCAGCTGGTGAGACACAAAGAGTTCTCCTAAGCACTGAACTTGGAATCGGGAGTCTTGGATTCAGTGCCTGGCTCCAACACTGACTTACCAGTTTTGTGACATTTGCAAGTATATTAACCTCTTTAAGTCTCAGTTTTCTGATCTGCAAAACTGAGACAAAAATTGGCTTCTTTCAAAATTCAATAGAGACAATGGTGGGTTTTTAAATTTTTTATTCATTTTAAATTTCAGTACAAAATGGTGAGGAAAAAAGAACATTTCCATGTACTACACAGCAGAATGTAAAGAAAGGATTCAATATAAAACCATAAATTCCTATTTCAGACCATTTACTTAAAAAAAAACCACTATGTAATAAATACTACATATTGTTTTCAAAGCTGCCCATTAAGTTTTCTTTGGTTCCCTGCTGTGTACTTTGTTCACCCTCCCTTCTCACCCCAACCTAAAGAAGGCTATGATACAAAAATATATACATACATATACATATATTTACATATATACATATATATAAAACTATACTGTACCTACTTCTAATTATGAGCTTTTTCTCTGGAAGTGGATAGCATCTTCCTTCATAGGCCCAAATCTTTCCATGTTTTTCTATGAGATATTTTTTAAAGGTTAGAATGACTTTAAATGGGGTAGGGGGAGGGAGTCGGGTATTTTATTTATTATTCTAACAGTACTTATTTAAGCTCCTTGGAGGTAGGGTTTATGGGAGGGAAGGGGGAGAGTTATCTTTGTGTCTTTAATATCAAACATGGTATGAAGTACTAAGTATTTAATAAATGCTAGTTAAATTGAATAGAACTGAAATCAGAAGAGGCAGCCATGGTGTAGTTAATGCTGACCTTGTACTCAGGAATATCTAGGCTCAAGTTCAGTCTCCAACATATGCTAGCTATGTGAGAAGTATATGCGCAAATCACTCAACCTCCCTGGATCTCAGTTTTCTCATCAGTAAAATGAAGGGATTAGATTAGATGTCCTTTCCAGCTCTAGGTCTATAACCCTCCAAGAAAAACCCTTCTGGGATCTGGCTTCAGAAAAACAAGAATATGAATGCATTGTTGGTGGGGGCTGTGAATTGGTTCAGCCATTCTGGAAATCAATTTAGAAGTATGCCCCAAAAGTCACTGAGGATACCCTAATACTGGGTATATTTCACAAAGAGATCAAAGAAAGAGGAAAAGGATAAATAGATTTAAAAAAAGTATTTCTAGAAGTTGTTCTTGTAATGACAAAGAACTGGAAAACAAGAGTTGTCCATCAACTGAACAAATTATGGTATGTGGATGTGATGGAATACTAGAAGTAACTAAGGGAATGGTTTCAAAGAATCCTGGGAAGACTTGTATGAACTGATGCAGAGTAAAGTCAGCGGAACACTAAGGACAATTTATACAATAACAACACTGTAAAGACAAACTCTGGAAGATTTAAGAACTCTAAGAACCATGACCAGCTATGGTTTTAGAGGACCAATGATAGAGTATGCTGCCCACCCCCTGACAAAGAGATGCAGGATGAGATGAGATAGTTTGGATATGACCAATGTAGGAATTTGTTTTGTTTAATTATGCATATTTGTTATGAAGGTTTTCTTTTTTCTTTTCTGATTGGGGGGGATAGATTCTTGTTTATTCAAACAATTTTTCAAAATAAAATTTCAAAAAATCGCATAATTCAAATAAACAGATTAGATAGATAAATGTATAATGAGAGAGAGAGAGAGAGAGAGAGAGAGAGAGAAAGATGAAAGGCCTCTTCCTCACCCAACAATTACCTTAGAGAATTTCTGGTCCCCTTCATCAACCTGGGTTAATGACTGAAATTAAACTAATTGAAGGAACCATTGTGTAATAGAAGAAAGGGCAGTTCACTAGTCAGAAGACCTGGGTTCAAATCTCAGGGCTACTGGTCTCTGACTAGGCAAGTCCTGTTATCTCTGGGCCTCAGTTTCCATGTCCATAACATAAGTGGCTTGGACTATATGCTCTACTGTCTCGTTCCCCTCTTCTTCACCCGCCGCCCACGCACCCCCCGCCCTCCACCTGGCAATTGGGTTCCCCATCAGGCTGAGCCCACCCATCCGCCTTGGTGCTGAGTTATAAATTAAAATTCCATTTCATTAAAGCCGGTGAGTAATCAATCCCCAGCTCTCCTCGCTAACGATGTTGGGCAGGGGGATTCTGCTTTCCTCCCACGGCTGTAATTCAATCGGCCTCGCCGGCTCTCGTTCGCAAACTGCTAGAGCTGCACTTTCCGCCCAAATTTATGGCGCTGGCAACGTCTGGGGTTTGAGTTACAGCTGCAGGTTTGATCGGGGACTGCATTATTCTGCATCTAATCCTTGCACCGTGACAGCGCCGGGAGGGGGCCGGGGAGGGGTGTTGGGGAGAGTCGGTGGCTTTAGCCAAGCCGCTCCTTGTTTATCAGGCTCTGGACTTGGGGCCGTAAGGGAAGAGCTGTCCCCTGGGCCGGCCCTTCACAGCCACACACCCGCACACCAGGCTCTGAGCAGTGGCACCTGGCCGCAGACACCTCTCCACCCGGGAGCTGCTGGAGGCAGGAAAGCTGCAGGCTCCCAGATGTTCACCTCAATCAACACCTGCACCATCTGAGACCTTACACTATTCCCCTGGGAACCCTGGCAGTCAGCTGCACTGCCCGCCCCTCCTCTTCTCCCTTTCCTGGAATCCCCTTAGCTGTCCTGTCTGCTTTGGGAGGCACTGGGGGGGTTGTATGGCACTTATGACAGGGGAGGCCTTCAAGCAAAAAGTGGTTAGAGAGAAAAGGAAGAACCATGATTGAGGAGGGAGAGCAGGCACGTATCTTCTAGTGAGCCAAGTATACGTCTGTACAAATCCCACAGTGCCCAAACTGGCCTAGTGTTTGTGTATATATGTGTGTATGTATGTATATGTGTGCAGATATATGTGTACATACACATATATGTAACCCTAATGCCCTATATTATATGTAGAAGAAGCAGGCATATTTATTCCTCAAGTTTTTGAAATTCCCTTTGTTGGTATCCCTTCTTAGTCCCCATCACATTCTACCTTGCTCTCTACATACATACACATACACACACATACATACATATTTACACATCAATTGATCAACAGACATTTATTAAGCACCTTTTGTGTCCCAGATATAGACATATAGATAGTATTCTGGGGATACAAAGACAATAAAAAATTCCCGATTCTCAAAGAACTTACATGCACACACATACACAAATAGTATATGGTGCAAAGGAAAATATAGAGATAAATGAATCCATGATATTAGCTAACACTGATATAGCATCTACTATGTGGTAGGTGGGCAGCAAGGTGGCCCAGTAGATAGAGTGCCAGGCCCGGAGTCAGGAAGACTTATCTTTCTGAGTTCAGATCTGACCTCAGACATTTACTATGCGACCATGGGCAAATCATTTGGCCTCAGTTTCCTCACTTGTAAAATGAGCTGAAGAAGGAAATGACAAACTACTCCAGTATTTCTACCAAAAAAAAAACCAAATGGGGCCACAAAGAGTCAGACAAGACTAAAAAACAACTGAGCAACAACCACAAATTGTACCAGGCAGCGTGCTAAGAACTCTACAAACATGATTTCATTTTTATGAAAACTCTAGGAGTTTTCCTCAACAACTCTAGGACATAGTTGTTATTATTATCCCCATTTTGCTATCAAGAAAACCCAGACAGACAAGAAGTTAAGTGATTTGTCCAGGGTCACCAAGGTAGTTAGTGTCTGAAGGCTGATTGGAGCTCAGGTCTCCCTGACTCCAGACCCAGGACTCTATCCATTGCATCACCAATGCCACACACATATATACATCCATGCATGCAAACACAGATACATACATACAGGCTTAGTACCTTTGATAGAGATCTAGAAGTATTACTTTAGTTACATCTGTACATAAATGTATATGTATGTGTGTGAATGACTTTAGGAATTCATTGGACTGGACCTATGATTTTATTAATATAGAGAACTCCCCTATGAGGAAACAATCAATGCCAATTGGTAATTGCTCTCCAACTTTTAGCCTTAGAGTCTCCTAGGGCACTAAGAAGTAAAATGAATTTCCCAGGATCACTCAGTCAGCAAGTGTCAGAGTGGGGACTTGAACCCAGGTCTTTGTGACTTGGAAGATAGATAGATAGAAGAGAGAGAGAGAGAGAGAGAGAGAGAGAGAGAGAGAGAGAGAGATAGGCAGACAGACAGATATCAACAAAGACAGGCAGATATCTATAGACAGATGTAGAGAAAGGAAGATATCGATAGATGTAGATAGATGGATAGACAGATATAGAGAAAGACAGGTGGATATCAATGGATAGACAAATGTAGATAGAGAGGTAGATATATCAATTGTACATATACATACATACATGCACACAAAGACAGCATGCACACCCATAGAGACATATGACTCTCAGTAAATAATGAAATTTATAGATGTATATACAATCAGTTACAATCTCTTGTGTTTTTTGGTTTGTTGGTTTCAGCTTTCATGTTCATTTTCCTTATTTTATTTTATACTCATGTTTCTATTTTGGAATACCCATATTTATCAATGCAGATCAAAATAAAATTTATACTTATAAAAGAAGTATGACTACAAAGTAACATAAGTGATCTTTTAGCCAACATGCCAGAATTTATGCGTCCAAATGAGTGTTGTCCCTTCCAAGAAGTCCCCTTGAGCGGTCAGTCTTTTACTACAGCAATGGTGCCCTTGATAAGAACATATTCTTCTTTTGGAGCACCATTAGAGCCCATGGCACATACTTTTTTAACAACCTAATTGGTAGCTAATTTTTCTACCTTTGTACAGAGATGGAGTTAAACTATATGATCAGAAAGTAGGTATAGGGCACCGGACTTGAAATCTGAGACCTGGATTCAAACCCTGCTTCATGTACTTATCGGCTGTGTGATCCTGGGTAAG
Source organism: Pseudochirops corinnae (assembly GCA_028646515.1). Lineage (NCBI taxonomy): Eukaryota > Metazoa > Chordata > Mammalia > Diprotodontia > Pseudocheiridae > Pseudochirops > Pseudochirops corinnae. Next base: position 184,340,600 of record CM053590.1, on the reverse strand, counting down.
TCACTTAACATATCTGGGCCTCAATTTTCTCTGTTTTCTGATTTGTAAAATGAAATGTTTGGACTTCATGATTTCTAAGGTCTCATCGAAATCTAGATCTACAAGGCTGTAAGATACCTCCATCCCCAGGTACTGTCGCTTGAGACAACTCCCCATCACCTAAAGTAACCTGGGTTGAAGAAACAACTGCTGAAACACCTACAGAATCAAAAGACTAGCTATGTGACCTTGGAGCAAATGAGTCACTTATGAGTCTCAGTTTCCTGATCTGTAAAATTCAAGTGATAAAGTTTGCACTACCCCCTCCCCAGGATTTCTTTAAAGATCAAATGAGCTAATGTATGCAAAGTTCTTTGTAGATTAAAAAGCTATGGAAATGGAAGCGATTCTTATGATAATCTCCAAGGTCTCTTCCAGCTCTAATGTTCTGTGATTCTGCGATTGATTTCTGGAAACAGCCAAAAGTCATTTGGAACTGAGTCAAAAGGAAAAAGTGGGTGATCAAACTAGGCCATACTGTGCTAGGCCCCAAATGAGGTGACTGAAAAGAGGAATGAAGTTGAGTTTCTCGTGTGATACTTATTAGGTAGCCTTTAAGGTTTTCCTTGGAGAAGCTATAGACCATGTGGGGAAGAGCATTGTGGCAGAAACAAAATACTGATTTATTAATCAATCAATGAGCATTTATTAAGCCCTTACAATTATCCCTTCCATGTTGCAACTTTCCCCATTTCTATTTCGATATATCACGGGTCGGCATAAGATATTAATGGGGAATTTGGGGGGAGTTCTGTGGAAACTGCAGACAACACACAAAGCTCAGGAGATGACAGAGGAAAAAGTTTAGAAACTCAGAAATACATAAAGTATATGTATAGTGTTGCATAATATCACCATATTTTATCTTTTTGTACCAAAATAATTTAGATCTTCTCTAGTATGAAGGGAAGGCCAACAAATTTTATGTAGATTTTCTAGATCACAGGGGCACAGAGCCCCTAACCCCCAGTATGTGCAAGGGACAACTGAATTATGTGCCAAGCACTAAGCTAAGTGCCTGAGATACAAAAAGAGGCAAAAGACTATCCCTGGCCTCAAGGAGCTTACAATCTAATAGAGGAGATAGCATGCAAAAGAATATATACTGAGCAAGCTATATATGGGATATGTAGGAAATAATTAGCTGATGGAAGGTCCTGGAATTAAGAGTGGTTGGGGAAGTCTTCCTGTAGAAAGTGGAACTTCAGTGGGGACTTAAAGGAAGCCAAGGAGGTCAGCAGAGGAGAAGAGAGAGAATTCCAAGCATGGGGGACAGCCAGAAGAAAATGCTAGACCCAAGAGATGGAATGTGTTAGAATAACTGGGAGGCCAGTGTCCCTGGTTTGAAGACTATGTGCCCAGGAGTAAAGTGTAAGAAGACTGAAAAGGTAGAGAGGAAGCTGGGTTACAAAGGGCTTTGAACATCAAGGAGAGAATTTTGTATTTGCTTCTGGAGGCAATAGTGAGCCACCGGAGTTTATTGATTTGGGAGGTTGGGGTCTGGGCGGGGGGGGGGGAATCATTAGACCTGTGCTTTAGAAAAATTACTTTGGTGGCTTAATAAAGGATGGACTAGAGTAGAGATCGACTTGAGACACAAAGCCCCACCAGCAGACGAATACAACGATCAAGTGTGAAGCAAGGAGGGCATGCCCTGGCGTGGTGGCAGTGACACAGGAGGCGAAGGATAGTATCCAGATAGATGCAAAGGGGAAATCAACAGGCCTCGGCAACAGCTTGGACACGGGCAGCGAGAGATGGTCAGGAACCTTGGTGGCACGGGGAGCTCAGGGTTCCCAGCTCTCCCCCAGAATCCCAGGCTTTGCTCGTCTTCCATCAAACCCTCCTCATTTTCTCCTTCTTGGCAAGGCTAACTCCTATTTATTTATATAGCACTTAAGGTTTGTGAAGCACTTTACTTATTTACTTTCCTTTTTTTTTTTTTTTTTTGCTTATTTACTTTGATTATCTCACTTGATCCTTTATACAACCTTGTAAGGGAGGGGTAACGATGAAGATCATGATGCTGAGGGTGATTATCCCCATATCACAGATGAGAAAACTGAAACTCAGAGAGGTTAAACTAACTTGCCCAAGGGTACAGAATTAATGAGTGCCTGAGGGAGGAATTAAAGCTAGATTTTCCCAACACAAAGTCTGGCCCTCTCTCCACTCAAGCAGCAAGTCTAGCATTCAGTTCATAAATGCTACACCTCCTCTCACTGGGAGAATAAACCTACTCAGAGGTAAAATGAGGTCTCATCTACGTTACAGAAGGAGTCGGTCACTGTCCAGACTCCCTTCAAGGTTCCTTCAAAGAGGTCAGTAACTGTTTTGACTCCCCACATCAGTTTAATGAGATTTTCTTGAACCCTCTATTCAACATGAAAGGAAATAAATTCTAGAGTTTAGCATGTCCATGTGCCTAAGAAATAAAATAAAGAGATTAATTTCAACAGGATAATAGAATTATTTCCCAGTTATTCCACTCCCCTTTTGATAAGCTTCTTGTACTCCCTGAGGTGAAGATACACAAGATGGGGAATCCCTCAAATAGTAGTTTTTCTAATGCATGTAAGTACTTAAAAATTTTCAGAGAGGTAGCTAGGTGGTGAGGTGGATAGAGTGCTGGCCCCAGAGTCAAGGAGACTTATCTTCCCAAGTTCAAATCCAGCCTCAGATACTTCCTAGCCGTGTGACCCTGGGCAAGTCACTTAACCCTTTTACCTCAATTTCCTCATCTGTAAAATGAGCTGGAGAAGGAAATGGTAAACCACTCCAGTATCTTTGCCAAGAAACCCCCCAACAGGATCATGAAGAGTTGAACATGACTAAAACAACTGAACAAAACCGTTAAGAATAGGAAAGGCTTAGGGGGCGGAGCCAAGATGGCAGCGTAGCAGCAGCAACATATCGCAGCGCTCACATAACCATCCCAAAATACCCATAAAATAGGACTCTAAACCAATCCTAGAACTCCAAAACGCACACAAAGATACTTCCCACTAAAGTCAGCTCAGCTACGAGGAACCATATCAGCACTGCGACCCGAAACCAGCCTGGC
>CM053590.1:184300806-184336997 GCA_028646515.1 Pseudochirops corinnae | reverse complement strand
TTGGTTGCAGTTCTTACTTTGCTTCTTATGCTTATTCTTACTCATGGTTGTTCAGTCCATGATTTTTTTTTAAATCTCTGCGGGGCTCTGCTTCCAGAAGGAAAACTCTGTCCCAAATCGCTGGGGTCCTTCCACCTGCCGTAGCTCTCAGGAAGGTGCTGGGACCCTTCCTACTTACTTCCGGCTCATTGGATAATGAAGACTCCAAGACCAAGGCCCAAGACTGCAATCCAGATCCAGGCCGCTCAACGTGAGAGCACTGGCCTCAGAACAATCGCTTAGTCCCCCTGCTGTCTGCAGGCCGTGGGTGGGAAGCTACAACCTGGAGGTGGGTGCAAAACCTCTGCCTTTCGCTTTTCTGCTCTGGAGGCCTTTGAGCCGGACTGCTTTATTCTCCTAATTTCGCAAGCTCCACTGATCTAGTTCTCTCACCACTCCTCTCGTCTGGCCACCCCCGGGGCTCAGCAGCGGCTTCAGGCCAGGCTGGCTTCAGTTCGTAGTGCTGATATGGTTCCTCATAGCCGAGCTGACTTTAGTGGGCAGTATCTTTGTGTGCATTTTGGAGTTCTAGGATTGGTTTAGAGTCCTATTTTATGGGTATTTTGGGGTGGCTATGTGAGAGCTGCAATATGTTGCTGCTGCTACGCCGCCATCTTCCATAAAATATATTTCACATATATTTCATTTCATTAATAATCATATATAATTACAAAGGAAACCAATTATGTTGATATACAGTTATCAAAAAATTGTTTTTAAGCTCGCAGACCTCAGGTTAAGAGTCTCTGATCTACCAAGACAATTCCAAAGCACTCATTACGAAGAATGCTATCCACATCCAGAGAAAGAACTGATGTAGTCTGAATGCAGATCAAAACAAACTATTTTCACTTTCTTTGTGTGTGTGTATGTGTGTGTGTGTGTGTGTGTGTGTGTGTGTGTGTGTTTCTTTTGGTCTGTTTCTTCTTTCACAGCATGACTAATATGGAAATATGTTTTATATGCTTGCACAAATATAACCTATATCAAATTGCTTACCATCTTAGTTGAGAGAAGGAGGGAGGGAGGGAGAAAATTTGGAACTCAATTTTTAAAAATAATGTTAAAAATTGTCTTGTATGTAATTAGAAAAAATATTATTTAAAAAATAAAAATGCTAGCCTGGGCCAAATTCAAAAAAAAAAAAAAAAAAAGAATCATCTCCATGCATATGTTGGGCAGGTAGTTAGAAAACAGCTACAATTCAAAAGAGTGGTGAGTGTGGGAGATAAAGATTTTGGAGTCATTTGCACAGAGATGAATCCCTAACCAATAAAAATGGTAATAGCTAACATTTATGTAGAGCTTTTGTCAGGCACTTTTCATTTAATCCTTATAATATACCTGGGAGGTAGATGCTATAATCCCTGTTTTACAGATGAGGAAACAGAGACAAACAGAGGTTCTATGACTTGCCCAAGGTCATACAGTCAGTAAGTGTCTAAAACTAGATTCTTGAGTCAGGGCTCTTTTCACTGTACCACCTGGCTGCCTCAAACCAATAGAGCAATAAACAGGGATAGAAAATGGACCTGTGATTTCACTGATATGGGTAACTCCCAGGGGAAGAAACTCCCTCTACCAATCTAGGTTAGCACCTTCTCTGAAACTTAGTCTTGGAGAATTGCTTGAATCCAGCGAGACTAAGGGTCACACAACCAGCATGTGTCAGACTCTCCTCTCTTGAATACATAGTGTCACCCAAAGTAGATGTCCCTGGAAAAAGTGAGTTCCCTATTCATTATGTCTTCAAAGGGAGGTTGGATGACCACCTGATCACCTGTCAGTAACACTGGAGAGGATTCTTGCTTCACAGTAAAGTACAGGTTGAATTAGATGGTTTGAGGAAGTTTCAAATTTTAAGATTCTATGTGATCAACATAAAGACGTTTGTTGAAGCCAAGAGGAGTGTATGAACTAATTGACTGTAGACACAAGAGCAGAGAGCTAAAGACTGAGCCTTGAGGGTTGTCCACAATTAGAGGGTGGAGTGGTAAAGAGGAAAAGGAGACAGAAGGAGCATTTGACTAGAACAGGAAAAAAGTAGTTTCACATAAACCAAGGGAGAAGAGAGTTTCAAGGAAAAAGTGAATAGTCACCATTGTTAAATGTTTAAAGGAGGATTAAGGGGAATGAAAATGGAGAAAAGGTCATTGGGTGTGACAACTAAAAAACTAGCATCCTAGTTCTCTGCTTTCCAAGTTTTTTGGTTTTGTTCTCATTTTACTGTTATTTGGACTCTAACGTCATATTTACTCTCATGCCATACACTTTTGTTTCTTCTGGGCTATCTTTTTCTTTTGAGCAACCTCCTCTTTTGGTTTAGGAACAATTTGTTTCTTTTCAGTTAAGAATCAATATTGCAAGGAGAACTCATGTATGACTTGATTTGACCATGAGCCCTGTAAGTACACTGTTAAATTTTGGGAGCCTTATTTAACCTGGATATGCTCAATGATGAGAAAATCCACATCCAAACCCTCCCGTTCTGTGTTACTCTCTGCATTTTTAAGCATATGCAGCAAGAATTCATCACTCTTTCTGGGCCAAGGACCCTGTTTCCAACCTCATTGCTTAGCCTAGGCACACCGGCCAACTCCATTATATCGTTGGAAGGGAACACATTGTTTCTTCAATGTAACATCTTTCCAATATTTGGTACCTTTCTGGATATGTGAGCCCTTGATAGCTTGGGTTGTTTCGGGGGTGTTCTAGAAGTAGGCCCAGATATTTGAACCCCTTGACTTGCATGATTTTATGGGGTTCTCTGGATCAAGACAGCACCTCACCATTTTAAATGATTACCTATTATGGTTCAAGGGAAGAAGAAAAGCAAAGCCTTTTTGGGACTCTTAAAACTCAGCTCCCAAGTTTTTAATCATAGAATTGAGAGGAAGTCTTGGTGTTAAGAAGATCTGGGTTCAGAAGCCTTGCTCTGACAAATACTGGATGAAGGACCCTAGGCATTTCATTTAATTTAATCATTTAACCTGTCACAGACCCCCTGGCAACCCCTTAAACAAGTCGGGAAAAGTGGCCTAATTGTCTACCTATAGGCCTAATTGCATTAGCATTTATTATTGCACTAGAGCTCTGTCTAGATCTCTTCCTGTGCTTGTGTGTGCATTTGAGTTACCACATCTGCCTCTGTATCCCTCTGCCTCTGCATCTATAGAATCTTAGGACTGGAATCCCCTCTCTCCCCAGGCCATCTAATCCAATCCATACCTGACCTAAGAATCCCTTCCACAAAATCTATGCAAGCAGTCATTCCATCTCTACTTGAAGAGATCCAGTGGTGAGGGACACAACCTCCTAGGCAGCTCATTCTATTTTTTAACAATTCTATTTGGTAGGATTTTTTCTCTCCATCAGGCAAAAATCTTCCTCCTGTAACTTTCTTACAGGTCTGCCCTCTGGGACCAAGCAAAACAAGTTATTTTTCCTTTAAATGATTTTCAGGGTCAGCTCTGGACAAAGTTGTTAAGCAAGTAGAATTTGTCTTTAGGACTTCCTCTCTCCTTTCCACGTCACCTCTTACTTCCTCCAACCACTGACCTCATCCTGGACCACCTGTGAGGGTGACACACATAGACCTGCCCTCCCTAGGCAGTGCCCCATGGCTATGGTGGTGGAGAAAGAACACTGGATTTGAAGTCAGACCATCTGGGTTTTATTCTGTCACTTGCCAGCTGTGTGTGACCTTGGGCAAATCACTTTACCTCCATGAAGTTCAGTTTTCTTACCTTTTGACAATTCTCTAAAATTGTAAGTTAAGAGAAGGCTCCAATCTGCACTGGTAGAAGTTCTCTCATCTGAGAATTCCTTATATCCATGAAACCACAGATCCCACCCCATCTGTAACCTAAAACATAGGTGATAATAGGATAATAGTTGCCCAACTTATTTCCAGGTAAGTTATTGAAAATAAAATATTTGACAAGATTTAAAGAACTAAAATAAATTTAAAATTGGTTAGCCTCTTTCTTCATCCCTCACCCTCTAGTCTTACATGTCTCGTGTTCCATTCCTTCAAAACTCTTCCTAGGTCTCTGCTTTCCAAGGCTATAATCTTAGAATTGAGAGGCAACATAGCATGATGGGAACTGGTCAGAAACACCTGGCTTTAGGTCCTTCCTCAACACATCCTGTGCATAAGACCCTGGGCAAAGCATTTAACCTTTCACTACCCTCTAGGTAAGATTACAAGCTGCAGAGCAAGGGCAGATCTGCTTTGGCAGAGGAGGTTTTTTCACTGGGAGTTCCCTATGCAAAAAAAAAAAAAATCACGTAATCTTAGCATTCCCTCATCTCTCACTCTCTACTCCACAAAACTTTTGTCTTCACTAGTCCTCTTAAAGGATTAGATGGCCCATCTTTGCAAAGCTAACCTCTCCAATTGGGTCCCTGATCTCATTCCTTTCTTAATTCTAGGGTTGCTTGTCCCATCTTTCATTCACATTCTCTGTCACTCTCTGTCTCTCTGTGTCTCTCTATCTCTCCATCTCTGTCTCTCTCTCTCTCTCATTCTCTGTCTCTCTTTCCCTCCCTCCCACACCTCTATTTACTGGTTCACTCTCCACTGTTTACAGATAATGTCAGGTTTATCTTATCCTAAAGAAAAAAAAGCACTTTTCCTTGGGCCAGCTTTTTAATCTATCATTCAGCATCTCTCCTCCCCTTCAGTTCTGAATTTCTAGAAAGAGGAACCCATACTTGCTGCCTCTACTTCCTCACGGTCCACCCTTCAACTCTCAATAATCTATCTAGTTTTTGACCATAATATTCTCCTCGAACTGTTTTTCTTCAAAGTTACAAACGGCCTCTTAATAGGTGAATTCAAGTCGGGATCCCTTTCATATGTGGATCCCTTGAAAGCTACCCTAAGTTTAAGGGATACTTTAGGTCAATATCCATACAAACCCTTAGTCCTTATCCTCCTCGACCTTTTTTACAGTATTGACTTTGTTAACTCTCCTACTCCTTCCCCCTTCTTTCTTCCCTTGGCTTCCATGACATTACTCTTTACTGGTTCTCCTCCTACCTACCGGGTGGCTTCTTCTCGGTCTCTTTTGCCAATTCATTATCCTCCTACTTTCCCTTAAAAACGAGTATACATTAAAACTCTGATTTCAATCCTTTTCCATTGTATCTACACTTAGGGTGATCTCATCAGCTCCTATGATTTTAATTATCACCCCTATAAAGATGGCTTCCAGATCACTGTGGGTGTCCCTCTGTCATGGGTCCTTTTCTCTTACAACTCTGTCTCTCTCTGTCTCTGTCTCTGTCTCTCTGTCTCTGTCTCTCTCTGTCTCTCTGTGTCTCTCTCTCTCTGTCTCTGTCCCTCTGTCTCAGGCTCTCTCTCTCTCTCTGTCTCTCTGTTTGTCTGTCTGTCTGTCTCTCTCTCTCTCTCTCCCTCTCTCTCTCTCTCTCTTTCATCTCTTCAGCTTCCATAGCTTCAAGTTTCTAATAAGCTATCTCCCAATCTAGCCTTATTCCCTTTGCTGACCTCCAGTCCTGAACCATCAACTTGCCTAATGGACAAGCCCATCTGGATGTCCATTCCACATCTCAAGTTCAACATGTCCAAAATGGAGCTTACTATTCCCCCTCCAAGCTCACTCCTCCTCCATACTTCCAAATTTTTGTTGAGGATACCACCACTCTTTCAGTTACCCAATTTCCAAAACTTGGAGTCATTCAGATTCATCCCTCTGCTTCTTCTGTCATTCCCCTAATTAGAAATCTTTAGAGACTCCCTACTCCCTCTAGAATTAAATACAAACTCCTCATCCTAGCGTTCAGAATCCTACACAATATACTTTTCCAAACTTATTTCATACTCTTCCCATTCTACATTCCATCCATAATAGATTATTAGCTATTTCTCAAACCTGGAATTATATTTCTCTCTTCACGTCTTCTCACAGGCTATCCCTAATACCTGGGATATACTTCTTCACCACTACCTCTTAGAAACTTAGCTTCCTTCAAGGCTTAGCTCAGACAGCATATCCTGGGCAAAGCCCTCCCTGAACCCCCCCCCCCCCCAGTGCCAGTATTCTTGTCCTTCTGAAATTATCTTTATTTATTTCTCTGTGTATCCTTAACAAAATATAATTTCTTTTGGGACAGGGACTATCTTGTGTTTCTTTTGGTGAGTAAATACAGGTGATTAACCAGAGATCCTGAGATAGGTGTTCTAGCCATGGTGGCAACCTCTTGAGTTTAACAGGTTGGAAGCTCCTGGGTTTGGGGGATGACTGGCATTGGGAGGTATTTGCTACTATCACAACACTTCTCAGAAGAGAAGCTGATCCTCAGCAGGAGAATGACCTTGCCTCCCTGACTTGACAGAAGATATGGGCTTTGGCCGAGTTGCTCAGACAGTCTAGGTCTGAGGTGAGAGTGAAATGCATGTACAGCAGCCTCACAAAGTGTTTAATGTTTAAGGTTTTAATGTCCAGTCTATTGGAAGAGCATAATAGGTATGTATAACTACATGGCCACTGTGCCATGTTGTAATGTTCCCAATGCCTATTTATGAGACTTTTGTTTTAAGCATTTCGTTTGTGGTAAAAGAAGTAAATTGCTATCCTGTGCCTAATTTACTTTACACATTAAGTGCCTTTCTACAAGAGATGATGTTAACTTATTTTGAGAATACTGATCATGAGTCAAACCTAAGCTTTAAGAGATTTTTCATGGCTCTCTGGAGTGGAGTCAGAGAGTACAGAAAAAGGCCTGATGCCTCTCTTTGAGGGTCATGTTCTCCCAGGACTGACTCCAGTTGGCACAAGGCCAGGGCTAAGGTCCCTTAGTGTGAGAGGGCATCCTTCTCCCTAGGTCACAAACACTTGAATTTGAAAGGTAGCTCAAAAACCTTCAGTGGATCCTTGTTGCCTAAAGGATTCTTAGCCTGGGACCCTGCCCCCTAATATGAGGGCCCTTTGAAAGACACCCTAAGTTCAAGGCACGTTAGGTGGCCAACATCTATGCAATACCATGACCACAACTACACCACTGATGTCTCTTTTACTAAACCAACCAGAGGGAAGCTATTTCAGAGCCAACAGCAATAGTAAAAACATTACAAAATAAATGACAAGGAAAATCCATGCCTTCCCTCATCTACAGAGAAGGCCATTTGTATAAAGATCTTTAGGCCCCCAGTTAGAGAAGAAAAATGTCACTGCGTAGGGAATAGGTCTTGTCGGGGAACATGAATGGGAGAAGGAGCACACACAGACAACACATGCAGGTAGCCAAGGCAGCTCACGCTCCCACCACTGAGTCCCAGCTGACGTTCCTCTCAACCAGCAACATCCCTTGTTGAGGCCCCATAGATGCAGTGGTGTCAGAGAGTGATCCGATGATGTCATGCAGGGGTGGCCCTGCCAGGCAAGGCTTCTCTGCCACAATCCTGGATCATTTTTTGCTGTCTGCTGCCATCTACCATCTCCATCTGCTGTGCAATGTTCTTCCTCTTGCAGTAGTGCTCTCTATCACTTTTTTTTTTTTGGAGGGGGGAAGGTAGGGCAATTGAGGTTAAGTGACTTGCTCAAGGTCACACAGCTAGTTTTTTGTGTCACGTGTCTGAGGTAGGATTTGAACTCAGGTCCTCCTCACTACAGGGCCAGTGCTCTATTCACTGCGCCACCTAGCCGCCCTGGTAGTGCTCTCTATTACAGGCATACCTCACTTTATGGGACTTCTCAGATATTTCAGTTTTTTGCAAATTTTTAAAAAAGATTTATAACAATTCTGCATTGAACAAGGCTACTGGCACCATTTTTTCCAATAGCGTGTGCTCCCAATTTGGTAATTTTCACAATATTTCAAATGTTTGCATTATTATTATTTCTGTTATGGTGATCTATGATCAATGATCTTTGATGTTGCTATTATAATTCTTTTGGAGCACCACAAACCACGTCCCTATAAGATAGTAATCAGTAAATATTGTTTATGTTCGGACGGCCACACCGTTCTTTGTCTCTCTGTCTCTCCTTCACCCTTCCTACTCCCTGAGACACAACAATGTTGAAATTGGGCCAATTCATAACCATACAACAGCCTCTAAGTGTTCAAGTGAAAGGAATAGTCAATGGATTGGGCAAACATCATTGTTGCCTTATTTGGAGAAACTGCCACAGCTACCTCAACCTTTAGTAACCCCCTGGTCACTCAGCCACCATCAGCCATCAACCTCGAGGCCAGGCCCTCCACCAGCAAAAAGATTACAGTTTACTGAAGGCTTAGGTTAGCATTTTTTAACAATAAAGTATTTTTTATTTAAGGAACGTTCATTTTTTAGAGAACAACACTGTTGTTCACTTAATAGACTACAATATAATGTAAACATAAGTTTTATATGCAATGGGAAACCAAAAAATTCATGACTCACTTTATTGAGATAGCCACTCTGTAGCCGTGACCTAGAATGGAACACATAATATCTCCAAGGTATTCCTGTACTGATCTCAGTTCTTGTGACTCAGACTACACTGTAGCTATCCAGAGACACCCTTAGACATTAAAACTATCTTTTACAAGCTCCTTTTCTTTTACTTCAGCTGCCACTCTCTAACCTCATTCTACTATCTGAATAGAGGTTTAGAATATTGTGTTCCCATTTCACAGATTAGGAGACCGAGTCCCTGAGAGATTGTAATCCGCTGAAGTAACCCATGCTATGGTGTTAGTGGCTACTAGCATTTTCTCTTCCTCCCAGGCAAATTGTAGCTTCTAGGTCCCTGGTGCCTTAATCCAAAGGATTGATTCAGATGGTGTGAACTTTAGACATTGCAGCAGGCCAATAGCAGAAATGTTGGGGGAGAAAGAAAGCTTTTGACACAATTTAAGCAAATTCCTTTTTCATTTTTGTGTAAGGCCACCCCTGCCAATTTGTGTCTACACTTCCTGTGGGCCAGTCTTCTGTTTCCCATTGTCCAGTTAGGTCCTACTTGTTGAGAAGGGCCTTGCCATTTTTATATATATTTAGCACAGAGTGATAGAAGGACACTACTTACTTGCCTTCACTGGACACCAGATGACAATTGCTTCAGAGCAAAAGGCATTTAATTAAATGACATTTCATACACAGAGGGGAATACTTTTTTTCCTCAGATCACTGGTTGGAGAAGGAATGTGTGAAGCCACATGCATAGAGAACAAGTATGGTCTGGGAACATTCATGAGAGTCCACATACACACAGGGAACACTCGTAGCCAAGACTGGCAAAGGCCCATAAAATTTCCCCTCCATATCACGGGGAATACAAGTGTTGGGCAGCTGGATGGAGGAAAGGGACTAGGATGGCGTGCTTTTGAATGATGACACCCTTGAGGCAGTTTGGTAGTATGCAGGGGACAGAAAATTGAGCCTGGGATCAACAGGACCTGATTCCAAATCCAGCCTGAAACACTCACTAGCTGTGTGATCCCAGGAGGGTCACTTAACCACCATCTGCCTCAGTTTCCTCAACTATAAATTAGGAATAATAATAATGATTTCTTCCCAGGGTTGTTGTGAAGATGAAATGAGATAATATTTATAACGTGCCTAGAACAGAGGAGACATTTACATGCTTTGTTTCCTTCTTCCTTTCCTGATTCCTAGAGGGTCTATAAAAGAGGGTCTATAAATTAGGGAAATGGCATGCCGACCAGTTTTCAGGAGCATGCAGATCAGCTGCTATCCCCCAAACCCCCCACCAGTTGCTTCCAAGAGTCCTGCTGCTACTTGCCATCAGAGTTGGCATAGTAACAGCTCTACTTCATGAGAGCTAACGACTGGCACCTAATCACTCACCTTGGTCATGATTGTCAATGAATTATCGTCAACCCTTGTCACAAGAGTGAACGTCTGTGACTCAGTAATATTGTTTTTATCCTCCCCTCCTCAGACCCCAGAGCCAGAAGAAAAAGAGTCTGAATCTTGGCTCAGTTCAGTTCAAGTATGACTAAACCACAGCTAGATGGGCAACCTACAGAGCTCATTCATCAGGACTTTGGACAGACACTGCAAATGTCCAGTGATCTGGGTCCAGAATTGAATAGGAGAAGGAACATGGGCCACATCGCTTTTAGGAAATTGAATAGTTCTTTTTAATGGCCCTAAGATTCTCTCTGAAAAAAAGGCCCATATTTTCTAACACTGCTCTTTTTCAGGGATGTATAACTATGTCTCACGGGACACTATACTCTCCAAAGAACTGAAGTTAAGAATTCAAGGCCAACAAGACACACCACATGGTGGATGGGAGCAGGCTTCTATACATTACAAACAGGGCATTCTGCAGGAGAGGTGATGTACAGGAGGTGAACAAAACAATGTAGATTTTTCTTTTAAAAAAGTCGGATGGATCCATTTCTTCTAATGGTGTCCTAGAGGTGTTCAAAGAACATAAGGAAGGTCCCCAGAAGGTTGGGTGAACTTGCTGTGATTAACTTTTGGGAAGATAGGATCTCCATAGGATGGACAGGCATGGATTAATCTCAACCTGCATCTCTGGAAGGAGTATTCATAAGATTGAGATCTATTGAGGCAGCTGGTGGCACAGCATTGGGCCTGGAGTTAGAAATTCAAATCTAGCCTCAGACATTCAATAGCTGTGTGCTCCCAGGCAAGTTCCTTAACCTCGGTCTGTCTCAGTTTCCTCAACTATAAAATGGTGATAATAATAGCACCTAATTTACAGGGTTGTTGCAAAGACTTTGTTTTGCATTTTTTTCTTACAGCCTTAACACATTTGCCTGGCAGGCACATAGTAGACACCAGTGTTTTGTTGTTCAGTTGTGTCTGACTCTTTGTGACCCCATGGACCATGCTCTGTCCATTGGATTTTCTTGGCAAAGATATTGGAATGGTTTGTCGTTTCCTTTTCTAGTGAATTAAGATAAACAGAGGTTAAGTCACTTGTCCAGGGTCACCCAGCTAAAAAGTATCTGAGGTCAGATTTGAACTAAGGTCTTTCTGATTCCAGACCCAACACTTTATCCACTAAGCTGTCTATGCACTAAATAAATGTTTATTCCCTGTGTTTATTCCCTGAGCATTGTTCTAGGTACTGAGGGAAACAGACAATTTAGACAATACAAGGTCCCTACCGTTATAGCGCTTACAGTCTATAAGGTAGAGAAAACATAGGCACAGAGAAATACATTTGCCTTAATACGTTAAGTTTCCTGGTTTTGTTGGTGGGGGGTGGGCAGATATTCTATTGGCACAGGTTACAACTATGCCCATTTCTCCATGGCATCATAGAAACTGCCCTGGACTTAGAATCAGAAAAGATTTGGTTCAGATCTTGTCTCTACCATATATTCATTTTGTGACTTTGGGTAAATCATTTAATCTCTCTGAGATTAAATTTATTCCTCTGCAAAATGGGGACAATGATACTAGAACTACCTACCCAGCAAGAGTATTGTCAAGAAGGCACTACCTAGTGGGTAGAGAGTCAGTCTCATGGTCCAGAAGGCATTAGTTCAGATGCTGTTTCTTACCCATAATGGCTGTCTGACCCTTGTACTTCAGGCCACTCTCTGCAAGGCATCAAGTAGGCATGAATCTATATTAGCAGCACTTCCTATGTCAATAAAAGCACAGATATGGTTTAAAAAAAATCAGAGGACCTGAGTTCAAATCCCATCTCTGATCCTTACTTCCTGTGTAAATTAGGGCAAGTCAATTAACCTCCTTAAACCTCAGTTTCCAATAAAATGAAGAGAAGGTTGAATTAAATGGCCTCTAAGGTCCCTTATAATTCAAAGATAGACACTTGCCCTCATATTCTTAATCTTTTTGAATTCACAAGGCTAAAAAATGCCATGCCCTCGTAGCCAACCTTCTGGTGATATGCCTCTCTGAATTTAATTCAACTGGTCCTTGAAAAACAGACTTACGGTCACTGATCCTATAAATGGAACCTTCCCAGCACAGCACAACCATCCAGAGCTTGTGCAATGTAGACATAGTCTAGGAAAACCCAGGGCCACCTCTATGCTGTGATGGATATTGGAAGAAATGACTTAGTGGAAGGCAGCTACTGTGTGATTAGTGTTTACCCAAGTGCAAAACATGATGCATCTGAAACAGGCAAAGAAAGAAGACCTAGGATGAAGAAGCATGCTTCTTACCTTTGGCAGAGAGACTATGGCCAAGAGGGAGAATAATACATTAATTTTCTGACATGGCCAATATGTGGAGCTGTTTTGCTTGACTGTATTTATTTGTTCAAATAAGGGCATTCATTTGTTTTCTTTAGGAGAGAAAGGTTGGTGAAGGAAGGGGAGGAAAATTAGGTTTAATGATACCAAGAGAAGAAGGAGGAGAAGGAGAGGGAGGAGGAGGAGGAGGAGGAGGAGGAGGAGAAGGAGAAGGAGAAGGAGAAGAAGAAGAAGAAGAAAAAGAAGAAGAAGAAAGGAGAGTGAAGGAAACATTTATAAAATGCACAGAAGAGAGGTAAGCAGGCCAGCACTGGAATTACCATATTAAATTTATTATATACTTCTTTTAAAATGTATATAATTGAGATTTACAACTTGATAAACAATTCTCTTTTTCTGTTTTTCTTTATATATAGAAATGATCAGGTTTGTTGATGTCTATCAAATTCTTTATAAAAATAAATAAATAAAGATATACCCAAGGTTACTAACCTCTGTCCAAGACTACTGGGGAAAGGCTTGGGGCACGTCTTCCTTTGGGAAGGGACTGGGACTCTAATCAGAGGGGCATTCTCTGCAACACAGAAATCCTGGAGCAACCCCCACATCCCCATCCTGGACCAAAGTAGAACAGAGGGATGCTTACGTAATGCTGATGTTCCTAAGACTCACAGCTTCTCTAAAGTCAGCATGATTTTAAGGAAGAAGCAGTTGTGTGATGCAGGCAGGCCTTGAATTCTGGGGGATGGGGGGGGGAGGCCACCTTCCTCCCAGTCATTAACACATCTTCAGGGAACTAGGAGGGCCCGTTCTAAGCAGCTGTGTCAGCAGGATGGCATAGCTGGGCGTTGTTTTTGATTCGGTTAAGATTCAACCCTCGTGTTCATACATGTTGCTATTTTATTTATATTAGAAGCTGATGGTGCCTTTGTTAGCATTCCATCCAAGGCCCTCAAAGCACCCCTTAAAAGCCAGACAGGAAAACTGTTAGAAGGAAGATCTGGGAAATGTTCTATAGGTAACGTGTTCAGGGTGTCTAATAGGTATCAAATCCATTAAAAATTGCTCTGTCAAGACAAGGACAAACAATGACCCACATTCCTTGGGGGCAGGGAGGGGGAAGGGCCAGGGTCAGAGGAAGAGAGAAGAATTTGTTCAGCATCGCAACCTTCATGGAACTCCAGGCTCACAGATCTAGATTTGAGAGGCCATAGAGTGCAACCTCCTCATTTTACAGATGAGGAACTGAAGCCCACAGAGGATAAATTACTTTCTTAAAGTCACCTAGGTGGAAAGTATCGGAGGTAGGATCTGAATTCAGGACCTGTGACTAAATTCACTTCTATTTTTGGTATATTACTCTCCCTCTCCTAAAACCAAATACATGACAGGCTTGTATTTTTTTCAATTTTTTAACATGTTTATTGAAAGTTTTGAGTTCCAAATTCTCTCTCTCCCTATCCACCTCCCTCCCTGAGATGGGAAGCAATCAGAGGTTCCTGTATTTGTTTTTTAAGACGACATGGAAAAAGCACTCACAGGCCTACGAATCCATAAACCTATGCAATGCCATGTAGAATATAAAAAGTCACGAATTTGGAGTCAAAACACCCAAGTTCTAATTCTGATTGCTTCTTGTGACTTTTGTGACTCTGGACTTTGGTCCCTCTCTAGACCTTGTCTGAAAAATAAGGGGGTTATGTGAAATGATCTCTAAAGTCCTAATACAATCTGGACAGACAGGGCCTATTCCCCTAACAGGTAGGCAGAAACCACTAGAACAGGAATTCCTAACTATTTTTTGTTTCATGAAGCCCTTTGGTAGTCTAGAGAAGCTTCTGAACCTCTTCTTAGAATAATGTTTTTAAATTTATAAACTAAAACACAGCCAAACATGGTGGTTCACCTGTAATCAACCCCCAGAGTCTCTCTCATGGCCCACATCCATATCCAGCCTCTTGCCAAGGCCTATCGATTTTACCTTCATGACATTTGCATCTGACCTTGCAGCCACCCGGTGCAGGCCTTCATCATCTCATGACTGGACTACTGCAATAGCCTACTGGTGGGTCTGTCTGCCACAAATCTCTCCCCACTCCAGTCCATTCCCTCATCAGCTGTCAAAGTGATTTTAAAGAGTAAGTCTCATCATGTCACTTCCACTACTCAATAAATTCCAATGGCTCCATATTACCTCCGAGATAAAATATAAAATCCTTTCTTTGGCATTCAAAGCTCTTTATGACTTGGCTTCTCCATACTTTCCAGTCTTCCTACACCTGATAGACCTCCACATATTCTACCATCCAGTGACACTGGCCTTCTTCCTTCTCCTTACACAAGACCCTCCATCTTCTGCCTCTGGGTATATCCACTGGCTGCCTTCCACGTGTGGAATCCTCTCTCTCCTCATCTTTGCCTCCAGACTTTCTTGGCTTCCTTCAAGTCCCAGCTAAAATACCACCTTATACATATAAGAAGCCCTTCCCAACCTTAACTCTCCCCTCTGTTGATTATTTCAAATTTATCCTGTATTATAATGCAAACTGCTTGTTTGTCCATAGTTGTTTCCATTAGATTGTAGTTCCTTGAGAGTAAGAACTGCCTTTTGCCTTTCATTTTATCCCCAATGCACAGTTCCTGGCACATAGTAGACACTTAGCAAATGTTTATTAACTGACGGACTGGAGAGTCTGATGCCAGTGGGTTTCTTGAGTTCTGAGTAATGCCAATTAGGCATCCAAACCTTTTGTCCCCAAAATGGTGAGCACCCAAGAGTGGCCAATGGGTTACCTAAGAAGGAGTGAACTGGCCCGAGTCAGAAATGGATTCAGATCCAGACCTAAAATATATAAGCTATAAATAGATGGATAGACAGACAGAAAAAAAGATTAGATGATAGATAAATAGAAAAATACATAGTATTACAAAGGAAATCAATTATATTGAAATCCACTCACTAGAATCACTGATAGTTCCAGAAACACAATCCATACGTGGCATCAAAGAAATTCCACCTCCCCCATGCAGTGAGCTGAACCTGACACTGGCCAATCCCCTTGTAGTTGGGATACAGCACTGGACCAAAATGAGATACAGTCATTTCTGCTATAATGCAACATAAGCTTTCCCAAAAACACCATGCTATAATAAACAGAGGTCCTGTACCCCAGGATGCAAGTTCAACAGACCACAGGAAGAACGGGCTACCCCTTGGGGATGGTGTACACCACCCCTCTCCACTCACTGCTCCTACCACACTGGAAGAGCCATGATGACCATGACACTTGACCTTGACAAAGAGCGGAAGTTTTCCTGTGCAAATGAGACTCAGAAGAGCTGCCTGCAGTACGTGAGTTATTGTGAATGGTGTTGTTTTCAGCACGCTGGCCATTTCTCTTGGAAGAAATCGGGCTAGATTTCTTGAAATTTGCATTGTGCTCAAAATTCACATTGGATTCCGTAACATGTCAGTTAGGTTGGAACAAATTCATGTTTTTGAAACAAGCTGTAGCAGGACTGACTGTGCTTATAAGCCATTCGATAGTTAACAGGAGGTTTAATCTATCGTACATACAAAGGATATTCAGCAAGCATACAACTCTCCAATGAGATGAATCTGGCCCCTCTGACCTCCATATGGTAAATGGCCAAGAGGGCAGGGTCCAGTGACTTCAGAGATCCTGGACACACCAAGCCCAAAGGGTTACCAAAGAGCTACCCCGTTTGGGTAGACTTATTACGCCCTTAGGTGTGCAGAAAGTCACATCAATATATCCTCAGATCATCAGGAAACCATTTCAATATCTAGGCAGTTTTTGCCTTGGCCCCTTGGGCTGATGCAATCTCAGGGACAGGTTAGTTGGCTTTTAGGAAAAGAACTAGCCTAATCTTCAAGGGGATGATGGAGGGGATGGACTCTTGCCTAGCACACCCTCCATACATCCTTATCTACCTTGGTCTTCATTCATTTTTCAAGGTATGGTGAGTTTGTTTGCTTTGGATTGGTACAGCTGAAAAAGGTTCTAGCTCTCTTCTTCTTAAGTATAAAACAGTGGGGCCATTCAGGCTCAGAGTATGGTTCTAGACACGTCTGATTTCCCCCAAACTACCTCCTTGTTGCGCTGTTTGTATGTCAGGAATCAGGACAAACAGTTGAGAAACTGAGTGATCATGGCACCAATTAGCACGTGTATCCTTGTCTCTTCTTGGTGTGTGCCCACTGGCAGTTTGTGGTAGTTGTTGTTGCTGCTGATCCTTCATTCTCAGAGATGACCCATGACATGACTTGAGTGTGAATTGTTTGTGAGGCAAAGCTGTGCAAAATCATCAGCCTTCCTCTCTCCTCCAAGAGTCACCGAAGTCTAGTGGCAAGACAAAGTCAAGACAACTGGATGCAATGGATGATCTTGGCGTTTCTAAATTAAGGTCTTCCACAGATCTGTTTGTCTGAGACTATGCCCATTCAATGACTAAGGGCTGGATGAGAACTGAGAAAAAAAGATGGCCTAGTTCACCATCCCAAAAATATCAGTCTCAGAGGGGAAGACCCTCAAAGCTTGCATATGATCAATAAACATCATTGTATTAGATGTGAAGAAAATGCAGCTATGTTTCTAATCCTTGCTATATAGAACTGAACCAATTGCATTAATTTTTAACTCTAAGATTCTAAGACCATTAAATAGATGTTTGGAGCTTTTGTGCAAATTCATGATACCCCTTGAGCTAACCTGCAATGACCTAGATCAGGGGTTCTTGACTTTTTTGTGTGTTTT
This sequence comes from Pseudochirops corinnae, assembly GCA_028646515.1. NCBI lineage: Eukaryota > Metazoa > Chordata > Mammalia > Diprotodontia > Pseudocheiridae > Pseudochirops > Pseudochirops corinnae. The sequence goes on along the minus strand of CM053590.1, from coordinate 184,320,003 downwards.
CTGAACCCCTTCCAGTCAGTCAATACCATTTATTAAGCACCTACTATATGCCAAGCATTATGCACTGGAGATACAAAAAGAGACAAAAGACACCCGCCTCCCCCACGGGCAGTCTACCAAAGCCTATGGAAGCCTCCTCAAAATAATGTTTTTAAACATGCGAAATAAAATGTGTAGAATTACAAAACAAACCAATTATATTGAAATAGAGCTATCAAAATATTTTTCAAAAACAAGTTACCCCAGGTTAAGAACACATAACCTAGCATGTTGCAAAGCCAGGGCCAGGAATTATGGTTCTGAAAGGCACATTTTGTCTAGAAGCTAAAATGTGTCTGCAATTTTGAGGATTTCTCCTGAGTAACACAGGCTTCCACTGCTATGATCATTCTTCTTTGGGGCAACAGACTGGAGCACCAATGTTCAATTTTCTCCGTAGATGCCCCACAGAGTTAGGTAGAATGAGGTTCTGGCCCATTAAATTCAAAATAGAAAGAATCATTCTGCCCTATAGGAGGAAAAGGAAGAGTTATAATCAGGACGTTCCCACAGTCAAGAAGCTAGGGCCCTAAAAGCAATTTTTAAATGGGACCGCTCATCTTTCCAGGAGTGAGCATTATCTATTCCCTTTGCCCTTGTCCAGCTTAAAAGGCATAAGGCCTAAGGAAAAAAAGCCTTGAGAGCAGAGAACTGGGAAGTGATCCCAAGCCCAAGCCAGGAGGATTTGTTCGCTCTGCATCTTTCCAGCCATAACCAGCCATGCTGCTCAATTTCACTGCATGGGAGGCATCTGGGAAGGAGCCCTGCTGCCCTGGGAGTAGGGAGATCTGGGTTCAGTCATAGCTGTTGCTAACTGCATGATTTGGACATAATCTGTTTAAACTTAGGCATCCTAGTATATAAGATGAGGGATTTTGACTTAGGTGACCTTGTAAGTCTCTTCCAGCTAAAATTTCAGAGTTTTTTACACCCAGCCAGCCTACAATCATCTGCCTACAAAATGTTCTCTTGGCTCACAAAACATTTCCTAACTCTTCCCACACTTGCCCATTGCAAAGAGGCAGCATCTGCTGGCAGAAAGCGTCTCTTGCCTGAAGGACAGTGCTAGCGATTGGGGTCATAGTTTCAATTTTGTATTAACATTTTTACTTGACCATGGCCTTATTTCTTTTAGTGGAAAGAGGCCGGAGTGACCTCAAAAAAATAAGGGGATTAGATTAGAAGATCTCTCACTACTCCGTACTCCAGGGCCCAAAGGCCCTTTATCTTCTCGGAGGCTTCTTGAAGCTGGCCTCTAAGTGCAATGCCTTTATTGAGCTGGTTACTCATCTGGCTTCCCATCTGTGCCTCTCCAGAATGATTCTCAATCTCTAGGACAATCTCTGTCTTGAGTATGTTGCTGGCTCTCTTTTCTGTTGCCAGAGGTCATATTCCTCAATGGTATTTCTTCCTTTTAGTGACTGCCTCCATGTTTCTGTCTGTCTGCAGTGTGTGTCTCTCAGATCCCTCACCTGAACTGGGGACTCTGGAATTGACTCTGCAGATGGTGACTGAGGTGTCTTTTTCTTAGGAATCACTCCATGCACCCAGGGGGAGCTGAGTGGAAGACAATACAGAAATCTCCTTAGACTGAAGTCCTCATCTTACAGTATAAAATATGTCACACGGCAGCTAGATGGTACAGTGGATAGATAGTGTGCCAGGCCTAGAGTCTGGAAGACCCCACTTCCTGAGTTCAAATCTATCACAGACACTTAGTAGCTGTGTGACCCTGGGCAAGTCACTTAACTTTGCCTCAGTTTCCTCAATTGTAAAGTGAGCTGGAGAAGGAAATGGCAAACCACTCCAGTACCTTTGCCAAGAAAACTCCAAATGGGATCACAAAGAGTAGGATACGACTGAAAAACAACTCAACAACCACAAAGTATTTAACAGAAAACTCTTACTGGAGTTTTCTCCACAGGTAGCCTACATTCCCCAAACTAGCAAACTCTCCCTACAGTTTAACTATTTAAAGCTCCCAAAGATGTGGCTCATTTTTAGCCCAACTAATCATGTTACCCTTTCTGATTCACTAAGAAAAGATATGTTCACACTTTGTAAATTAATCACTGGCTAATAAGACTCTAGTAACTCATTAAGACCTCATTACTTGTTATTTGTCAACCAGTCAGCTATGTATGTGTGGCTGAATTGGGAGGTGGGGAGAGGGGACAAAATCCCCTTCCCCCCCCCCCCCAACAATACTATACTATATTGAACTTGACGAGACTACAAGACTGAGGCTGAGAGATTAGGTGACTTGCCTAGCTAGCAACTGATGGAGTCTGAGATCTCACCATGGTGTGGGCACGTCCTGTGTTCCGTAACACTCTGCTGCCGCTTTAAAGATCATGAATGGTTTCTAAGACAGTGGGCCTCTGTTATGTGGCAGCAGCTATGAGCTAGAGCTCTCCATTAAGAGGCAGTTTGGTACATTTATGGTACAATGAAAATCAGTGTTCAAAATGAAGACCCTCAGGCACTGTGAGATCTTCAATAGTCCAAGAAAGAGTTGATACTGGCAGCACCACTCTAGTATTAAATGTGTTTCTCTGGTATTAAAATTCTTTGAAATTTAATAATATAGGGCGGGTATATGTAGTAACTCCTTCTTAGCCAGAACGGTTGTTCGAATAAAAACTGCATTCCCTAATAATATTGGGACAGCCAGTGTGAGTTGGAGGTTGAGATTCCTGACTCCAAGGCTAGCACTCTCCCAAGTACCTCATTCTTTTTCCTGTGCATGATGCTTCTGAGGATCTTACCTGGTCCCAGTACCAAGGGAACACAAAGCCTCAGTTCTTAAATGTCAGCACTTTAAATGAACTGCAAGAAAAAGTTTTGGTCTGTCAAAACAACAGATTTTGATGACTTTAAATGACTTCACAAACTTCATAACAAAAAGTGACAGCTTTAAATTATTAAAACATTAATTTATAAACTGTCATCTTAAATGTAGAATATTTCCTCCTTGAGAGAAGGAGCTTTTCCCACTTTTGCCTTTATATGCAGGTTCTCAATACACATTTATTGATTGAATGGAAAATAAACTATATTATCACATTTCATTAGAGGAGAACCCTTAATTCCAAACCTTAGATGGCCCAGTCAATCAAACAATATTTATGGAGCGTTCCATTCTGACAGAGCAGGGATCTCATGGAGGCAGATGGACATCTTCTCACCAGTGCTGATCATAGCTCATTTCTACCTTTTCATCCTCTCTAATTCTTGTCCGTTTCTGAGTGGAGTTTAAATAGGACATTGGTCAACCAAAGTCAATCTAACAAAATATGACTAGGAAGGTGATCCAAAAGGTTCTAAAAGACATCTACTACCAGAAATTATTGTATGTAATTGTTTGGATGTTGTCTCTCCCATTAGAATGACAGCTAGCACTGTTTTTTTTACCTTTCTTTGTGTTCCTAAGTTTAGCACATAGTAAATCCTTAATAAATTTTTGGGATTTATAGATAGAAGAGGGATTTTTAGCCTGAAGAAAACACTAAGTGGACATGTGGTAGTCATCTTCAAATATTTGAAAGACATTGATCCAAACGGCTGAATGGGTGTCTTAGAATTAATTGGATTTGCAGGGAATCATAAACAAATAACTTTCTAACAATTAGAAGAGCAGTTTGCTAAAATAGTTGTTAAGTTTTTCATCACTGGAAAGGTTCAAGAAGAGGTTGGATAACCATTAGGAATGTTATCAGAAGGATTATAAAATCATAGATTTAGAGCTGGACAGAACCTCAAAGGTCATCTAATTCAACTCCCTCCTTTCATAGATGAGGAAACTGAGACCCAGAGAGGTTAAAAGACTTGCCCAAGGTCACACATAGTAAATATCTCAGGTAGGACTTGAATTCAAGTTTTCCTTATATCTAGCATTCTATCTACTACACCAACCTGGTGTTGTGAGAATGAAATTAAAAACCACGTATAAAATATTATGTCAGCTGGGAGAGTCACATGAGATAATGTATGTAAAGCACCATGCAACATTTTTGGAGAAGGAAATGGCAAACCACTACAGCATCTTTGCCAAGAAAACCCCAAATGGAGTCATGAAGAGTTGTTCACACCAGAAATGACTGAAAAACAACAATATGCAAACCTTAAAATACTATAAACATGTCACCTATTTTTATGATTACTACCAGTGGTTATTTACAGAGAACAAAATTTGGTTTGCATAACTGCTTTAGATGCTCCAGAAATATTATTTTCCCTTCTATTAATAACACCTTCTCTGTGGGTTTATCTGCTTGTCCTCAAGGTCTTTGAATTTATTCCTCCTGAGATCTTACATGATTCCAGTCTCTTTCCCTCCTTATATTTCCCTATTGTTCACTTTCTGACTCCTTTCCCTTTGATGATACTTTGCATAGGGACTAGCCTCAAAACTGTCACAGCCTCCTCTGATGTTGAGGAATTTACATTTCACAGGACTCAGTCCTGTCCTAAGTGACTTCTGCAGGAACAGAAGTACTTTGCATATATTATCTCATTTTTGTCTCACAATAATCCCATGAAGTAAGGATTGCATGTTTTATTATCTCAATTTGACAAATGAAGAAACTGAGGTTCAGGGAGGTCAAGTGAGTCTGCTCATGATTACAAAGCTACTAAGAGTCACTGGTGGAATTTAAACTCGGATCTTCCTCATTCCAGGGTAATAATAAGTCAATTCTTTTTATAAGCAATCACAGGACTGTAACCAGTTTTGCAGCCATCTAAAACCACCAGTCAGAATTCTTCCTCTCTTTAAATACTCCAGCTAAATGCAACCTCACATGCTAGAATGGTGGTACAATGGTTTGAAATGCTGTTCTCCTGCCCCCGGTGGCCAGGTTTTCCTAATTACAGAGGTAACTTGAGATAGCAGTATAGCCAGGCTTCCCTGGCCTGTTCCATTAAGCCAGGTCACAGAGTATGAACACCTTAGACTAACTTGAGATCTGGACAGATACTGGCTTGGGAGGAAAGTGGGCCTGGTGTATACTGCCAGACCTCCAAGAGTGGAGATGGGGAGAAGATTGTTTGTTCTGGAACTGCTTGTTGCTGGCTTGCAGCTAGAACCCTACAGCCTGCAAGGCAATGGAAGCAGACAAGGAGGAAAAGAAAGTAGGGGTGTGGGGAGAGATAAAGATAGAATGAGACAGGCAGAGGGAGAGAGAGAAACAGGACAGAGAGAGATAGAGAAAGAGACAGAGAAACAAAGAAAGGGGTAGAACAGAGGGAGACAGAGAGACACACAGAGAGAGGTGGGAGAGAAATAGAGAGAGGAAGGAAGAGAAGGAGAGGAACAGAGACAAGAAGCGAAAGGGGAGGGAGAGACAGAGAGAAAGAGAGACAGAGAGAATTCTTTACTCACTCAGGATTCTAGTCTGGAACCAGCCTTTAGGAAACTCTCCCCTATAGAGAAACGCAACTTTGTCTCCTGTCTCCGTGGCTGGCCAGGACACCTGTCCACAGCTCTTTATCTCTTAGAGATTTTCATGCTCTAATAGAACCTCTAAAAAACCTGCCAGTTCTGTCCTTACCCACAAAGAATGACTCACTTTTTCAAGTGATTTTCCAACTTTATAACTATGGTCAAATTCCCTTAACTTCTCTCAGCCTCAGTTTTTTCTTCTGTCAAATTGTGGTAGTACCTGTAGTACTAACCTCCCATGATTGTGAAACTGTGCTAGAAATCAGTTCATGGGAAAAAGACCCAAGAATTTTGTAGCCCATAGTTTCAGCATGAATCGTGCACCGTAACTCCCTAAAAGCTGGTGCTATCGTAGGCTACATTCAGAGTTATCGTGTCTAGAATGAAAGAGGAACATGATCATCCCACTTCACTGTGCTCTGTTCAACCCACAGCTACAGGAGTGTGGTAAGGACCTGGATTCAAATTCTGCATCTGACACATAGTATCTTTGTAAATTCAGGCAAATCATTTAGCTTCCTTAGTCCTCGACTTCCTCATCCATAAAATGAGGAGGTTGGATTAGATGGCTTTTGAATTGAGTCCCTACTGTCTCTGGTCCTATGTTCCTAATGGAATGTGGTCACTTCTGGGTATCACTTAAAAAAAAAACAACTTGGCAGAATTCACTACATAAAATTTATTTTTTCATATAAAAATGTAACCAGCACCTACTTTTAAATTAATTAATTTATGAAATCACTACGTTCTGTAGGAAACACATGTTAACATTAAAACAGCTTTAAAGAAATGTCATGACTATCTACAAAAAAAAATTAGTTTTGATTTTTTTCTTCCATATTTTAATATTGGCATACGTGAGAGAAAATTAAATTCTTGTGTCAAGTGTATTATAGTCAATAATTTTTTTTTAGAATATACACTGCTTAATCACGGCTATGGTCTTTAAAGACTTCAGTTACATTTCAAATAAAAAATGAAAGATGGGTATTACTTTTTGTAAAGGATTTTGACAAACTTTAGAACACTCAAAAGAAGATGATCAGAATCACCAAATCTAAGAACTAGAAGAAAGGATGGAAACAAGCATTTAGTAAGAACATATGTCAGGTACCATGCTACTACAGGGGCACAGATATTATTGCACTGGGTCCCCAAAACAACCCTTAAGGGCAGGTGCTATTACTTACTATCCCCATTTTACATTTGAGGAAACTGAGGCAGGCAGAGGTAAAGGGTCACACAGCTAGTAAATGTCTGAGACCAGATTTGAACTCGGTTCTTTCCTGATTCCAGGTCCAACGCTCTATCCCCTGCACCACTCCCTCTGACAAAGGAACTCAGAGACCGTCTAGTCCAGCGGTTCTCAACCTGTGGGTTGCGACCCCTTTGGGGGTCAAACGACCCTTTCACAGGGGTTGCCTAAGACCATCGGAAAACACATATTTCCGATGGTCTTAGGAACAGAGATACTGCTCCTCTATTCGTCTCCAGGCAGGTCCGCCCACATGCAGATACGCCCACATACTAGTATTAAAGAGCTGCTGCATTAGGAAGGTTGAGAACCACTGGTCTAGTCCAACCCATACCTCAATGAAAATTCCCCCTCTGTTGATGACTTCAGTTCATCCTGCATATATCTTATGCGGACATAGTTGTTCACACATTGTCTCCTTCACTAGATTCTGAGCTCATTGAGAGCATGGGGTTGGTTTTTTTGTTTTTGTTTTTGTTTTTTTTGTCTTTCTTTGTATCCCCAGCAGTGACTACAGTGCCTGGCCCTACATTTAACAGGTGTTAAATAAATGTTGTTGATGACCTGAAAGTCTGGACAGTCTCCTTTGAAGACCTCTGAGGCCCGCCTCCATTCCCATTACCTCCTCAGGCCCATTCCACTTTTGGATAGCTATAAATGTAAGGAAGTTCAACTATGTCCAGCCTCTATTTGCCTCTTTCTAAATTGTATCCTTTACACGCCTTGTAAGGTCAATCTGAACAAGTCTTCTGCTACCTCAAAGTCCTCTCAATCCTTAAAAACCACTGTCATGACCCCTTCAAGCCTTCTCCAGGCTAAACACACCCAGTTCCCTCAATGGATTATCATATGGCGTCTCTTTGTTCCATAAAAAGACCATAAAGGATAGTTCCACACTCTGCAGCTAGGCGAAATTCATCACTTACCTAACTTCCTCTACTCATTTAAATTAACATTATCCCTTAGAAGATCAAATTACATGCAAATTCTATCACTTGTAGGAGTAAATTATACAAGATTTACACATAAATAATACAGAGATTGCAAGTCTTGGATCTGGCTACCTGTCAGAGGCAAGACAAAGAATTGCTTTATAACAATAACGGAAAGACTGGAAACAACTGAGTTAGGGAATCCTTAGGAGCAACATAGCAAAACAGTCCTGATGTAATTCCTACATATACAAAATATGTCCCAAGGCTCATAAAATGATGTTAAATATCAAATAACCTGGACTCATCTCCCAAGCTCATAGACCCCACTTTAATATAACTGGCATATGTTGTACTTATAGCTGTTCATATTATCATCACATTATATTATCGTCATATTATCATCCCAGCAGTGGATAGGGTGCTGGGCCTGTAGTCAAGAAGATCTGAGTTCAAATCCAACTTCAGACACTTACTAGCTGTATGACCCTGAGCAAGTCACTTCACCTTGTTTGCCTCAGTTTCCTCACTTGTAAAATGAGCTGGTGAAGAAAATGGCAAACTGCTCCAGTATCTTTGCCAAGAAAACCCCAAATGGGGTCACAAAGAGTCAGAAGCAACTGAACAACAACAATAGGTATTTAGGAAGTTCGAGTTACTGCCCATCTCCTCCAAGAAAGATCCTGGGATCTTATCATAGATCCTGGAATCCTCTCATAGATCTAAAACCACAAGGGAACTTAGAATCTATTTAGCCCAACTCCCTCATTTTATAGATGAAGATCTAAGGCCCAGAGAAACCAAGGAACGTGCTTAAGGTTATATCAATATTAAGAACAAAGTAAGGATTTGAATGTAGGTCCCCTGTTTCCAAAACTAGCATCCTTTCTATTGTCACGGCTTTTAATAGGGTCCTCCTTTAAGTATCATCTCTTCTAACATCACTTTTCTGCTTACAGAGTATTTATTATTTGGTAGAAATGGGGAGGGGTCCAATGAAGAGTGATCAAAAATAAAGACAGTATATTAAGGGAACTCAGGATCACTTGACCTGGACAGGAGAATCAATGAATGAAGAGATGGATGGATGAAAAAGGAATTTATTAAGTGTTCACCACGTGTAAAGCACTCTACTATGTACTGAGGATACAAACAGGAAAGACAGGCTCTATTCTCAAGGAATTTAGATTCTAACATAATAGGTTTTTGTAACTTTTTTTGTGTAATGGACACTTTTGACTGGTGAAACTTAGGAACCCTTTTTCAGAATAAGGGATTTAGATGCATAAAAAGTAAAGAACATAGGATTACAAAGAAAACATATTTTTTAAAAATATAATTGTCAAAAAATGCTTACATCAAACTCATCGATCCCAGGTTGCGAGCCCCTGTGATAGGGGAAACAATGCATAACAGGAGGTTTCTGTAACAATTTAGATGGAAAGTATCTGTGGTCTTCAGGGCACAGCAGAAAAACAGATGGTAATACATCTTTAATGTTATTTCTGCTAATAAAAACCATTCTCTATTTCTGACATTAAAATATTTGGCTATGACAAGGCCTTTGATGGTGAGAACCTTCTTTTCTACATCTCTGGTAACTATGGCTGCAAGATCAGGGCCTATGACTGTAAAAGTCGTTCCCAGCTTTCATCTCTATACAGGCTAATGTCTAGGGCTGGACTGGAAGTTGGTCTAGTGGTCTCGAAAATATTGCGGTTTCCAGGGCTCTTGGGTGCAGGATCCTGGACCACCTTCAGGGTCTGAGGGAAGATGATGACTAACCTGGTATTGGTGGTTTTATCTGACGGGCCGTGTTTCCTCCCATCTCTCCCTCAGGGTGCTTTGCTGCTTCAATTACTCTGGCTACCTTGTCTCATGGATAGCAGTTGGTCATCAAGAGAAGATTTGGGGGGGAAGGTGGAACACAGACAGCTACTTTCAACTATTCTTCAAAGGTGTCACGTGGAAAAGGGTCTAGACTTGTTCCCAGAGGGCCAAAGCTGGAGCAATGGGCAGAAGGTATAGGGAAGAAGAAGCCAGCTCAATCAATAGATGGGTACTTGCTGAATCATTAAAACGGATCAAAAGTGGAACAGACTGCCTCTGGAGATTATGTGTTTCCTGTCACTAAAAGTCTTTCATGCAGAGAGCTTTTAGGATGCTTTATGGAAATAACGTATTTTGATTGGATAGCTTCCAACTCATGGCTCTGAGATTCGTTTTTTTCTACATAAGGAGGGGGCTGTATTTATGGGTGAAAGGGAGACTGTAAATTTTTTCTTTCAAACATGGAAATGGCTTGACACAATACGAATAGCCCTTACTATGTCCCAAGCAATTATTATCCCATTTGATATTCACAACAACCCTGGAAGGCAGGTTCTGTTATTAGCCCCATTTTACAGATGAGCAAACTAACTAGCCCAGGGTCACACAGCTAGTAAGTGTCAGGGGCTAGATTTGAACTCGGATTTTCCTGACTCCAGGCCTGCTGCTCTATTAGTAAACAGCACCACCCCAATACTGACATAACCTTTCTCACAGAATAGGGTCAAGCTGCTACTCCTAGTGCACCCAGTTTGGAAGCCAGCTGGCTCAAGTTTGCCCTGGGTTAAGAAGAGACTGCTACAGATACGAGTTTCTTTCATACTTTCCCACAAGCAGGGACAGATTGATTAAATTCAGATTTTACTGTTAATGCAAATGTAGGGTGAGGATCTCAGCTCATTTTAATAAAGGTGGCCTATTGCTAATGCCAAACCCCACAGGATCCCAGGCTCATAGATTTAGAGTTAGAAGGAGCCTTAGAGACCATCTGGACCAAACCATCATTTTATAGATGAGAAAACTAATGATTGCTTGGTACCTACAGCTAAAGCAAAATATTTCATGCAGCTTGGAGCCTGCAGAAAGAAGGTCGACAGATGTGATTTTTCCCTCGTATCCCACTGTGCTGACATTCATGAGTCTTTCTAGTTTATGACAACATTCTGAAGAAGCCTGTACACTGTACTAGGCTCTTGGATGCTGGGGCGTGCCTTTGTATCAGCATGATACAATGGAGACAGTGCCAAGTTGAAAGTTAGAACACCTAGTGGGTAATCCTGCATCTATCACTAAGTGAGGCATTTCAGGCACATCACTTCATCTCTTGGGCTATTGCACCCTCATCAGAATGTGGGGATAGGTAAGGCAAGGTGGCACATTGAAAAGAATGTCAAGTTGAGAGTCAGAGGATATGGATTTGAATCCCAGATGCCACCTACTACCTGTGTGACCTTGGGTAAGTTATTTAACTCTGAGACTTATTTGTCTCTTCTGCGAAATGAGAGGGTTGGGCTTGCTGACTTCTATGTTCTCCTTCTTGCTCTAAGTCCTATGATCCCTCTATAAAGATGATCCCTAAGGTTCCTTCTGATTAGAAACTTATCTTCTAAACTGGCAAATTCTCTTACTGGAAAGGTCCCACCATAAATGAGTAAGCAGAATCTAATCATAATTACTGGGGTTTTATAAGTTCTCTTTTAGACTTTCCTATTCTCCCATATCCCTGTTCTATATCAGGCTTCTAAAAGCATGACAAAGGCTCTTCATTGGAAAGGATGGAGTAAAGGGGGTCTTGGCTCAAGGTGTGTCTCCCCATCTCCCCCTCTGATGATATATCAGTGAAATTACACAATCCCACAGAATCACAGCATTTCAGAAGTGGAAGGAACTTCACTGGCCATTTAGACTGAGGCTGGTGAAGAGCTGCTGAAGAGCGTACCAACTCACAAGCTTGAAGTTCAGCCGAAAATTGATAGTGCTGACCAAATATATTTCAGCTACTGCACTAAGACTTTTGGAACACTCTGCATAGCCCTTTAAGGTCTGCAAAATTCTTTACAAATATCAATTCATCTGATTATCTCTTAACACTCTGTAAGTTAGGTGCTATTTTTATTCTCAATTTGCAAATAAGGAAAGGAAGGCTCATAAGGATTAAGTGACCTGTCCTTTCTCATACAGCTAGTGAGAAGATAGTTTCTATCCTTACCCTCATTTTAGAGATTAGGAAACTGAGGCAGAGAGCAGGGTCACATTTACCAGGGTCACACAGCTGGTAAATCCTGTCTGAGGCAGGATTTGAACTCAAGTCTTCCTGATTCTGGGCCCAGCCCTCTATCTGTTACCTACTGGTTATCAAGTTGCCTACTGGTTCCCAGTAAGTCTCAACAGAGGTCATTATTGATAGTTGTCATTATCCAAAAAGCATGTTTTACTTTCCAACTTACTCCTGATATTGTGCTTTGTTAAGATTTTGGAAGCTCAGAGTATGAGAAATGAGAAATGTCCTCTGTCCCACAAGAACTGTGTAAGGTGGGGGTGATGGACTGTGACATGGTTTTTAAATACGGCATCTGGGTCAGTTTTCATGGGCACACATCCCCTCTGTTTCTCTTGGAAAAGCTATGACAGTCAGTGTTGCATGTATATTCAATTCGAATCTCTCTAATATTAGATAAGATCAGTATGCAGTCAGTACCTCTCCTAGGACCCCCGGAGGAAAGTGGTATGAACATCAACACATAACTTTTAAAAGGATGCTAATCCCTGATTAAAGACCAAACCTTCATAGTACATGAGATTGTCTATTGGTGACTCCATTTTCATAACTATAAGGGGATTTGAATGGTTTCAATTTTAGCTGACTGTATCTAAGAGTCAAAACAAGTAAGGCATAGATGGAGGCGAGAGAGAGAGAGAGAGAGAGAGAGAGAACAAAAGAGACAGAAAGAGACAGAGAGGGAGGGAAGGAGAGAGAGAGAGTGGGAAGGAGGGAGGGAGGGGGGGAGAGAGAAAGAGAGAGAGAGAGAGAAAGAGAGAGAGAGAGAGAGAGAGAGATGGAATGAGTACAGATAACTAACTTAAAAGAGTCCTAGACAAGACATCCTAGGTTCTGATCCGGATTTTGCCACTAACTCATCAGGTGACCTAGGGCAAGTTACCCACTAGGTTTCCTTTTCGCCATCAGTATGATTTACCCATTCTTTCAAGAAACATTCATTAATGCCTACTGCATGCAGAACATATGCTATGAACACTGGAAGCCAACACAAAGCTTAAATAAAATAATGGTCTCTGGCCTCATGGAGCTTATAGAATATTAGGGAGATAAGACTAAACACAGATAACAATAATGCACAATATTACATTCCAATTTGAATTGTACAAAACAAATAGTCAAGATACTATCTAAGGGGGGCAGCTAGGTGGCACAGTGAATAGAGGACCAGCCCTGGAGTAAGGAGGACCTGAGTTCAAATCCAGCCTCAGACACTTAACATTTACTAGCTGTGTGATCTTGGGCAAGTCACTTAACCCCAGCTGCCCTGCCCCTCCCCCTCTAAAACAAAGCAAAAAAAAAAAGATAAGATCTAAGGTCTTCTCAAGCTCTCTGAAATTCCATTAGCTAAAGCTGGTGAGGGGGCGGCTAGGTGGCACAGTGAATAGAGCACGAGCCTTGGAGTAAGGAGGACCTGAGTTCAAATCCAGCCTCAGACACTTAACACTTACTGGCCATGTGACCTTGGGCAAGTCACTTAACCCCAATTGCCCAGCCTTCTCCCCTCCAAAAAAAAAATAGCTGGTGAGGCAGGGAAAGGGGGAAAACTACTCAGAACTGGTATTTCCTATATCTTTCAACACCTAGTTTGCATCTCCTGCTCAGTCACATGCCCTCCTGGCAGACTAGGCAGGTTTCATTTGCAGGATGGCCGAGGCAGAATCTGGAAACAAGTTGTGAAATCTTTATATTGGCATTGCTCTACTCTGCACAGATGGGCTAAGCCCAGTCTTTGACCACTTTCTGGACTGCCAATGACTGTGTTTAGGCTTTGTCCCCTTAATGCTTTTGATAAGATATGAGTTGGCTGACAATTTAAAACACAAAAGATAAGACATTTTAAGATAAGAAAGAATAGAGTCCATCTAGAGGAAACCTAAAGAATAGATAATTCCAGGCACCAGCCCTGGGTAAATTACAACACAGATCACAGATTTTAGGGCTGGAAGGGACCTTGTAAGCCACTGGATCCCACCCCCTCATTTTACAGATGAGGCAACTGAGGTCTATAGAGGTAAAATAACTTGGCCTGTAAGTATCTAACTTAGGACTTGGACTCAGTTCTATCCAGATACCCAGTCCCATGTTCCATTCACTATGCCACATGTAAGTACCAAATGTTCCTCTGATGGCTAACAGCTAAGCAGAAAGGGATACATGGTTTTCATTTTCTGACAAGAGCAGGTATACCGAAGTCAAAGACAGCAAAGATCTGATTTTCCCTGAAACTAAAATTCAAGCAGAAATTTATTATGTGGGTCCTTGGAAAAAGTACACTGAGTGACATGAGTGGATAGTATCTTTAACCATAGTTTCACAAAAGGCCTTCTTGAGTTTGTGGCCAGACATGCTGAGTGTGCTTGATGGAAGGTTTTAGAATTTGTAGAATTTTAGTTTTAGGTTTGTAGAAATTGTTAGGTCATTAGAATTCAATTCAGCCTTCCAGACACTCATTAGTCATGTTTCCCTTGCAGGACAGCCCCTCTCACTGTTTCCTCCAGTTTCTAACCTTACTAGTTAGTGGTAGGGCCAACCCATAAACTCACGGTTTGTTTTTTGTAATCTCTTCTGTCCTATTCCATAACAATCATAGGTTTAAAGATTGTCTCCAGGGTTCCTTAACTTAGAATTCATAAACCTCATATGTCTATACAGATGTATGACTATATATACAGATATATACACACACATATATATTTGAATAACTATATTTCAATATAATTGGTTTTCCTTGTAATCCTATGCATTTTATTTTATGCATTTATGTGCATTTGTGCATTTTATGCACAGGTTTAGCAATCTGAATAATGTTTTTAAAAAAACATTATTCAGATTGCTAAACCTGTATCCCTATTTTTTTTTAAAAGGAAGGGGGAGGAGGGGAGAACCTATTTGTTCAAAAATATTTATAGCAGCTCTTTTTGTGGTGGCAAAAAATTGGAAAACAAGGAGATGTCCATCCATTGGGGAATGGCTGAACAAGTCGTGGTATATGATTGTAATGGAATATTATTATGCTATAAGAAATGGCAAGCAGGACAATTTCAGAAAAATCTGAAATAAATTACATGAACTGATGCAAAGTGAAGTGAGCAGAACCAGGAGAACACTGTACACAGTAACAGTGATATTGTGTGATGAACCAGTGTTGAATGACTTAGCTATTCTCAGCAAAACATCATCCAAGACAATATCAAAGGACTCATGAAAAATGCTATCAGCCTCCAGAGAAAGAACTGATATCTGAATACAGACTGAAGCATATTATTCTTCATCTTCTTTCTTTCCTTCTTGCTTCTTTCTTTTCTTTCTTTCTTCCTTCCTTCCTTCCTTCCTTCCTTGTTTGAGTTTTCCTGCACAAAATGACTAGTATGGAAATGTTTTACATGATTGCACATGTATAACCTATTTCAGATTACTTACTGTCTTGGGGTGGTGGGAGACGGGGAAGTATAGCATTTGGAACTAAAAAATTTTTTTTAATGTTAAAAATTGGTTTTGCATGTAATTGGGGAAAAATAAAATATTACTTAAAAAATCATTATTCTGAGGAATCCACAGGCTTCATCTGACTGTCAAAGGGGTCCATGACACCAAATAAGTTAAAAATCCCTCTTCTAACCTAACCCCCTCATTTTACAAATGAAGAAATAATTGCCCAGAAAGGTTAAGTAACTTGCCCAATCTCATACAATTGGTAAGGGTGCAGAGGAAGGATTTGAATTCAAGTCCTCTGACTTCTAAGCCACTGATAGTTCCACTATACTATGCTTTCTTTACCCCTTTTTCCTCTTTATGATACTCCTTGAGAGGTAACTGCCCCAAGAGGACATCTCTGCCTCCTTGAGGCTCTTAGTACTTTCTCTTTCTCCCATCAAAATCCACTCTTGAGAAGAGTTTTTATATCTGCCATTTCTACCTTAATGTGAATTTTAGTCCCTTATCTTAGGGTTTTAACACCTCATTTCTGGCTATGGAACTTTGTTAACTGTCTTAAAGTTTCAGGTCTAAGTGGCAAAGTGAGAGAGGTGTTAGGGATAGGGGACAAGGAAGTATCTAGGGACTTCGAAATAACATTTTGGGTTCATAGCAACCCACTCAAATCTTTAAAATAGGAAATAGCCCTAGGATGCCCTATGGTTTGAGAGGCCTGGCTCTTCCAAAAAAATCCAAAGGGAGACAGCATAAAGGTAATCAATGAACCAGTTGACTGGTAATGATTTCTGGATAGGGTACTTGGAATTAGACCCAAGAGGTGTCTCAGATAAAATCCCAGAGTAAAAGATAGTGGAAAGGAGATTAACAGTTGTCTCTATAGATAACGTACAAATGTTCAGTATAGACTGAAAGGATACAAAGGTCCATGCGCCAATCAACTTTTTGGCTACCCAGTTCTCAGCTATCTATTCTGGCCTCTGAGAGGCAAAGCAGTATATTAGAGACAAATAAGCTGGTGTGCTGGAGTCATCTTAAACCAGCTCACAACAGCCATTTATACATTTATACACAACAGAGCGTTTATACTCATCAGAAACCAGCAAATGTCAGAAATCTAGTCATAATTTGTTGTTTGTCTAGACTTAAGAACATGGAGAAAATGTTTAAGTGCGTCATATACATTTTCTTTTGAAGGGCTGGTTGTTAAACATTTTACCAGCATACCTCCATGTTCAAGTCTCCTGCCATGCAGTGTTCTATTAGACCAAGGATGCCTTGCCAAGATTTTGGCAACCATATATTATGTCCATATGACATAGAAATCTAGTATACATAAAGCCCTTTTCTGTTTTACAATGGTAAATCTGAGGGGAACTCCATTCTTTTCAAAATTTTGACAGCACCTTCAAATTCCTAATGTTACCAGGAAGGTTGGAAGAGGAGGAACCTGGATGAATTGGGATTTTAAATTATGCAGTTGTGCTCAGAATCTCGCTATGGAGATTCTGGATACCTCTCCACCTTTTCCCTCAACCACTCCTCCCCACTCCCTCCCTTGCCCCCAACAGAATGGAAAAGAAAGCCAAGGAGCACACTATTTCATATCTGCTGCTTAGGAAAAGCAGCATAGGGGCGGCTATGTGAATAGAGCACTGGTCCTGGAGTCAGGAAAACCTGAGTTCAAAACCAGCCTCAGATACTTAACACTTACTGGCTGTGTGACGTTGGGCAAGTCACTTAACCCCAATTGCCCTACCTTCCCCCCTCCAAAAAAAATGTAAAAGCAGCATGTGTCCAGAGAACTGGAGTTGGTGTCAGGAAAGCTTGAGTTCAAATCCACCTCATATATAAATCACTTAATTTCTTTGAGCTCCAATTTGTCTCAGAAACCCAGGATTTATAAAATCTTTAGTACTTAACCATGTACGGTTGAGGTTCAAATGAGATGTGTGTACATGTCAGCTAATACTATTGCCTAATTTGGGAAGGATGGGTTCACTTCTCCTGCCTGATCTCTTTTGAAGTCCTAGGCACACTGAGATGCTTATTTTCATTTGCAGTCAGACTGAGAACTGGACTTGGAGTCAGGAGCACTTGAATTCATATCTTGCCTCAAACAGTTATGAGCTGTGTGCCCATGGGAAAGTCACTCATCCTCTCTGTGCCTCTCTTTCCGCAGCTGGAAAATGAGGGTCTTTTACTTGATAACTTTCAAGGTCCTTCTGCTCTAAATCTATGATCCTATGATCTCTGTGAAGCCTTCCTTTTCCCTCCCAACCTGCACTGATCTCTTACTCATTCACCAATTAATGCTTGTATCTTAGCATTTACATGCAGAGGGATAAGTCCTGGACCTGAGATTTCACAGGTATGTTGCAGTTTAAACCCAAGGATGTCAAGAGCTATTGCAGTGGGGGCTCTGCCCACCCAAAAACTGTTGGGGTTTAATGATGTGTTGTGGCGGAACCATTTCAAAGAATTCAGAGTCAGAGCACCTGTAATCCAAATATAGGCATTTATTAAGACTGATGCCTCTCATGGAAGTTCCAAGTTCCAAGAAGAACGAGCAACTTCAGAGAAAGCAAGATGGATTTTTAAAGGGCAAAGATGCAATGACATAACAGAAATTATGAATATATAAAGGCAGGAGGGGTTTGTTAAGGGATTAGGTAATGGAGGAGGGGTCTTATCTATGGTTTGGTGGTTAAACATTCTGGTCATGTTGTCTTCCAATTGGCTAGCTATTGTGGTCCTGTCTGGTCAAGAAAGATAGTTAGGTATTGTGATCCTGTTTTGGGCTAGATGGATGATGTGATTGTGATTAAATACAGGAACACAGGTGGGCAGAGCCAAGATGGCAGCGTAGAAGCAGGAAAGTGACACAGCTAACACATAGCCACCTCAAATACTCATAAAATATGACTCTAAACATATTTTAGGGCTCCAGAACTCACAAAAATACAGAAAAACATGTCTCCTGTTGAAGGCAGCTTGGAAGGAAGAGCTCATCACAGCATACTGAGTTTCAGCCCAGCCTGAAACCACGGCTTGGCCCCAGGACAGCCAGGACAAGCTGCAGCTGGAGCTTTTAGGAGAGTGGATCAGCAGCAACTCTGGGAGTTTCCAGAACTATCAACCCAAAAGAAACAAGGACAAAGTGAAAAGTCAGTGGAACTCAGCTAAATTTGGGGGAGAAAAGCAGTCTGGCCAAATTGCCTCCAGGGCAAGGAAGCGGCAGAAGTGGCAGCCCTGCAGCCACTTCCACATGGCTGCTTCAGAAGCTCCTGGCCTGCAGACTGCAGGGGAGCCAAGCAATCATTCAAAGGCTAAGTGCTCTTGCGCTGAGTGGCCTGGATGCAGATCACAGTTTTGGGTGGTGGTCCTGGGCTGCATTTTCAGTAAGCCAAAGCTGGTGGGGGCTGCAGCGGCCTCCTAATAGATCAAGCAGGTGCAAAAACCCCAGTAATTTGGGACAGAGCTTTCCCCTCTGGAAGCAGAGTTCCACAGAGCTAAAAAGTCAAGTATTTGACCGGCAACATGAGCAGGCAAAGGAAGCAAAGTAAAAACAGCAATTGAACTCTAGATTCCTTCTTGGGGGACAAAAAGAATCAAAGCATGGAACAGGAGGAAGACAACACAGTCAGAACTCCCACACCAAAAGCTTCCATATCTGAACTTAAGAAGGATTTTGAAAACCAAATAAGAGAAGTGGACGGAAAATTGGCAAGAAAAATGAGAATGATGCAAGAAAATCATGAAAAGAGAGTCAACAACCTAACTGAAGAAAATAACACCTTAAAAAATAGATTAACTCAAATGGCAAAAGAGGCCCAAAAAGCCAATGAGGAGAAGAATGCCTTAAAAAGCCAAATTTGCCAGATGGAAAAAGAATCTCAAAAGCTTTCTGAAGAGAATAATTCCTTCAGAATTAGAGTGGAGCAAATGGAAGCAAATGACTTTATGAGAAATCAAGATACTATTA
>CM053590.1:184274477-184300306 GCA_028646515.1 Pseudochirops corinnae | reverse complement strand
GAAGGGCGATGGGGGAGGACATAGGAGAGAACGGATTGGGGGAGGGGCTACACAGTGGGATAGTTGTTTTGAGGTGGTGGGTAGGGGAAAGATGGGGAGAAAATTTGTAACTCAAAATCTTGTGGAAATGAATGATGTAAACAAGAAAATAAATAAATTTATTTATTTTTTAAAAAAAGAAAGAAAGAAATACAATAACACACCTGTTTCTGTGGGAATGGGTCTAGGGGCAGTGACTAGGTAGAAGCAGTAGCTGGGTTCCCCTCACTTGGACACACCCACTGTTTCTGTGGGAACCAAGAGTTCAGGGACACACCTGTTGTTCCAGTGAGCAGTGAAGCATCTATGAAGAAGTTAGAACATTGGGGGCGGGGGGAGGAAAGGGGGGGAGGAGGGGGGTAGTTGGTAGGTATGGTGGGGCCTACTTATAATGAAGTTAGAATATTGGGGGTGGGGCAGCTTTATTAGGATTACATCACATATAAGGACCTCCTGGTAAAAAAGTGAATGCAGGGTAACACCTCTATGAATACAACACCTTCTCTGTAATGCGTAGTCCCAAAGATTTGACTGGAATATTGACAGATTAAGGAACTTACTCAGGGTCACCCAACCAGCAAACGTTAAAAGTGCGACTTGAACCCAGGTTTTCCTGGCACTGAGGCCGGCTCTCTAGCAACTTTTGTTCCACACTGCCTTTCGCTTAAATTTGTTGTTGTTCAGTCCTTTCAGATTTTTCTTTGACCCCATTTGGGGTTTTCTTGACCAAGACACTGGAGTGGTTTACCGTTTCCTTATCCAACTCATTTTACAGATGAGGAAACTGAGACAGAGTTAAGTGACTTACCCAGAGTCACACGGCTAGTAAGCATCTGAGGCTGGATTTGAACTCAAGAAGATGAGTCTTCCTGATTCCGAGCCCAGTGTGCAATCACCACCTTTCACTTAAATACATACTACCTTAAAGAGTTAGTTACTTCTTTGTCAAATGGGACCTTATCTCTGCAGTCTGAAGTAAGAGGGTGGCAGGTATGTGAGTCTCAGTGGGTGGGTCCTTGCAGATAATTGCTTCTCAGCTGGAATTGCTGTCTGGGCACACAGATCATATGCTGAGGTCCTCCTTGCTCCCAAACACACTCTCAGATCCTAAACTGCCTCATTCCCATGACTACTCCCTTCCCTCACATTTATATACCACTGATTATGCTCTAGGCAGTGAGCTGTATGTTCTCCACATTGGCTTAACATACCCAAGGCTCTCTCCCACTGGGGGCCTTCCTCTCTGGGGAAATAATTAGCATTTGGGGGCAGCAGTGTGCCAGGTGGTGAAGTAGGCAGAATGCTGGGACTGGAGTTAAGAAGAGGGGACTTCATCCTTTAACCTCTGCCTGCCTCAGTTTCCTCCTCTGTAAAGGGAATAATAATAACACCTAGCTCCCAGGGTTGTTGTGAGGATCAAATGAGAGAATATGTGTAAAATACTTAGCACAGTGCCTGGAATACAGTAAGTGCCATATAAATGTTTATTATTAATTATTATTAGTCCTTGGCACAAAACTCCCCCTTTTGCCTATATCCCTAAGTTCTGACAGTATCCTCCGTTTTATCTTCCCTTCCCTGACTCCTTAGGTGGAGATGCTGAAGAGATGGGTGAGTACAGCGTGAGGGACCCAAAGAGGGAACCGTGGACACTTTCACCCCCTTCACGGTGACATTTAAAATGCTGAAGCAGCCTCTTAGTCTGGGTGAAAGTTTCCCTACATTCAGCACATTTGGCGGTTCCTCAACTTCCCCAAGACAACCCCTGCCTATTCTTTCCCCTCTAAACTTGTTTTCACATTAATTTTTTCTTTCCCATTCCCTCTTTCCTCAACCTTCTTCTGTTCTAATTCTTGGTCTTTATTTTCTCTGTCCTTATCTCTGTTTTTGTTGTTCTTCAGTCCCTCTCTCTGCTTCTTCTGTGCCAGTGTGTCCTTTCAGCAGCAGCCTCTCCTCAAAGTTTTATCTAGCTCTCAGTTTTCTCACTAAGACATTCTCAGACCCAGGGTTTCTTAACCTTTTGTTTAACCCCTTGGGCAGTCTGGCAAAGCTAGTGGGCCCCTTCCCAGAAAAATATGTTTAAATGCATAAAATAAAATACATAGGATTACAAAGAAAACCAATTCTATTGAAATACAGTCATCAGAGTTCATGGACCACAATTTAAGAATTCCCACTCAAAATCTTGGCCAATCTGTGTGTTGCTAAAAAGTAGCCCCAAACCTTCCCTCAGCTCTGTCCTTCTGCTACTAGGCCTCCTCATTTAACATGCAAGACCTTTCTCCAGGCAGTAGGATGTTAATCCACTCTTCCCTACCCTGAGTTCCTCTTTCTGGTATCAGTAACTTCCTCCCTACAGTGACCTTGGAACTGGGCTACATTTGTTATGGGAGAACTACAGGGCCATGTCTCCTTTTTATCCCTCTGAGCACAGTGTGGGGGAGGAACATTGCCCAGATCTTCTACTGAGGTGGAGAGAGAATGACCTACTTCAACAAGCGAAATTCCTTGGGCTCCCACATTGAAAATTTGGTCTCAGCTAGTCTAAAAATCTGTTCCTTGGAATCCCAGCTCTGCTACCTCCACCAACTTATGATACTAACTTGTGAACTGAAGAGGCTGCAGGGAACATTTTTCTCCCTTGCCATTGCCACCTCTCATTCCTATACTCATTGCCCACCAGGCTGACATCCTCAGTCAATCTACCATATTCTGGTAGTAACTTAGATCCCTGCTCCCATTCAACCTTGAGACGACTATCCCTTTTCAGAAAGTCTTTGGTGAGTTACATGCCCACTAGCAGGACTTGAATGAAAAGAAATTTATACCCACAGTCTTTTCGGTAAGATGGTGGACACTATGCCTTAATATCTTCCTTACCATTGCTTCCTAAGGTCCCCCAGGTGGTACCATCTGTCTTGACTTCATTTCTCATCTGTAAAATGAAGGCATTGGACTAGATTGCATCTATGATCCGTTCTAGCTCTAAATGCATGAGTCTATGATCTCAGGCCTTTGTCTAACCTCATAGAGGACATCTCACATAAATCTCCTACTTAGTCTCCAGTATATCTCTACTAGTTAGAATCCCACTTCAGGCTCACTGGAGGGCCTAATGCCTTAGCACACTACACCAGAAACATTAAATATTGCATGCCCTATAGTGTCTATACTGGGATGCCAATGCATGACAAATGGACCATAGTCACATGGATTCCAGACCACACCACCCATACCAAGGTTGGATCCTGTTTCTTGTGGGGGAGAGAGAGAAGATCTCTAGCCTGAGACAGGACAATAAAATTAGGGAAGCAGTCCTCATACTCAACTCCTAGAGAGTCAAAATGAACACTGGAAGCTCTCTAAAATCTTCATTGTCCTTCCAAAGTGAACAGGGGAGGTGCTTCCCTGGGAGAGCTGTGGTTGATGTTAGAGAGCCATTCATGCACAATCCTCATCGCAAATACCACTGATCTTACTCTGCACCAATTTCACGATCACACTTCTCTGGTGAAAACACATTTTGTGTATTGAAGCCTCCACACACCAATTTCTCAAACCTAGGGGCTCAAAGTCTACAGTTATGCCCTTCAATACGAATTTCTTTTACATTTTTCATAGATTTATTAAAAATTTATCTTTTATATTTTGATATGATGTCTAGTATATCTAGCTAATACACTGATCTCTCCTCTGTCTATTAGCAATTAATTTTTTTTTTACATTTTTATTTAAAGTTTTAAGTTCCAAATCCTATCCCTCCCTCCCTCCCCTCCCCTTCTCTGAGATGGCAATTAATCAAATATATGTTATACATATGAAATTATGCAAAATATTTCCATATTAGTAATTTCATACAAGAAGATTCAAGTAACAAAATTAAAGAAAGTAAAAAAATAGCGTGTTTCTGTGTATATTCAAACAATATCAGTTATTTCTCTGGAGGTGGATAGTATGCTTTATTATTAGTCCTTTGGCATTGTCTGAGATCATTGTATTGCTGAGAATAGCTAAGTTATTCACAGTTCTTCATCGAACAATATTGCTGCTACTGAGTACAATGTCCTCCTGGTTCTGTTCACTTCATTATGCATCAGTTCATATAAGTCTTTCCAAGTTTTTCTGAAATCATCCTGCTTCTCATTTCTTACAGCACAATAACATTCCATTATAATCGTATACCAGAGTTTGTTTAACCATTTCCCAATGGATGGGCATTCCTTTGATTTCCAATTCTTAGCCACCACAAAAAAAGCTGCTATAAATATTTTTGTACAAATAGATCCTTTTTAACATGAATATCAAGGGTATGTATGTGGGCATATGATATGTGTATATTAATAATAATAATAGTATCTGGCATTTATAGAATACTTGAAGGTTTGAAAGCCTTTTCACAAGTCATCTCATTTGATCTTCATAATAATGCTATGAAATAGTTAATATTATATTTTATAGAGGAGTAACTGAGTCATAGAGAGAGGGTCACACAGCTAGTAAGTAATTAAGTGTATGATTTGAACTCAAGTTGTCTTCTCCCTCCAGGTCCACCACTATTTCCACTACAATCTACTTCTTGATGCTATTTAAATGTGCCTGGGGCATAATCAGCAGCTGTGTAGGCAGCTATGGATTCTCCTAACCTCCGGTATGCAGATAAATCCCCTCTTGCTGCATCCCCAAATAGATTCATTCTCCTGCTCTTTATTCTGTTCTCTTGGGAAAGATAACCTAGGACTATCATACTCATTGTTGTCCTTTCATGCTTTTGACACTTCAAGAGTGTGTGATTTCTTCCGTGTAGAAATGGCTCCCCTGATGCAGTTTGCCACTCCTCCATGCCTTAGTACACATTCTTCAGGAGTGTCAGGAGCTGAAAAAAAATCATCACAGGTGGCCCTCTGGTTAGGAGTCTGGGTGAACTTGGGCTGGCTCTGTTAATCGTGGGACCCCATAATTGGTAGTGTGCTAACAAATGTTTAACAACCAGCTTGGGGGGGGGGGCATGTATGTATGGCACATTTTTAAGTAGAATCTATATTACTGACATTTTCTTCATTACTTTCTCAAATCTAGACAATCAAGAAAACAATAAATCAAGCCCCAATTTGTTGAAGTTTCCAAGGTATAATTGCTTACATTGAAAATTTCATAATTCCCTCTCTTTCCCAAGCTGGTTTGGGTTGACTCTGGCATATCCCTGAGTCCAAGCTAGAGTTTAAACTCCATTGGCATAGTTGTTCCATATTATATATAGGATCAAGTAATGGCTATCTTTCCAGGGTTCTGCAGTCCAGTCAAACTGGTCTACTTGTCCCTCTTACAAGATGAATTCCATCTCCCACCTCCCTTCCTTTGCACAGGCATGCCTGGAACGAATTCCATTTTTTAGAATGCCTAGTTTCCTACAGACCTCAGGCCAAATGTCACTTCATCCATGAAGACCTTCCTGATTCCCAAAACTGCTAATGACTGCATCCCTCCCCCAAATTATCTTTTATTTACTTTACATGTATGCTGTAACTATTAATACCATATTTTCCCCAGCACGTGGTAGGCTTATTAAATGATTAATCAGTCGGTGGTTTTTGAATATCTGAGCACAATAAGGCATCAGAATCAGAAGAAAACTTTAGTGAGTTGTCTTGTAGATCCAACATGGAATATTCAACAAGTGTTTATTAAGTAGACACTATGTACAAAATCCATCTTTCAAAAAAGCTCTTTAAAAACTAGAAATAGCAATGATTAGGGGAATCCTATATAACCTGCTTGCCTGAAGTCACAACACTTTGAAAGCAAATCAGACAAAAAGGATCCTCTTCAAAGGTATATGAACTTTCCTTGCAACGTATTCACTTGATAATGGTTCTATCTACCAAGAGAAATGATCCTCTTTTCAAATCTCTAATAGTCTTTATACCCAAAAGTCATAGAATCTGGGTGTTGCAGATGACTTTTGTTGTTTCAACGGATTTATTACTGTAACCTAGCATGTATCTGGCCAACACCAGCTCAAAATCTTAGGCTCTTTGGGCATAGCCAAGCCTCTGACTGACTGCAGCCAATCTTCTGTGACTCAGCACTCAAGGACTTGGGTGCTGAGAGTATAACCAAGAAATCCATTGTTGGACACTGAGCAAAAATAGCCTATGACTGAGTGGACTCTTACAAAGGGCATGATTTCACTCTTTTCTCTCCAAGTGGCAATTAGTATACCTGAGCATGCTTAGGGGTAGAGTCTATTCTTCCACCACTCCACCAGAGATAACACATGGAACTTAAGAGTTATCCAGTCTAGGGTAGCCAGAGGCTAGGTTTGGGGATGCTGTTTGTGTTTGCTCTTTCCAAAGTAGAGGTGACTGAACTATTATAATACCGAGGTGGACAGGTTCAGTTTCAGAGGCAACCTTGTGAATCTGAGACTTTGGAGATCCTAGGTCCCTTCATCAAAGCTGACTGGTACCAGGTAGAATTGCTGCATTGGATAGGATCCCACCAAAAGGTATGGAGATCAACCCCTGGCCTGACTAGCCAAGGAGATATGAATTTTGAAGAGAAATGGGAGCAGTCATTGTCTTTTCAAAGGTTCACTGAGTTATCGGCTTTTCTTGCTTAGTGGCCAATAAGAAGATGTCTTTGTCTTCCCCAAATCATATACATTCTTCAGCACTGAATCACAGATGGTCACCTGGAAATAGCCATGGGCATCATTATTCCCACAATGCTCTAATACATATGGTACCCTGCCACATAATAGCCAGAAGCCATTAGGATAGCTTTGCATATATCCTGTTCTTTCCTACATATTCCAAATATAGTTATTTGGTAAGGGGTCTTTTGGGATTCTCTTGTCAATTATGCAGCCATCATGACACAGAGAAGACATAGGAGGAACTTGAAATGACTTGAAAGCTATCTTTTAGTGCTTAAATGTTTGCTACATAAAGGAGGTATTGGATGTGTTCTGTGTGATTCACTCAAGTTTCAGTTCTACTCAAGGAAATACTTCCTTTACAATTAGAACTATCCAAAAGTGGAATGGGTTGTCAATTATTACATTTCTAGAGGAACTGGTCAAAAAGCATGTATTAAGTATCTTCTATGTGCTAGACATCATGTTAAGCACTGGGGTTACAATGCCAAAAGCAAAACAGTACCTGACTTCAAGGAGCTTATATTCTAATAGATATAACAGTGTGTGTATATGTGTGTGTGTACACATATATATGTATATACAAGATACATGTAAGTTAAATACATAGTAACTTAGGAGAGTAAGACTAGGAATACCAGGAAAGAGGAGTAAGTTCCTAGAGCAGTGGTTCTCAACCTGTGGGTCGTGACCCCTTTAGGGATCAAACGACCCTTTCACAGGGGTCACAGGGGTCGCTTAAGACCATTGGAAAACACATATTTCCGATGGTCTTAGGAATCGAGACACCGCTCATCTATCCGTCTCCAGGCGAGTCCGCCCATATATAAGTATTAAAGGGTTGCAGCATTAGGAAGGTTGAGAACAACTGTCCTAGAGTAAATAGATCTTGAGGTGAGCATTGAAGAAAATCAGAGATTCCAAGAGTCAAAGGTATAGAAAATGAGTATTCTAGGGAGGAGGAAGAGTCAGGGCAAGGAGATTTAGCCCCTTCTCTGTGATTATTCCCCCAATTTGGCATTTACATTTACAGCTTGGGGCCCCCAGAAGGTAGGTGGCTGACTAATTCTTCTCTGAGAGTTCTAGGGATAATTTTGGGGGAGGCTGAGATTTCTAATGATGTAGCTTATGAACCCCCACCAATGTGCTTTCCATTAATTGTCAGTAGATAACAATTAGCTTTTAGGAAAAGGATTGACTAAGCTATAGTAAGAATTACTGGTACCAAACATCCCCACACACAAAAAAATTGGGTGCAATCTCCCATCCTAAGATCCCTGAGGAGAACAGGTTCATACAAAGTTAATGAGGTATACCTTAATGAGGTATTTTCCAGCTCTTGTCCCTGTAACTCCTTTACTCCTTTTGAATCTTCATGAAGTTCACTACAAGTCATAGTGTTGGTGGTGGATTACTTACTCCATTATTCAGCAAGGTTGGCTCTTCAAAGGTCCCAATGTTTCACTGCATGGGTCAAACTGCTGCTAGGCTGAGTTAAGAAAGTCTCTTGAATGCTGAGCTAACTTCTCATTGGGCTTGGCTATTACTGGGTAAGGCCACTCAGCTGCCCTACCCTGTAATCCCTTTAGACCCTGCAGTACTCACAGTCACTGCTTGGGCATGTCCATCTCAAGGTTGCTCGGTCGCCTCCTTTTCCTGTTGTCACTGCTATTGACTCCAATCACCAGTGAAACCTCTGAATTTCCAGACTCAGAAGGTCACTCAGAAGGTAGTCCATATCAGACTACCTGTTTGCACCATATCAGGAAAGAAGAAACACAAAGAGAGAGAAAGGTGGCCATCGGTTCACAGTCACGATGACCTGGTGAGGGATTGGGCAACTGGAGCAATTTGCCCTTTGGTGTGCTCAGGTCTGCCTCCGAAATACCTGAATCATCAGTTCTTCTGACTCTACATTTAATTAGAAGACTTTTTGTCTCAACTCTTGAGTCATCGTGGCTAGAAGTAACTTCCCTCAAGTTTCCCAGTCTCCTTCCATTACAAGGAAATACAGCTATTTACTACTTAAATGTTACTAGTGTTTATTGATTATATACAAACTATCAGTGTTTCATCCAATAATCAGTCAAAAAGCATTTATTGGTATAAATAAAAGAATGCAAATTAGAGATAGAAAGAATTGTATTCAAGTGTTATTTCTGATACATTCTGGTTAAATCCTTTAAGTAGTAAAACAGTTGCTAATCTGCAATGGTGGAGGGAGTTTACTCACAGGGAGTTCAGTCATGGATCTAGGGAATCCTAGCCTTGGCCAGGAAATACAGTCTAGGCTTCTAATGCTCCAGGAGCAACACTGGTTTATGTTTAAGAGAACAAAGAAAGATAGAGCCTTTTTCAAATGTACCACGTGACTCCAGTACTTTTCCAATGGAGCAATCATGAATAAGCTAAATAAGGATGGATACAGAGTTTATAGTTCCTTTGGTTAGGATGGGGATGACTGAACTTCATGTGAAGACCTATCAGTCCTGATGCATTTCTAACTACCTGTCCTCTCTTTTCCATGGCTCTGGCTAACTGACCAGAAAGCATCCGCCTGCCTCAAATCAGAAAGTAATCACTGGAGATCTAGAAGAAAAGATTGGATGCCACTTGTCAGGGACATTGTAGAGAGCACTTCTTTTCAGATATGAGGTGGCCTAGATAAGGTCTGAGGTCATAAGGTCATAGATATACAAATAGAACAGAATTTTGAGATCATTCTAGACCAAACCTCTCATTTTACAGATGAGGGAACTGAGTCCCAGAGAGGTGACGTAACTTGCTTAGCTAAGGTCACATAAGTAGTAAGTGACAGTCAGAATTTGAACTTGGATCCTGTAGCTCCATGTTGAATACCTTGTCCACCACCTCCCATCCTTTCCAACTCTGAAATTCAGGTATTTTGTGAGCAAGCAAACCTCAAGCCCATAGTTTAGGAACTCCATTCACTCCTTCAATAAACATTTACTAAGCATCTATTGTATGTAAAATACTGTGTTAAGCAGGAGGAGGAGGGGAAGGAGAGAAGACTCAAAATTTAGATAATATTACATTCAGGAAGTTTACAGGTCTAGTAGGACTCCACTTAAAGAACGACACCATTAAATTGAATGCAGATCATGAAACGTGTATGGGCATCACTACAGAAGCTCCTTCATCCAGGGGTTTCTACCAAATATCTGGATCCTAGGTCCCTCACTTATCTGTAAGCAGTGAAAAGCAAAACAGATTACTTGAATCCTGCAGCTTCAGGGGCTCAGAGACGGTAGGATCAGTCTCGTAAGGTCATGGATCTAGGATCAAGCAGGGACAATCTTGTTCAACTCTTTCATCTTACAGATAGATGCACTCTTGTCCCAAATTTTTCTTCCTAACCACCTGTAGAACTAATAGTAGCAATTCATTCCTGCAGGGTCTTCAAGGCTTTCTCATGCAGGGGTTTAGGGAAGGGGGGAACAGTTCTCAGTTTTGGAATTCATATGATCTGGGATGTCTTCCAGAAAGGTTAAGACACATTCAAATATTCAAACATGAATAAGAACAGAGCCATCCCTGGGGGCTAGGGCTGAGATAAAACATATGTTGGGGGAAGGGTTATATTACTAACTATTTTTTAGTGTAAAAGTGGGTTATAATGAATATCCAGGGCAGCCTGCGGGTAGAAACTGTGGGAGACTGTAACTAGGTTTGAAAGTGGAGAAAGAGGACTTCCTTTAGACACAAGAGAAGAAAGGAAAAGTATTTCCTAGATGAAATTAATAATACTCTGCTAACCTGAGCTTCCTCTTCCCTCCTCCTTGACTCCTCACTTTTACTCACCCCACATATGTAATTCGTGGTCAAATCTCCCGTTTTCTACTTGCCCAATAAACAAGAAGCACTGTCTCGCATCTCAGAATCTTTGCAAGGCCTGTCACACATGTCTGTAATGCTCCACTCCCACACCTCGGAGTTCCCCTGGATTCCTTCAAGACACACTCAATGTTCCCCTCCTGCCGGAGGCCTTTGCCAGTCCTCCCCTTTGCTTCTCCCTCTGTCTATATTCTGTCCTCTCAAATGACGCTCTACATCCATTCCATGTTTATCTCATATTTACTCATTTATTTATTCGTAGTCTAATCCATTAGAATGTGAGTTTCTCAAAAGTAGGGAATGTTTTTGCCTTTCTTTGTATCCCCAGAACTAAGCACAGTACCTGGCCCTGGTAAATGCTTAATAAATGTTTGTAGGCTGACTGAAGGTTATCTTTTGCATTAGACTATAAGCTCCTTGAGGGCATGGATTGGATTCGTTTGTATCACCAATGCTTAGCACGGTGCTGCTACATAATAACATTCCATAAATCCTTCTTTACTGACTGATTGTATCAGTGGACATCAGACTCAGCGAGGCTTCTATTTGATAGTCTCCTTTTAAATTGTAAAGGACCCTGGGAGAAGTAACACTCTAGGGGGAGATCCTGATAGCTGGTTTGCTGGGAAGCTCTTCAGTGACTCTCGTGGCTTATACAGTAATCCCTTCCACATCACGACTTTCTCCATCATGGTTTTGATATATCTCAGGTTGGCATAAGAAATTAAATTGGAATTTTGGGGTAGTTTTGCAAAAGCTACAGATAACATGCAAAGGTCAGCAGATGACACAGAAAAAGTTTAGAAACTCAGAAATGCATAATATATACATACATACATATGTGTACATATATATATCTATATAATTGTATAATTTCAACTCAAATTTTACAGTAAGGTACTATAAACAACCCATAAAAGAAAAAGAAAAAATTCAGACTTCCTCACTGGATTTTCCAGATTGCAGTAGGGGGAGGAGAGGTTGAGCCACACTGTTAACCCCTGTGGTGTGGAATGGATAACCATAGCATGAAACAAGAGAATTTTTAGCCTGGTATTTGAGGCTTCCATCATCTGGCTCCTTTCCATCCTATTTTATCATTATAATTCATGCCCTCTACGTTACTGCTAAACTGGAGTAACAGTGTCCTGTTATCTGTCTGCCCTCTCCTACCTCTATCTACTGTTTTGTGGGCCAGGAGTTGGGAAGATTTGAGTTCAGACATGGCCACAGAAGATTACTAGCTGTGAACAAGTCTTTTAACCTTGCCTTCCTAGACTGTAAAGTTGGGATCATAACAGCACCTACCTCACAGGGCTGTTGTGAGCATCAAATGAGGTTATATCTGTAAAGTGCTTAGCACAGTGCCTGGCACGTTTGTAGGTGCTATATATATATATTAATGCTTATTTTTATCCCCTTCCCCCTCAACTCAGCCCAAAGTCATATTTTTTTTTTTTTTGGTTAGCACAGATTTCTTTTGGCAAAGTGGATAAAACACTGGGCTTGGAATCAGGAAGACTCGTTTTCATGAGTTTAAATTGGGCCTCAGACAGTTACTAGCTTCATGATCCTGGACGTCACTTAACCCTGTTTGCCTTCAATTTCATCATTCCTAAAATGAGCTAGAGGGAGAAATGGCAAATCATTCTGGATTTCTGCCACGAAAACTCCAAATGAGTCACAGGAAGTCAGATACAACTAAAAAATTAATTAACAACATCATCCTTTTGATTTGTATGAACTTGTAATCAAAGTGCTGTTTTACCCCTATCTTCCACTTATAAAATTGATTTTTTTTCAACCCATTTCATCCCTACTAAATTTCCTCTCATTGGATTCAGCCAACATCTGTCAATCTTTTTCTTTTCCAGATTTGTCAGTCAGTATGTTAGTTACTTCTCCAGATTATGTCATCTGCAAATCTGGTTAGCGTGTTATCTGCACCTTTACAAGGCATGTAACCGTATTAGACAGCACACCACCAAGTATAACTCACTCCATTCGACACCTGTCTCCGAGTTAACATCGGACCATTCATGACTGCTCCTTTCTTCAAGCAGCTTTTCCTAGGCCTCCTCAACCTCAGTGCCTTCCCTAGGCTAATTATCTCCAGTTTAGCCTGTTTGTGTCTTGTTTGTACAGAATTCTCTGCATTCTGTCTCTCTCATTAGACTGTGAGCTTCTCGAGCTTCTTGTTTTGTTTGCTTTCCAGGAACAAAACGGGTCCTTATAACCACTTATTGATTTGACTTGACTTTGGATTCAGTCATTCACACTAGTTCTGAAATGACTTAAATATATAGCCTATGTGAGACAACTCCAAAAGATTCATGATGGAAAAGGATATCCACACTCAGAAAAAGAGCTAGAGTCTGAATGCAGATTGAAACAAACTACTCGTTCTCTCTTTTGTGTTTCGTTTTGTTTTGTTCCTTCTTTCTTGTTGTTCATTCCATTAGTTATAATCCTTCTTTACAACCTGACTAACGTTTAACGTGAAGGTATCTGTAGAACCTATATCTGATTGCATGTCGCCATGTGGGAGGGGGGAAGGGGAAGAAGAGGGAGGGAGAGAAAATTTGGAACTCAAGGGATTTATGGAATTGAATGTTGTAAACTAAAAGTAAATAAGTAAATTTTTAAAAACAAAAAACAGTTTAAAAATTTTTGTAAATAAATAAATATATAGCCTATTCTTTTTCATCTTTTCCACAACAATGGCATGAAAACCTTTACCAAATGTCTTGATAAATTGTAGATTAAACTATGGCTATGGCATTCTTTTTTGGATTTTTTGCTTTTTGGAGGGGGGAAGGTAGGGCATTTGGGGTTAATTGACTTGCCCAAAGTCACACAGCTACTAAGTGTTAAGTATCGGAGGTCGTGTTTGAACTCAGGTCCTCCTGACTCCAGGGCCAATGTTCTATTCACTGTGCCACCTAGCAGCCCCTTATGGTATTATTCTTTTAGTCTACCAATTTAATACTGTTAAAAAAGAAAATAAGATTAGTCTGACATGACTTGCTCTTTATCAAACCATGCTAGGCCTTTGTGATCATTGTTTGTTTTGGTAGAATAGAAAATAGAGCCCTGGAAACTGGAGTCAGGAAGTCTCAGAACCTGAGTTCAAATCTAACCTTAGACATTTACTCTCTGTGTGACCCTGGGTAAGTCATTTAACCACGATCTGCTTCAGTTTTCTCATCTGTAAAATATGAGCAAGAATAGCACCTCCCTACTGGGGTTTTTGTGAGGATCCTCAAATGAGATAATACAGTTATCTCTTCCACATCTTGACTTTTCCCATCACGGCTTCCATATGGCATGGGTTCCAGAAAATTAAATGGGAATTTTTGGAGAGTTTTTGTGGAAGCCATAGATGACACATGAAGGTCAGCAGATGACAGAAAAAGTTTAGAAACTCAGAAATGCATACAATATATGTATAATGGTATATAATATCAATCTAAATTTTACAATAAGGTACTGTAAATACCCTATAAAAGAAAAAAAAATTTAGACTGCTTCTCTGGTAGGAAGGGAAGGCCAAAACATTTTACACAGATTTTCCAGATTGCAGGGTGCCTCACCCCGAACCCTTTCAATGTAGAAGCGATAACTGTATTTGTAAAGGGCTTTGCAAACCTTAAAGCACCATATAAATGTTAGCTGATATTACTTATTATTGGCACAAAAGTCGGTGGCCTATAGTTTGCATGTTTCAACCATTGCTTTAAAAAAAATTGGGGTAGTCAGTGCCCTTCTTCAATTTGGAATAGTTCTTTCATTCTCTGTGATTTTTGAAATACTAAGTTGGTTGGTGAGTTTCCTCTACATCTGTTTCAGTCTTTCTGACCTTTTCCCTTTTCCTCTTGTTGGAATCGTTTCAGGCTCCATTTGCAGAACTTTGTCCTTGAGTGCTTCTCCTAAGCAGTCTTCTTCCTGGCAATCTCCCTCCCTCCCTCTCTCTCTCTCTCTCTCTCTCTCTCTCCTTATATTTCTCATAATGCTTTGTCCTTGACGGATTTTTCTTTGTCCCATACTTACTTGTATATCTATCTGGCTTATCTCCCTCACCCCATTAGACTGTAATGGGCAGTTACAATCCTTGAGGTCAGTGACTGGCATTTCTCATTTTTGTATCTCCAGCACCTAACCTTGTAAGCTCTTAATAAATGTTTCTTAAATTCAATTGAATTATTAGATTGAAGGAGCTACAGGAACTGGACACAGGATAAGCAACAAATAGAGGGGAGATAGGAGCATACAAAGGAGTACTGGAGGGCAGACAGGAACAAGCCAAGAGTAAATTTATAAATGTCTCATTTTTACCTAACAGTGGTGGCCCTGCTACAATAAATGCAGGTAGCCAACTGATTAAAAACACAAGTCTTATGAGTGAGGGAGATAGTCAAAGACCATATTTTTCAAAACAAAATTTGGGAGACGAGATCAGAGGACTGCCTTTGCTGCCACAGTTACTTGGGCTTTTGTGTTAGGGTATTCAGTTCAGTGCTTGAAAGCTTTAGAATTATTACCACCTTGCAGCCCACATTTTACCACTTGCATAGGCATAACATAGTAAGCCCACAGCTATAGCAGTCATTTATGGAAGATGGGTCTAATCGGCCTGGCTTTCTGTGAGTAATCGCAAAGTTTCTTCAGCCTGTAATTCTGTATGTTTTATGGCTCTCAATCTTTTGTGACTCACAGATATTTTTATCGTAATTCTTACTAACCTGTTTCACTGAGTTTGATGAAACAGTAGAATTTCCAGGTCATTGGGATGGTTTATAAACTTTATAGGGACAACAAAGCAAATTATTTGAAATTGAGATTGTGCTGCTGCTTTCCAGAGAGCACTCCCAATGAAACAGAAGTGACATAGATAGAATATTTTAATATTCATGTGTAAGGAAAATAGTAATTTTGGTTGCCCATGGAAAGCAGAGCAAAGGTCATCAGCTTTACCTTCAATCTTGCTCTAAAGTTGACTTGGATAAACCAGAGGCTTAATGGGAGTTGAAAGAAATTTCTCCACAATTCCTTTGTAGTTTTGCAAAGGGAGTCTCTGGGACACTTTCTTGAAGGGACCCAAACTTCTAATTCAGTAGAGCCATAATGAAGACTATTTTCATGTAGGGCAAAAACATGGGAAGAATGGAGAAATAGCAGCAACTTAGAAGTCTGTCTAATCATAGGTTTAGTTGTGCTGAAAGAGAGATGGATCATTCTCTCTTTCAACATGATTGGACCTGAGGTTAACACAGGTAGGTAGAGGACTATGAGGCAAGCTGTTAAGGGGAGTGTCTCCTAGGGAGGAATTTTGTTCCCTCCTGTATGTCAGTATCCTAGAGAAAAGCACTATGCATCCCAGATAGTTCTAGCTCTGTGACCCAGAGGTATAAACCTAAAAGGCATTTTCAGGCCATAATTCAGATAAGAATTCTGGCGGAGAGAGTCCAAGTGGCAGTGGTTCAAAGGTTGGCATAAAGGAGTTCAAAATATCTAAAGACTGACTTGTGTAAGATGGAAGTAGAAAATAAGAAGAGCAGCTCAGAGGAGTCTCTGGTAGAAAGAAGCTCATTAGAAATACTAGCTTGAATCTCAGTGGCCTGCACATACATGATCAACAACCTAGAGGTCACCAGAAGTTCCTCCTGCTGCTTGGGGATATCTCCCTTTTCATGGTGAGAGTGCGAAGAGACTAAGAATAGGGGAGAAAGGAGAATGGTAGGTAGGGTTGGTGTGCCACTGGGTAAGCTACTGCCTAGAATCACCTTGAGTTCCCCTCAAATCCCCATGTAACACTTATTACCTTACTCTAGGGTTGATCCAGGCAGGATGCTGTGGGGGTTGAAAGAAAAGTAAATTTCCTCCATCACTGGAGAAATATCTAGCTTGTTGATTTCAACTATTTATCTAGTTGCCTCTCCATCTATCCAACATCCATCCACCCATCCATTTATCTATCATCTATCTATCTATCTATCTATCTATCTATCTATCTATCTATCTATTATCTATCTCTCTATCATCTATGTATCATCTATCTATCTTCTATCTATCATCTATCTATTTATATCTATCATCTATCTATCTATCATCTATCTATCTATCTGTCTATCTATCTATCTATCTATCTATCTATCTATCTATCCCCTAACTTCTCTTCTGAGCTCCAGTTTCTTATCACCAACTGACTTCTGGACATCTTGAACTAGATATTCTATAGCAGTGGTTCTCAATCTTTCTAATGCCGCGACCCTTTAATACAGTTCCTCATGTTGTGGTGACCCCCAACCATAAAATTATTTTTGTTGCTACTTCATAACTGTAATTTTGCTACTGTTATGAATTGTAATATAAATATCTGACATGCAGGATGTATTTTCATTGTTACAAATTGAACATGACCCACAGGTTGAGAACCGCTGTTCTATAGACTCAACCTGCTTGACCAAACTTAACCTGTTCAAAACAGAAGTCATTCTCTTTCTCTCTCCCCAGCCCAAATCTTCCCCTCTTCCATACTTCCCTGGCATCACCATTTCCCATTTGCCCAGGCTTACAACCTTTATGTCACCTTGGATTTCTCTACTCGGTGGATTCTCTCTTACTCCACACATATCCAACCTATTTCTACATCTTGTCATTTAAAGATTCACAATATCTCTAGTTTACTCCTCCTCTCCTCCACTCATACAACCACAAACCCTAGTTCAGGTCTTCATCACCTCTTGCCTGGATTATTGCAATAGTCTTCGAATTAGTTTCCCTACCTCAAGTCTTTTCTTACTCCAGTCCATCCTCTGTGAAAGTTAAAATGATTTTCCTAGAGTGTAAGTCTGTGTCACACATGTCTCCCCACCCCCCCCCGCCCCCGTGAGCTCCTGTAGCTTTCTATTACCTTGAGGATGAAATATAAACTCCTCTATTTGGCATTTTAAGCTAATCATACCACTGGCTCCTTCCTACCTTTCTAGTTTTCTCATACTTTAACTTACTCCCTTCCAGGCATTCTATAGTCTAGCTATAGTCGGCCACTTGCAGTTGGGCAAACACTATCCTCTAAGTTTCATTTCCACACCTTGGCATTTGCTACTTCCCCAAAACATCTGGAAGACTGTGCCCCATCACATCCCCCTCTCAGTTTCCCAAGACTCAGCTCAAATCCTGTTTTCTAGAGGAAGTTTTTCCCAATACCTCCAACTTCTAATGACTTCCCCCTTTAGATTCCCTTCTCTCTTCTCGGCACGTATGTTCTATAAACCTAGTTATCTATGTTTTCTTCCTCATTAGAACGTATACTCCTTGCAGGCAAAGACCATTTTTGTCTTTCTATACATACAAAGCACTTAGCACGGTGCCTGGCACATAGTAAGCATGCCATATTTAATAAATGCTTATTGGTTTATTGACTGATCATTTAGTAGTTATGTATAATTGTTGTTCCCCATAGGATTTGGAGGTGGGAGAACAAGGGGGAGGGAGCAATTATTGGGAGAAGAGAAGATAGGAATAGGAATGGACCTTTTTACTCCCTACCAGTTTCTTTTTTATTTACTTTAATACTTCAAAAGATCTTTAATTTAATTGATGTACTTTAATGGGTGGGATAGGCCTCACAACTTGTCCTCGCCTTAGATCACAGCTTTCTAGACTATGGAGCTTGAGGCCCTTTGGGGGTGAGGGTGCGGGGAGTGTGAAACAATAGTCAAAATTATTGGGTATGTTAGAGGATAATTCCCACATGAATGTATGCACTTTTTTCAATGAAAACAAAGTTCAAATCAAAGTCAACAAAAATGAAACTAACACAGCAAATTCCAGCAAACGAAGGGAGAATACAGCTGAGTGAATATTTAATATGGTATGTACAAACAAAGGCAATTTTGAGTTGGCTATCTTTGACTCTCCACACAGGCAAGCTCTGCCACCAAAACTATCAGCTAGCATAGGTTTATGATACAGATAAGCTGTGTCATGAAAATTATTTGTGAATATTGCTGTATAAACATTGTGTTTGGAGATACAATTTTTAGTTTAAAAATGAGGAATCACTACAATAAAGTGTGGAAATCTCTGTCTTAACAGATGATCTCTATGAATTGCTTTGGTAAAAAGAATATATATATATATATATATATATATATACGTATATATGTATATATGTATGTATATGTGTGTGTGTGTGTGTGTGTGTGTGTGTGTGTGTGTGTGACCTTGTGGTCAAATCCTTTGGAGGTCAGTATCCCTCAAAGTTGTAAGACTGGACCTCAGTTGGCAGTCCATCTTCTGGCCTCATATTTTCAGCTTAGTGAGACCTTACAGAGGAGTTATGCTCCATTGACACTGCCTTCAAGAGCCTGAGGTTATCTCCTTGATGAAGCATCAGGACAGGAGTTTATCAGAGGTTCCCTTTGGTTTACTTGTAGCAACAAATCCTCTGAAGTTCACAGAGAATCCTATCTGATCTGTTTTGCAGTGTGCTGGGAAAAGAAAGAAGTCTTGCTTGTTAACAACAAGTAATGTTAGTATAAAGGATAACAGATAGACCAACCCCTTGAGGCCTAAATAGGAAAAGAAAGATGGTGGCTAGGAGACCAAGAGGAATCAACATACCATAGTAGTAGTATGCTGGGACAGAGAGTCACAGGAACTGGTTTCAAATCCTTGTTCTGCCCTCCACTTGTGTGATGTTGGACAAGGTATTTAACTTTTTTGGGGATCAGTTTCTTTGCCCATAAAATGAAACGGATGGACTAGATGACTTTGAAGGTCCCTTCTAACTCTAAGTCTTTGATACTTCAGTGGTGATTCAAGGATCAGGGTATATATTGCAAGAGACCCTGGTATCCCTCATAGTTCCTAAGTCCTGCCCACATGGAGGACACAGTCATCCCAAGTACTTACTGTGTTGAATGGATGCTGCTGGAAGCCATAGCAGCCACTACCATAGGCAGAATGTAAATTGCTGACAAGATAGGGCAAGTCCCCACTGTAAGGAGGGATAGGGGAAATGTATTCTGGGAAATTGAAACTATTAAGCTGAATATTTTGAATGTGAGGCAGCATGGTATAAAGTATCCTGAACTTGGATTCAAAGACAACTGGACTTGATAGTACCAATGTAACTTTGGGCAAGGCACTGCCCTTTTTCTGAGTCTTAGTTTCCTCATGTGTAAAATGAAGGGGTTGAGTTAGGTGAACTGTGTATTGAGGTACATACCTCATCTAGCTGTAAATGCTATGATTCCAAATCAGTTAATTTCCTATCTAAAATGGCCAGGAGGATAACGACAAAAATGAGGTATGCAAACTAAAAGGAAAATCTTGTTTTTTACTGTTTGGATTTGGCTTGTTTTTTGAAGGATGAAGAGGACTTCAGAGAAAAGTACAGGAACTGTGTCCTTGAAAATCATTGTTTTTGTATGTTGTGACTATGTGATTAGCAGCTTTTACTAAAGTCTTCCTCTGATGCCTCACTGTGACATGAAAGCATCCCTGGGTTTTCAAAGGCTATTCCAACAGAGCAGAAACTTTGGTAGGTTCTATGAATCAGAGGAAGAAGAGTCGAGGTGAGGAGGGAAGGTAGTTCTTATAACTGGGGGAATCAAGGTTTCCCCTATAATAGCAGGAATTGAGTTTTGAAGGAAAAGAAAGATTCTAAAAGGTAGAAGACTTTAAAGAGTCTATGAATATTTACTAAGCACTTAAATGTGACAGGCACTGTTTGCCTAAAAACTATGCATCCATCCAGATATTATACAGGAAAATCTTTGAGCATAGTTTTAATAATGGACTAGCCTAAATAACTTTGGATAGCTTCATTGTTAGAGTGACCACAGACTGATCATTGTTTTTGGCCACACCAGCTCTTGAAGATTCCCTACTAAGGTGCAGAAGGTTATGATTTTCAAGCTGGAGGGATTAACAGGTAAATAAGAGATGCTTTGAAATGACGTCATTCATATATCAATGATTAAATTAATACATTACTCTATCATTCAAATTTGCCATGACAAAAAATAATTGCTAAAGCCCTATTTTAAGTAATGATTGATTCAATTTAACAAACATTGAAAGTATTTAGTAGGTCCAAAATCTTGTGCTAGACCTGAGGGAAATACCAAGTATCCCAAAAGTCTTAGTATGGTTTTAACCCCAGTACAAAGGTCCTTGCCTTTGCACAACTTAAAAAAGAGGTTTTCATACCAAAGTGTTTAACAGGTTTCACTCTCCAGTTAAGGGTAGTGTAAAGGTTACTGACCAAATCAGAAGACCTAGATTACCATTTAGCCTCAGACACTGGCCACGTTTCACTTTTCTCAATCCATAAAATGGATCTCTATCATACAACATACCTTACTGGATTTTTGTAAAGAAAGGTTTTAGCACTTCAGTTATATAAATGCAAGGTATTATTTAAATTAAAATATTCTTGTGAAATGCAAATAGCTTAATTTACTAATTAATAGTC
This sequence comes from Pseudochirops corinnae, assembly GCA_028646515.1. Taxonomy (NCBI): domain Eukaryota; kingdom Metazoa; phylum Chordata; class Mammalia; order Diprotodontia; family Pseudocheiridae; genus Pseudochirops; species Pseudochirops corinnae. The sequence continues at coordinate 184,279,271 of CM053590.1, read as the reverse complement.
TATAATTAAGGGAGAACATGCTGATCAAAGGCATTTTGGGGGGGTTGAGGCGTAAACAAAGGCTAATTTCTAAATTTTCTCATTGCTGTTTATCATTTGAACTCGAATTCCTTTTTGCTTTTAACTTGACACATAGGGATTTTAGTCAGTGGCTGGTTTATAAAATATCACCCCCTTCTTCCCTGCATCTAGGGATACTCAATAAAGATAGCTTTAGCTGAAGCTTTGTGTAAAAACAGAGGAACCTTTCAAAGCAATTTCCGCGAATTTTATAATATAGCCTATTCCCCTTGATGCCGAAACTCTAGTAGCTCTTCTCGGAGATTCCGTAGCCCTTTAGACCCGCAGAGTACCCAGAAAACTGGAACCGTGTTCGGTACACCTGGCACTCCTAGTGCCACGCCCATTCAAAGGGCCCATCCAATCCGAAGGCAATCCAAGATGACTGACTTGCTTATTGAGCAATAACAGCCTGCAATAGTGGGTGGCCGTTCCATCCTCCCGAGTCCCCGCCTCCCTTTCATTCTGAAAGAAAGGACCTTTGCAGAGAAGTCCAATGAGAAGCATAGAGCCCGAGAACTACGTCTCGAACCCCGCCTCCCATCCACCGCCCCTCCTCCCTGACCCCGCCCAAGTAGGACTCTATAGCCTTCTGGAGGAACAACACACCAATCGAAGAGCTTCCTGTGTAGGATTGACAACAGCCCGTCCAATCCCTTGGGCCAAAGCGAGGGCTACATACGCCCCTGCCTTACCCATCCCCTCTCCCCCCCCCCCCCAATCTCCTACCCTCAGCGGGGGGTCGAAGCCGCTTGCTGGGAGCCAGTGTGGGGTTGGGAGCGGGCGGTGGCGAAGACTGCCCTGGGCTCTGGTCACTGACTCGGGGACTCGAGTCCGAGTCTCCGTCAGCTAGAATTTGGAGGCCGGCAGCGGCCCGGCTTCGCCCCAATCGGTCCCCCTCCTCCGCCCGTCCGGGGGTCGCCTCGGCAGCTCCCCGCTAGCGGCCGCGCCCCTCGGCCGCCTCCGCCCCGGGCCGGAGGAGCGGCGCTCCCCTCCCCCTCGGCCGTGGAGCCACCGCCCCCGGAGGGCGGGCTGGGGCTACTCCGATGGCCCCCGGCTCCTAGCCGGGGGAGGAGGGGGCTGGGCGCCTCCGGGATCCGGGCTCAGCGCGGCGGCGGATGCAGACGGCCGCGGGGGGGCCGTGAAGGGGCGGCCGCCGCCTCCCGCCCCCGCCGTCTCCCCTTTGCTCAGTCCGTCCTCTCCGCGGCCGGCGGGGCCATGTCCGGGGTAGTAAGGACCCTCAGCCGCTGCCTGCTGCCGGCCGAGGCCAGCGGGCGGGAGCGCCGGGGCGGCGGCGGGAGCAGCAGCGGCAGCCGAGACTCGGAGCGGGAGGCCCGGCGGCGGAGCCGGGAGATCGACGCGCTGCTGGCCCGGGAGCGGCGGGCGGTGCGGCGCCTGGTGAAGATCCTACTTCTGGGGGCCGGTGAGAGCGGCAAGTCCACCTTCTTGAAGCAGATGCGCATCATCCACGGCCGAGAGTTCGACCAGAAGGCGCTGCTCGAGTTCCGGGACACTATCTTCGAGAACATCCTCAAGGTGAGGGGGAGGCGCCCCGTTTGGGGGGCGTGAGGGAAATTGAGGGGGGAAGGGGCTCGAACATCGCCTTCGTGGGCTCTGCCACCCTCTCTTGCAGGTCCTACCTGGTGCAGGTGAGGAGGGGACGTCTGAGAACCAAACGGCTGAGCGCCCTCCAGATGCGGGTGAAAATGATGTTAGGCAGGGACTTTTGTTCTTCAAAGCATCTTTGGTCGGGCCCACGTCTAACTGTAGGTACTGACTGAGGCAATGATGGGAAAGTCTTAACCCGATTCTCCAGTGAAATATTATTCTCCCTCTGGCTGGCGACAGAAGCCTCATCATAACCCTGGTACTTATCATAAGGAGTTCCATTTTATAACTGAGGCAGAGAGTTTAAGTGACTTGACCAGAGTCATACAGCCAAGTGACTGTATTTGGACTCCTGACTTCTTGAACCAACTTCGAGGCTTTTCTCAAAGCCAGAGGCCTGGGTGATGTGCTAGGACTGAGTGCTGGATTGGGCTAAGGGTCAGGAAGACATGGGTTCGAATATGGGCTCTGATAATGTTTAAAAACAACAGCTGGGGAATTCCAGAAGCAAGTTTTAAGTTGTGTGACCATGGGCAAGTCACTTTTAACCTTTCTAAGCCCCAGTCTTCCAGTTTGTAAAATGGGGATAGTAATGTCTCAGGCTTACTTCATGGAGGTATGTAAATCAGATGAAATAATGAGTAAGGTGCATTGCAGACTTGAAAACGCTATAATAAATATCGTTTATGTTCCATTTTTATCTGTCTCCCAGCATAGTGCCCCACATATATTAGCCACTTAATGCTTAGTGCATTGAATAGAAATTGGATTGAGAGTGCATATGGTTATTTTTATTTGTGGTCTGTAAGGAAACTTGACATCCTCTATTTTATAACTCAGACTCCCTATTTTTGCTATCACCAAAAAAATGGCCTTTTCTTTCACTATCCTGATCATCTGAGGATGCTGTAGTATGGACGGTAAATCTGGCCATGGTTTGTGCATTTGGTGTGTTGATCTTAGGGGTTGGAGAGACTGTGACTGGATTTCTAAAGGAAAAACCACATTGGGAACTTGGGGTAGCAAACCTCTGCATGTTGGCTGCTTACTTTAGAAAGCTGCTGTATGATGTCTGTGGTTTTCCCACTCCACCCTGCAGTCTTCAGTCAAAACTGAAGAGGAGGAAGTTGTTCTTGCTCTTTTCCAGAGTGCAATCAGAAGAAAAAGCCCCAAATCGGTTTCAGTGTTATCCAGTGTTAAAAAAGGGTCACAGAGAACTTTGGGGAAGTCATTGAGTGGATGCAGAGTTGACCTTTCTCTACTTGGGTGTAATCGTTGGCTTATTTTTTCTCTCCTGATTTTTAAGCGGTCAGATTTTCAGGCCTCAAAATTGTCTTTTTGCTCGTTGTGGAAGTAGGGGGAAGGGAATGGAGGCATAGACCTGAGGACACAGAGAAGCATTGCGAAATGAGTTACTCCAAGGAACTAGCCTGCTGTCCTGGAGGCTATGGATTTTATCTTGCATTTAGGATTTTAGAACTGGAGATGTCTTTAAAGATCATATAGTTTAATCTTCTCATTTCACAAATAAAGAAACTGAGATCTAGGACGACTGACCTTTTGAAGGTCAGTCTAAGTGGCACAGCCATGTCTAGAATAGGTCTCTTGACTAGTTCAGTGATTTTATTAGAACATGTTGTTTTTCTTCATAGACTTATTAGAAAAATTTAGAAATTGATAGAAAAAAAAAGAGAAAAACTGGCAAACGCCCCTTTTCTTATTTCTCCCCTTTTTTCAGAAGACTAAAAGTTTAATTTAGAACTTTCATCAAGTATTTAAATATTAAGGATAGTTGTTTCTAATTCGGTACGGATTTGGTGTATTCGGAAAACTCATTTATTTCTAGGAAAAATGCATTTGATTTTCTTTTCTGGCCTGAAAAAAGCAAGATTGTGGCATTTGATTTAGGTTAATCTCCCAGTTTTCTTTAAACTCAGGAGGCCACTGGCAATGTAAATATTATAGATATGACTTCAAAATAAGCACTCTCGAAATGACAATTATAATTTTAAATGAATTTTAGACAATCTAGTCTTAACCTTTACCAATGCATACAAAACATTAACTTTTACTTTTGTTAGCTTTAGCTGTTTTTAAGCAGAAGCAAATTCCGTGTCAACCATACAGGTCTTTCCTTCCCAATTTTTATGTCATTGTAGCTCCATTTTAAGTTAAACTTTAGCTGTTCAACAAGAGAAGAATGGCTTAGAATTCTGCTTTGAATTTAGAACATGACTCGTGGGGCCTGTTTCCTTGCTGAGGAAGAGATGTTTTTTAAAGCTTTTAACAGTGGGTTTTGTAGTTATTCAGAATAATATTAGTGTTTGCAAATACTGTTGGAATTGATGTGACTGAATTATCTAGTTAGTTCAAAGTGACAACTAATTTGATTTTCCCTCCTTCCTATATTAAATCAGCTGATTATGCAAATGTCACCCCTGACCTGAGTCTTTCTCCTAATTTTTATGCTATCATAAGCAAAATCCTCTACTTTTAGAGAACTTATTAAGGAACATAATGCCTAAAAGTGAATGAATTGATCTTATACAATTGACTTAGGGTTTTTTTATTGTTTTCTTTAATTCTGAGCTGTTTTTATAACTTCATTTTCTCTTAAAGCATCTGTGTCACAGCAAGTTACAACTTTGAGATAAGAGGCAACTGTTGAATTTTCTGGTACAAGGTTTCAAATATCATTTCTTAGTGGCCCCTACCCAGACATAGCCCAGATAAAATTTTTGGTCCAAAATATGAAATAGATCCACCCACTTCATTTTAAGCATATTAAAAAGGAAACTAATTGAACAAGTGGTTCTCAACCTTCCTAATGCTGCGACCCTTTAATACAGTTCCTCATGTTGTGGTGATCCCCAACCATAAAATTATTTTCGTTGCTACTTCATAACTGTAATTTTGCTACTGTTATGAATCATAATGTAAATATCTGATATGCAGGATGTATTTTCATTGTTACAAATTGAACATAACCCACAGGTTGAGAACCGCTGATTATTGAACCATTTCAGTTTGCCTATTTTATGTAAAATGTCTATACAGTGTTACACTTTATTTAGTATACAATTAGAATGATTATGATTAGTGTTATATATCATTACTAGATCCTTA